>LR738709.1:43631934-43712747 GCA_902687465.1 Secale cereale | reverse complement strand
CCCCCGCCTACGGAGCAAATCACCCTTGAGTCCACCACCCCCATGGGGGGGAGGATTCGGGAGATATCCCCGTGGTGGCATGCAGATCTTTGTGAAGACCTTCAAGATCAGATGCAAGGTAAGAAGACGACGACCCTTGGCGGGATCCCAGCCAAGGAGGTCCACAAGGCCCCCGGCAAGCACCTTGCCGGGGATGACAGTAGGCGCCGTGGCAAGACCCTTGTCGGGGCCCCGACAAGGCCCTTGCCGAGGACACCCACGGGGCCACCATCAGGCCCGCACCAACTGGGTTTCCACTGACCCACGCATCTGCCGACCCAACCAGCTGGACAGGCTCCTGCGTGGCAACCCACAGATCTTCATGGAGACCCGCCGTTGCGCCACCTCAGCTGCCTGTCTGCCTACATGGCACCTCAGGCACCGCTGGCCAGGGCGCGTGTCGACACGAAGAGGAGCGGCGACGGACAAGACGGGCGTCTCCCCTCGTCCCCGATAAAGCAAGGACACCTAAGCAGGGCGCATTAAATGCACCTTGTCCTGTAATGCGAGGGATAACCTCGCATCACTGTACCCTTTCCACCTCCTGTGTGCCACAGTGGCAACCCCTTTCCCTATAAATGTTGGAAATATGCCCTAGAGGCAATAATAAAAGTATTATTATTATATTTCCTTGTTCATGATAATAGTCTGTTATTCATGCTTGAATTGTATTGTACGGAAACAGCGATACATGTGTGAATATATAGACCACATTGAGTCCCTGGTAGGCCTCTAGTTACCAGCTCGTTGATCAGCAGATGGTCACGGTTTCCTGACCATGGACATAGGATGTCAGTGATAACGGGATCACATCATTAGGAGAATGATGTGATGGACAAGACCCAATCCTCAGCATAGCACGAGATCGTATAGTTCGTAATGCATAAGCTTTTCGGTGTCAAGTATTTATTCCTTAGACCATGAGGTTGTGCAACTCCCGGATGACGTAGGAATACTTTGGGTGTGCCAAACGTCACAACGTAACTGGGTGGCTATAAAGGTACGCATCGGGTATCTCCGAAAGTGTTTGTTGAGTTGGTACGAACCAAGACTGGGATGTTGTCACTCCGTATGATGGAGAGGTACCTCTGGGCCCACTCGGTAAGACATCATCATAATGAGCTCAAAGTGACTAAGGAGTTAGTCATGGGATGATGGATTATGGATCGAGTAAAGAGACTTACCATGATGAGATTGAACAAGGTATCGGGAATACCGACGATCGAATCTCGGGCAAGTACCGTATCGATGGACAAGGGGAATAACTACGGGATTGAGTGAATCCTTGACACAGTGGTTCATCCGATGAAGATCATCGAGGAACACGTGGGAACCAACATGGGTATCCAGATCCCTCTGTTGGTTATTGACCGGAGAGTGGTCTCGGTCATGTCTACGTGTCTCCCGAACCCGTAGGGTCTACACACTTAAGGTTCGGTAACGCTAGGGTCGCAGAGATACATGCACGTGGAAACCCGAAAGTTGTTCGGAGTCCCGGATGAGATCCCAGACGTGACGAGAAGTTCCGTAATGGTCCGGAGGTAAAGAATGATATATAGGAAGTCCAGTTTCGGCCATCGGGTGATCTCCGGGGGTCACCGGGACTGTCCCGGGACCATCGGAGGGGTCCCGGGGGTCCACCGGGTGGGGCCACCCATCCTGGTGGGGCCCCTAGGCCGCAAGGGGAAGGGGGCCAGCCCCTGGTGGGCTGGCGCACCCTACTGGGCCCTCCCTCATGCGCCTAGGGTTAAAACCCTAGGGAAGGGAGGCGCCCCCTATGCCTTGGGGGGCAAGTCTCCCCCCTAGGCCACCGCCCATCCTTGCAGATTGGATCTGCAGGGGCT
Organism: Secale cereale; assembly: GCA_902687465.1. NCBI lineage: Eukaryota > Viridiplantae > Streptophyta > Magnoliopsida > Poales > Poaceae > Secale > Secale cereale. The sequence goes on along the minus strand of LR738709.1, from coordinate 43,710,864 downwards.
GGCGCACCCCCTGGACCCCTATATATATGTGGGGGGGGGAGAGGGCAGCCGCACTCCAATCCTCTGGCGCCTCTCCCCCTCCCGTCACACCTTCCTCCTCCTCCGCAGGGCGCCGGCGAAGCCCTGCAGGATTTCCCGCTGCATCCACCACCACGCCGTCATGTTGCTGGATCTCCGACGACCTCTCCTCCCACCTTGCTGGATCAAGAAGGAGGTGACGTTGCTGTACCGGACGTGTGTTGAACGCGGAGGTGCCGTCCGTTCGGCGCTAGATCATCGGTGACGAAGAACGCGAAGAGTACGACTACTTCATCCACGCTTCTTCGAAAGCTTCCGCTCGCGATCTACAAAAGGGTATGTAGATGCACTCTCATATGCTCGTTGCTAGATGTCTCCTTAGTTGGATCTTGGTGAAAGCATAGAAATTTTTTGAATTCTGCTACGTTCCCCAACAGTGGCATCTGAGCTAGGTCTTATGCGTAGCATCTTGCACGAGTAGAACACAAAGCAGTTGTGGGCGTTGAGTTTGCTCAATTTTCTTACCGTTACTAGTCTAATCTTGATTCGGCGGTATTGTGGGATGAAGCAGCCCGGACCGACTTTACACGTACGCTTACGTGAGACTGGTTCCACCGACAGACATGCACTAGATGCATAAGGTGGTTGGCGGGTGTTTGTCTCTCCTACTTTAGTCGGATCGGATTCGATGAACACGGTCCTTATGAAGGGTAAATAGAAATTGACAAATCACGTTGTGGTTTTGGCGTAGGTAAGAAACGTTCTTTCTAGAAAACCTATAGAAGCCACGTAAAAACTTGCAACAACAATTAGAGGCCGTCTAACTTGTTTTTGCAGCATGTGCTATGTGATATGGTATGGCCAAGAAGATGTGATGAATGATATATGTGATGTAGGAGATTGATCATGTTCTTGTAATAGGGAATCACGACTTGCATGTCGATGATCTTGACAACCGGCAGGAGCCATAGGAGTTGTTTTTATTATTGTATGACCTGCGTGTCACTGAATAACGCCATGTAATTACTTTACTTTATTGCTAAACGTTAGCCATAGTAGTAGAAGTAATAGTTGGCGTGACAACTTCATGAAGACACGATGATGGAGATCATGATGATGGAGATCATGGTGTCGAGCCGGTGACAAAGATGATCATGGTGCCCCGAAGATGGAGATCGAAGGAGCATGATGATATTGGCCATATCATGTCACTTTAATTGATTGCATGTGATGTTTATCATGTTTTATGCATCTTGTTTACGTAGAACGACGGTAGTAAATAAGATGATCTCTCACTAAAATTTCAAGAATTGTGTTCCCCCTAACTGTGCACCGTTGCTAAGGATCGTTGTTCCGAAGCACCACGTGATGATCGGGTGTGATAGGTTCTAACATTCGCATACAACGGGTGTAAGCCAGATTTACACACGCAATACACTTAGGGTTCACTTGACGAGCCTAGCATGTATAGACATGGCCTCAGAACACGGAAGACCGAAAGGTCGAACACGAGTTGTATAGAAGATACGATCAACATGAAGATGTTCACCGTTGATGACTAGTCCGTCTCACATGATGATCGGACACGGGCTATTCGATTCGGATCGTGTATCACTTAGATGACTAGAGAGATGTCAATCTGAGTGGGAGTTCATTAAAATTTGATTAAGATGAACTTAATTATCATGAACTTAGTCTATATTCTTTACAATATCTCTTGTAGATCAAATGGTACACGCTCATGTCACCCTCAACTTCAATGCGTTCCTAGAGAAATCCAAGCTGAAAGACGATGGTAGCAACTACACGGACTAGGTCCGTAACCTGAGGATCATCCTCATAGCTGCCAAGAAAACTTATGTCCTAGATGCACCGCTAGGTGACGCTCCCGCCCCGGCAAACCAAGACGTTATGAACGCTTGGCAGTCGCGTTGTGATGATTACTCCCTAGTTCAGTGCGGCATGCTTTACAACTTAGAATCGGGGCTCCAAAAGCGTTTTGAGCACCACGGGGCATTTGAGATGTGCCAAGAGCTGAAAATGGTTTTCCAAGCTCATGCCCGAGTCGAGAGATATGACGTCTCCGACGCATTCTACAACTGTAAGATGGAGGAAAAAAGTTCTGTCAGTGAGCACATCCTCAAGATTTCTGGATTGCACAACCGCTTGTCTCAGCTGGGAATGAATCTCCCAGACGAAGCGGTCGTCGACAGAATCCTCCAGTCGCTCCCACCAAGCTACAAGAGCTTCGTGTTTAACTTCAATATGCAGGGGATGGAGAAGTCCATTCCCGAGGTGTATTCAATGCTGAAATCAGCGGAGGTGGATATCAAGAAAGAACATCAAGTGTTGATGGTCAATAAAACCACTAAGTTCAAGAAGGGCAAGGGTAAGAAGAACTTCAAGAAGGACGGCAAGGGAGTTGCCGCGCCCGGTAAACCTGTTGCCGGGAAGAAGCCAAAGTATGGACCCAAGCCTGAGACAGAGTGCTTTTATTGCAAGGGAACGGGTCACTGGAAGCGGAACTGCCCCAAATACTTAGCGGACAAGAAGGCCGGCAACGTCAAAGGTATATGTGATATACATGTTATTGATGTGTACCTTACCAGCGCTCGTAGTAGCTCCTGGGTATTTGATACCGGTGCAGTTGCTCATATTTGTAACTCTAAGCAGGAGTTGCGGAATAAGCGGGGACTGGCGAAGGACGAGGTGACGATGCGCGTCGGAAATGGTTCCAAGGTCGATGTGATCGCCGTCGGCACGCTGCCTCTACATCTACCCTCGGGATTAGTTTTAAACCTTAATAATTGTTATTTGGTACCAACTTTGAGCATGAACATTGTATCTGGATCTCGTCTTATGCGAGATGGCTACTCATTTAAATCCGAGAATAATGGTTGTTCTATTTATTTGAGAGATATGTTTTATGGTCATGGCCCGCTGGTCAATGGTTTATTTTTGATGACTCTCGATCGTGATGATACACATATTCATAGTGTGAATGCCAAAAGATGTAAAGTTGATAATGATAGTCCCACATACTTGTGGCATTGCCGCCTTGGTCATATTGGTGTCAAACGTATGAAGAAGCTTCATGCTGATGGACTTCTGGAGTCTCTTGATTATGAATCATTTGACACGTGCGAACCATGCCTCATGGGCAAGATGACCAAGACTCCGTTCTCCGGAACAATGGAGCGAGCAACCAACTTATTGGAAATCATACATACCGATGTGTGCGGTCCAATGAGTGTTGAGGCTCGTGGAGGCTATCGTTATGTTCTCACCCTCACGGATGACTTGAGTAGATATGGGTATATCTACTTGATGAAGCACAAGTCTGAGACCTTTGAAAAGTTCAAGGAATTTCAGAATGAGGTTGAGAATCAACGAGACAAGAAAATAAAGTTCTTACGATCGGATCGTGGGGGTGAATATTTGAGTCATGAATTTGGCACACACCTTAGGAAATGTGGAATTGTTTCACAATTGACACCGCCCGGAACACCTCAGCGTAACGGTGTGTCCGAACGTCGAAATCGTACTCTGTTGGACATGGTGCGATCTATGATGTCCCTTACCGATTTACCGCTATCTTTTTGGGGTTATGCTTTAGAGACTGCCGCATTAACTTTAAATAGGGCTCCGTCAAAATCCGTTGAGACGACACCGTATGAACTTTGGTTTGGCAAGAAACCGAAGCAGTCGTTTCTGAAAGTTTGGGGTTGCGATGCTTATGTCAAGAAACTTCAACCTGAAAAGCTCGAACCCAAATCGGAAAAATGCGTCTTCATAGGATACCCAAAAGAAACGATTGGGTACACCTTCTACCACAGATCCGAAGGCAAAGTCTTTGTTGCCAAGAATGGATCCTTTCTGGAGAAAGAGTTTCTCTCAAAAGAAGTGAGTGGGAGGAAAGTAGAACTTGATGAGGTGAGAGTCACCCCTCCCGAACCGGAAAGTAGCGCAGCGCAGGAAATTGTTCCTGAGGTGCCTGCACCGACAAGGGAGGAAGTTAATGATAATGATCATGAAGAAACAGATCAAGTTGCTACTGAACTTCGAAGGTCCACAAGGGCACGTTCCGCACCAGAGTGGTATGGCAACCCTGTCATGGGAATCATGTTATTAGACAACGGTGAACCTTCGAACTATGAAGAAGCGATGGCGGGCCCGGATTCCAATAAATGGCTTGGAGCCATGAAATCCGAGATAGAATCCATGTATGAAAACAAAGTATGGACTTTGGTGGACTTGCCTGTTGATAGGCACGCCATAGAAAATAAATGGATATTTAATAAGAAGATAGACGCGGATGGTAATGTGACCATCTATAAGGCTCGGCTTGTCGCTAAGGGTTATCGACAAGTTCAAGGGATTGACTACGATGAGACTTTCTCTCTCGTAGCGATGCTGAAGTCAGTCAGAATCATGTTAGCTATTGACGCATTCTATGATTATGAGATATGGCAAATGGACGTCAAAACGGCATTCCTTAATGGCTTCCTCAAGGAAGAGTTGTATATGATGCAGCCAGAAGGTTTTGTCGATCTAGAGAATGCTAACAAGGTATGCAAGCTCCAGCGCTCGATTTACGGGCTGGTGCAAGCATCTCGGAGTTGGAATATTCGCTTTAATGATGTGATCAAAGCGTTTGGCTTTATACAGACTTATGGAGAAGCCTGTATCTACAAGAAAGTGAGTGGGAGCTCTGTAGCATTTCTCATATTATATGTGGATGACATATTGCTGATGGGAAATGATATAGAATTCTTGGAAACTGTAAAGGCCTACTTGAATAAGAGTTTTTCAATGAAGGACCTTGGAGAAGCAGCTTACATATTAGGCATCAAAATCTATAGAGATAGATCAAGACGCCTCATTGGTCTTTCACAAAGTACATACCTTGACAAGATATTGAAGAAGTTCAATATGGATCAGTCCAAGAAGGGGTTCTTTCCTGTTTTGCAAGGTATGATATTGAGCAAGGCTCAGTCGCCGACCACGGCAGAAGATAGAGAAAAGATGAGTGTCATACCCTATGCCTCGGCCATAGGTTCTATCATGTATGCCATGCTGTGTACCAGACCTGATGTGAACCTTGCCATAAGTTTGGTAGGGAGGTACCAAAGTGATCCCGGTGTGGAACACTGGACAGCGGTCAAGAACATCCTAAAGTACCTGAAGAGGACTAAGGATATGTTTCTCGTTTATGGAGGTGACGGAGAGCTCATCGTAAAGGGTTACGTCGATGCTAGCTTCGACACAGATCTGGATGACTCGAAGTCACAAACCGGATACATGTATATTTTGAATGGTGGGGCAGTCAGCTCATGCAGTTGCAAGCAGAGCATGGTGGCGCATTCTACATGTGAAGCGGAGTACATAGCTGCTTGCGAAGCAGCGCAGGAAGGAGTCTGGATGAAGGAGTTCATCACCAACCTAGGAGTCATTCCAAGCGCGTCAAGCCCGATGACTCTCTTGTGTGACAACACTGGTGCTATTGCCATTACCAAGGAGCCCAGGTTTCACAAGAAGACCAAACACATCAAGCGCCATTTCAACTCCATCCGAAATTATGTTCAAGATGGAGACATAGATATTTGTAAAGTGCATACGAATCTGAATGTTGCAGACCCGTTGACTAAACCTCTTCCACGGGCAAAACATGATCAACACCAGGACTCTATGGGTGTTCGATTCATCACAATGTAACAAGATTATTGACTCTAGTGCAAGTGGGAGACTGTTGGAAATATGCCCTAGAGGCAATAATAAAAGTATTATTATTATATTTCCTTGTTCATGATAATAGTCTGTTATTCATGCTTGAATTGTATTGTACGGAAACAGCGATACATGTGTGAATATATAGACCACATTGAGTCCCTGGTAGGCCTCTAGTTACCAGCTCATTGATCAGCAGATGGTCATGGTTTCCTGACCATGGACATAGGATGTCAGTGATAATGGGATCAAATCATTAGGAGAATGATGTGATGGACAAGACCCAATCCTGAGCATAGCATGAGATCGTATAGTTCGTAATGCATAAGCTTTTCGGTGTCAAGTATTTATTCCTTAGACCATGAGGTTGTACAACTCCCGGATGTCATAGGAATACTTTGGGTGTGCCAAACGTCACAACGTAACTGGGTGGCTATAAAGGTACGCATCGGGTATCTCCGAAAGTGTCTGTTGAGTTGGTACGAACCAAGACTGGGATGTTGTCACTCCGTATGATGGAGAGGTACCTCTGGGCTCATTCGGTAAGACATCATCATAATGAGCTCAAAGTGACTAAGGAGTTAGTCACGGGATGATGGATTACGGATCGAGTAAAGAGACTTACCATTACGAGATTGAACAAGGTATCGGGAATACCGACGATCGAATCTCGGGCAAGTACCGTACCGATGGACAAAGGGAATAACTACGGGATTGAGTGAATCCTTGACACAGTGGTTCATCAGATGAAGATCATCGAGGAACACGTGGGAACCAACATGGGTATCCAGATCCCGCTGTTGATTATTGACCGGAGAGTGGTCTCGGTCATGTCTACGTGTCTCCCGAACCCGTAGGGTCTACACACTTAAGGTTCGGTAACGCGAGGGTCGCAGAGATACATGCACGTGGAAACCCGAAAGTTGTTTGGAGTCCCGGATGAGATCCCGGACGTGACGAGGAGTTCCGGAATGGTCCGGAGGTAAAGAATGATATATAGGAAGTCCAGTTTCGACCATCGGGTGATCTCCGGGGGTCACCGGGAGTGTCCCGGGACAACTGGAGGGGTCCCGGGGGTCCACCGGTAGGGGCCACCCATCCCAGTGGGGCCCCTAGGCCGCAAGGAGAAGGGGGCCAGCCCCTGGTGGGCTGGCGCACCCTACTGGGCCCTCCCTCATGCGCCTAGGGTTGAAACCCTAGGGGAGGGAGGCGCCCCCTATGCCTTGGGGGGCAAGTCTCCCCCTAGGCCGCCGCCCCCCCTTGCAGATTGGATCTGTAGGGGGGAGAGGGCAGCCACACCCCAATCCTCTGGCGCCTCTCCCCCTCCCGTCACACCTTCCTCCTCCTCCGCAGGGCGTCGGCGAAGCCCTGCAGGATTTCCCGCTGCATCCACCACCACGCCGTCGTGCTGCTGGATCTCCGACGACCTCTCCTCCCCCTTGCTGGATCAAGAAGGAGGTGATGTTGCTGTACCGGATGTGTGTTGAATGCGGAGGTGCCGTCCATTCGGCGCTAGATCATCGGTGACGAAGAACGCGAAGAGTACGACTACTTCATCCACGCTTCTTCGAAAGCTTCCGCTCGCGATCTACAAAAGGGTATGTAGATGCACTCTCATATGCTCGTTGCTAGATGTCTCCTTAGTTGGATCTTGGTGAAAGAGTAGAAATTTTTTGAATTCTGCTACGTTCCCCAACAATAAAAGGAGGCCCGAGGCGACCAGGAGGAGGATTCGGCTTTTCGGAACCCCTCACGACTCTTTGGGAGCTCCTCGTTAGCCGAAGAACACCAACATATAATCCACCAAAGCAAGAGTAGGGTTTTACGCATCTTTGTGGCCCGAACCTGGGTAAGGGAACCGTGTCCTGATCGTTAGATCCGCTCTTCTCTCAACCCCGCGCCCCGCAACCGTAGTAGGGATTCTTGTGATCCCATAGGTGTCGATCCAAATACACCGACACGAAGTTCTCCAAATGCGAATTCTGGCTGGATAAAGTCCTTTATCTTGGCCATATTATATCTGCCGAGGGCATTTCTGTGAGCCCCAAGAAGGTTGAAGATATTGTCAACTGGGAACCTCCGCAGAATGTCAAGCAACTCCGAAGCTTCCTTGGTCTCGCTAGCTATTGCAGAAGGTTCGTTGAGAACTTCTCCAAGATTGCCATGCCTCTTTCCAACCTGTTGCAGAAGAATGTCAAGTACTCATGGACTCCTGATTGTGTTGTGGCATTCAAAACACTCAAAGAGAATCTCATTTATGCTCCGGTTCTTACTCCTCCGGATGAGTCCAAGCCTTATGAAGTCTTTTGTGATGCTTCATTGCAAGGTCTTGGTGGTGTTCTCATGCAAGACAAGATTGTGGCATACACTTCACGTCAGCTGAAACCAAATGAGAAGAATTACCCCACACATGATCTTGAGCTAGCAGCAGTTGTACATGCCTTGATCACGTGGAGACACATTCTGTTGGGCAGAAAAGTGGACATCTTCACCGATCACAAGAGCTTGAAGTACATCTTTACTCAGCCAAACCTTGACCTTCGCCAGACTCGTTGGGTTGAGATGATTCAAGAGTACGATCCAAGCATTGAGTACACTCCTGGCAAGGCCAATGCCACTGCAGATGCCTTGAGCAGAAAGGCGTATTGCAACAGTCTCCTTCTCAAACCGTTCCAGCCTGAACTTTGTGAGTCATTCAGGAAGCTTAACCTCCAAGTTGTTCCGCGAGGCTTTCTTGCAAACCTTCAAGTTGCTCCTACCTTCGAAGATCAAATCCGTGAGGCCCAGCTCAGTGATGCTATGGTGCAGAAAGTCAAACATGGTATTACTAAGGGTACTCCCAAATACAAGTGCAATCGCGTTGATGAGAAAGACACCTTGTTCTTTGAGGAAAGAATTGTGGTTCCCAAGGGTGATCTCAGGAAGCTCATAATGAACGAAGCACATGACTCCCTCCTCTCGATACATCCCGGAAGTTCTAAGATGTACCAAGACCTCAAGCAATCATATTGGCGGACTCGCATGAAAAGGGAGATTGCCCAATTCGTGAATGAATGTGATGTCTGCAGAAGAGTGAAGGTAGAGCATCAACGTCCAGCCGGACTCCTTCAACCTCTACCTATTCCCGAGTGGAAATTCGATCACATTGAGATGGATTTCATCACCGGTTTTCCCAAGTCCAAGAAGGGAAATGATGCTATCTTTGTGGTGATTGACAAGCTAATTAAAGTAGCACATTTTCTTCCAGTCAAAGAATCTATCAACGCAGCTCAGCTGGCAGAGCTGTACACCTCCAGAATTGTTTCTTTGCATGGTATTCCTCAAGTGATCTCCTCAGACCGTGGAAGCTTGTTCACATCCAAGTTCTGGGATTCTGTTCAGTCAGCCATGGGCACAAAGATTCGCTTTAGCACTGCGTTTCATCCTCAGACTAGTGGTCAAGTCGAAAGAGTGAACCAGATCCTCGAAGATATGCTAAGAGCTTATGTCATCTCCTTCGGTATGAAATGGGAAGATTGCCTTCCGTTTGCCGAATTCAATTACAACAACAGCTTCCAAGCAAGTGCCGGCAAAGCTCCTTGTGAAATCCTCTATGACAGAAAGTGTCGTACCCCTCTCAACTGGTCCGAGACTGGTGAACGTCAACTCCTTGAAAATGATTTGATCTCAGAAGCCGAAGAAATGTGCAAAGTCATACGTGAGAATCTCAAAGCCGCGCAATCACGTCAAAAGAGCTACTATGACGGCAAGCATCGTGACTTGGCTTTCGACATTGGAGACCATGTCTATCTCCGTGTTTCTCCCATGAAGGGCACTGAGAGGTTCGGTATCAAGGGCAACCTTGCTCCAAGATACGTGGGCCCTTTCAAGATTCTTGGCAGGAGAGGCGATCTAGCCTACCAACTCGAGCTTCCCTCCAAGTTTGCAAATGTGCATGATGTGTTTCACGTGTCTCAACTCCGCAAGTGCTTCAAGACGCCTGAACGCACCATTCCGTTCGAAGAGATTGATCTTCAACAAGACTTGTCTTATCGTGAGCACCCCGTTGCTATCCTTGAAGAAACTGAGTGCAAGACCCACAACAAGTCCATCAAATTCTTGAAAGTTAAGTGGTCACACCATACCGATCAAGAAGCTACATGGGAACGAGAAGATCATCTCCGTTCCGAGTATCCCTCCTTCTTTCAGTCCTAGATCTTGGGACGAGATCTTTTTGTAGTGGAGGAGAGTTTGTAACACCCCATATGTGATATCTTCCATTTATGGCAATATATGCAACGTTGACTTCGTAAATTCCATTCTGGGCTCTTCCTTCATTTCGGGTTTCTTTGTTTTGTCGTGTGCATGTGTGCATATCATCCATGTCAGGTCATCATGTGCATTGCATTGCATTCGTGTTGTCACCTGCACCCGGTCATGCTCGTCTCTTCCCGTTGACCGTTTTGAGTTCCGACACTCGCACACGTGCCCGTGGCACCCCGAGTCCTTCTTACGTATGTGGCCGGGAAACGTTCTCGGAATGAGGTGAGACTTTTCGTGCATAGTTGTTTTAGTACGTGTAGGCCGCCTGTCAAGTTTCGTCGCGTTTGGAGATCGTTTGATACTCCAACGGTTAACCTAGTGGGCTAAAAGCTCCTCTTCATTTTGGCCCAAGACCCCCTCCCCAACAGCCCACTAGTCCAGCACAACCACTCCCATCCTCCCGGTCGTCGGATTGTGATCGGGTGGGCAAAAACCGCACCCCATTTGGACACTCCTAGCTCCCTATGCCTATAAAAACGTCCTCCACGTCCATTTTTTCGGGTAAAAACCCTAGTCCCGAGCTCCTCCGCGCCGCCGGACACGTCCGCCGACGGCCGGACACGTCCAATCTGCCACAGCCAAGTCCCAGGGACGAATCCCATGCCGCCACCTCAGCGGGGCCGCCACGTGGCGCCCCCTGATTGGCCCCCGATAGCGCGCCCACTTCCCCCGCGCCGCCGGGCCCGCCGGCCCGAATCGGGCCCGCCCGGCCCGTGTGCGCCCGCCGTCGCCGCCCTTCGTCTTCCCCGCATCGCCGCCTCCCCTCCGTACACGGCGAGCTCCACCCGTCGCCGGCGAGCTCGCATTGCCGCCGCCCGGCTCCCCGCCGCCTCCGCCCCGAGGCCCGCCGCCGCCTCCGCCCCGCGGGCAACCATCGCCTCCCGCCGGCCGCCGGATGCCGCGACCGCCGGCCGCCTCCGCCGCCGGGCGTCCCGCGGGCAGCCGCGCCCCGCCGCCGGCGCATCGGGCTCCGCCGCCGCCGCCGTCCGCCGCCCCGTCGTCTTCTCCGGTGAACTCCGGCGAGGGTCCGGCCGGATCTGGAGAAGCTGGACCGGATCCACCACCTCTCTGATCCAAACGCCCCGTCCCCGTCCCGGATCTCCTCGTCCCGCACGGATCCATCCCGCGTTGACTTTCGCGGAGGTAAAAATCCACTGAGTCCCCGGATCTGTTTATTTTGTAGCCTCCTTCACCATGTGATAACTTTGTGCTCGGTGCTCCGTTTAGCGCGTATGATATGTCGAAATGTTCGTCTCGTCATGCTCTACATGTTAGTATCAGTTTCATGCATGTTAGAGTTCTTCTAGTTGACTCAATCTTCATGGCAAGAGTGCTTTGTGCTAAAACTGTTTCAGCACTAGTTGTCTGTGTAAATTTGTTGGCATGTTCGTGAGCTCATAACTTTGTGCATGTTGGTCCGAATGGAGTGAATGATATGTCCAGATCTTCGTTGTGAAATGCTCTACATGATGGTTGCTGTAGCATTCATGTTAGGTGTCATATTGCCATGTATATCTCTGTTGCAAAAGTGTATTTGGCTGATAAGTTTCTGCACTTGCTATGAGATGATGTTTTGTCTTGCTTGTGCATATTTATCCATGTGTCATATGAGCTAGGTGTCAACATGAGTTTTGCTCTTGAGTATGTGCTCTACATGATGGATTCATTTTCAAGCCATGATATGTCTTGAAATGAGTGCAACAAGCTTGTTAACATGCCATAATGTTGTAATTCTTGCCATGCCCAGATTTTGCTAAGTCTGGATAAACTTTTGCACTTTTGCCATGGTGTTTGGGACATGTTCTAGTATGTTGTAGAAGTAGCCATGTGGTTATTCTTGAAGAGCATGTTATTTATGTTATTGCCATGCCTTTTGCTTGCATGATGGCTTACTGTAACTTGTTGTTTTCATGCTCCCAAGTGACTATAAAATGTATATGTCAGCATGTTATCAACAAGTTCAGTTTTTCCACGAGTGTAGCTAGTGTTCTATGCATCCTATGAGTATGTTCTTGCTTTGAGTAGCCTCTCAAATATGTCTTCTTGCTGTTGGTTATCTTAACTTGCCATGCCATGCTTTGAGTTGAGTTGCACAAGGTTGCAAACATGCAAATTCGTTGTAATTCTGCCATGCCTTGTAATTTTCACTAAGTCTGAGAATTCTGTAAATTTATTGCCACTTGCCATGCTTGTTTAATTGTGTTCCAGCAAGGTTTTGGGTGTGCTCCAAGTTCATGCTTGTTAAGTATGATGTCTATTTCACATCCATGCCCTTTGTCTCCATGTCTGGGTGCTGTAACATAATTATTTCTTGCTCCAAAGATGCCATGTTGCTGTAAACTACAGTTTTGCTTGAATCTTGTTTTGCTTGTCATTTGCAAACCGTGCATCCGTTTCCGGTGATCTTTATATCGATTTCAACTGAAATCTCCCCCTCTATCCAATGGCTTGCTTGGTTGCCCAAGATGAAGACATTTACATCATCTTATCCTTAGGCTCAAGAGCTTCCTCATGCATACGCACATCATACTCGCATCCGTTAATATGACTTGCATCATGTTGATTGTGCATTGCACCATGTTTGATATTGTGTCGTTGTTGTGCTCTTGTGTTGGGTACAGCCAGGAGCCGATTCGGAGTTCGAGGTTACTACCGAGGCTTAGTTGGAGGAGCAAGTTTACGATCCCTCTGTGGAATCAACAGGCAAGATGACCATTCCCAGATATCACTTCTATCTTTGCCTATGCTAGATGTCTCGCTCTTTGGATATTGCCTCGGTGCCTATTCCTGTTTGTCAGCCCTCCTATTGTTGCCATGAAACACTCTAACTGCCTTCCTAGCAAACCGTTGTTTGGCTAAGTACGCATCGCTCAGCCCCTCTTATAGCGTTGTTAGTTGCAGGTGAAGATTTGAAGATTGCTTCATGATGAAGTTGTTATTGGGATATCACAATATATAAATACATGTTAAACTAATTCACCTATATATTGGTAATGGGTGCAAGGCTAAGCCTCTTGCTTGGTGTTTTGTTCCACTCATGCCTCCCTAGGAACCGATAAACCGGTGTTATGTTCCTTGATTTTGCGTTGCTAACACGGTTGGGGTTATGGGACACCCTTGATAATTTGCTCTGTTTAAAGCTTTTCCAGCAAGGCCCAACTTTGGTTCTACATTTGCTTAACAACTAAAAAACTTGCATAGGGAGTTATAAACCCGAGGTCTTAATCCACCCCCGGGCTAGTGCTCCTCATGAGTGTTGGTCCAAACTAGAGCATTGTGCGAGTCCGCCCCTTGGCAACTTGGGGTATTTTGGCACCTGTACGCTTCGCTCATCCGGTCGTGGCCTGAGACGAGATACGCACGGCTACTATCAGGGTGTCGGCACGCCGGGAGGTCTTGCTGGATTAGTTTTACCTTTGTCGAAATATATTGAGCACGGGATTCCGAGAATACTCGGGTCTTCCCACTTTGGAGTTGCGACTCCGCGGATCGTGAGCTTGTGATGGGCTAAGTTGGGACACCCCTGCAGGGTTTGATCTTTCGAAAGTCGTGCCCCCAGTTATGTGGCAGATGAGAATTTGTTAATATCCGGTTGTAGATAACTTGACACCTTATTCATGAATACACTACCTGCGTGAGTAACCGTGATGGTCTCTTTCCGAAGGGCTTCGGGAAGTGAACATGGTGGGGTTATGTTTGACCGTGAGTAGCTAGGATCACTTCTTGATCAACTTGGAGATCGTTGGCACTTGTTCTATTCTCCCTCTAAACTCGTAAGCTAGTGCTTAGTGCTTGCTGCAACCTATGTTTATAGCCTTTCCACACCTAAGGCTTTGGTAGTTTTGATACCCGAGAACGGGATTGGTGAGTCCTCTGTGGCTCACAGATTCAACACACACCAGATGCAGGTACCTTTGAGATCTATGCATGAGATGGTTCGGAGCTGTATTGGGAGTTCGATGAAGAGCGTGGACGTTACTATGTGTCTTATCCCGACGATCGGTAGTGGTTCTTACTAGGAGGATCCGGGCTTGTGTTATTTATGGTATCTTTTCGTTTGGATTTCGTCTGTAGTCGGACTCTGATGTTATTTGGATGATGTATGCTATTGTATTCACTTGTGTGACGTGGCGAGTGTAAGCCAACTATCATTTTACACTTTCACCCCTGAATTTTACATGAGTTGTGCAAAGATACCATACTTGAGATCATTCTAGTATGCGTTTATGTCCTTTAGTCGTGCCTCGACACGTGGGTGACATAGCCGCATACTGGGCATTACGCTTAGGTCATCCACTTGAGGGAAATTTGCTACTGTCCTACAAACCTCTGCACTTGGAGGCCCAACAACGTCTACAAGAAGAAGGTTGCATAGTAGACATCAATGCCTCATGGGCAAGATGACTAAAACTCCATTCTCCTGAACAATGGAGCGAGCAACTGACTTACTGGAAAAAATACATACCGATGTATGCGGTCCAATGAGTGTTGAGGCTCGTGGAGGGTATTGTTATTTTCTAACCTTCACAGATGATTTGAGCAGATATGGGTATATCTACTTGATGAAACACAAGTCTGAAACATTTGAAAAGTTCAAAGAATTTCAGAGTGGAGTAGAGAATCATCGTAACAGGAAAATAAAGTTTATACGATCTAATCGCGGAGGAGAATATTTGAGTTACGAGTTTGGTCTTCATTTAAAACAATGTGGAATGAGTTTCACAACTCACGCCACCCGGAACACCACAACATAATGCTGTGTTCGAACATCGTAACCATACTTTATTAGATATGGTGTGATCTGTGATGTCTCTTACTGATTTACCACTATATTTTGGGGTTATGCATTAGAGACAACTGCATTCACGTTAAATAGGGCACCGTCTAAATCCGTTGAGACGACATCTATGAACTGTGGTTTGGCAAGAAACTTAAGCTATCGTTTCTTAAAGTTTGGGGTTGCGATGCTTATGTGAAAAAGCTTCAGCCTGATAAGCTCGAACCCAAATCTAAGAAGTGCGTCTTCATAGGATACCCAAAAGAAACTGTTGGGTACACCTTCTATCACAGATCCGACGGCAAGATCTTTGTTGCTAAAAATGGATCCTTTCTAGAGAAGGAGTTTCTCTCGAAAGAAGTGAGTGGGAGGAAAGTAGAACTTGATGAGGTAGATGTACCTTCTCTCGATATGGAAAGTAGCTCATCACAGAAAATAGTTCCCATGATGCCTACACCAATTAGTGAGGAAGCTAATGATGATGATCATGGAACTTCAGATCAAGTTACTACCAAACCTCGTAGGTCAACCGGAGTACGATCCACACCAGAGTGGTACAGTAATCCTCGTCTGGAAGTCATGTTACTAGGCCATGATGAACCTACGAACTATGAGGAAGCGATGATGAGCCCATATTCCACAAAATTGCTTGTGGCCATGAAATCTGAGATGGGATCCATGTATGAGAACAAAGTATGGACTTTGGTTGACTTGCCCGATGATCGGAAAGCCATAGAGAATAAATGGATCTTCAAGAAGAAGACTGAAGCTGATGGTAATGTTACTGTCTACAAAGCTCGACTTTTTGCGAAAGGTTTTCGGCAAGTTCAAGGAGTTGACTACGATGAGACCTTCTCACTCGTAGCGATGCTTAAGTCTGTCCGAATCATGTTAGCAATTGCCACATTTTATGATTATGAAATCTGGGAAATGGACGTCAAAATTGCATTCCTTAATGGATTTCTTAAAGAAGAGTTCTATATGATGCAACCAAAAGGTTTTGTCGATCCTAAAGGTGCTAACAAAGTGTGCAAGCTCCAGCGATCCAACTATGGACTGGTGCAAGCATCTCAGAGTTGGAATATACGCTTTGATGAGGTGATCAAAGCATATGATTTTATATAGACTTTTGGAGAAGCCTGTATGTACAAGAAAGTGAGTGGGAGATCTGTAGCATTTCTGTTATTATATGTGGATGACATATCATTGATTAGACATGATGTAGAATTTCTGGATAGCATCAAAGGATACTTGAATAAGAATTTTTTAATGAAAGACCTCGGTGAAGCTGCTTATATATTGGGCATCAAGATCTATAGAGATAGATCAAGATGCTTGATAGGACTTTCACAAAGCACATACCTTGATCAAGTTTTGAAGAAGTTCAAAATGGACCAGTCAAAGAAAGAGTTCTTGCATGTGCTACAAGGTGTGAAGTTGAGTTAGACTCAATGCCCGACCACTACAGAAGATAGAGAGAAAATGAAAGTCATTCCCTATGCCTCAGCCATAGGTTCTATCATGTATGTAATGCTGTGTACCAGACCTGATGTGTGCCTTGCTATAAGTCTAGCAGGGAGGTACCAAAGTAATCCAGGAGTGGATCACTGGACAGCGGTCATGAACATCCTGAAGTATCTCAAAAGGACCAATGATATGTTTCTCGTATATGGAGGTGACAAAGAGCTCGTCGTAAATGGTTACGTCGATGCTAGTTTTGACACTGATTTGGATGACTCTAAGTCACAAACCGGATACATATTTTTGTTAAATGGTGGACCTGTCAGTTGATGTAGTTCCAAGAAGAGCGCCATGGCGGGATCTACGTGTGAAGCGGAGTACATAGCTGCTTCGGAAGCAACAAATGAAGGAGTTTGGATGAAGGAGTTCATATCCGATCTAGGTGTAATACCTAGTGCATTGGGTCAAATGAAAATCTTTTGTGACAACACTGGTGCAATTGCCTTGGCAAAGGAATCTAGGTTTCACAAGAGAACCAAACACATCAAGAGACGCTTCAACTCTATCCGCTATCAAGTCAAGGAGGGAGACATAGAGATTTGCAAAATACATACAGATCTTAATGTAGCAGACCCGTTGACTAAGCCTCTTCCACAAGAAAAACATGATTAGCAACAAGACTCCATGGGTGTTAGAATCATTACTATGTAATCTAGATTATGGACTCTAGTGCAAGTGCGAGACCGAAGGAAATATGCCCTAGAGGCAATAATAAAGTTGTTATTTATATTTCCTTATTTCATGATAAATATCTATTATTCATGCTAGAATTGTATTAACCGAAAACTTGATACATGTGTGGATACATAGACAAAACACAGTGTCCCTAGTAAGCCTCTACTAGACTAGCTCGTTAATCAAAGATGGTTGAGTTTCCTAACCATAGGCATGTGTTGTCATTTGATTAACGGGATCACATCATTAGGAGAATGATGTGATGGACATGACCCATCCGTTAGCTTAGCATATTGATCGTTCAGTTTTATCGCTACTGCTTTCTTCATGTCAAATACATATTCCTCCGACTATGAGATTATGCAACTCCCGAATACCGGAGAAATGCCTTGTGTGCTCTCAAACATCACAACGTAACTGGGTGATTATAAAGATGTTGTACATATATCTCCGAAGGTGTTTGTTTGGTTGGCATAGATCGAGATTAGGATTTGTCACTCCGAGTATCGGAGAGGTATCTCTAGGCCCTCTCGGTAATGCACATCATAAAGAAGCCTTGCAAGCAATGTGACTAATGAGTTAGTTGTGGGGTCATGCATTGCGGAACGAGTAAAGAGACTTGCCGGTAACGAGATTGAACTAGGTATGAAGATACCGACGATCGAATCTCGGGCAAGTAACATACCGATGACAAAGGGAATAACGTATGTTGTCGTTACAGTTTGACCAATAAAGATCTTTGTAGAATATGTAGGAACCAATATGAGCATCCAGGTTCCGCTATTGGTTATTGACCGAAGATGTGTCTCGGTCATGTCTACATAGTTCTCGAACCCGTAGGGTCCGCACGCTTAACGTGCAATGACGATTTGTATTATGAGGTATGTGTTTTTGGTGATCGAAGATTGTTTGGAGTCCCGGATAAGATAACGGACATGACGAGGAGTCTCGAAATGGTCGAGAGGTAAATATTGATATATTGGATGATGGTATTCGGACACCGGAAGAGTTCTGAGGGGTACCGGGTATATATCAAAGTGCCGGGGGGTTACCAGAACCCCCCGGGGGAAAGATATGGGCCACATGGGCCATAGGAGGGAGGCAAGGCAGCCCACAAGGGGTGGCGCGTGCCCCCCATGGGGAGTCTGAATTGGACTAGGGGAAGGGGGCGGCGCCCCTCTTTCCTTCTCCTACTCCCGCTCCTTCCCTCTTTCTCCATCCAATAGAAGGAATAAGGGGGGGAATCCTACTAGGACTAGGTGTCCTAGTAGGACTCCCCCCACTTGGGGCGCACCTAGTGCTGGCTCCCTCCCTCCTTTATATATGTGGGGGGGTGCCAAGAACACACATCAATTTTTCCTAGCCGTGTGCGGCGCCCCCCTCCACAGTTTGCTCCTACGATCATATTGTCGTAGTGCTTAGGCGAAGCCCTGCGCGGATCAGTTCACCATCATCGTCACCATGCCGTCGTGCTGACGAAACTCTCCCTTGACAAATTGCTGGATCAAGAGTTTGAGGGACGTCATCGAGCTGAACATGTGCTGAACTCGGAGGTGCCGTACGTTCGGTAGTTGATTGGTTGAATCGCAAAGACGTTCGACTACATCAACCGCGTTAAACTAACGCTTCCGCTTTCGGTCAACGAGGGTATGTAGACACACTCTTTCCCTCTTGTTGCTATGCATCTCCTAGATAGATCTTGCGTGAGCCTAGGATTTTTCTGAAATTGCATGCTACGTTCCCAACAATTTATAGCCTCCACACAAAATCTTTCCATTACACACAATTTACCAAACTCGGTGGGACCAAATAGTGAAACTTGGTGAGACCGAGCTGGTTGAAAATTTGAACATTAGGCTTTTTGGTGGGACCGACATGATCAACTCGGTGAGACCGATGTTCTAGGGTTAGGGTAAAACCTAAACTCGGTTTACCGATTACATAAACTCGGTGAGACCCATTTTGGTAATAAGCTAACAGAGAGTTGGTCAGGCAAACTCGGTGGGACCGACTGCATATCTCGGTGAGACCGAAATAATTGCAACAGGCAACATAGAGTTTGCAAGCCCATCTCGGTGAGACCGAGATCCCATCGGTGAGACTGGACTGATTAGGGTTTCTGGTAGTGACTATGTCAAGTGAACTCGGTGGCGCCGGATAGATCAAATCAGAGGGACGAGTATGACTTTAGGTTTAGGACATATTTGGAATTGAGAAAGTGGTTGAGGGCTTTAGAGCATATCACTAAGCACTTTGAGCAAGTAGACCATTAAGCAACACCTCATCCCCTTTTAATATTATTGGCTTTCCTATGGACTCAATGTGATATTGGATCACTAAAATAGAAATGAAGAGTCTTGAGCTTTTGCCAATCTTTTTTCTTAGCTTCTTGAAGGGGTTCCACATCCTCTTGTCCTGCCACTCCACTATTGAACTCATCTGAAATATACTAGATGAAAATATTAGTCCAACAACAGATATGTTGACATTAATTACCAAAATTACCCAGGGTGTTGGGGATATAACTACTGGGTATGAACCGCCCAGGAGGGGCCAGGTTATACCATTGGCGACTTAACAATGAATATGGCGGGTCATAGCAAGCCTATTGACGGCTCAAGACCCAGAGGCGACTTAAGGCCCAAGAGGATGAACCTCCATATGTATGACTTGTATTGTAAGGCAAGCTTGATTAGTCACCGAGCCGAACACGTTGTGTATGAGCCGGGCGGGACTCTGTAAGCTGTCGGGCATCAACATGTGTATATAAAGGGGCGACCCGGCGGCGAGTTAGGGGCAAGAAAGAAAGAGATAGAGGACTAGGTCAAGCGTATTCGCTCCCTGGTAATTAAATCTAGAAATACAACCCAAAACTGGAGTAAGCCTTTACCTCATTGTGAGGGGCTGAACTAGTATAAACTCTCTGTCTCCTTTTTCCTGGTTAACTACTTCAAGCTAACCAAGTTACGATGGATCCACAACTAAATCCTTACGCTAGGACATCTGACCTGACAATTCCATGATAGTTGGCACCCACTGTGGGGCCAGCGTACGGTGGTTTCGAGTTCTTGAAGGGCAGCTTCAAAGGGCTCAAGGGATACGATGTGGGCCGGATGACCAAGAGTCGTTGCGGCAAGCTCTACATTGACGATGAAGGCCGGGGCCCCGAGGCCGGCTCAATTGAGTACGGGTACCGGGTCCCCTTCGGCGGAATCCACGTCTTCATCGGCAAGATCGGTGAACCGGGCCCTAAGCCGGACACCTGCACCGACATCATCGAGACGGCTCAGCGTGCACGACCCGCCCGGGTTCAACCCGCCGTAAAGCACGCCTTTCTTGGTTTTATCCATGGGGCAGACTTTGAGGAAGGATATGTGTCTGGTGGTGAGACGGCCATCCGCTCCGATGGCAAGTCGTCAACCGGCGAGACCGATTCAATGGATCAACTACAAGATGGCCGGGTTGGGGGCTATTCCGATGGCGACAGTATTCCGGACCACTACGAGCGCCGAACAGGGTGGCAATCTTCATGGACGATACGCAGCCGGTGCTTGATTCAACAACCACCGCGGCTATGTCCTCTAGCTCAAAGGCTGCGGCGGTGGCTGGTACTAACAGATCTGCACGCCTGCCGGCTCAAGTTCTGACAGAATTGTTGGAGGCTTTGGCAACTTTGATGGGGGTGGTGGTAACCCCGGATATTCAAGAGCAGCATAAGATGGATGTTGCGAAGCTACGTGATGAGATAGCTCAAGCTAAAGAGGAAATTGCGGCTGAGAATGCTAGGATGGCCACAAAGCGAGATGCTTTGGATGCTCGGGCACAACGGATTATGGCAGACTCTTTCTGGCTCACCTTGGATCAAAACGTTTCAAATTAAGTCATGAAAAGGAGGCACCAGAGTCATTTACCCCCAACTTATGATGCGAGAAACCTCTTCAATACGCATGGAGCAGGGACCAGTGACCCGCTGGTGGTAAACCGAACGGTTGAAGCGCCTGGGACTAGAGCGCCGGTTCAGCCATGTGCGACGGATCCACCTCGTTTGAATACTACTCCGCCTCGGCGCATTCCGACACCGCCGGGTCATTATTCTAACCCTTTGGATAATATGATTGCGGCAGCGGCTCTCCGAGTTGAAGGTGAGTTTTTGGCGGCGATTGAGACACGAAGGGTCAGAGAACTTCTTCAGACAGCATTGGATTAGCAAGCGGCTTATTCGTATAGCCATGACAGGATTCACTCAACCCCCCATTCGAGCCGGAGTTATAGCAGGCACATTGACTCACCAGCAGCTTCAAGCAGCGAACAACGCCATAACCAACCTCGTGGGCATGACCCAGCGTGCGGTGGTATTGATGCTCAGACCTTGGTGGATCATGGCAGAGCATGTCGGGAGGCTGAGTTGGCGGCTCAGCAATAATCCCCAGCTTATCCATCAGCGTCGGTTGAGGCAGGAGTGACCTTTAGAACCTTGGGTGTGCCATTTTTAGTGTCGGCTCTGCGTAACAAGCGTTTACATAAGGATTTCAAGGGCCCTCATAAGGTGCCTAATTACACGGCGGATCAGCCCCCTGAGGCTTGGATTGAGAGTTATGAGATGGCCATGGAGATGTTGGATGTTAGCGATGCTGCATGTGCTAAGTATTTCACCATGATGTTGGATGGGCCTGCTCGTACCTGGTTAAAAGGGCTGCCCGCTAACTCCATCGGATCATGGGCGGAGTTGAAAGCTCGTTTTATTCAAAATTTCAAAGACATGTGCAAGCAGCCTATGTCAATCCTGGATTTGGACTCTTGTGTCGAGGGCGAGGGCGAGTCAACAACCCATTGGGTGCGCCGAGGCTCAGCTGTTATACATTCATCAGATAGTATCAATGTCGGTTCAGCAATCCTAATTTTGGAGAAAAATTGTTGTTTCCTTCCCCTTAAACAGAAGCTAGGGCAGAAGCGCCACTGTAATGACATGGGGTAACTCATGGCGGTTCTTGTCAAATATGATGATTCTGATACAACTAAAGACTCTGAATCTGATGAGGAGAAGACAGGGAAGGGGAAGAAGAATGGCAATACGAAGGGACATTAACATAATACGGCGGGTCAAGGCAATGATGGTAGGCACAAACAGATGGATGGAGGCTCAGATTTTGTGGCTAACACCAATACACATAATAATAACCAGCGTCGAAAGGGGAAGGTGTCAAATCCTCGGATTGGTGGGCCGAAGTTCAACCTTGAGGCGATGATGAACCAGCCTTGCTCGAAGCATGGTACGCAGGAGAAGACGGCTAGTCACCTGTGGAAGGATTGTTTCATCATGAGGCAACATAGAAATCTGATTTTTTTTCCAGAACAATAACGGTCGGCATGGCGGGTCAGGATCCGGCTCTCATGGGCCCGGCTTTGGAGCTGGCGGTTAAAGCTTTGGCTTTCAAGGTCAAGGCAACCAAGGTGGTTTTAACCAGCAATCTAATCAAGGGAATCAGCAGCAGCAGTCCAGATATTGGAGCAATCCAAAGCAGCTGAATAGTGGTCAATACCATGTGTTTACCACGAGTTTGTGCAAGCGAGATCAGATAATTCACAAGCGAGCAGTGAACATGGTTGAGTCGGCGGCCCCTCGATACTTGCGGTGATCTGAGAAGCCTATCATATGGAGCCGTGAGGATCATCCGCCACGGGTGGACAATCCGGGTCAATTGGCTTTGGTATTTGCTCCTCAAGTGGGAGGATACAAGTTCACAAAGGTGCTTATGGATGGATGCAGTAGTATCAATATCCTTTACTATGATACTTTTTGCCGTATGAATTTGACTGACAAAGATCTGTAGTCGTCAAATACTGTTTTTCATGGAGTGGTGCCTGGTAAGTCAGCGTATCCGGTGGGTAAGATAACTTTGGAAGTGGCTTTTGACGATGACCATGATTACAGGGCTGAAAAATTGACCTTTGAGGTAGTCAAGATCAAGAGTCCTTATCATGCCTTGTTTGGACGGCCGGCTTATGCCAAGTTTATGGCCCGACCTTGTTATGTTTAATTGCAGCTTAAAATTTCGGGTCATAAGGGCACCATCACGGTGCACAGTGATAGGAAGATAGCCCTGGATTGTGAAGAGGGCGATGCTGCTTATGCTGAATCTGTTTGTGCAACAGAGGAATTGAAATTGGACAAGGATAATGTTGACCCGGCGGATATGACCCCTTTGAATAAGCCAACTACAGAGCATGACCCTTTGTTGAAGTTTAAGTCGGCGGATGACACCAAGCAGGTTGATTTTGTCCCTGGCGATTCGTCTCAACAGTTTACGATCAGTGCTAACCTGGATCCGAAATAGGAAAGCGCGCTCATCGAGTTCATCCATGAGAACCGAGACATCTTTGCATGGAAGCCTTCAGACATGCCAGGTGTACTGAGGGAACTCGCTGAGCACACTCTTAATATTGATCCAAAGTTTAAGCCGGTCAGGCAATTCCTTCGTCGTTTTAATGAAGAAATGCACAAGGCTATTGGGGAAGAAGTGGCCCGGCTCTTGGCGGCTGGGTTCATTGTTGAAGTTTTTCATCCTGAATGGTTGACTAACCCGATGCTGGTGCTCAAGAAAAATGGTACTTGGCGCATGTGTGTGAATTACACAGACCTTAATAAGGCCTGTCTGACCGATTCTTTCTCTCTCCCTCGTATTGATCAGATTATTGATGCTACGGCGGGTTGTGAGTGTTTGATTTTTTGGATGCTTACTCTGGGTATCATCAGATCAAGATGTCAGTTAAGGACTAGGAGAAGACAACTTTATCACTCCCTTTGGAGCCTTCTGCTATGTGTCTATGCCTTTTGGACTCAAAAGTGCCCAGGCGACTTACCAGCGGTGTGTTCAAAATTGCCTTCATGATTAGATTGGGATAATGTTCATGCTTATGTGGATTATATTGTTGTGAAATCTAGGAAGAAGGAAACCCTGATAGACGATTTGAAAGAAACTTTGACAATCTCCGGATCTACAAGATGATGCTTAACCCGGCCAAGTGTGTCTTTGGTGTACCAGCAGGCAAGCTCTTGGGTTTTCTGGTTTCCGAACGGGGCATTGAAGCTAACCCGAAGAAAATCAAGGCTATCACTTCCCTGACTAAACCGGTGTGTATTAATGATGATCGGCGTCTGGCGCGCCGTATTGCGGCCTTAAGCCGGTTCATAAGCCGATTGGGTGAAAAGGCTATCCCTCTGTACCAGATGATGAAGAAGACGGATCACTTTGTCTGGAGTGACGCTGCCAATGAAGCCTTTGAGACAGTTAAAAAGTAGTTGGCTGAGCCACCGGTCCTTGTTGCTCCTATTGATAAGGAGCCCTTGTTAGTATATGTGGCTGCCAATGGCCGGGCAGTCAGTGTAGCGATTGTGGTGGAATGGAAGGAAGCAGGCAAGGAACATCCGGTTCAGCGTCCGGTTTATTATATCAGTGAGGTACTTATTGAATCCAAGCAGCGGTATCCGCATTGGCAGAAGCTGGTATATGGGGTGTTCCTGGCTAGTCGAAAGATCAAGCAATATTTCCTTGGTCATCCCATCACTTTGGTTAGTTCTGCTCCCTTGGGGGATATTATTCAAAACAGAGAGGCCATAGGTCGGGTAGCCAAATGGGCCATTGAGCTTGGACCCCATGGTTTGAAATATGTGCCTCAGATAGCTATCAACTCCCAGGCACTTGTGGATTTCATCAATGACTAGAAAGAGCTGCAGATGCCTGAGGATAAGCCGGATAACACATAATGGACTATTCATTTTGATGGATCCAGGCAATTGGAAGGCTCGGCGGCTGGAGTTGTCTTGACTTCCCCACGAGGTGATATGTTTTGCTATGTGTTAAGGTTGATGTTCCCTTGTGATAACAATGTATCTGAGTATGAGGCCTTGCTCCACGGTCTTTGGATGGCTAAAGAGATGAATCTAAGTCGGGTAAGATGCTTCGGTGACTCAGATTTGGTGGCTCAGCAAGTATCAGGAACTTGGGATTCCAAAGACCCGCTCATGGCGGCTTACCGCCGGGCAGTGGACGCAATTGCTGCTCATTTCAAGGGCTATCAGGTGGAGCATGTTGATCGCAGGAAAAATGAGGTGGCTGATGCATTAAGTCGACTGGGATCTCAGCGTAAGCCGGTACCACCTAACGTTTTCCTTGATGTTTTGAATAATCCTTCGGTTAAATTGCCTAAGAAGGAGGATCTTGCTATCCCTGACCCGTAGGCGCAATTGGTGGCGGCTCTTCATGTTATTCTTGATTAGACAGTTCCATATCTGACTTATACGACCCGGGGTGAGTTACTTGAGGATGAAATTTTGTTCAGGCAGATAACCTGGCGATCTCAGTCGATGACTATTGTCAATGGTAAGTTGCCTCGATGCAGTGTCACAGGGGTCTTTCAACGTTGTATTTCTCCTAAGGAGGGGCATGAGATTTCATGAGAGATTCATGAAGGGGATTGTGGCCATCACGCCGGCTCTAAGTCTCTCGTGGCCAAGGCTTTTTGTCATGGGTTTTATTGGTTGACGGCTCATGCTGATGCAGAAGATGTGGTTAGCAAGTGTGACGACTGTCAAAATTTTTCCAAACGAGCTCATGTGTTGGCTCAAGAATTGAGGATGATTCCAATTACATGGCCGTTTGTGATCTGGGGGGCTGGATATGATTGGACCTTTTAAAATGTCTAAGGATAAAAAGACCCACCTCTTGGTGGCAGTTGACAAATTTACAAAGTGGGTTGAGGCTGAGCCGGTCAGCAAGTGTGATGCAACGATGGCGGTTCAATTCATTAAAAAGGTGATCTTTCGTTTTGCATACCCTCATAGTATCATTACTGATAATGGTACTAATCTGTCTAACGGTGCTATGAAAGAATTTTATTAACAAGAGCATATTCGTCTTGACGTTTCATCTGTGCCTCATCCCCAGTCCAATGGTCAAGCTGAAAGGGCTAATCAAGAAATCTTGAGAGGCATCAAGCCCCGGCTTATGGTCCTTTTGCAGAGGATGCTGGGTTGTTATGTTGAGGAGTAACCCTCAGTGCTTTGGAGTATCAATACTACCCCCAACAGATCCATATGTTACACACCTTTCTTCATGGTTTATGGAGCAGAGGCGGTTCTTCCAAGTGACAAACATCACGACTCGCCCCGTGTGGCGGATTATGTTGAAGCTGATAATGAACAAGCATGTCACGATGACCTTCACCTCTTGGATGAAGAGCGTGACCATGCGGCGGCTCGTTTGGCACTTTACCAGCAAGATCTGCGTCGTTATCACATCCGCCGGGTTAAAACAAGAACCTTTCAAGAAGGAGATTTGGTGCTCCGGCTCATCCAGGATCAAACTGACATGCACAAGTTATCCCCACCTTGGGAAGGGACTTTTATGGTCTGCAAAAATCTGAACAACGGATCATACTACCTTATCGATGTTCGAGACCACAAGGACACACACGCGTTGGAGGAGGAGACCCTTCGGCCTTGGAATATTGCTCATCTTCGGCCTTATTACACCTGAGCCACTCGCTCTTGTGTTGTACATACTTCTATCAATGTATATATTATGATTAGTATAATAAAGCTGGCATCCCTGATAATTCAGGGCCTCTGTCGTTTCATTTCTGAGTATATGAGCCTTTTTTGTCAATTCATAAGATCACTTGGGGGCTTCCTGCTCATTGACCATAGCTATGACTACCCTCTTGATCCGGCTTGTAAGCCTTGTCATAAATAAACACGATGGCTTCCTGCTCATTGAGCATAGCTATGATCATCCTTTGATCTGGCTAATATGCTCGGCTGTAGACAACTCTGGGATTCTTTACCCAGGTTGAATGATTACCAAAGAGAACTTGCTATGATGAGCAATTCAAACATAGGTAACCTGCCTTGATAGGCTTATGAAAGGTCACTTGGGGGCTTCCTGTTCAATGAACATCGCTGTCTTTACCCTTTTGATCGGCTTGGACGCCAGGTGTATTCACCAAATAATCCGGGTTATCCTGCCTTTGTATGTCTGCCACTCCGGCCAGGTAATCCTGGAATGACCCACCGTACTCTTGACAGCCAATCTTGTAAAGACCCTGAACTTGTCAAAGTTAAAACGGTGATTGGTCATGTGAGGCCCGGCTTACAGGTTTGAATAAAGGATTAACTCAGTGCATGTGCTGCCCTATGTACAGCACTTGATGTTAAGGTTTGGCAACCTATGAAATCCTTGTTTTTTCTGATTTGTGATTTTTAGTTGAACATTATTTGGGTTCATATTTTTTGTGCCTTATTAACATAAGGCTTAATAAGATTCAGGCCATGTAGCCTTCATCTTGATGGCTCACATTTGAGCATATCCAGAGTTTTGATAACCCGGTCTGGCTTTGGATGATGAGTTGCCAGTATGATGTAATTGTGCACTTAGAGGTTGTGCTCTGAGGCTTTTGGGCTGTTACCCTTTGCTGCATGTGGCGTGGTAAGCCGATAGTATGAACAAATCTCGAAGGTATGATTTTTGTTTACTCTATGAATATGTGAGGTAGTGATAACCCGCCCTGGTTATGGACTTTAAGTCGCCAGGATATGTTGATTATGAACTCAGAGTGATGTGCTCTAAGTTATGGGATGTTACCCCTTGCTGCATACGGTGTTTAAGTCGGCAGTATGAATAAATTGAATAGGGCATTGTGCTTCTGTCTTTGGGTTGTTGCCCTTACTGCACGACGTCTGATAAGTCGGCAGTATGAGAAAATATCATAGGTATGATATTTTTATTATGGTTATGAGGTTTTGATAAACCAATCCTGATTATGGACTATTTAGTCATCAATGGTTTTTATATTGGTATTATGACCCGCCCTGGGGTAACCCACCAGGGCACTTGTTATCTGTTTCTGCGCAAGGAACAATGATAAGCATGATCTGCATAATTGATGATATTATAAGCATAAGTGGTAGATCTTCAAATGATGGATCAGCAGTATTATGCAAATAAACACGCACGATGGCGTGATAGATCAGAATTGTTTAACTGTCCTATTACAAGGCATCTGACTACCCAAAAGGACAAGTGTTTTTGAGACAGCATCAAAATGCTATGACTGTTAAGCCGTCTCATAAGGACATACCATTAGTCTTGGCGGTTTGAATCCTCCAAATCATCCTGCGTGTCTTCGTCTTCAGCTCCTTGACTATCCATTGGTTGGAAGTCAGGCGTAGACCAGTTGATTCCAGTCAAAGCTCTAAACACGACTTCATCATCAATAAGGTTGGATGGATCAATGTTAGGAGCGAAGGTATGCTTATGTGTCGGCGGCATGAGATCCACCTCTTCATGAACCGATGCCTTTATCTTATTGTTCACAGCATCATAAGCCACTTGGTATTGGGGCAGATTGGTTTCCTCAGCCAGCTTGCTTGCTAACAGGCGCATTGCTCTTGCTATTGCTGCAAATTCATCGGCGCTGAAGGGAGACCCATCTTCTTTTACACTTGGGCAACCATTAGCCAAGTCTTCTGGATCAAGATCGGCTTGCCACGCCTTTGCCCGGCTCAAAGTAGTCAAGGCGCTGGCTCTGGCGGATGCTCGTTTTAACTCGTCAATCCTTTGGGGCAGCACTGATAACTTTTCCAATGTTTCCTTGATGAGGGTTGGCGGATGTTTCTTATGAATAGCAGCAGCAATGGTCCGTTGAGTGCCAGTGTATAGCTGCTCTACAAGAGTATAGACAACCTTTAGCTTGATGCGCATGTCTGAGCCCAACTTGATGCTTCGGGAGCCTGCATCGATAAAGTTATTAATAAACCAACAAATGATTATGATATGCCTGGTGGTGTAAAGGAGTCATTTCTTTTACTTACCAAAGATGGATGATGTCATGCTGTTGATATGATGCTTTAAACCAGACAGTTCATCAGTCACCGGCTTAAGGGCTGCCTCGGCATCTTCTGCTCTCTTTAATAGAGTCGCCTTATCGGTCTCCCAGCGGCTTTTCTCAGCAAAGAAGCCATGTTTCAACTACTCAATGTTTTCCAATGCAGTCTTCAATTCTGCCTTAGCCTTGGACGTCTCAAATTGCTGGGTTTTGATATTGGCCCTCAGATCATTGATCTGTGAATCCTTCTAAGTTAGTTCATCCTGTGACATGAACAAACATGGATGGTATTATAATTATGATTATTTTTTGAAGTCCCAAGCACAATACAATATTTTAGCACTTGGGGGCTAATGCCTATTGATATTTTCAAAGAAAAATTTATCTGATGACCCGGGCAAAATGATATGATCCGGTTTATAAAGGCTACATACTGGAATATTGGTTTCAGTAATGGTAATAAGTACTGATTTATTCATACTGATTAAACCGACCGTTGGAGGCTACAGGTGCAAAATTGAACATTACTATGTGAAGTCCCGGTTTAACTTATCAGTTTAAGCCGGCCCTTGGGGGCTACAGATGCAAAGTTGATCACTGTTAATTGAAGTACCGTCTTAACTTGATAGTTTAAGCCGGCCCTTGGGGGCTACTAGTGATGATGTTCATCTATTTGGGACTATTTGAAAGTCTACAGTATATTCAATTCTATCATATGCCATAGACTTGGTGGATGATAGAGATATATTTATGAGGAAGATTTTATTGGATTACCTCATAGCGCT
The DNA here is from genome assembly GCA_902687465.1 of Secale cereale. Taxonomy (NCBI): domain Eukaryota; kingdom Viridiplantae; phylum Streptophyta; class Magnoliopsida; order Poales; family Poaceae; genus Secale; species Secale cereale. The sequence continues at coordinate 43,681,176 of LR738709.1, read as the reverse complement.
CCTTCATCAAGTTGATCAAGCCGGCTTCAAAGTCACGGCTGGTATACAGATGGTTCAAATAATGAGAATGAATATTTTGAGCGCTGAACTGGCCGTAGCTTTCCAAATCCAGCTTCCACTTGCCTTTATCATCAGCTGGAATTTCTTCTTTAGCGCTGTGCTTGGATAAGACAGTGGGGTTACCTGGAGCTGTATAAGCTAACCCAGTAACCATGACATCCTCAGTTTCTTGAGCCGGCTGAGCGGGGCTGGGTGGCTTAGCAATCTTCGGGTCAACATTCATGGCGTCCATGGTGTTGTGGCACTTTTCTGGCGGTGGATCATCCATGACTGCTTCAGCAGTTTGATGTAAAGATTCAGACATAATCTGTTTCTCCGGATCAGCAACCTTGGGGTCTTCTGCCGATTTATTCATTTTCAACTTCTTGCTGGGTTTGGCTATATCCCTGAAAAGAACAATACATGATGAGATTAGTATATCAATTGAATAAGGTATTAAAACAAGAAAGCTTAAATGTTCTCACCCAGGAATAGTCTTGAACACAGGAATCTGAATTCCAGTGGAATCACCAGATGAAGAGTGAGAGGTCCCCCAATAGTTTGAATCAGAAGGGTTAAGAGGTTGTCGAATAAGACCCGCCTTTGGAAAAGCTAAGTTGGAAAACTGAGAAACCTCAGCTTGGCGTTTATGAAGAACCGGCGTATTGGGCAGGCCGGAGGAGATAATCCCACCGCCACTGTTCCGGGTTGTGCGGTGAGTTTCATGCTGCTGCTTTTTCAAAATAAAGTTGGGATCCAAGTAAGCTAAACGGTGAGAAAACCTTACTTTCCGGCACACTTGACGAACTTTTGGTCTTGGCAAAGATTCTGAGCCAGAGGAAAGGACAATTACCTCTTCACCATCAGCATGACTGACCTCCGCATTATCCTGATAATGATCTGAGTCAATAAGGTGAATGAAAAAGGAGCCAAGGGAGTCAAGATCTGCCTCCGACTCATTATCATCCAAGTCAAAAAGATCTGAAGTATTTGATTTCTTCTTAGCAGGCTTCTTGGGAACTTTCGACTTGGTCCTGGTCTTCTTGACTGTTTTTTCCTGAAGTTTCTTGGTCCAGAAGGATGAGTCGGCCTGCAAATAGTTACATGTGATTGAGAAAATGACTTATGGAATTAATGATTAAACCGGAGGTTGATTAAAGGCACTTACAGCTGGAGGTTGGTTGTGAGTGTAAAACGGAGCCAATCCCATTTGGCTGCAAGTTTCCAAGGTTTCATTCAGTAGTGTCTTGGTCATCTTATTGTTATATTCATCAGTCAATAGGATCTGATAGTGGTGTTGAGGATCTTTTAAATCGCCAGTATACTCGCACATTAAGCCGGGGCGGCGGCTTAAGGGCATAATTCTCCAGGCGATCCAGCACCGAACTAGATCAACTCTGGATAAGCCGTTAGCCATAAAGGCTCGGATCTTTGAAAAGACTGGCATATATTTTTTACGTTATACTGTACTGATGCGGTTTGGAAGATTGTGTCTGTTGCTAAGCCGGTTGGAGCGGTAACCCGGCAGAGGATTTTCCCCTTCTTGAGAAGTGTCTTGGCAGTAAAACCAAGTTTGGTTCCAGTCTTTTGGATGACTGGGCAGTGTGGCGGCTGGGAAGTGGATTCTTTCCGTCGTTTAATAGAAATGCCGCCTAACTCTAGGCTGGGCCCATCAATGAACTCGGTCTGTCGATTTAAATAATAAAATTCCTTGAATAGTTCCATACTGGTCTCCTGTTGAAGATATGCTTCGCAGAACACTTGAAAATTGCAGATGTTTGAGACAGTATTGGGCCCAATATCTTGAGGATGGAGCTTGAAAAAGTGCAGCACATCACGTAAGAATTTAGAGTCGGGAGGGCAGAACCCTCGGTTCATATGATCAGTAAAAGAATGACCTCACCTTCCTTGGGGTGAGGAGTGATACGTCTCCAACGTATCTATAATTTTTTATTGTTCCATGCTATTATTTATGAAGTCTTGGATGTTTAATGGGCTTTATCATACACTTTTATATCATTTTTGGGACTAACATACTAACCCAAAGGCCCAGTCCAGATTGCTGTTTTTTGCCTGTTTCAGGGTTTTGCAGAAAAAGAATATCAAACGGAGTCCAAATGGAATGAAACCTTCGCGAGAGATATTTTTGGAGAAAATCACGCACGGGGAACTTGAGAACCACGTCAGGGGAGCATCGTGGTGCCCACGAGGGTGGGGGTGCGCCCCCCTTCCCAGGGCGCGCCCCCCTACCTCGTGGGCCCCTCGAGCATCACATGGTGTCTTCCTTCCTCCTATATAAGTCTACGTACCCCGAAACCTTCGACAATAGAGAGAAAACCCTAATTCCACCGTCGTAACCTTCTGTTCCCGTGAGATCCCATCTTGGAGCCTGTTCTGGAGCTCCATCGGAGTGGGATCCATCACGGAATTCTTCATCATCATCAGCGTCGCCCTCACCATGAGTTGTGAGTAGTTTACCATAGACCTTCGGGTCCATAGCTAGTATCTAGATGGCTTCTTCTCTCTCTCTGGATCTCAATACAAAGTTCTCCTCGGTCTTCGAGGAGATGTATTCGATGTAATCTCTTTTTGCGGTGTGTTTGTCGAGATCCGATGAATTGTGAGTTTATGATCAAGATTATCTATGAGAAATATTTGGTTCTTCTCTGAACTTTTTATCTGTGCTCATAATATCCTTGCAAGTCTCTTCGAATTATTGGTCTGGTTTGGCCTACTAGATCTATAGTTCTTGCAATGGGAGAAGTGCTTGGCTTTGGGCTCAATCTTGCGGTGTCATTTCCTAGTGACAGTAGGGGCAGCAAGGCACGTATTGTATTGTTGCCATCGAGGATAAAGCAATGGGGTTTATATCATATTGCTTGAGTTTATCCCTCTACATCATGTCATCTTGCTTAAGGCGTTACTCTGTTCTTATGAACTCAATACACTAGATGCATGCTTGCTACCTCTTGAGCTTGCGTTGTATTCCCTCGAAGAGGAAAGGTAGATGCAGAACAGTAGCGTAAGTATTTCCCTCAGTTTTTGAGAACCAAGGTATCAATCCATTAGGAGACCACGCGCCAGTCCCTCGCACCTGCACAAACAAATAAGAACTTCGCAGCCAACGTGATAAGGGGTTGTCAATCCCTTTACGGTCACTTACGAGAGTGAGATCTGATAGAGATGATAATTATATTTTTGGTATTTTTAGTTTAATAAAACAGCAAATAAAAGCAAGAAAAGTAAAGTAGATGTAGATTGATATGTTGAGAATAGACCCGGGGGCCATAGTTTTCTCTAGTGGCTTCTCTCATGATAGTGATATTCTACGGCCGGTAAACAAATTACTGTCGAGCAATTGATAGAAAACCGAATAATTATGAGACTATCTAGGCATGATCATTGTATATAGGCATCACGTCCGAGACAAGTAGACCGAAACGATTCTCCATCTACTACTATTACTCCACACATCGACCGCTATCCAGCATGCATCTAGTGTATTGAGTTCATACGAACAGAGTAACGCCTTAAGCAAGATGACATGATGTAGAGGGATAAACTCAAGCAATATGATGAAAACCCCATCTTTTTATCCTCGATGGCAACAATACAATATGTGCCTTGCTGCCCCTACTGTCACTTGGAAAGGACACCGCAAGATTGAACCCAAAGCCAAGCACTTCTCCCATTGCAAGAACTATAGATCTAGTAGGACAAACCAAACCAATAATTCGAGGAGACTTGCCAGGATATTATGAGCACACATAAAAAGTTCAGAGAAGAACCAAATATCTTTCATAGATAACCTTGATCATAAACTCACAATTCATCGGATCTCGGCAAACACACCGCAAAAAGAGATTACATCGAATAGATCTCCTTGAACACCGAGGAGAACTTTGTATTGAGATTCATAGAGAGAGAAGAAGCCATCTAGATACTAGCTATGGAGCCGAAGGTCTGAGGTAAACTACTCACAACTCATGGTGAAGGCGATGATGATGATGATGAAGGCCTCCGTGATGGATCCCCCTCCCGGAACAGGCTCCAAGATGGGATCTCCACGAGAACAGCAGCTACGGCGGTGGAATTAGGGTTTTCTCTCTGCGTATGGAGTTTCTGGGGTATGTAGGTATATATAGGAAGAAGGAGGGCATCGGGGGCCGTGTGAGCCAGCCTCGAGGAAGGGGGGCGCGCCCTGGGAAGGGGGGCGCGCCCCCCACCCTCGAGGGCTGGCCCTACATCCCCTGACTTGACCCCGAATACTCCCGAGCGTGATTTCCTCCAAAAATATCTCTCACAAAGGTTTCATTCCGTTTGGACTCCGTTTGATATTCCTTTTCTGCAAAACCCTGAAATAGGCAAAAAACAGGAATCCGGACTGGGCCTTTGGGTTAGTAGGTTAGTCCCAAAAATGATATAAAGTGAATGATAAAGCCCATTAAACATCCAAGACTTCATAAATAATAGCATGGAACAATCAAAAATTATAGATACGTTGGAGACGTATCAATGCTGGATAGCGGTCGATGTGTGGAGTAATAGTAGTAGATGCAGAATCGTTTCGGTCTACTTGTCTCGGACGTGATGTCTATATACAATGATCATGCCTAGATAGTATCATAATTATTCGCTTTTCTATCAATTGCTCGACAGTAATTTGTTTACCCACCGTAGAATATCGCTATCATGAGAGAAGCCACTAGAGAACACTATGGCCCCCGGGTCTATTCTCAACATATCAATCTACATCTACTTTACTTTTATTGCTTTTATTTGCTATTCTTATAAACCAAAAATACCAAAAATATAAACTATCATCTCTATCAGATCTCACTTTCGTAAGTGACCGTAAAGGGATTGACAACCCCTTATCTCGTTGGATGTGAAGTTCTTATTTGTTTGTGAAGGTGCGAGGGACTCGCGCATGGTCTCCTACTGGATTGATACCTTGGTTCTCAAAAACTGAGGGAAATACTTACGCTACCGTGCTGCATCTCCCTTTCTTCTTCGAGGGAATACAACGCAAGCTCGAGAAGTAGCAAGAACATTTTTTGGCGCCATTGCCGGGGAGGCTTACGCAAAAGTCATATACCAAGTACCTATCACAAACCCTTATCCTTCGCATTACATTTATTTTCCTCTCGTTTTCCTCTCCCCCACTTCACCCTTGCCGTTTTATTTTCCCTTCTCCGTCGTGTGTTTATCGTTCGCTTGCTTCTTGTTTGCTTGTGTGTGTTGGATTTCTTCCTTGTCACTATGGCTCAGAACAATACCAAATTGTGTGACTTCTCCAATACCAACAACAATGATTTTATTAGCACTCCGATTGCTCCTATTACCGATGCTGAATCTTGTGAGATCAATGCTGCTTTTTTGAATCTTTCATGAAAGATCAATTCTCCGGCCTTCCTAGTGAAGATGCCGCTACCCATCTAAACAACTTTGTTGATTTGTGTGATATGCAAAAGAAAAGGGATACGGATAACGATATTGTTAAATTGAAGTTATTTCCGTTTTCACTTAGAGATCGTGCTAAAACTTGGTTTTCCTCTTTGCCTAGAAATAGTATTGATTCGTGGAATAAGTGCAAAGATGCTTTTATCTCTAAGTATTTCCCTCCTGCTAAGATCATCTCTCTTAGAAATGATATTATGAATTTTAAGCAACTAGATCATGAGCATGTTGCACATGCTTGGGAGAGGATGAAATTAATGATACGTAATTGCCCTACACATGGTTTGAATCTATGGATGATTATTCAGAACTTTTATGCTGGCTTGAATTTTGCTTCTAGAAATCTTTTAGATTCGGCCGCGGAAGGCACTTTTATGGAAACTACCTTAGGAGAAGCTACCAAACTCCTAGATAATATTATGGTTATTATTCTCAATGGCACACTGAAAGATCTACTAGTAAAAAAAGTGCATGCTATTGAAGAAATTAGTGTTTTGAGTGGAAAGATGGATCAACTTATGAAATTGTTTGCTACTAAGAGTGCTTCTTCTGATCCTAATTATATGCCTTTGTCCACTTTGATTGAAAATAGCAATGAATCCTTGGATGTGAATTTTGTTGGTAGGAATAATTTTGGTAACAATGCTTATAGAGGTAATTTTAATCCTAGGGCTTTTCCTAGTAATTCCTCTAATAATTATGGTAATTCCCACAACAACTCTTATGGAAAGATGTCTTCTGAATTTGAAACTAGTGTTAAGGAGTTTATGATCTCAGAAAAGAATTTCAATGCTATGCTTGAGGAGAAATTGCTTAAGATTGATGAATTGGCTAGAAGTGTGGAAATAATTACTCTTGATGTTGATTCTTTGAAACTTAGATCTATCCCACCTAAGCATGATATCAATGAGTCTCTCAAAGCCATGAGAATTTCCATTGACGAATGCAAAGAAAGAACCGCTCGGATGCGTGCTAAAAGAGAGGATTATATTAAACCGTGTTCTTCTAGTTATCATGAAAATAAAGATGAAGATCTGAAAGTTATTGATGTGTCTCCTATTAGATCCTTGTTTTCTAGTATTAATCTTGATGAAGATAGGATTGGAGATGATTCTGCTTTAAGGTGTCCCAATGATTCGTAGTTTTTAGATCTTGATGCTAAAATTGTTAAAAGTGGGAGTGAAGAGATTAAAATTTTGCATAGTGATGAACCCACTACTTTGAATTTCAAGGGATTCAATTATGATAATTGCTCTTTGATTGATTGTATTTCCTTGTTACAATCCGTGCTAAATTCTCCGCATGCTTATAGTCAAAATAAAGCTTTCACCAAACACATAGTTGATGCTTTGATGCAATCTTATGAAGAAAAACTTGAGTTAGAAGTTTATATCCCTAGAAAGCTTTATGATGAGTGGGAACCTACTATAAAAATAAAAATAAAGGATCATGAATGCTATGCTTTGTGTGATTTGGGTGCTAGTGTCTCCACTATCCCAAAAACTTTGTGTGATTTGCTAGGGTTCCATGAACTTGATGATTGTTCTTTAAACTTGCATCTTGCGGATTCCACTATTAAGAAACCTATGGGGAGAATTAATGATGTTCTTATTGTTGCCAATAGGAATTATGTGCCCGTAGATTTCATTGTTCTTGATATAGATTGCAATCCTTCATGTCCTATTATTCTTGGTAGACCTTTCCCTAGAACGATTGGTGCAATTATTGATATGAAGGAAGGAAATATTAGATTCCAATTTCCGTTAACGAAAGGCATGGAACACTTTCATAGAAAGAAAATCAAATTACCATATGAATCTATCATGAGAGCCACTTATGGATTGCCTTCCAAAGATGGCAATACCTAGATTTATCTTGTATCGTGCCTAGCTAGGGGCGTAAAACGATAGCGCTTGTTGGGAGGCAACCCAATTTTATATTTTTTTTGTTTTTGTTAGGGAATAAATATTGCATCGAGCCTCTGATTAGACGTGGTTTCAAGTTTTGTTTAGTGTTTGTGCCAAGTAGAACCTTTGTGCAGACTTGTGTGAAGTTTATGTGATCTTGCTGTGAAAAACAGAATCGTTAGCGCTCGCTAAAGTGGTCGTAAGATTTTACTGGAGCTTGCTATTTAGTTGATTCTTTTTGCAGATGATTAATAGGCAAATTCCTCAAATTTACCAATTTAGTTTGAATTTTTTGGAGTTCCAGAAGTAGGCGAAACCTGCAGATAACTATAGACTGTTCTGTTTTTGACAGATTCTGTTTTTCGTGTGTTGTTTGCTTATTTCAATGCATCTATGAGTAGTATTGGCAAGTATGAACCATAGAGAAGTTGGAATACATTAGGTTTAACACCTATATAAACAAATAATGAATTCATTGCAGTACCTTTGAGTAGTGGTTTGCTTTCTTATACTAACGGAGCTCATGAGAATTTTTGTCTAAGTTTTGTGTTGTGAAGTTTTCAAGTTTTGAGTATTGCTTTGATGGACTATGGAACAAGGAGTAGCAAAGGCCTAAGCTTGGGGATGCCCATGGCACCCCAAGTAAATTCAAGATAATCAAAAGCCTAAGCTTGGGGATGCCCCGGGAAGGCATCCCCTCTTTCGTCTTCATCCATCGGTAACTATACTTGGAGCTATGTTTTTATTCACCACATGATATGTGTTTTACTTGGAGCGTCTTGTATAATTTGAGTTTTTTCTTGTTAGTTTGTCACAATTATCCTTGCTGGACACACCTATTTGAGAGAGTTAAATATGGCCTAGAAATTGTTAGAACACTCTATGTGCTTCACTTATATCTTTTGAGTTGAATAAGTTTTGCTCTAGTGCTTCACTTACATCTTTTAGAGCACGGTGGTGGTAATATTTTGTAGAAATTGTTGAACTCTCATGCTTCACTTATATCTATTTGAGAGTCTTTTAAAACAGCATGGTAATGTGTTTAGGCTAAAGAAACTAGTCTTCACATGGTAGACATCCAATGTCAATGTAGTAAAACAATTCACATGAAGTGCATTGAATATGATGAGATGTTGGATGCTTGATAATTGTTTTGAGATATGAGGATAGTAATATTAGAGTCATGCTGGTGGAGTTATTATGAAATTGAGAAATAATTGTGTCAAGGTTAGTGATTCCCGTATCATGCACGTATGGTGAACCGCTATGTGACGAAGTTAGAGCATGAGGTATTTGAAAAGTGCCAACCTTTGTGTGGAGGTCGGGGGCGCGCGATGGTTAACTCCTACCAACCTCCCCCCTAGGAGCATGCGTTGATTGCTTTATTTTTGATGACTCGTAGATTTTTGCCTTAAGTATATGAGTTCTTATGACTAATGTTGAGTCCATGGATTATACGCACTCTCACCCTTCCACCATTGCTAGCCTCTCTTGTACCACGCAACTTTCGTCGGTACCATAAACCAACTATATATCATTCCTCAAAACAGCCACCATATTATTCCTCAAAACAGCCACCATACCTACCTATCATGGCATTTCCATAGCCATTCCGAGATATATTGCCATGCAACTTTCCACCGTTCCGTTCATATGACAGGCATCATATTGTCATATTGCCATGCATGATCATGTAGTTGACATTGTATTTGTGGCAAAGCCACCATGCATAATTTGGCATACATGTCACTCTTGTTTCATTGCACATACCGGTACACCGCCAGAGGCATTCATATAGAGTCATACTTGTTGTAGTATCGAGTTGTAATTTCGAGTTGTAATAAAAGTGTGATGATCATCATTTAGAGCATTGTCCCATGTGAGGAAAGGCCAATAAAAAAGAGATGGCCCAAAAAAACAGAGAGGGGGTAATATATAAAAGAGCCCCTCCAAAAAAATTGAGAGAAAAGAGAGAAGGGACAATTGCTACTATCTTTTTCCACACTTGTGCTTCAAAGTAGCATCATGTTCTTCATTGTAGAGAGTCTCATGTTTAGTCACTTTCATATACTAGTGGGAATTTTCGTTATAGAACTTGGCTTGTATATTCCAACGATGGGCTTCCTCAAATGCCCTAGGTCTTCGTGAGCAAGCAAGTTGGATGCACACCCACTAGTTTCTTTTGTTGAGCTTTCATACATACTTAGCTCTAGTGCATCCGTTGCATGGCAATCCCTACTCACTCACATTGATATCTATTGATGGGCATCTCCATAGCCCGTTGATACGCCTAGTCGATGTGAGACTATCTTCCTCCTCTTTGTCTTCTCCACAACCACCTCTATTCCACCCATAGTGCTATGTCCATGGCCCACGCTCATGTATTGCGTGAAAGTTGAAAGGTTTGAAAAGATAGAGTATGAAAACAAGTGCTTGGCTGAAATCGGGGTTGTGCATGATATGAATATTTTGTGTGATGAAGAGGGAGCATAGCCAGACTATATGACTTTGTAGGGATAACTTTCTTTAGCCATAGTATTTTGAGAAGACACGATTGCTTTGTTAGTATGCTTGAAGTATTATTATTTCTTATGTCAATATAGACTTTTATCTTGAATCTTTCAGATCTGAACATTCATGCCACAATTAAGAGAATTACATTGAAAAACTATATTGGTTAGCATTCAACATCAAAAATTCTTTCTTTATCATTTACCTACTCGCGGACGAGCAGGAATTAAGCTTGGGGATGCTTGATACATCTCCAACATATCCATAATTTTTTATTGTTCCATGCTATTATTTATGAAGTCTTGGATGTTTAATGGGCTTTATCATACACTTTTATATCATTTTTGGGACTAACCTAGTAACCCAAAGGCCCAATCCTGATTGTTGTTTTTGCCTGTTTCAGGGTTTTGCAGAAAAAGAATATCAAACGGAGTCCAAACGGAAAGAAACCTTCGTGAGAGAAATTTTTGGAGAAAATCACGCATAGGGAACTTGAGAACTACGTCAGGGGAGCATCGAGGCACCCACAAGGATGGGGCCGCGCCCCCCTTCCCAGGGCTCGCCCCCTACCTCGTGGGCCCCTTGAGCATCCCCCGGTGTCCTCCTTCCTCCTATATAAGTCTACGTACCCCGAAACCTTCGACAACAGAGAGAAAACCCTAATTCCACCACCGTAACCTTCTGTTCCTATGAGATCCCATCTTGGAGCCTGTTCTGGAGCTCCACCGGAGGGGGATCCATCACGGAGTTCATCATCATCATCATCATCGCCCTCACCATGAGTTGTGAGTAGTTTACCATAGACCTTCGGGTCCATAGCTAGTATCTAGATGGCTTCTTCTCTCTCTCTCTGGATCTCAATACAAAGTTCTCCTCGGTCTTCGAGGAGATCTATTTGATGTAATCTCTTTTTGCGGTGTGTTTGCCGAGATGTGATGAATTGTGAGTTTATGATCAAGATTATCTATGAGAAATATTTGGTTCTTCTCTGAACTTTTTATGTGTGCTCATAATATCCTTGCAAGTCTCTTCGAATTATTGGTTTGGTTTGGCTTACTAGATCTATAGTTCTTGCAATGGGAGAAGTGCTTGGCTTTGGGTTCAATCTTGCGGTGTCCTTTCATAGTGACAGTTGGGGCAGCAAGGCACGTATTGTATTGTTGCCATCGAGGATAACACGATGGGGTTTATATCATATTGCTTGAGTTTATCCCTCTACATCATGTAATCTTGCTTAAGGTGTTACTCTGTTCTTATGAACTCAATACACTAGATGCATGCTGGATAGCGGTCGATGTGTGGAGTAATAGTAGTAGATGCAGAATCGTTTTGGTCTACTTGTCTTGGACGTGATGCCTATATACAATGATCATGCCTAGATAGTCTCATAATTATTCGCTTTTCTATCAATTGCTCGACAGTAATTTGTTTACCCGCCGTAGAATATCGCTATCATGAGAGAAGCCACTAGAGAACACTATGGCCCCCGGGTATATTCTCAACATATCAATCTACATCTACTTTACTTTTATTGCTTTTATTTGCTGTTCTTATAAACTAAAAATACCAAAAATATAAACTATCATCTCTATCAGATCTCACTTTCGTAAGTGACCGTAAAGGGATTGACAACCCCTTATCGCGTTGGCTGTGAAGTTCTTATTTGTTTGTGCAGGTGCGAGGGACTCACGCATGGTCTCCTACTAGATTGATACCTTGGTTCTCAAAAACCGAGGGAAATACTTACACTATTGTGCTGCATCTCCCTTTCCTCTTCGAGGGAATACAACGCAAGCTCGAGAAGTAGCAAGGAGGAGTTTCTGTGCCTGGGACTTTCCATTGGATGACATCCTTTTTTCTAAGACGCTGGTTTGAATACATTCATTCATCATTTCCTCGGTGACCCGGGAAACGACCCAGTTGCAAGAAGTGACAGTTTTGGCTTTAGTCATTTTGGAACTACAAAGGAAAAGATTGTCGGTTTAAGATTATGCTGTTAAGTCAGACAAGTGGTTCAAAAAACAAAGTGCTACAGATGGCTGGCGTGTTGAGCCGAAAAGTGAACATTTAAGTACACAGATATCCATATTGGCGTCTTAAAAGAGGGCTAATGGTACCCACCGGGTTAAGGATTCTGCTGATAAGCCGAACAAAGTTTAAAAATCAAGTGTATCATGCAGAGTCTGATTATGAGGATGAATAAGCAAGCATGATTAAACCGTAGAAGTATTTTCGGGTCATGCAAATTATGAAACATATGATGGCGGTTTAAACGAGGCCTGGTGCCATATGGTGAATCATGGTTTACGGTATAAGCCGCCATAGCAGTTATGGTACTTCAAATTTATCAAGTGAAAATTTTGCTAAGTATTGGACAAACAGATTTCGCAAGCTGAAGATATGATTTTGGATCTACAGCAGTTCAGAGAAGATAGGAAAATTCTGAACCTAAGGTGGTGGCAGTAGAAAACTTTGGGTACTCTGATGAGATCTTCTACGAACAGATGTTATTCTGATGATAAAAAGGAGTACTAAACTACTACCGCACAAGGTTCATGGCCTATTCGGATCAAAAGCTATGCCAGTGGAAGGAAGAGCGGCGAAGAACACCAATGAACATATGAAACCCTAATGCAGATGTGAGGTACAACGAGAGGAGCACTTACAAACGATGAGGAACAACGGTGGCGCGCCAGAATTCTCTGGTCTGGCCAGGTTGATGCAGTGGCCTGAGTTGGTGCGGCGGCTGGAGGTCGCGGCGGCGGAGCTCGTGCGACAGAAGAGATGCGAGAGGAAAAAGAAGGCAAGGAGGCAAGGGGGGAAATGAAAAAGACCCCCGTCCCTATTTATAAGAGGGTGGATACAAGGCATGCGCGGGAATCGAGGAGGCTGAAATCATCATGTAGTTATCTGGATGCCTTGATTTTTAGGATGATTATTAAGATAAGGATCAGTTAAGATGTTCTGGGCCTTATGCGAGATTAATGTGAAATGACATCATGGCGGGTTCAGAAGATTCTGTGAGCTGACGTCATGGCGAGTTACAGCCAATTTTATCAGACAAGTGATGCAAGATTTTGACAAGTCGGGTATTGAAGATTGATATGAACAAGTTCAAATCAACCTGGGGCCTAATGTTGGGGATATAACTACTATGTATGAACCGCCCAGGAGGGGACGGATTATACCACTGGCGATTTAACAATGAAGATGGCGGGTCATAGCAAGCTTATTGACGGCCCAAGACCCAGTGGTGACTTAAGGCCCAAGAGGATGAACCGCCATATGTATGACTTGTATTGTAAGGCAAGCTTGATTAGTCACCGAGTCGGACACGTTGTGTATGAGCCGGCCGGGACCCTGTAAGCCACCGGGCATCAACCTGTGTATATAAAGGGGTGACCCGGCGGTGAGTTAGGGGCAAGAAAGAAAGAGATCGAGGACTAGGTCAAGCGTATTCGCTCCCTGGTAATCGAATCTAGCAATACAACCCGAAACTGGAGTAAGCCTTTACCTCGTTGTGAGGGGCCAAACCAGTATAAACTCTCTCTGTCCTTTCACCTGATTAACCCATTCAAGCTAACCTAGTTACGATGGCTCCACGACTATGTCCTTATGCTAGGACATCTGACATGACAATTCCACGACACAGGGAGCACTTGTGCTTTCAATCTCCCCCTTTTTGGTAATTGATGACAACATACATCAAAGCTTCAGATAAAGATATGAAGGATAAAAAGTAAAGCTTTGGAAAAACATGTAACAGGCATATGCTCCCCCCTACATGTATGCAATCATGTAAATATATAATATAAGAGCATGTGAATGCATAAGCATGTCAGGGCAAGCAATGAGTTACATGTATCTTGGCTATATGCATTAGAGAAAATGATGTTAAATATAGGAAATGTACCTCCATGTTCATGAGTCCTCCTTGCAAACAACATGTACAACAACAAGAAATCATCATGCACATGGATGTTGGAAATATGCCCTAGAGGCAGTAATAAAATGGTTATTATTATATTTCCTTGTTCATGATAATTGTCTATTGTTCATGCTATAATTGTATTAACCAGAAACCAGAATATATGTGTGAATACATAAACCAAAAGATGTCCCTAGTGAGCCTCTAGTTGACTGGCTCGTTGATCAATAGATGGTTATGGTTTCGTGACCATGGACATGGGATGTCAATTATAATGGGATCACATCATTAGAGAATGATGTGATGGACAAGACCCAATCCTAAGCACAGCACAAGATCGAGTAGTTCGTTTGCTAGAGCTTTTCTAATGTCAAGTATCTTTTCCTTAGACCATGAGATTGTGCAACTCCCGGATACCGTAGGAATGCTTTGGGTGTATCAAACGTCACAATGTAACTGGGTGGCTATAAAGGTGCACTACAGGTATCTCCGAAAGTGTTGTTGGGTAGGCACGAATCGAGACTGGGATTTGTCACTCCGTATGACGGAGAGGTATCTCTGGGCCCACTCGGTAATGCATCATCATAATGAGCTCAATGTGAATAAGGAGTTAGTCACGGGATCATGTGTTACGGAATGCGTAAAGAGACTTGCCGATGACGAGATTGAACAAGGTATAGGGATACCGACGATCGAATCGCGGGCAAGTAACATACCGTTGGACGAAGGGAATTGTATACGGGATTGATTGAAACCTTGACATCGTGGTTCATCTGATGAGATCATCGTGGAACATGTGGGAGCTAATATGGGTATCCAGATCCCGCTATTGGTTATTGGCCGGAGAGTTGTCTCGGTCATGTTTGCATGGTTCCCGAACCTGTAGGGTCTACACACTTAAGGTTCGGTGACGCTAGAGTTGTAGCGGGAAATTTTATGTGGTTACCGAAGGTTGTTCGGAGTCTCGAATGAGATCCCGGACGTCATGAGGAGTTCCGGAATGGTCTAGAGGTAAAGATTTATATGTGGGAAGTCCAGTTTCAGCCACCGGAAGAGTTTCGGGGGTCACCGATATTGTACCGGGACCACCGAAAGGGTTCCGGGGTCCACCGGGCGGGGCCACCTGCCCCGGAGGTCCTAGTGGACTGAATATGGGTGGGGACCAGCCCCTTAGTGGGTTGGTGTGCCCGCCAAGGGCCCAAGGCGCCTAGGGTTGGAAACCCTAGGGGGTGGGGGGGCCCTCCACCAGCTTGGGGGGCAAGTTACCCCCTCCTGGCCGCTGCCCCCCCCCCCCTCTAGATTGGATCTAGAGGGGCCGCCCCCCTCTCCCCTTCCCCCTATATATAGTGAGGGGGTGGGAGGGCAGCCACACCCCTCTCCTGGTGCAGCCCTTCCCCCCTCCAACTCCTCCTCCTCCTCCGTAGCACTTGGCGAAGCCCTGTTGGAGAACCGCAAGCTCCACCACCACATTGTCGTGCTGCCAGAGCTCTCCTTCAACTTCTCCTCCCCCCTTGCTGGATCAAAAAGGAGGAGACGTCCCAGGGCTGTACGTGTGTTCAACGCAGAGGTGCCGTCCATTCGGCACTTGGCTCGGATCTTTCACGATTTGAATCGCCGCGAGTACGACTCCATCAACCGCGTTCTTGTAATGCTTCCGCTTAGCGATCTTCATGGGTATGAAGATGCACTCCCTCTATCTCATTGCTAGAATCTCCTAGATTGATCTTGGTGACGCGTAGGAAAATTTTGAATTATTACTACGTTCCCCAAAAATGGATGTACTTACCTTGTGGTCTTGACCTGGCTTTGGAGGAGGTGAACTTGAGAAAATAGGGTTAGATAACACAAGAACACCTACTAAACAAAGCACAATGAGTAACCACAAAAGTACCAAGATTGGGATGACATGTAGAGAGTGAGTACTTAGTACTCTATGTGGATATAGACATGTCCCCAAAGAGATAAAAATATGCAATGAGTTCCAAAGTTTTTCTTTAAGTGTCTTTCTACCCCTGAATCGTATATTGGATAACGGGAGAAGATAGGGTAAAAGAACATCAGAGCAAAATAATCATAACACATACTAACATGTCTTTCCCCTCTTGAAGACATGTGACTTCTCTCCTCTATGGATAATAAGCATCTGGAGAAGCTTAAGGCATGCTTTCTCCCTTATTTGATAAGCTTTCATGTGCTCTCTCTCCCCCTTTGACATCAATTTCCAAGAAGGGATCTTCTCGAGCATGAGTCAAGTAGGTTCGGTCCTTGAGTCACATTACAAAGCAACATGTAAATTAAGATGCTGGTAGAGGACAAGAATCATCGAGCGGAGCTGGAACAGATATGCGGGATACTAATGGCAAAACGTTTTCTCAGTATTGAAATCGGTTAGGCCGATTCATTGTCACCAGTGACACCGAGTTGGCAGTGTCGGAGATGATGCATATCGGTCAGACCGGGTTTGTCCTTGTCGGTTGGACCGATGAACAATCTTCAGTGTAGCATTGCAGTTCGGTCTAGCCGAGAGGCAGAAATCGGTGAGACCGATTTCAATACAGAGGAAATATTTTGTCATCTCAACTCAGTAGGTTAATAAGATATTACAAAGATTTTTAGGGAATTAACTGAAGGATTTGCAAAGAATTTGATGCAGAAAATAATATAGAAAAGAAAATAAATCTACATGAAGTTTTTTTGAAAGGGGAACAAGCATGCAAGAGATTAATGCAAGAACACAAAGAAACACTAGAGAACTTCATCTAGAAATGGTCGGCGACTGAGTCACCTATGTTAGAGTATATTGACTTAGGAGTCAAGTGAAGACACTTGATCATAGGTCATACTCATCCTTTAAGCTCAAAATGGGGTTGTCGTTTTTCATTTAAGCATTTTGATGTATTCACATCTTGTTGAGCTGCTTTGACCCATGTCTTGGGGTAAAGCTTCTCTAAGATGGAATACCATACCTTGGGTGGTGGTGTTGATCTTGGTCATGTAGTTGAACTTGTGTGGGATGCTCAAGGTTGATGTAGCTCATCAAGAGTTGGGAGCACCACTTGTAGTTTGAGTTCATCTACCTACATGGGTTAGATTTGTAAGGAAGAGCACTTGTGTATCCAAAATGACATTCATGAAAATTTTATACCAAATGAAATTTGATATATAGAAATTGTCAAAGGATATATTGAAAGGATTCGTGCTTCCTTGTCTTCAACCACCATATTGTAGATACTTGGTGATGAAAAGATTGCTTAGGATGTGAGTGAGTTGCAATCTCATAGATTTAGATTCATCCAAGTACCTACAAGGGTTAGATAGCATGCAAGGGCACAAGTATAGATCCAAGACATATGATCATCATCATAAGAGAAATATCAAGGATTAGTTAAAGGATCATGCATTGCATGCATCCAAATGGATTTACTACTCCAAGTTTGAGGCATCAATGATGTTCAATTCACCTCTCAAACGGCAAAATACCTTCAAGCGGTTTGGTGATATATCCGCCAATTGCTTATCGGTACAAACATGTTTAAGATTGATGTCTCCTTTAGCAACATGATCTCGAATAAAATGATGACGAACTTCAATATGCTTAGTTAGAGAATGTTGCATGGAATTGTGAGCAATCTTAATAGCACTCTCATTATCACAAAGCAATGGAACATGTTTCACATTTGTCCCATAATCTTTAAGAGTTTGGGTCATCCAAAGTAATTGAGCACAACATGAACCGGCGGCAATGTATTCCGCTTCGGCGGTGGATAAGGATACCGAGTTTTGTTTCTTGGAGGACCAAGACACAAGAGATCTACCAAGAAATTGACAAGTATCCGAAGTGGACTTTCTATCAACCTTGTCTCCGGCATAGTCCGAATCGGAGTAGCCAACAAGATCAAAAGAAAACCTCTTAGGATACCAAATGCCAAAGTTTGGTGTCTGAATTAAGTATCTCACTATCCTTTCACAGCCTTAAGATGACATTCTTCGGGGGCCGATTGATATCGTGCACACATGCACACACTTAGTATAATATCGGGACGAGAGGCACATAGATATAACAATGAACCAATCATAGAGGGGTAAACCTTTCGGTCAACCGGTTCGCCATCCTTAGTCAAGTCAAGATGTCCACTAGTAGTCATGGGTGTATTCATACCTTTGCATTCTTGCATGTTTAACTTCTTGAATAAGTCCTTGGTATAGTTTATTTGAGAAACAAAGGTGCCCTCCTTAGTTTGCTTAATTTGCAAACCAAGAAAGAACTTGAGTTCACTCATCATACACATCTCAAACTTCTCCGACATTAGTCTTCCAAACTTTTCACTAAAATGAGGGTTAGTCGAGCCAAATGTGATATCATCAACATAAATTTGGCACACAAATAATTCATCATTAACCCTTTTAGTAAAAAGTGTTGAATCAATTTTTTCAATCTCAAAGCCTTTTTCAATAAGGAACTTGGTCAAGCATTTATACCACGCTCTAGGAGCTTGTTTAAGACCATAAAGAGCTTTGTGAAGCTTGTAAACATGATTAGGTTTCTTGGGATTAACAAAGCCGCAAGGTTGTTTAACATAAACTTCCTCCTCAATTTCACCGTTGAGAAAATCACTTTTAATGTCCATGTGATATAAAGTGATATCATGATGATTGGCATAAGAAAGTAAGATGCGTATGGACTCAAGGCTAGCAACGGGGGCATATGTCTCAACGTAATCCATACCTTCGACTTGAGTGTAGCCTTGGGCAACGGGACGGGCCTTGTTGTGTACAACTTGTCCATCTTCATCTTGCTTATTCTGAAACACCCATTTGGTTCCAATGACATTGTGATCATCGTCGAGCGTCTCAACCAATGTCCAAACTTGGTTTCTCCCAAAATTATGTAGTTCCTCGTGCATAGCATTCACCCAATCCGGATCATCAAGAGTATCTTTAACCTTCATAGGTTCAAGGTTAGATATGAAAGAGTAATGTTCAGAAAAGTTAGCTAAATGAGATTTAGAGCGAGTGATTCTCCCAGTTTGGATGTCATTGTAGATTTGTTATACGGGGTGATCTCTAGCAATTCTTTGTCTAACTCGTGAGAGCTTTTGTTTGGGTCGGGGTGGAACATCCTCTTCATTATCTTCTTCTTCTTGTCCTTCTTCATTGTTGTTGGCGTTGTTGTCCTCTTGTGGAGGTGGAGAAGGAGGTCGATGAGGTTCATCTTGATGCACTTCCTCGTTTCCTTCATCTTGGCATGTCCCATTTGTGGATGCCTCCAAGTCAACTTGTGGTTCACCTTGGCGTGAAGTTGAGGCTTCCACTTGAATGGACGAAGTACTCTCCTTCACCTCCGTTGGGCGAATCTTGCCGATAGATAAGTCTTGTATTGCCTCTGAAGGGTCTTTGTCTCCTACATCAATTGGTAATTTCTCTAATTGCGAGCCGTTAGATTCATCAAACTTCACATCTACCGTCTCTTCAACTTTTTAGGTGAAATTATTGTAGACACGGTAAATGTGAGAGTTTGAGCCGTAACCGAGTAGGAAAGCTTCATGAGATTTAGGAGAAAATTTCAAATGACGATGCTTGTCAAGAATGTAACACTTTGAGCCAAATACTCGAAAGTATCCAACTTGGGGTTTGTTACCGGTGAGAAGCTTGTATGCCGTCTTGCCGAGAAGCTTGTGAAGATATAGTCGGTTTGTAGCATGACAAGATGTCTCAACCGCTTCTGCCCAAAAGTGTTTTGGCGTCTTGTACTCATCAAGAATCATTCTCGCCATCTCGATGAGTGTCCGGTTCTTCCTCTCAACAACTCCATTTTGTTGAGGTCTGCACGTAGCCGAGAACTCATGTGAAATCCCTTCATCAAGAAAGGTATCCACATTGGTGTTCTTGAACTCCGTTCAGTTGTTGCTCTGAACCTTCTTGATTTTCACTTCAAATTGATTTTGGGGCCTTCCTAGCGAAGTTCTTGAAGATCTTTTGGACCTGCGATTTATCATCAAGAAAGAACACCCACGTAAATCTTGAAAAATCATCAACAATGACTAAACCGAACGAGTTATCACCGAGACTCTTGTAGGCATTGGGACCAAAAAGGTCCATATGAAGTAACTCAAGCGGTCTTCTCGTGGTCATGATGTTCTTCACGGGATGACTTCCTCCCACTTGTTTACCTGCTTGACAAGCACTACAAAGTCTATCCTTGTCAAATATAACATCTTTAACACCAAGGATATGATCACCTTTAATAAGCTTATGAAGATTTCGCATGCCCACATGACCTAACCTTCTATGCCACAACCAACCTTTAGAAGATTTAGCAATTAAGCAAGTTCTAGATTGAGCCTTTTTAGTGAAATCAACAATGTATAGGTCACCTCTATGAATGTCGGTAAAGACCATGTTATGATTATCTCTACGAAAGACTTGGCAATCAACATGAGTAAATATCACACTTAAACCAAAATTAGCTAATCTAGATACGGAAAGAAGGTTATAGTCAAGAGATTCAACAAGCATGACATTTTTTATAGAGCTATCATTGGATATGGCCACCTTACCAAGGCCAACAACTATACCCTTAGAGTTGTCACCAAAGGTAACATACTTTCATGGACCATCATTTCTAGCAAGCTCATCAAACATGTCCTTATCTCCGGTCATATGATCTATGCATCCGCTATCAAGAACCCATTCCTTTCCTCCGGCTAGTTAACCATGAAGATTATCCATTAGACCAAAGTGTCTCATTTTCTCATCAAGGGCAAAGTCACTACCATCATCCTCATCATAGTATCCATGTTCAACATCATCATCATCCATGTGATCATCACCTACGACAAGTGATTCATTAGAATTTCGATAATGACAATGTTCAAGTTTGTGAGTTACAATAGCTTCCGTGATTATGTGACTAATGTTTCCATCGTCACCCTTAGCACGCATAAGATCACGGTTTCTGGGTCATGTGTGAAGGACCCCCCCCCCCTATCGCCCACACTCACTTGGCGACGGTTCGAAATGCCGTCGCGGAAAGGGATTGAAAACCGTTTATATAGCACCAACGCATACCAGTGAGGCTTCATATTTTGAAAAGCAATGGATTTTTGAAGAATGTTATCTAGACTTTTCAAGGAATAGTTAGGAAAGAGTTCTTCAAGAAATTTGCATATAGTGTAAGCACATTTGAAAGTTGGTAAGCAAACAAGCATATTTCTAGACAATCCTCTAGTGATAATATCAATAGTTCTAAGATTGCGAACCATGTCAATATGCTCACCGGATGTTGGATTCAAAGGGTCAATGGGGGTCACATAAGTTCTAACAATATACTTGTTCAAATGATATTCATTGAAGATCTCAAGCTTGTCATTTTTCCGTTCCCTATAAAACTCCCCTTCAAGGATAGGCACTCTACGTCTCACACTCCCAATAGTAGACACATCCATCTTCCTCCAATGGTAATTAAACCAAAGCAATGGAGACCAAAGCTCGGATACCAATTGAAAATATCGAAGAAGATGTGTCTAGAGGGGGGTGATTAGACCCTCAATAAGAAAAGTAGCAGTTTTTTAGTTCTACAAGTTGAGGTGGGTTTTTAACACAAGTTTAAACATTCACAAGACATTTCAAGCAAGCATGGCAAGAGTATATGAGCATCGGAAAGTAAAGCATGCAAATTGCAAGAAAGTAAAGGGGTGGGATTGGAGTGTGCAAACGCAATTGGAGACACAGAGATTTTTGGCGTGGTTCCGATAGGTGGTTCTATCGTACATCCACGTTGATGGAGATTTCAACCCGCGAAGTGTAACGATTGCATGAGTCCACGGAGGGCTCCACCCACGAAGGGTCCACGAAGAAGCAACCTTGTCTATCCCACCATGGCCATCACCCACGAAGGACTTGCCTCACTAGGGTAGATCTTCACGAAGTAGGCAATCTCCTCGCCCTTACAAACTCCTTGGTTCAACTCCACAATCTCTATGGAGGCTCCTAAGTGACACCTAACCAATCTAGGAGACACCACTCTCCAAAAGGTAATAGATGGTGTGTTGATGATGAACTCCTTGCTCTTGTGCTTCAAATGATTGTCTCCCCAACACTCAACTCTCTCTCATAGATTTGGATATGGTGGAATGATGATTTAAGTGGAAAGCAACTTGGGGAAGGCTAGAGATCAAGATTCTTGTGGTAGGATTGGAATATCTTGGTCTCAACACATGAGTAGGTGGTTCTCTCTCAGAAAATGGGTAGTGGAAGTGTAGGCACGTTCTGATGTCTCTCTCTCTCTCTCTCTGATGGAGAATGGGGTGGAGGGGTATTTATAGCCTCCACACAAAATCTAGTCGTTACACACAATTTACCAAACTCGGTGGGACCGAATAGTGAAACTCGGTGAGACCGACCTGGTTCGAAATGTGAGCATTAGGATTTTCGGTGGTACCAACATGATCAACTCGGTGAGACCGATGTTCTAGGGTTAGGGTAAAACCTAAACCCGGTTTGACCGATTACAAAAACTCGGTGAGACCGATTTTGGTAATAAGCAAATAGAGAGTTGGTCAGGCAAACTTGGTGGGACCGACTGCATATCTCGGTGAGACCGAAATAATTGCAATAGGCAATAGAGAGTTTGCAAGCCCATCTCGGTGAGACCGAGATCCCATCGGTGAGACCGAATTGATTAGGGTTTCTGGAAGTGGCTATGTCAAGTGAACTCGGTGGCGTCGGATAGATCAAATTGGTGGGGCTGAGTTTGACTTTAGGTTTAGGACATATTTGGAATTGAGAAAGTGGTTGAGGGCTTTGGAGCATATCACTAATTAAGCACTTTGAGCAAGTAGACCATTAAGCAACACTGTGACGCCCGAAGACCGACGTCCCAGAAGATTCCAGATGTTCCGGGTTCTCCCGTGTGTTTCATTTGTGCTTCTGTTACTTATTTTGCATTGCATCATGTCATCATGCCATCATGTCATTAATCTTTGCATCTCAACTAAATAAATTGCATAGATCTTTTGATCTATTTAAATCGAGGGAAGAGTGACTTCTCTTTATAACATATCCTCCTAATATTATGGAGCTATTATAAATAAATATTCCATTTGTTTGGAATTAACCCAAACACACTTGCATATTTTCCCCATGCCTTCCCTTTCTCAATTCTGGCCTCAACCTTTACCCATGAATCTTATTGGCTGAGTTAAGCCACATCCTCAAATCCCACCCCTAACCCTAGCCCGCTCTCCTCCCGATCGCTCTAGTCCTCCCAACGCGCCGCATCGCCCGACCCTCTCCCCATCTCTCCCTCATCTCTCTCCCTCGTGGCCTCTCCTTCCCCCACCTCCAGGACCGAGCAGGAGCTCCCCAGCGCCGATCCCCTCGAGCCCCTGCCACCTGCGCCCCCCTTCCTCCTCTTCGCCAGTTGCGCCCCCGCCTCCTTCGTCGCCACCAGCGCAGCCACCCGCGCCACAGGGCCGCAGTGCACGGCCTCCTCCCCGAGCTGTCCGTCGCCATGGCCGGCCCTGCCAAACTCCAGCCTCGCGGCCTGGACCTCCTCCCCCACCCGTCAGATCCGTCCTCTCCTACTGTTGGCCGCGCCACCGGAGCTCTGGATCACGCCAAGTTCGCCGCTGTTCCCCCTGCATCGCGCCGCTGCTCTGGTCCCTGTCGATGCAGAGGAGATGAGCGCCTCGATCACCCCAGTGGCCCATCTTTGACCCAAGCCAGGGACGCCCGGTGCCGTCCTCGCCATCCGACGCCCTGCGCCTTCCCGCGCCCCCACAGGGCCGCAGCCGAGCCGCCAGAGTCCCGCAACCAAGTGGCCGGAGCCTGCGCAGCGGCTCTGCTTCCTGACGAGGGCGATGACCCGCTCCACCGCAAGATGACCTCACCAGCGCTTCCTTGACCGTTGTCGTTTTGTTACATCTCCGTGAAGACTGAGACCGCAAGCACTAGGATGCTCCAAGTCCCTCTCCAACCCTACCTTCGTCGTGGATTCGCCAAGACCGAGTACCTCTACATGATGCGACACCAAGTCCGATTACGACAAATGTCTACACAATGAGACGCCAAGTACCACTACGCCCGGAGCACTCGGAACCGTCAAGTTCGTCTACGTGCGAGTACCACTACCGTCGCACGAACGAGACCTCAAGTACCACGACGTCGACGACCTTCAAGTTCGACTACACGGATTCCACGAGTACCCGTACGACGCGACAAGTACCTCGACGAACCGAACATCTACGGGAACTTGAACATCTACAAAACGTGTACCTCTACCTCCCACGACGACCGCGTCGACCCATCAAGTTCAACTACGGGCATGTACCACTACCGCCGCGAGAACGACTACTTCCCTCTCCGAGACGAAACGTGCACGACTACTTCCACTACTTCCTCTACGACCTCGAACCGCCCCGAAACGAACGTTTCGAAGGTATAACCCCGAGACGATGCCCCGTGGATGAACGCTTGTGATGTGTGTTGTATGAGATGAAGTACTTGTTTGCGCCGTGCCCGTTGTGCCCCTCTTTTGTCATGCTCCTCGGTTGCCTCATCGCCAACCCGTGGGAACCCGGTGACGGGATCACCCCACCTTTCATCTAGTTCGACTCGCTCACGCCACCTTTTCTTTTGCACCGGTCTCTCAACGAGTTACCGGAACCGAGATGTTGTCGTTGCATCATTTTCGGATCGTTGCCATGGAACCCTTTCCTTCCACCACGGTGACAATACTTCATATCTCTTCATGTTAACTTTTGCTAAAATTGCATAAAACTTGATCATGTCATCCGCATCATGTTAACAACATTAAAATGTGTGAATTGTTGTTTGCTTAAAATTGCTAAACATGCATATGGGGTTTTCCGGAATTGTTGTTGTTGTTTCCGGCCTCATTTAAACTTGTTGACTTGTGTTGTTTTTTAGTGCTTCCTGCCTTGCCATGTTTTGCATCATATATAGACTTGTCTTGCATCCTACTTGGTTGAGCATATTGACATGTTGCTTGTGTTGTTTTTCTGTGCTTCCTACCTTGCCATGTTGTGCTTCCTGTATAGACTTGCCATGCATCATACCTTGCCATGTATTGCATCATATAGACTTGTGTTGTTTTACTGTGCTTCCTACCTTGCCATGTTTTGCTTCCTGTATAGACTTGTGGTGCATCCTATCTAGACATGTGTTGCATCATACTTGATTGAGCATATTGTCATGTCTCGTGTGGTGTGTTTACCGTGTTGCATGTTTCTTTCCGGTTTGCTTCCCTCGTTAGCTTCGGGTTCGTTCCGGAGTTGTGAGGTTCTGTTCGACTACCTCTGGACTTGTTCTTCTTCCTCGCGAAATCTCAGGCAAGATGACCATATGATACGTCCAAAACGTATCTATAATTTCTGCTTGCTCCATGCCACTTTTGGGTGATATTGCTATGATATTCATACACTTCCATACACTTTTGATCATATTTGGACTAACTTACTAATCCAGTGCACCCCAGTGCCAGTTTCTGTTTTCGGCTGTTTTTGTATTTCAGGTTTTCACGTTTCGAGAACTGCCCAGAAAAATCCAGAAAAATTATATAAAAAATCAGCGATACGGAAACAACACTGCGTCCGAAGGGCAGCCTGGGGGGGCCACAGGGGCTCCAGGCGCCCTGTGGGCGCGCCCCCTCCCCTGGGCCGCGCCGGGGGGGCGCCTCGGTCCCCCGAGGATCCCCCGGTGCCCTACTTTGGCATATATTTAAAGGACTCTCCGAAACCCTCAGAACATGACTTTTTTTCGCGATCCCATCTCTGTTCCGCCGCCGCCGCCGCTTCCAAGATCGGGAGCACCAGGAGAACTCTTCCCGGCACCCTGCCGGAGGGGAGGATCACCACCGGGAGCTTCTCCACCACCATGGACGCCTCCCGGATGACTCGTGAGTAGTCTCCCTTGGACCATGAGTCCATGACCAGTAGCTATGTGATGTTCTCCTCCCGTTCTTGTGCTTCACTAATTAGTCCTCGTGAGCTGCCCTACATGATCGAGGCACCTATGTAATCCTTATGCTGTTGCTATGTTGAGTTTGCTGGGATCCGATGGATTATGAGATTATGTTCAGATTGATCTTGAGTAATATATTTGATTCACCTCTTTTATATTTTAGTTCATAAGTAATTCTTGCATGTTCTCCGTTGTTATTTATTGCTTTGGCCGAGTAGTAAGTAGCGACTCTAAGAGGGAACGTTATGCTTGATTGTGGGTTCATGCCTCTCGATGACTAGCTTGAGTGACAGAAACATGAGTCTAGGGGATGTGTTGTTGCCACAAGGGGGAAAACAACGGTGCTTGCGCCCGCGGGTGCAAGGATTGTTTACTTTACGCAAAGTTCTTTTAATGCAGTTGTCTGTTGCATTGAGTTTACACTATGGGTGGGACTCGCAACTTAATACCAGCGAGATGTTCTGGATAGATATCTCAAGGTGGACGATTAGTAGTAGATATTGATGGATTTCGGTCTACTTACTTTGGCGTACCGCCCATGCTTTGAACCTCAACCTTTCTTGCAATGTAGTCAGCATTGGTTTGCGTTCGTGGTCCTGTCAATTGCCCAGCTGTAATTTGTTTACCTCACATAGCTGTTTTATCGTCTTTTGGGAGAGAGACTTCACTAGTGAACATCATGAGACTCCGGTCCATATTACCATCATTGATCACATCCATTATTTATTTTCCGTTACTATTTACTATTGCAAAAACTATCTATCACTACTATCATTGCTTTTAACCCTTTGTGAACTACAAGGCCGGAGAGATTGACAACCTCTCTGTACTCGTTGGGAGCAAAGTTATTTGTATCTGTGTGCAGGTCCACGTTGATTTCTACTAATCTGGCGCCTTAGCAATTGACACCTACTTGTTGAACCTAGGAGTCTCTGGGGAATCGATCATTGGCATCTTTGCTAGGGGAAAACACTTCTACTTACTGCATCTTACACCTTCCACTTGGGGTAACCAACGAGGGGTTCGAGGCCCATCAAGGAGTATTTTCTGGCGCCGTTGCCGGGGACTGCACTCTTCAGGATAGGGGAGTTGCATGCTATCTTTTACCTTTGCTTTTTAGTCTTGTTAGTTTACCTTTCAGTTTTCTTTATGTCTTTCACTAGTTATGCTTATGGACAACCTTGCTATTGGATCGTTGCTTGTGGGAAGACGCCCCACACCTGTGGTGGTTGCTCCTCCCCCTACTGAAATTGTGCCCTATAAAATACCAGCTGGTATTATCGATTATGTTTTGGCTAATCGTTATGCAGGAGACAGACATCCCGGTGAACACTTGCTATATCTGTCACAACTATGTTCATTATTTAAGCTTGCAGGTGTATCAAGGGAGTTTGTCATGAGGAAATTGTTCGCCGTATCACTTATAGACAAAGCTTCAGATTGGTATAAGCTTCTCGATAACTCGCACTTGCTTGATTGGCAAGAGCTTATGTCTCACTTTTATACTAAGTTTTATCCTCTTCATGATGCTTATGTGGGGAGTAAGAGTACCTTTTTGCATGTGGGTCATGGTAACAATGCTTTATGTGATGCTTATATTGTTGAGTTTATTCATCATGCCACTGAAAATTATTATGAGAAGGGAACATATGCTTATAGATATTTCAATAATATCAAGTTCCCTCTCTTTATGTTGAAGGTTTTGAAGCTGCACTTGTTTTGTCTTCCTATGCCTATTGCTTTGTGCTTCAATGAATTATTCTATTGCAATATTCCTATGCATAGGAAGCATGTTAGGCTTAAATGTGTTTGGTATTTGCTTCTTGATGCTCTCTTTTGTTCTTCAACTCTTATTCCTACGAGAGCATCATTAAAGTCTTATGCCTAGCTTAAAGGCATAAAAGAAAGCGCTTTTGGGAGGCAGCCCACATGAATAAATTTTTGCTTTTGTTGTGTCTTGATGTTGTTTACTTCTGTAGCATCATCATTGTTTCTTTGCTTTTCATATTTGTGCCAAGTATAGCCTCTGATTGCTAGAAAGTTCAAAAGTTGTGAGGTGCTGTCCAGGAAACAGATTCTGTCCTTGGATAGAAAAATTCGTATAAAATCACCAGATCATCTTTTTGGTCTGAATTTTTTCGACAGCGTTCTCTATATAATTGTCTTTCGTGCGTCAGTTCTGAGTTTTTTTATTTGAGTTGCAGAAGTATCTTGAACAGACCAATTACTGCCTGCTGTTCTGTTTTTCACAGATTCTGTCCTGTTTTGCCTTACCTTCACTTTGCAAATTAAGAACTTGCTTTTTCTTTGCAAAAACCTTTTGGCAATCTTGAGAAACAGTAGAACTTCAAGAATATCCTTATTTCCAGCAAGGTATAATTATTTTATTAAGGGTACTAACCTCGCTAATCAGATTATGATGAGTTGTGTATGAAGGGAGTTTTCAAGTGTGCAAGGGAAGATGATAAAAAGATTCAGGAGTGTCAAGCGCTCAAGCTTGGGGATGCCCCCGTGCACCCCCAAGAAATATTCAAGGAGACTCAAGCGTCTAAGCTTGGGGATGCCCCCGTGCATCCCCTTCTCCATCAACATTATCAGTTCGTCTTTCGTTCCGCTATATTTTTATCACTTCATGTGTTATGTGCTATGCTTGGAGCGTCTTGCTTTTAGTTTTCTTTTTAGTTTTTCATAACGAGTCGGAACCCAGCATTCCTTTATGTGGGAGAGAAACACGCTCCACCTCTACCTAGAACATAACATAGAATTTTCATGTCTATCTATGTTGTGTGTGTTCTTTGTCTTTTAATAGTTACTATCGTGCTCTGCTCTTAGTATTCATGCTTATCTTTTCAAGAGCTTTTATTTAGTTGGTTGCTTGAACTCTCTTTAATTACCATGCTCACCTTATTAAGAGAGTTTGCTTCCGTTGCATGGGTTAATGTGTCTATGATAAAGATGCTACTTTCATGATGGTGCTTAGTAGTTCAGGTTTTCTTTTGGTTAATCTCAAATAGCTGGGGGGTTCCCAATGTGTTATTGGAGTACCAACTTGGTTTGTTTGCCTATGATGTGGTATGGTTTAGTAATATCTTCCTTCTTGATTGACTTGGCGTATGCTCACGCATATTCAAGACTGTAAAGAAAGTCTGTCAAGCCTTGATGATCTTTTATTTCTAAGTAGCGATATAACTACCATGCCTGATTCAATATTGCTTTGTCGCTCTGCATGATTATGACCGTCATTGCTCTCTTAGTTGGTCGCTCCCAGTCTTTTGCTAACCTCTACCTGTACTAAGCAAATTAACCATGCAATACATAGCTCATGGGAAAGTAGCCTAAAAACTATTGTGGTAAAGAATATGTTGCTTATGTATCTTATTTCTTATGAGTTGCTTGCTGAGCGGTAACCATGTTTCTGGGGACGCCATCAACTGTCACACTTTTGTTGAATATCATGTGAGTTGCTATGCATGTTCGTCTTGTCTGAAGTAAGGGTGATTTACCGTGGGTTGAATAACTATGCATATTGTTAGAGAAGAACATTGGGCCGCCAACCAAAGCCATGCATCATGGTGGAAGTTTTAGCTTGGACCTTAATCCTCAATCTCTCATGAGAATATGCTTATGCATTAAAGAGGAGTCCATCATCTATTTTCTATGTTGTCCCGGTATGGATGTCCTCAAGTTGAGATCTATCAAAAACGAGAAATTCAATGCGATCTATCTCCTTGGACCTTTGTACAGGTGGCATAGAGGTACCCCTTTGTGACACTTGGTTAAAACATATGCAATGCAATGATAACCCATGGGGATCCGAGCTAATTAGGACAAGGAGCGAGCACTATTGGTATTCGATGCATGAAGCTTGCAACTTATAAGATGTTTTATACATGACACATATGAAGTACTACTACCGTTGACACAATTGCTTCCATGTTTTCAAAACAAAAAGCTCTAGCACATAACCTTTCTTTTTACCTTTGTGATTGAAGCACCAACTACTGAGAGCATGATTGTCATTCTGAGTGTAATGTGCATTGTCCCAAAGTAGCATTGTCTTTTGCATGATTGTGATATCGTTTATTCTGAAATGATTGTATCTAGTCATCACTTAAACCTTGAAGGTGCCCTTGCATTTATGTTTTGCATCACTAAAGGGGGCAAGCTAGATATCACTTTATCATATTTGCACATCATGTTCATTGCAAATCTTTTTGATGTTTCAGTTTCATGTTGTAAAACTTTCAGTCATTTGTGATTTTCTCTTGAGACAACTTAATTACTTTAGAATCATTGTCTCAGTAAGCTTTTGTCATATGACTATGAGAAAGTCCTATATGGTTAATAGCATGTCACCACAGAAATTATTCTTGTTATCATTTACCTACTCGAGGACGAGCATGAATTAAGCTTGGGGATGTTGATACGTCCAAAACATATCTATAATTTCTGCTTGCTCCATGCCACTTTTGGGTGATATTGCTATGATATTCATACACTTCCATACACTTTTGATCATATTTGGACTAACTTACTAATCCAGTGCACCCCAGTGCCAGTTTCTGTTTTCGGCTGTTTTTGTATTTCAGGTTTTCACGTTTCGAGAACTGCCCAGAAAAATCCAGAAAATTATATAAAAAATCAGCGATACGAAAACAACACTGCGTCCGAAGGGCAGCCTGGGAGGGGCCACAGGGGCTCCAGGCGCCCTGTGGGCGCGCCCCCTCCCCTGGGCCGCGCCGGGGGGGGCGCCTCGGCCCCCCCGAGGATCCCCCGGTGCCCTACTTTGGCATATATTTAAAGGACTCTCCGAAACCCTCAGAACAGGACTTTTTTCGCGATCCCATCTCTGTTCCGCCGCCGCCGCTTCCAAGATCGGGAGCACAAGGAGAACTCTTCCCGGCACCCTGCCGGAGGGGAGGATCACCACCTGGAGCTTCTCCACCACCATGGACGCCTCCCGGATGACTCGTGAGTAGTCTGCCTTGGACCATGAGTCCATGACCAGTAGCTATGTGATGTTCTCCTCCCGTTCTTGTGCTTCACTAATTAGTCCTCGTGAGCTGCCCTACATGATCGAGGCACCTATGTAATCCTTATGCTGTTGCTATGTTGAGTTTGCTGGGATCCGATGGATTATGAGATTATGTTCAGATTGATCTTGAGTAATATATTTGATTCACCTCTTTTATATTTTAGTTCATAAGTAATTCTTGCATGTTCTCCGTTGTTATTTATTGCTTTGGCCGAGTAGTAAGTAGTGACTCCAAGAGGGAACGTTATGCTTGATTGTGGGTTCATGCCCCTCGATGACTAGCTTGAGTGACAGAAACATGAGTCTAGGGGATGTGCTGTTGCCACAAGGGGGAAAACAATGGTGCTTGTGCCCGCGGGTGCAAGGATTGTTTACTTTACGCAAAGTTCTTTTAATGCAGTTGTCTGTTGCATTGAGTTTACACTATGGGTGGGACTCGCAACTTAATACCAGCGAGATGCTCTGGATAGATATCTCAAGGTGGATGATTAGTAGTAGATATTGATGGATTTCGGTCTACTTACTTTGGCGTACCGCCCATGCTTTGAACCTCAACCTTTCTTGCAATGTAGTCAGCATTGGTATGCGTTCGTGGTCATGTCAATTGCCCAGCTGTAATTTGTTTACCTCACATAGCTGTTTTATCGTCTTTTGGGAGAGAGACATCACTAGTGAACATCATGAGACTCCGGTCCATATTACCATCATTGATCACATCCACTATTTATTTTCCGTTACTATTTACTATTGCAAAAACTATCTATCACTACTATCATTGCTTTTAACCCTCTGTGAACTACAAGGCCGGAGAGATTGACAACCTCTCTGTACTCGTTGGGAGCAAAGTTATTTGTATCTGTGTGCAGGTCCATGTTGATTGCTACTAATCTGGCGCCGTAGCAATTGACACCTACTTGTTGAACCTAGGAGTCTCTGGGGAATCGATCCTTGGCATCTTTGCTAGGGGAAAACACTTCTACTTACTGCATCTTACACCTTCCACTTGGGGTAACCAACGAGGGGTTCGAGGCCCATCACCATACCCTTGGATACCTTTACTATCATTGCCATGCTTAGTCGTCTCGATGCTATCGTTACATGTCGCGCCACCCATCTTTATTGTCAGCCTCTCCTTGTTGCCATGAAACCTCTAACCTTTTGACACCCTCCTAGCAAAAACCATTGTTTGGCTATGTTACCCGCTTGCTCAGCCCCTCTTATAGCATTGTTAGTTGCAGGTGAAGATGAAGATCGTTCCAGGAGGGAACTTGTTGTTGGAATATCACAATATCTATTATTATTATTAACACACCTATATACTGGGCATGGGTGGAAGGCTTGGCCTTTTGCTCGGTGTTTTGTTCCACTCATGCCACCTTAGGCGCCGATAAACCGGCATTATGTTCCTTGATTTTGCGTTCCTTACACGATGGGTATATGGGGACCCCTTGACACTTCAACTTTGAATAAAACTCCTCCAGCAAGGCCCAACATTGGTTTTAATTTGCTCATAGTAACAACTTAATTAATTAATTAATTTGCATAAGGGGGACGCTCCTTGGAGATTCTTTTCTACATAGCAGGGGGGCCAGTGCTAATGGTGTTGGTCCCAAACGGGGAGTATGCGGGCCACCTTGGGGGAACCCGAGGGCTGGTTTTACTCGTATAATCGCCCATCCGGACGTGGCCTGAGACGAGATACGCGCAGCTACTATCAGGGTGTCGGCACGCCGGGAGGTCTTGCTGGACTTGTTTTACCATTGTCGAAATGTCTTGTGCACCGGGATGCCGAGCCTGATCGGATTTCCCTAAGATAAGGGGTGATGATATTATATTTATCACTTCAGCTGATTGTGAGAGCTTGTGATGGGCTAAGTTGGGACACCCCTGCAGGGTTATGATCTTTCGAAAGTCGTGCCCGCGGTTATGTGGCAGATTGGAATTTGTTAATGTCCGGTTGTAGAAAACTTGACAGATGATCCGAAGTAAAACACACAACTGTGTGAGTAACTGTGACTATCTCTTTTCACTTTGAGAAGAGAACACGGTGGGGGTTATGTTTGACTCGTAGGTAGTTCAGGATCTTTAGCGATCATTACTAGTTTGCGACCGTTTGCGTAGATGCTCATCTTATTCTTGTACTCATAAGTTAGCCACCATATTATGCTTAGCCGCTGCTGCAACCTCACCACTTTACCTCTTCCTACCCATAAAGCTTTGCTAGTCTTGATACCCATGGTTATGGGATTGCTGAGTCCTCGTGGCTCACAGATACTACAACACCAGATGTAGGTTCAGCCGAGATGATGCAGGAGCTGGTTCAAGTACTTCTTTGGGAGCTCGATGAAGAGAGTGGTCGTATGTTTGTGACGTGATCGACGATCAGTAGTGGTTTCTACTAGGGGCGATTCGGACCTGTGGCTTTATGTTTTTGGTGTCTTTCTTTTGGATCTTCGCCCGTAGTCGGGTTGTGATGTTTTGGATGATGATTTGCTTATGTAATGTATTGTGTGACGTGGCGAGTGTAAGCCAACTATCCTTTTGCAATTTCATCCCTATTTTTACATGAGTCGTGCAAAGATACCAAACTTGAGATCATTCCAGAATGGGCTTATACCTTTAAGTCGTGCCTCGACACGTAGGAGGTATAGTCCCATCCTGGGCATTACAAGTTGGTATTCAGAGCCTTCTCCGGCCTAGGAGCCCCCACTGATTGATCGAATCATTGACGGTTGAGTCTAGGCACACACTTGAAAATGTTTTGAGTCCTATATATATATCGGAGGGTAGGATGTCTTTTGCTCCTCATCCCTTTTCACTCTGGTGAGGACTCCTGATGATTACTTATCTCTTCTACTCTCAAAAATTCACCAAATTTTTTTTAGGATCACGCGAGTATTGTTTGGATTGTTCCGATGTCTTTGTGACGAGAACATTGTTCTCGATGCCTCCTGTCATTTAGGGGTTGTGGCAGTGTCCCGGGGAGTTGAGCTCCGAGGTGTTGTCGTCACAAATATATCGCAGCAGTTCTGGAATACTTAAGACGGCCGTCATCGAAAACTCTCCTATGCGGTTAGTGGCAAGATAACCCCGACATCACCCAGTACTGGGGAGGTAGTTCGGGAGTATTGCCATAGCTTGTATAGCGGATGCGTTTCGAAGGTCCGAGGTAAACGGTTTCCGGAAATAACTGGTTATGTGTTGAAGGATGGATACAGTTGGATGTAGGATTAGAGTTGAGTGCGCGATGCTTCCCCTGTATCCCCAACACCTGATTGCATAACTGGAAACTTTCGGAAATTAATAGGTGGGTTCATCTAGTAGTTCGTAGGCATTCTTCCAACGAATGCATGATATGGAGTTCGGGGTTCTACATTGAGTGAAGTGGTTTTATGGGCGTTTGTTCCAATCGGGAGTTGCATCTTAAAGGGTCCTTGGCTATGCTGATCCGGGGATTGCAAAACCCTTTTGTAACACGTTCCATAAGCTTTCAGCACGAATATGTCGAACGAAGCTTCTATCTTGTATTTGTTCTATCTGCTCCTTGTTGCTTTTATTTACCTTTTGTTCTCCCAAGTGCCTCCTCGTCAGTTGATGTATCATTTAACCTGCGGAATTCATTCGTTCAATTCTCTGTTCGGATGATATTGTGAAGATTATGTTGCAACATGTCTATCCGTTGTTTTTTGTCTTGATACTGGTATTCGAGTTGCTTCGTTGTCAAATGTTGATTCCATACCTTTCTTAATCGGTGTTCTCATATTTCTATGGGAGTGCTAGTCCTTCTTAATCATCAAGATTTTCATGTTAATCCTTTTCAACCGGTGTGCCTTCTCTTCAAGTTATTCCATACGGACGTCGTTGAGAAATCTGACGATTTATCTGTTTTTATTCATCCCAAGTTGTCTTTGTTTTTCCCCACCCTCCCACCCTTCTTCTTCTCGGAGCCAGAATTCTTAATCAAGTATCCATTTTATTCATGTGATGTTTCTTCATTCTTTTCCTTCAATGTTCTTATCCAGTGCTTTATCGTGAAGATGCTCAAGAGTTTCAAGTTCATCATTCTTAATTCTAATATTCTTCTCCGGTGGACTAAATTCAAGCTTCGGTCATGATCATATCTCTTCCTTTTTGTTTCACATGTTTTCCCATGTTGAAATTTATTATCCGAAGGCTCTCTTATTCATTCAACTCTCCTATCCATATCCGGTGTGTACAAGGTATCTCAGAAGATTCGTGTTTCCATTCGTAATCCGTTCAAACTATTTTGAGGATTGTCATCTTATTCAAGCCATGCAATTCAACCGGTGCAATATCTCTTCAGCAATCTTTTTCAACGGCGATTTCTTTAGTGGGCCCTAACCCACAGGTCTTTTCCCAGGATCTTACCTGACTCTTCTAATTTTTCTGGAGTTATACTCAAATTCTTTTCAAGTGTGACGTAAGAATGAAATTACATCAGTCATATGACTTCTCCAAGATCGCTTTCAAATTCTTTTCATCGTTGGTTCAACATTTTAATTCTTCATTACGGAGTGCCTATACAATTCATGGTGGTGTATCTCATCGTCTTCTCAGATTTTGAAGACCCGAAGACGAGTTCCTCTTGAATCCTTATCCGTTCTTCCAAGATTCGTGGTTCTAGCTTCATGCCATCCTCATTATTGTTTCGATCGTGAGGAATTATTTTCATACCCATCCGAAGCATTTCATGAATTCTTTTCTTTGTGATCCTCCGAAGGCCATCATTTCAGAATATTTCTTCGTTCTCAGTTTTCAACTTTGTCCTCCAAATATTCTTCATTGATGCCTCTTCGTTCGTCTCCATATTCTTACGGTGGTTCTTTCAAGATTACTCTTCCGTTGTTATCGTATTAATTCATTTGTTCTTTTCATAATCCTACCGGTGAGTCGTTCAAGATTATTCTCAAGTTTGGCTATATCTCTCTCCAATCCTTTTCAAGAAGAATAAGTAGTAGGCCAAATCCGTTGCTTGTCATCAATTTAATTTGATGAAGGATAAGCATACAGTAAATCTTATTCTTATTTTCCTCGAAGTGATTAATCTCTTTTTTCCGGAGCTTGTTCATCATATCATAATCTTGGTCCTAAGTTGTTCATCTTGTTTTCCGGAGCTCCAAGTTATTTCAATTATCATTTCAAAGAACATCTAATTCATCGCAGGCCTTGAATCTTAGTCTTTCCATCTTTCACTTCTCTTGCTTTCATTACCGGAGTTCTCATGGTGGTTCATCATGTTTTAATTCATCCTCGAAGTCTTCATCAAGATTCTTGTTGGAGCTCAAGTATTCTCCATCTTGCATTTTGAAGTGCAATTCTTTCTACCTTATCTTTTGAGATGGTGTTATGTCATTCTTGACATTTTCCTTCATGTTTCATGATTCACAAGTTATCAAGAATGAAATATGCAAACCCATCATTTCCTTCGTTCATGAGATTTTCAACCTTAAATTTCCTCGTTGGAGTAATCTTGGGTTGTATTTCACCTAAAGCTTTCCCTAAGGATTGTTGCTATTATGGTGCTTATAAATGACCCAGTTCTTCATTTATCATTCCGGTGAAATAAGTTTATCGTCTCCTTGTTGATCTCAATCCAATCAAATGTTCTCGTAAGCGGCTGGTAATCACCTCTTAATTTTGCGATGTTTTCCATAAGTCCACAACGAGCTTATTCTTTTCGTTGTTGATTTTCCAACAACTCCGTTCATCCCTTCTTCGTAAGGATGCTCTTTCAATTCATTTGTCGGAGAAGTTGTCTTTTTCTTCTCCGTTCAATTCTTTCATTGATTTATATGCTATTCTTTCATTCCGGAGGCATTGTGATGTTGCTCTCTCCAAACCCTCATCTCGTTTTATCGAGATGGTGTTCTTTCCTTGCTTGTCCATTTAACCGGAGTATTATGTCCTCTTTTCAAGTTCTCTCATTTTTTCATGTTTTGCCTCTCTTTTCAACCGGAGTGCTGTCTGAATCCTTCTTACCCCTTGTGCCATTCTTTCAATGTTCCTAAGGCTGTGTGTTGTTGTTTTCATCAAGTATCATCCCAACATGGCAAGTTCATGTTCAATTCCTTACATTTTCAGTCGGAGTGCTGTCCGAATTCTGTCATTCTTATTCCTTAGCTATACCGTTGCAGTTTCATATTCTTTTGGTTCGTAAGCTTTTGTTTCATGTCTTTCAACCTACAAGGTTCTCATAATGCTCCTTGTTACTCTTTCTAACGGAGTGTTTTCATATTCGTTCATCTCCGTTGTATTCTTATTTCAATTTGGTCAACCTCTCAGGTTCGTGGTTTCACTCGTTTGTCGAAGAAGCAACTTTGTTTTACCTCTTCCTCTTCCGTTTTTATCCGGTGCCATCTCTAGGATCTCGGGTCGAGATCCTCTGTTAGTGTGGGAGAGTTGTGACGCCCGAAGACCGACGTCCCATAAGATTCCAGATGTTCCGGGTTCTCCCGTGTGTTTCATTTGTGCTTCTGTTACTTATTTTGCATTGCATCATGTCATCATGCCATCATGTCATTAATCTTTGCATCTCAACTAAATAAATTGCATAGATCTTTTGATCTATTTAAATCGAGGGAAGAGTGACTTCTCTTTATAACATATCCTCCTAATATTATGGAGCTATTATAAATAAATATTCCATTTGTTTGGAATTAACCCAAACACACTTGCATATTTTCCCCATGCCTTCCCTTTCTCAATTCTGGCCTCAACCTTTGCCCATGAATCTTATTGGCTGAGTTAAGCCACATCCTCAAATCCCACCCCTAACCCTAGCCCGCTCTCCTCCCGATCGCTCTAGTCCTCCCAGCGCGCCGCATCGCCCGACCCTCTCCCCATCTCTCCCTCATCTCTCTCCCTCGTGGCCTCTCCTTCCCCCACCTCCAGGACCGAGCAGGAGCTCCCCAGCGCCGATCCCTTCGAGCCCCTGCCACCTGCGCCCCCCTTCCTTCTCTTCGCCAGTTGCGCCCCCGCCTCCTTCGTCGCCACCAGCGCAGCCGCCCGCGCCACAGGGCCGCAGCGCACGGCCTCCTCCCCGAGCTGTCCGTCGCCATGGCCGGCCCTGCCAAGCTCCAGCCTCGTGGCCTGGACCTCCTCCCCCACCTGTCAGATCCGTCCTCTCCTACTATTGGCCGCGCCACCGGAGCTCTGCATCACGCCAAGTTCGCCGTCGTTCCCCCTGCATCGCGCCGCTGCTCCGCTCCCTGTCGATGCAGAGGAGACGAGCGCCTCGATCGCCCAAGTGGCCCATCTTCGACCCAAGCCAGGGAAGCCCGGTGCCGTCCTCGCCATCCGACGCCCTGTGCCTTCCCGCGCCCCCATAGGGCCGCAGCCGAGCCGCCAGAGTCCCGCAACCAAGTCGCTGGAGCCTGTGCAGCGGCTCTGCTTCCTGACGAGGGTGACGACCCGCTCCCCCGCAAGATGACCTCACCAGCGCTGCCTTGACCGTTGTCGTTTTGTTACATCTCCGTGAAGACTGAGACCGCAAGCACTAGGATGCTCCAAGTCCCTCTCCAACCCTACCTTCGTCGTGGATTCGCCAAGACCGAGTACCTCTACATGATGCGACACCAAGTCCGACTACGACAAATGTCTACACGATGAGACGCCAAGTACCACTACGCCCGGAGCACTCGGAACCGTCAAGTTCGTCTACGTGCGAGTACCACTACCGTCGCACGAACAAGACCTCAAGTACCACGACGTCGACGACCTTCAAGTTCGACTACACGGATTCCACGAGTACCCCTACGACGCGACAAGTACCTCGACGAACCGAACATATACGGGAACTTGAACATCTACAAAACGTGTACCTCTACCTCCCACGATGACCGCGTCGACCCGTCAAGTTCAACTACAGGCATGTACCACTACCGCCGCGAGAACGACTACTTCCCTCTCCGAGACGAAACGTGCACGACTACTTCCACTACTTCGTCTACGACCTGGAACCGCCCCGAAACGAACGTTCCGAAGGTATAACCCCGAGACGATGCCCCGTGGATGAACGCTTGTGATGTGTGTTGTATGAGATGAAGTACTTGTTTGCGTCGTCCCGTTGTGCCCCTCTTTTGTCATGCTCCTCGGTTGCCTCGTCGCCAACCCGTGGGAACCCGGTGACGGGATCACCCCACCTTTCATCTTGTTCGACTCGCTCACGCCACCTTTTCTTTTGCACCGGTCTCTCAACGAGTTACCGGAACCGAGATGTTGTCGTTGCATCATTTTCGGATCGTTGCCATGGCACCCTTTCCTTCCACCACAGTGACAATACTTCATATCTCTTCATGTTAACTTTTGCTAAAATTGCATAAAACTTGATCATGTCATCCGCATCATGTTAACAACATTAAAATGTGTGAATTGTTGTTTGCTTAAAATTGCTAAACATGCATATGGGGTTTTCCGAAATTGTTGTTGTAGTTTCCGGCCTCATTTAAACTTGTTGACTTGTGTTGTTTTTGAGTGCTTCCTGCCTTGCCATGTTTTGCATCATATATAGACTTGTCTTGCATCCTACTTGGTTGAGCATATTGACATGTTGCTTGTGTTGTTTTTCTATGCTTCCTACCTTGCCATGTTGTGCTTCCTGTATAGACTTGCCATGCATCATACCTTGCCATGTATTGCATCATATAGACTTGTGTTGTTTTACTGTGCTTCCTACCTTGCCATGTTTTGCTTCCTGTATAGACTTGTGGTGCATCCTATGTAGACTTGTGTTGCATCATACTTGATTGAGCATATTGTCTTGTCTCGTGTGGTGTGTTTACCGTGTTGCATGTTTCTTTCCGGTTTGCTTCCCTCGTTAGCTTCGGGTTCGTTCCGGAGTTGTGAGGTTCTGTTCGACTACCTCTGGACTTGTTCTTCTTCCTCGCGAAATCTCAGGCAAGATGACCATACCCTTGGATACCTTTACTATCATTGACATGCTTAGTCGTCTCGATGCTATCGTTACATGTCGCGCCACCCATCTTTATTGTCAGCCTCTCCTTGTTGCCATGAAACCTCTAACCTTTTGACACCCTCCTAGCAAAAACCATTGTTTGGCTATGTTACCCGCTTGCTCAGCCCCTCTTATAGCATTGTTAGTTGCAGGTGAAGATGAAGATCGTTCCAGGAGGGAACTTGTTGTTGGAATATCACAATATCTATTATTATTATTAACACACCTATATACTGGGCATGGGTGGAAGGCATGGCCTTTTGCTCGGTGTTTTGTTCCACTCATGCCACCTTAGGCGCCGATAAACCGGCATTATGTTCCTTGATTTTGTGTTCCTTACACGATGGGTATATGGGGACCCCTTGACACTTCGACTTTGAATAAAACTCCTCCAGCAAGGCCAAACATTGGATTTAATTTTCTCATAATAACAACTTAATTAATTAATTAATTTGCATAAGGGGGACGCTCCTTGGAGATTCTTTTCTACATAGCAAGGGGGGCCAGTGCTGATGGTGTTGGTCCCAAACGGGGAGTATGCGGGGCCACCTTGGGGGAACCTGAGGGCTGGTTTTACTCGTATAATCACCCATCCGGACGTGGCCTGAGATGAAATACGCGCGGCTACTATCAGGGTGTCGGCACGCCGGGAGGTCTTGCTGGACTTGTTTTACCATTGTCGAAATGTCTTGTGCACCGGGATGCCGAGCCTGATCGGATTTCCCTAAGATAAGGGGTGATGATATTATATTTATCACTTCAGCTGATCGTGAGAGCTTGTGATGGGCTAAGTTGGGACACCCCTGCAGGGTTATGATCTTTCGAAAGCCGTGCCCGCGGTTATGTGGCAGATTGGAATTTGTTAATGTCCGGTTGTAGAAAACTTGACAGATGATCCGAAGTAAAACACACAACTGTGTGAGTAACCGTGACTGTCTCTTTTCACTTTGAGAAGAGAACACGGTGGGGTTATGTTTGACTCGTAGGTAGTTCAGGATCTTTAGCGATCATTACTAGTTTGCGACCGTTTGCATAGATGCTCATCTTATTCTTGTACTCGTAAGTTAGCCACCATATTATGCTTAGCCGCTGCTACAACCTCACCACTTTACCTCTTCCTACCCATAATGCTTTGCTAGTCTTGATACCCATGGTTATGGGATTGCTGAGTCCTCGTGGCTCACAGATACTACAACACCAGATGCAGGTTCAGCCGAGATGATGCAGGAGCTGGTTCAAGTACTTCTTTGGGAGCTCGATGAAGAGAGTGGCCGTATGTTTGTGACGTGATCGACGATCAGTAGTGGTTTCTACTAGGGGCGATTCGGACCTGAGGCTTTATGTTTTTGGTGTCTTTCTTTTGGATCTTCGCCCGTAGTCGGGTTGTGATGTTTTGGATGATGATTTGCTTATGTAATGTATTGTGTGACGTGGCGAGTGTAAGCCAACTATCCTTTTGCAATTTCATCCCTATTTTTACATGAGTCGTGCAAAGATACCAAACTTGAGATCATTCCAGAATGGGCTTATACCTTTAAGTCGTGCCTCGGCACGTAGGAGGTATAGTCCCATCCTGGGCATTACAAACACCTCATCCCCTTTTAATAGTATTGGCTTTCCTATTGACTCAATGTGATCTTGGATCACTAAAATAGAAATGAAGAGTCTTGAGTTCTTTCCAATCTTTGTCCTTAGCTTCTTGAAGGGGTTCCACATCCTCTTGTCCTGCCACTCCACTATTGAACTCGTCTGAAATATACTAGATGAAAATATTAGTCCAACAAGAGATATATTGACATTAATTACCAAAATCACCCAGGGAGCACTTGTGCTTTCACAACTCCACTATGCTTACTTCTGGTCACTATTAGATCTCTTGAAGTTTGCACACTTACTAGCATCCTCTAGATCGAGAAAATTACCTTGGATCGTATCAAATATACAACCTTAGTTCTATTTTCGTCTCATGGGAATCATTTGGACATCCATCTGTTATATCTCATAACTGAAATATTTAGTAATACTATTTGATCAATTCATCAAAACAAAGATTCCAAATCCACTATGCTTACTTCAGGTCATTACTGGATCTTTTGAAGTTTGCACACTTACTAGCATCCTCTGGATCAAGAAAATTACCTTGGACTGTATCAAATATACAACCTTGGTTCTATTTCCATCTCATGGGAATCATTTTGACATCCATCTGCTATATCTCATAACTAAAATATTTAGTAATTGCTAGTTTAATCCTAACTGACTTTAAGTATTATTATGATGAGACAACCTCGTCATAATCAACTCTTTGATCTTGTCATAAATTATTTGCAACAAGTCAAGCATTATAAAACATTTTTATCATTATCAATCTATAGATCCATCACTACACTTTGACTTTAAGTCTTTCAGAGGGTCTATCAAGTTCTAAACTTGAATTATGTGTATGGGTATTATCTTGGATTATTTTGGTGTACATCCAATTCTGGACTTAGGGCCCATCAACGCTTCTCTATGAATTATAGGTTCATTGTTTGTTCAACAATATTTCGTCTACACACCACGCAGGTCTACACGAATTTGTCCAACCTATATAGTTCAGCTGCAAGTTCAACCAAAATCAGTACATCTTATGTAGAGGCTTCCATATCAGTCAAAGTCTGAAATAATAGAAACAATTCTAGCTTTTCTTTTCTTTGACCTAGTTACGAAGATTATGTAATCTTATCGAGTTACACCGTCCTCCCACTCACTATTTGGCAAAAAACATTTTTCTTCAAAATTACCGCACTCTAGCAAAACACATTACCTTGGTGTAGTGATACACGAATACCCAATCATTTGGGATAACCTACAAAGTAGCACTTATTTCAATAAATTTGATGACTCTCTTTTAGTGTAAAATCCACAGTCTCTAATGTATCACATTAAAAATTATATTGGCGAAATAATTAATATCACCTATGATCACACCATGTGATACATAACTTGATTACATATACTCAAAACACTCTACTCTTACTAGAGTTTCTAGGAGGTGCAAGCTATAAAACATTTTTCACAGCTCATGAGACATTCACTAAATTTGTCACTCAAATATTCTTTTCTGCAATCCAATTATAAAAACATAATTTTCTTGTCACAATAATTTATCCTGTCTTATGAAAATCTTTTGAAACATTTCAAAAACAAGATTTATGTCTTAATTTGTAAATATAAATATCTACTTGAGTCATCCTTTGAAGATAGATAAATTCACTGCTTGCAACAACACTTACTGGACTACATACATCAATATGCATATTTTGAATTTATTTTTGTTGCTCGTTCTTTATGGCATGTGAATGGTACTTTAGTTTGCTCTTTTATTTATCTTTTATATCTATCTCTATCAGATCTCATCCTTGCAAGTGACTGTGAATGGATTGACAACCCATTTATCACGTTGGCTGCAAGTATTTGTTTGTTTGTATAGGTGCTATCATTGGAGACTTGCGTGTACCTCCTACTTGATTGGTACCTTGGTTCTTAACTGAGGGAATTACTTATCTCTACTTTGTTGCATCACCCTTTCCTTTTCAAGGGAAAAACCAACGCAAGCTCAAGAAGTAGCAATAACGGGTTGGGATCATGATCGTTGCCATCACCGAGTTGCGGCGGAAGAAGAACGTGATGATGTAGATCGTACTTGGAGTCCCACGAATAGTATCTCGAACC
This sequence comes from Secale cereale, assembly GCA_902687465.1. Taxonomy (NCBI): domain Eukaryota; kingdom Viridiplantae; phylum Streptophyta; class Magnoliopsida; order Poales; family Poaceae; genus Secale; species Secale cereale. Next base: position 43,637,626 of record LR738709.1, on the reverse strand, counting down.
GCACACCAAAAGCACGATCACTCTACTTGGTTGCAAGCATGCAACCTTCACAATCCGGCAGCGCTTCGTCGTCCAAAGCTAATTGTCGCCGAAGAATTAGAGTGAGGAGATTAGAACCACATGGGGCTTCTAATTATGAGGACAAGAGGATTATCCTAATTAGTCAACTAGGACCAACTAGAACTAGAACTAGAAGATGTAGAGGAGGCCCCAAAACTTGTGTATGTAATACAACACAAACCCGTAGTATATACAGTATAGGTTTGAGGGGAAGGTGATGACTGCCACCAAGGGGGAAAGTTTCCCCCTTGGGCGTTGGCCTAGAGGGGGAGGAGGATTCCTCCCCCTAGTCCAATTTGGCCTCCTTCCTTCCTATAGGGAAGGAGGCGCCACTCCCACTTGGGCCTTTATGGCCCAAGTTGCCTTCCACCTCTTGCCTTTTTAGGCCCATTGATATTTAAATTAAATATAAAATGTTCTAAACACTTTCAGACCATTATATATAATTTATATTAACATCTCCGGAAACATTTTCCACTTATATATAATTTATCGGTAATACCCGGTATTACCCGATACTCTCTAAAACCATTCTAGTGATCCCGAAATGCTTCTGGATCCTCTTGGGACTATTCTAAATATTCCTGAAATAATTCCACAAATATATTTTCATGACTCTCGTCCTACTAACACTCATCCGATCGTGATTGCCTTAAGCTTGTGACCCCATAGTTTTGGTAACTCATAGACATGAACTTAAACCGTTCGTGCAATGACCGATAGTAGGACTGTGGACGTCCGTATCGATCCCTATGAGCAGAAGAATGATAATATAGTGAACCTTTGGTTATCATGTGATATTCTATTTGCTTCGTGATACTTTACAAAACCCGGGATGCATGGGTATCCTCCTGAATCATCACAATGCTTACTATACCAAAATCCTCGTTACTAGTTTTGTTCTTCTTTCTCGTTATTGTGTTCCGGCATCCCTGTGACAAAGTCACATGTGTCTAGGTAGATGATTTGTGTCGTTACACCGAGAGGGCCCTAAGAATATCTCTCCATCATCGGAGGAGCAAATCCCACTCTCGAGCTATCAAGTCTCTTGTCAAACTTTCTGATGAACTTGTAAGTTGTCGTTATGATCACCGTGTTACACGTGACATTTGAGCAACCCCAAAGCCCTCCATATGGTAAGAAGTGACTACAATACTCTCATGGTTTAAGGAGCAAAATCACATGTTAACACTCCATGTTATTACCATTGAATACATACGATATTATCTCAATTTATAGCAAACAAGTTTAGGCGATTCAATATGACCGTTCTTCCAACGTGATAATCTCAATGTTGTTTTAGGACTATCATTACACTTAACAATGTCATAAAATATGGGAAACGTGATTGCCAACAACACTTGAGTTAGTCTTAGAGTTGAGACTAGGAACCTTCATTTTATCTGTTTATCACTTCACACGTGCATACGGATTTTCCATTGAATGCATATTCCAGGATCATAGTAGTTATAGCATGAAATATAAACACTTAACTATGAATATGGAAATATAATAATATGATATTATTGCCTCTAGGGCATATTTCCAACAGAGAACATGATCATCATGCGACACGTGAGCTAGTCTTCATTACGAAACTAGAAATCTACTTGTTGTTTATTATTACACACATGCAACTCAGTTTTCCTCTCAATATCATGGTTATTGTAGAGTTGAGAATCATTGCAATTATAAAATGAAAATAAATATTAATTACGAATATGGAAGTAAATAATAAGATTTATTATTGTCTCTAGGACATATTTTCTTCAATGTGCTTCCTTGAGGTGGGAAGGGCGAGGCGACACCTCAACATGCAAACATGCATGACAAACGAAACACCTGAATGATTATTTACAATAAATATTTTTAGTTTTATTTTTCAACATCCAAATATTCATGTTTCTATAATCAAAAACGAAGTATATTGCAGCCATTTCCTGCTGCAATGTGCGGTGTATCATCTGGTTTTTTGTTAGTGTTGGTGTTATATTCTGCCAAATTATTTTGATGACGTATTTATGTCTAAATATGTATATGGTCCTTCGTTAAGATGGCCCCTAGCAGGTCACAATTTCATTTCCTAGGCCGGCCCTATTCATCTTTTATCTTGGCGATTCACCAGAGTGTGGAGGGGCGCGACTATGTGGGGATGTCCTATGTGACGCATTCTACGTCAAGTAGGTGTGGCTTCGCACAGAGCAGCTGATTGGCGCACCCTCCGACGGGATCCACACAGGATCTCACGAAAGAGGTCATGCAGTCCTACAGGTTGAGCTACCAAAGGTATATGAACATGAAGCAGCGTAGCTTGTTAACATTATTTAAAATTGCAAACACAGTTTGACGAAATCCCAAATTGTTTTCCAAAATTTGAGTAATTTTCTGAACATAAGTTTTTTTCTTCAAAAAATGCGAACAAATTATATGAAAACGAACAGATTTTGAATTTCCCAAACATTTTTCGAAAACATGAAGAATTTGTGAACAATTTTATAAAGCCCGAACGATTTTCGAATCTTGAGAACAAATTTGGAAGCATGAACTATTTTTTAAAGCACGAACATTCTTTGAATCTTGAGAACAAATTTTGAAACGGTGAATAATTTTGAAAAATCCCGAACAGATTTGGAAGCGCGAACAATTTTGTAAAGCACAAACATTTTTTGAATCTTGAGAACAAATTTTGAAACGGAGAATAATTTTGAAAAATCCCGAACAGATTTGGAAGCGCGAACAATTTTGTAAAGCACAAACATTTTTCGAATCTTGAGAACCAATTTTGAAACGGAGAACAATTTTGAAAAATCCCAGAACAGATTTGCAAGCGCGCACAATTTTGTAAAGCACAAACATTTTTCGAATCGAGAACAAATTTTCAAACGGAGAACAATTTTGAAAAATCCCAAACAAATTTGGAAGTGCGAACAATTTTGTAAAGCAGAAACTTTTTTGAATCTTGAGACAAATTTTCAAACGGAGAACAATTTTGAAAAATTCCGAACAAATTTGGAAGCGTGAACATTATTGAATATGTGAACAAAAAAACTGAAATCCGGTACATTTTCTGAATTTCGAAAGTTTTAAACTTTTTGTGTAACGATAACATTTTTGAAATTTGAAAACATTTTCTGGAAACACGAACAAAATTTAAAATTTTCGATTTTTTTAAAAAGTAGAAGAAAAGAAAAGAAAATCCTAAATATTTTGTAAAACTGCGAACATGTTCTGAAAAAGAAAAATAAACTTGAAAAAGAAAAGGAAACAAAAAACGAAAAAATGAAAAAGAAACAGAAAACGAAAAGAAAGAAAAGAAAAATAAACAGAAAAGTGAAAAAAGGTTGAAAACCAGTAAAAGGAAAAAAAAGGTTCATAGAACCTTCTAGAAGGTTGACAAAACCGGAGTGGGCAGTTCGTAAGTGGGCCGGCTCAAAATTATCGCTCGGCGCTCGCCCCTGTGCGAAGCGCTTCCCCTGGTGCGATTCACACCACTGCTTCGCCAACAGGGCACGACGGCAGGCCGGCCCAGTAGGACAAAGTACGTTGAGCTCACGTCATGCCCACATCACTAGAATTTCTTATTCTTTTATTTATATTTTAAACGACAATATTTCAAAAATTCAAATTAACTAAAAAAAATTAAAACCAGGAATTTGAAAAAAAGGTAACATAGTATAAACAAATTGTTATCCCTGTTATAATAAAATATTGATAATCTTTTTTAAAAAATTGCATGTTTTTTAACAACATGTGCATACAATTTTAAAAAATGTTTTTTGTAATTAAAAAACGTTTGTACTACTGAAAATTCGCATGAAATTTTATTGAAATATTTCCATGTTTAAGCAAATGTCGTGACATTTCTAAATATGTTATATACAATGTAAAAATGGCCACATAGGTTAAAAATGTTTATTGCATTTAGAAATGTATGTGAAACTTTAAATGTAAATAATGTTTTTCCAAAATTTGCCCGTGAAGTCATTTGAAAATATTTTTTGAACAACGAAATATGTTTATACAATGCAATTTGTGTAGTTTATAAAAATGTATATTGCCATTTAAATATGCAACGTATATTTGGGAAAAAATATCATGTATTCAAAAGTGTTCAAAACATGTATTTGAAAAATGCCCAATATGTTTCTTAAAAATGTTTCATGTATGATCTAGAAATGTACTTTGTGTACTGAGAAAAAATATACATGTGCTGAAAAGAAGAAAACTTCTAAACCGGCAAAGAAACAAAAAAGAAAAGCAAAAAACGGAAGAAAACAAAGAAAACCAATGAGAAAACGAAAGCAAAATGAAGTAAAAAAACTGAAAACCAAAGAAAACCGGTGAAACGATAAATAAACAAAGGATAAAAAAGCCATAGATAACCGAACCTACAACACATAGTTAACAAATGACGCTACTGGGCAGGTTCGCTAGACGTTGCCCTTATTGCTATTAGGAATTGGTACACCCCTAAAAAATAATTAGGAATTAGTACGGGCGACATATAGCCCTGGCGAGTGGGGAGTTTTATCAGTCCTTGATTGACAAGCTCGGCCAGCACAAGCCCATTGACAAGCTCGGCCAGCACAAGCCCTGGAAACCCTCTGGCAATGTTAGCGACACCACTGGTGTTGGTTGTGGCATAGTAGGAACCTAAGCATGAGCTGTCCGTAACCCGACACCACCAAATAAAAAATTGGTGGTGAAGTGGGCGATGTTGGAGAGCACTAGGGTTCGGGCGGTATAAGAAGAGAGTTGACACTGTCTTTGAAGGCGAGCATGAGGTGGTCTTGGTCTACCATCGACAGTGCCCATCGGCACGAAGGACGACTTGTATTACAGCGACAACAATAGTTGTAGCAACTCATAAGTAAAGATCGAGAGCGGGACGACCGACATGGCAGAGTGACGAACTAGTGGGACTTGGAAGGGGACTTGCAGCAAACCGGGAAGGGGACTCGCATTCCTGCAGCAAACGCCGGTGGGGTTGACCGATATGTTGCGGATTATAAACTTTACAAAGCTTGATTTAAGATGTGATATTCAAAGTTAAAAAGAAAGATGGGGGCACGTTCTTCTCATAGTATTTAGATTTTCTTCTCAAAAAGGGGGAAAAAATGTAGATGTGGGTCCATTTGGAATTAGACCGCACTCGTCGCTGGGCCAGTGCCGTTGGTTAATTACGTGAGTAAATCCTTCTGCTGCTGCGCAGTGGTGGTGGTTGTCAATTCGATTTGACTGTGTGTGTTGGTCGAGCTTTGTTGGGCTGGGGACCAGATGGGCCGGCGACAGGGAAGAACATTCTCCACCTTGCACACTCAGTTTGAACTTGAAGTTAGTTTGATGTTGGTCCCATGCCATGTCAGTTAATTATTTAATTTCCCCTCATAAAAAGTTAATTATTTAATTAACGAGCGCATATGCAGCACTCCATGCAAGTGGCGCGCCACCAGTACCTACGAATCCATCAATAATTAAGGCGGTTCTAAAAAAAGACATTTATTTAAATTACACACAGAGGCAGAACATCTCAAAATTGCTCTGAATTTTCTCTAACAAATCTCATTTTTACCTTGGTGAACCCGGCCAAACTTGAATTCAACTCTACTCCTCAGTTTTGAGAGGAGGGGGG
>LR738709.1:43543211-43629400 GCA_902687465.1 Secale cereale | reverse complement strand
GTATGCGTGTCCGTATATGTTGTATGTAGAAGTTGCGAAATTTGAGAGACATGCACGGGCACGGAATTCGGCTTGGGAAATTGGCTGAGGAGTGAAATCGTGGCTTTTGGCTGAAGAATGTGAGGAGCTTGTGACCACCACGCTTTTTTTGCAAGTTGAAGAGAATGAACATGAGAGTAGAGCGAGGGGCTGAATGCACAATTTTTTTTATCAGAGATACTATGGCCAAAAGAACAAATCCGGGGAAAACTCCGCTCTATTCGTCAAACATCACATCAAATAATAATAACAATTACATTCATGTTCGTAGACCACCTAGCGAACGATTACAAGCACTCGAGTGATCCGAAGGCATGCCACCGTCATCGTCCCTTTCTTATTACGGAACTGGACAAACCTTGTTATAGTAGGCAGTCGGCAAATCGTCATGCTAAGGGCATCTCCAACGCTGACCCGGAAACTGGACACCGCATCTGTCCGCAGAAGGGGGTAGCGGCCTGCGGGTACGGATGCCGAAGCCGGCCATCCATCACTCTACTTAGCATACATTTCAAACCGCATTTCAACTAATTGTATGAAATTCATGCAAAACATGATTATTTTCATACAAATTGAAGCACATTCATTACATTTCGGACAATTTTCATTTTAAAGAGGTGGACGGGCACCACACCTAAACCTAGACTACGACGGTGTCTGTCGTCCAAGTCCCTGTTGTTCCCTTTCGACGACCGCGTCCCCCATCCGCCGTCTCCATGAGCGGCGGCAAGACCCATGAAGTGAAGGTGCGGTCTTCGGTGAGGAAGAGTAGAACATGCCAGACGGACCGGCCCACTTGGGACACAATGCCATGTCGCCTCCCATGCTCTACTCACCCTCGAAGGAGTTCGTGACCCGCCCGTACGTCGCGGGTGGATGTGATGTTCACGATGGAAATGTAGGGTCGACACTCTGCTCATCCCACCAACGCGGTCATACAATGTTTGGCGGCGCGTAAGTGCCCAAGTGGTGGCGTACGGGTTCGCCGACGCCTGCGTAGCTAGCGTCTCCACTGAGTCCGGTTGTGCCGCCTGTGTGGTGGGAGCGGCATCTTGAGTGTGGGCGGCCTCGTAGAGCATATGCTGCTTGGCAATGGAGTTGGGGTTCACCGCAGCCATGGCTTCCTAGCTCGCTCACCGTAGATCTTGAAGGAAATATGCCCTAGAGGCAATAATAAAGTTGTTATTTATATTTCCTTATATCATGATAAATGTTTATTATTCATGCTAGAATTGTATTAACCGGAAACTTAGTACATGTGAAAATACAAAGACAAAACAGAGTGTCCCTAGTATGCCTCTACTAGACTAGCTCATTGATCAAAGATGGTTATGCTTCCTAACCATAGACATGAGTTGTCATTTGATCAACGGGATCACATCATTAGGAGAATGATGTGATGGACAAGACCCATCCGTTAGCTTAGCACTATGATCGTTTAGTTTTACTGCTATTGCTTTCTTCATGACTTATACATGTTCCTATGACTATGAGATTATGCAACTCCCGAATACCGTAGGAACACCTTGTGTGCTATCAAACGTCACAACGTAACTGGGTGATCATAAAGATGCTCTACAGGTGTCTCCGAAAGTGTTCGTGGTGTTGGCATAGATCAAGACTAGGATTTGTCACTCCGAGTGTCGGAGAGGTATCTCTGGGCCCTCTCGGTAATGCACATCATAATAAGCCTTGCAAGCAAAAGACTAATGAGTTAGTCACGAGATGATGTATTACGGAACGAGTAAAGAGACTTGCCGGTAACGAGATTGAACTAGGTATAGAGATACCGATGATCGAATCTCGGGCAAGTAACATACCAATGACAAAAGGAACAACGTATGTTGTTATGCGGTTTGACCGATAAAGATCTTCGTAGAATATGTAGGAGCCAATATGAGTCTCAGTCATGTCTACATAGTTCTCGAACCCGTAGGGTTCGCACGCTTAACGTTTGATGACGATCGGTATTATGAGTTTATGAGTTTTGACGTACCGAAGGAGTTCGGAGTCCCGGATGAGACCGGGGACATGACGAGGAGTCTCGAAATGGTCGAGACGTAAAGATCGATATATTGGACGTTTATATTCGGACATCGGAAAGGTTCCGAGTGATTCGGGTATTTTTCGGAGTATATGGGCCTTATTGGGCCACACGGGAATAGAGGAGAAAGGCCAAAAGGAAGGAGCCCCCCCCCTCTGGTCCGAATTGGACAAGGGGTGCAGCCCCTTTTCCTTCTCCCTCTCCACCTCTTTCCTTCTCTTCTACTCCGGAAAGGAAAGGGGAATCCTACTAGGACTTGGGAGTCCTAGTAGGACTCCCCACACTTGGCGCGCCCCCTCTAGGGCCGACCTCTCCCTTGCTCCTTTATATACGGGGGCAGGGGGCACCCTAGGACACACAAATTGAATTGTTTTAGCCGTGTACGGTGCCCCTCTCCACAGAAATACACCTCGGTCATACCGTTGCAGTGCTTAGGCGAAGCCGTGCGCCGGTAGATACATCATATCTGTCACCACGCCGTCGTGCTGGCGAAACTCTCCCGTGAAGCTCAACTGGATCAAGAGCTCGTGGGACGTCATCTAGCTGAACGTGTGCTGAATGCGGAGGTGCCGTACATTCGGTGCTTGATCGGTTGGATCGCGAAGAAGTTCGACTACATCAACCGCGTCACTTGACGCTTCCGCTCCCGGTCTACGAGGGTACGTAGACACACTCTCCCCCTCGTTGCTATGCATCTAGTAGATAGATCTTGCGTGATCGTAGGAAAATTTTGAAAATACTACGTTTCCCAACAGTGGCATCATGAGCCAGGTCTATGCGTAGATGATATGCACGAGTAGAACACAATGAGTTGTGGGCGATACTAGTCATACTGCTTACCAGCATGTCATACTTTGCTTCAGCGGTATTGTGAGATGAAGCGGCTCGGACCGACATTACGTGTACGCTTACGCGAGACTGGTTTCACCGTTATGAGCACTCGTTGCTTAAAGGTGACTGGCGGGTGTCTGTCTCTCTCACTTTAGCTGAATCTAGTGTGGCTACGCCCGGTCCTTGTGAAGGTTAAAATAGCACATACTTGACGAAACATCGTTGTGGTTTTGTATGCGTAGGTAAGAACGGTTTTTGCTAAGCCCATAGCAGCCACGTAAAACTTGCAACAACAAAGTAGAGGACGTCTAACTTGTTTTTGCAGGGCATGTTGTGATGTGATATGGTCAAGACATGATGAGATATACGGTTTTGTATGAGATGATCATGTTTTGTAAAGTTATCGACAACTGGCAGGAGCCATATGGTTGTCGCTTTATTGTATGAAATGCAATCGCCATGTAATTGCTTTACTTTATCACTAAGCGGTAGCGATAGTCGTAGAAGCAATAGTTGGCGAGACGACAACGATGCTTCGATGGAGATCAAGGTGTCGCGCCGGTGACGAAGGTGATCATGACGGTGCTTTGGAGATGGAGATCAAAAGCACAAGATGATGATGGCCATATCATGTCACATATTTTGATTGCATGTGATGTTTATCTTATTATGCTTCTTATTTTGCTTAGTTCGACGGTAGCATTATAAGATGATCCCTTACTAAATTTCAAGGTATAAGTGTTCTCCCTGAGTATGCACCGTTGCGAAAGTTCGTCGTGCCGAGACACCACGTGATGATCGGGTGTGATAAGCTCTACATTCAAATACAATGGGTGTAAGCCAGTTTTGCACACGCAGAATACTCGGGTTAAACTTGACGAGCCTAGCATATGCAGATATGGCCTCGGAACACTGGAGACTGAAAGGTCGAGCGTGAATCATATAGTAGATATGATCAACATAAGATGTTCGCCATTGAAACTACTCCATCTCACGTGATGATCGGACATGGTTTAGTTGATTTGGATCACGTGATCATTTAGATGACTAGAGGGATGTCTATCTAAGTGGGAGTTCTTAAGTAATAAGATTAAATTGAACTTTAATTTATCATGAACTTAGTCCTCGTAGTATTAGCATATCTATGTTGTAGATCAATAGCTCACGATGTTGCTCCCCGTTTATTTTTTATATGTTCCTAGAGAAAACTAAGTTAAAAGATGTTAGTAGCAATTATGCGGAATTGTTCCGTGATATGAGGATTATCCTCATTGCTGCACGGAAATTATGTCCTTGATGCACCGCTAGGTGACAGACCTATTGCAGGAGCAGATGTAGACGTTATGAACGTTTTGACAAAAGCTCGGTATGATGACTACTTGATAGTTTAAGTGCACCATGCTTTACGGCTTAGAACCGAGACTTCAAAAACATTTTGAACGCCACGGAGCATATAAGATGTTCCAAGAGTTGAAATTAGTATTTCATACTCATGCCCGTGTCGAGAGGTATAAGACTTCTGACAGTACTTTGCCTACAAGATGGAGGAGAATAGCTCAACCAGTGAGCATGTGCTCAGATTGTCTGGGTACTACAATTACTTGAATCAAGTGGGAGTTAATCTTCCAGATAAGATAGTAATTGACAAAGTTCTCTAGTCACTATCACCAAGTTAGTAGAACTTTGTGATGAACTATAATATGCAAGGGATGACGAAAGGAATTCCCGAGCTCTTCGCGATGCTGAAGTCGGCGAAGGTAGAAATCATGAAAAAGCATCAAGTGTTGATGGTTAACAAGACCACTTGTTTCAAGTAAAGGGCAAAGGGATAGAAGGGGAACTTCAAGAAGAATGACAAGCAAGTTGTCACTCCCGTGAAGAAACCCAAAGCTAAAACTCAAGCCTGAAACTAAGTGCTTCTACTGCAAAGGAAATGGTCACTGGAAGTGGAACTGCCCTAGATACTTGGCGGATAAGAAGGATGGCAAAGTGAACAAAGGTATATTTTGATATACAGATTATTGATGTGTACTTTACTAGTGTTCATAGCAACCCCTGGTATTTGATACCGGTTCAGTTGCTAAAATTAGTAACTCGAAACGAGAATTGCAGAATGAACAGAGACTAGTTAAAGGTGAAGTGACGATGTGTGTTGGAAGTGGTTCCAAGATTGATATGATCATCATCGCACACTCCCTATACTTTCGGGATTAGTGTAAAACCTAAATAAATGTTATTTGGCATTTGCGCTGAGCATGAATATGATTTGATCATATTTGTTGCAATACGGTTATTCATTTAAAGTCATAGAATAATTGTTATTCTGTTTACATGAATAAAACCTTCGATGGTCATACACCCAATGAAAATAGTTTGTTGGATCTCGATCGTGGTGATACACATATTCATAATATTGAAGCCAAAATATGCAAGGTTAATAATGATAGTGCAACTTATTTGTGGCACTGCCGTTTAGGTCATAATTATGTACAGCGCATGAAGAAACTCCATAGTGATGGACTTTTGGAATCACTTGATTATGAATCACTTAGTGCTTGCAAACCATGCCTCATGGGCAAGATGACTAAAACTCCGTTCTCCGGAACAATGGAGCGAGCAACAGATTTGTTGGAGATCATACATACAGATGTATGTGGACCAATGAGTGTTGAAGCTCGCGGCGGGTATCGTTATTTTCTGACCTTCACTGATGATTTGAGCAGATATGGGTATATCTACTTAATGAAGCACAAGTCTGAAACATTTGAAAAGTTCAAAGAATTTCAGAGTGAAGTGGAGAATCATCGTAACAAGAAAATAAGAATTTATACGATATGATCGTAGAGGTAAAATATTTGAGTTAGCGAGTTTGGCCTTCAGTAAAAACAATGTGAAATAGTTTCACTACTCACGCCACCTAGAACACCACAGTGTAATGGTGTGTCCGAACGTCATAACCGTACTTTATTAGATATGGTGCGATCGATGATGTCTCTTACCGATCTACCACTATCGCTTTTGGGGTTATGCATTAGAGACAGCTACATTCACGTTAAATAGGGCACCATCTAAATCCGTGGAGATGACACCGTATGAACTGTGGTTTGACGAGAAACCTAAGCTGTCATTTCTTTAAGTTTGGGACTGCGATGCTTATGTGAAAAAGTTTCAACATGATAAGCTCGAACCCAAATCGGAAAAGTAAATCTTCATAGGATACCCAAAAGAAACTGTTGGGTACACCTTCTATCACAGATCCGAAGGCAAGGTCTTTGTTGCTAAGAGTGGATCCTTTCTAGAGAAGGAGTTTCTATCGAAAGAAGTGAGTGGGAGGAAAGTAGAACTTGATGAAGTAATTGTACCTTCTCCCGAATTAGAAAGTGGAACATCACAGAAACTAGTTCCAGTGATTCCTACACCAATTAGTGAGGAAGCTAATGATGATCATCATGAAACTTCAGATCAAGTTTCTGCTGAACTTCGTAGATCAACCAGAGTTCGTTCCGCATCAGAGTGGTACGGCAACCCGGTTCTGGAAGTCATGTTACTGGACCATGATGAACCTACGAACTATGAGGAAGCGATGATGAGCCCAGATTCCGCAAAATGGCTTGAGGTCATGAAATATGAGATGGGATCCATGTATGAGAACAAAGTGTGGACTTTGGTTGACTTGCCCGATGATCGGCAAGCCATCGAAAATAAATGGATCTTCAAGAGGAAGACTTACGCTGACGGTAATGTTACTGTTTACAAAGCTCGACTTGTTGCGAAAGTTTTTCAACAAGTTCAAGGAGTTGACTACGATGAGACTTTCTCACCCATAGCGATGCTTAAGTCTGTCCGAATCATGTTAGCAATTGCCGCATTTTATGATATCTGGCAAATGGATAACAAAACTACATTCTTTAATGGATTTATTAAAGAAGACTTGTATATGATGCAACCAGAAGGTTTTGTCAATCCTAAAGGTGCTAACAAAATGTGCAAGCTTCAGCGATCCATCTATGGACTGGTGCAAGCATCTCGGAGTTGGAGTATACGCTTTGATAAGTTGATCAAAGCATATAGATTTATAAAGAATTGCGATGAAGCCTGTATTTACAAGAAGTGAGTGGGAGCACTACAACCTTTCTGATAAGTATATGTGAATGACATATTGTCGATCGAAATGATGTAGAATTTTCTGAAAAGCATAAAGGAGTGTTTGAAAGGAGTTTTTCAAATAACGACCTTGGTGAAGCTGCTTACATATTGAGCATCAAGATCAATAGAGATAGATGAAGACGCTTGAGAAGACTTTCGATGAGTACATACCTTGATAAGATTTTGAAGTAGTTCAAAATGGATCAGTCAAAGAAGGAGTTCTTGCCTGACTTGTAAGGTGTGAAGTTGAGTAAGACTCAAAGCCAGACCACGGTAGAAAAATATAGAGAGAATGAAAGTCATTCCCTATGCCTCAGCCATAGGTTCTATAAAGTATGCCATGTTGTGTACCAAACATGTTGTGTACCTTGCCATGAGTTTGTCAAGGGGGTACAATAGTGATCCAGGAGTAGATCACTGTACAGCGGTCAAAATTATCCTTAGTAACTGGATGACTAAGGAAATGTTTCTCGATTATGGAGGTGATAAAGAGTTCGTCGTAAAGGGTTACGCCGATGCAAGCTTTGACACTAAATCCAGATGACTCTAAGTATCAATCTGGATGCGTATTGAAAGTGGGAGCAATTAGCTAGAGTAGCTCTATGCAGAGCATTGTAGACATAGAAATTTGCGAAATACATACGGATCTGAATGTGACAGACCCGTTGACTAAACTTCTCTCACAAGCAAAACATGATCACACCTTATTACTATTGGATATTAATCACATAGCGATGTGAACTAGATTATTGACTCTAGTAAACCCTTTGGGTGTTGGTCACATGGCGATGTGAACTATGGGTGTTATTCACATAACGATGTGAACTATCGGTATTAAATCACATGGCGATGTGAGCTAGATTATTGACTCTAGTGCAAGTGGGAGACTGAAGGAAATATGCCCTAGAGGCAATAATAAAATTGTTATTTATATTTCCTTATATCATGATAAATGTTTATTATTCATGCTAGAATTGTATTAACCGAAAACTTAGTACATGTGTGAATACATAGACAAAACAGAGTGTCCCTAGTATGCATCTACTAGACTAGCTCATTGATCAAAGTAGGTTATGTTTCCTAACCATAGACATGAGTTGTCATTTGATCAACGGGATCACATCATTAGGAGAATGATGTGATGGACAAGACCCATCCGTTAGCTTAGCACTATGATCGTTTAGTTTTACTGCTAATGCTTTCTTCATGACTTATACATGTTCCTATGACTATGAGATTATGCAACTCCCGAATACCGTAGGAACACCTTGTGTGCTATCAAACGTCACAACGTAACTGGGTGATCATAAAGATGCTCTACAGGTGTCTCCGAAAGTGTTTGTGGTGTTGGCATAGATCAAGACTAGGATTTGTCACTCCGAGTGTCGGAGAGGTATCTCTGGGCCCTCTCGGTAATGCACATCATAATAAGCCTTGCAAGCAAAAGACTAATGAGTTAGTCACGAGATGATGTATTACGAAACGAGAAAAGAGACTTGCCGGTAACGAGATAGAACTAGGTATAGAGATACCGACGATCGAATCTCGGGCAAGTAACATACCAATGACAAAAGGAACAACGTATGTTGTTATGCGGTTTGACCGATAAAGATCTTCGTGGAATATGTAGGAGCCAATATGAGCATCCAGGTTCCGCTATTGGTTATTGACCGGAGATGAGTCTCGGTCATGTCTACATAGTTCTCGAACCCGTAGGGTCCGCACGCTTAATGTTTGATGACGATCGGTATTATGAGTTTATGAGTTTTGATGTACCGAAGGAGTTCGGAGTCCCGGATGAGACCGGGGACATGACGAGGAGTCTCGAAATGGTCGAGACGTAAAGATCGATATATTGGACGACTATATTCGGACATCGGAAAGGTTCCGAGTGATTCGGGTATTTTTCGGAGTATATGGGCCTTATTGGGCCACACGGGAATAGAGGAGAAAGGCCAAAAGGAAGGAGGCGCCCCCCCCCTCTGGTCCGAATTGGACATGGGGTGCAGCCCCCTTTTCCTTCTCCCTCTCCACCTCTTTCCTTCTCTTCTACTCCGGAAAGGAAAGGGGAATCCTACTAGGACTTGGGAGTCCTAGTAGGACTCCCCACACTTGGGGCGCCCCCTCTAGGGCCGGCCTCTCCCTTGCTCCTTTATATACGGGGGCAGGGGGCACCCTAGGACACACAAGTTGAATTGTTTTAGCCGTGTGCGGTGCCCCTCTCCACAGAAACACACCTCGGTCATACCGTTGCAGTGCTTAGGCGAAGCCGTGCGCCGGTAGATACATCATATCTGTCACCACGCCGTCGTGCTGGCGAAATTCTCCCGTGAAGCTCAACTGGATCAAGAGCTCGTGGGACGTCATCAAGCTGAACGTGTGCTGAATGCGGAGGTGCCGTACATTCGGTGCTTGATCGGTTGGATCGCGAAGAAGTTCGACTACATCAAACGCGTCACTTGACGCTTCCGCTCCCGGTCTACGAGGGTACGTAGACACACTCTCCCCCTCGTTGCTATGCATCTAGTAGATAGATCTTGCGTGATCGTAGGAAAATTTTGAAAATACTACGTTTCCCAACAGATCTGGCCCTCCGCCAACCTATTCTACTCGAGAAGGATTGGGTTGTACCACGGCTCGTCCTATGCATGTCGGAACAGCGACGTAGAAGCCGATGCAGGCTGCTTCTCCGCCATGGTGGTGTTGAAGTGAGACCGCGCCAGCTCCATGGTCTAGACGACATGTACCACTGCGGGCTTCGGCACTGAGTCATCATCGGAGCCCGTCTCCATCCTGGGATCATCGTCGGAGACCTCGGGGCAGCTGGCCGACATGCCGGCCTCGATCCGCCTGGCACGAAGGCTCTACTAGGCAGCCGCAGGGGAAGCAACCTCGTGATTCATCTCCATCGACAAGCTTTCCCATGGAGCGTTCCCGCTGGCAGTCATAGCAGATGTGGTACATGAGAGGAATATACAAGGAGAGGATGGGGTTGTGTGTGGCGTTCACCGGGTGTGGCGGACTTTAAATAGTGGAAGCCAGTGAGGCTAAGCGTCCGGGTGCATCAATGCGTCGGCGCTGGAGTTGGTTTCTCAGCCAGAGAGCATGTTTAATGGCGGCGGAAGAAGGGGGAACTGAAAGGGTGTGGTAGATATCCGACATGTCCCTTCTAATACACATCTCTCTAGCATTGAATAGGCCCGAAGATTGGGCACGCGGCGCAGGCGTCGCCCTCGGCTGGCGAGTCGCTTCAATGCCAGCGTCAACGAGCAGTTACGTCCGCTTTGGGCCAGTGTCAATGCGGATCGGCCGCTCTAAGGGGCGTGAATGTGGACAACTTGCTTCGGGTGGGAAAGTGTGCGGGCACGGGATGGCTTTTTGGTGTGCCAAGTTAGTCAGACGCGGGCGTGGCAGTGGTCCGAACACCTGCAAAGCCCCACCCCCCTCCAGTTTTCTCCGCTTTGCGGAAAAAAGCACTGGATCGGCCTGTGGACCAATATAGGACCGCGTTGGATAAAAAACTCGTCCGAACCGTGCAGTCCAAACAGTTGCGGCTGGTTTGAGGGTATGCGTTGGAGATGCCCAAATGCCCCAAAGAACCAATTCACCAGAACAACAACCGTCGCCAATGAAAAGAAGCGTAGATCAGAAGGATCCAACCTGTAGACACACGAATGCGGACGAACGAAGACCGGGTCCTAGCAGATCCACCGAAACCAAACACCCACCGACCGAATCTTGCAAGATTCTTCGAAGACACACCTCCACACGTCACATGACGGCACTAGAAGCACTGGCGGGACAGGCTTAGGCGGGGAGAATTTTATTCCATGTTAGGGAGCCGTCGACGCCTCCTCTTCATAAGCAAGATATAAACTGTAAACAAACTTTAAAGAACAAAGTAGAAGCCCTCCAGTCGGGCAAGAAATGGGATTCACCGAGCCTCCATAACACTAAGGCCAAAGAAGACGAGACAGATCTGCGGTCTGAAAGACAGGGATACACTAGACGTCCGGGGAGTTGCTCATAGACGAGAAGTAGAAAAATAGCCACGTCCATACCAAACACTCAACTTCTTATAGTACAAATAATGCAGATGCCACCATTTTTGGACTCGTATTTCATCTATATAATTCCTACAAATGCACAATATTGAATATTCCATGAATCATTGCTGTACACGCTAAACGTGGCTATCATATCTTGGATCAGTTCACCCGTGTATAGATTATCAAAGAACAGAATCGTGCCTAGAAGGTTCTAGCAGCGGTTCTGAAATACTTCTTCCATTCCATAAGATAAGACGTTTTCGACAAGCTCTCTGAGTAGAAGCGAAAAGTTGGCGCTCGTATTAGTATTTCATATGATTACACACGTAACAGGACCCGCTGAAACAACTTTTTGGTTACTGTAGAGAGAGTAGTAGTACTGTAAGTACATTAATCTTTAAGAAAATGCGTCCTAGCTTTCCTACTGCAAACGCCTTGAATGTTTGATCCGTATCTAATACGGTTCTATTAACACGTATGTGACGCCTTCTCCTTTCTCTGTGCCATTGCATCAGACAGACCCATCTAGAGGAGAGAGAGAAATGAGAGGAGGAGAGAGAGAGAGAGAGAGACTTTCAATTGCATTCAAGGGTGGAATTACACGTAGGATTCTGGAGATCTGTCTCGGATTTCGGGCGAGGGAAGAAAAAAGGACTAGCTCTGAAATTATGAGGCGATGATGGCCTCTGCACCGGCACTAAACGCGGCAGCGGGCGCAACCATCCCGTCTCATCACTCTCATCGGAGTTGCTGTAGCGGGCGCGTCGTCCTTGCAAGGGCTGACTAAATGGCGCTTTTACTTCGGCCTTGCTAGCCTAAACCCTAGGCTTTGTAGTACGTACTACTACGATGTGCTGCATGCCTCCATGGCTCTGCCAAGATACCGCGTACTAGGAGCTATAAGTATATCTTAGCTAGGGTTCAGCCGAGCAATTCGCCAAGAAATCTAGAGCATTTTGATCGATTGTCACCCTCCCAAACATTTTGATTATGAATGAATTCCACCCGTTCTTTGGTTGCAGTTTAATCATGCATGCATGGATGCATGCACACCGTCCGCTCGGTTGTCGGCCACCTGCCATGCAAAGCATGTTGTGTTTCCCCACATATTCAATCGGAATTAAGAGATGGGCCTTGATCCAACAGTTGGACCGGATGTTTAGCCGGAGTAACTAGCTAGACAGACTGACAGATTAGGCACACTCAGAGACGGGGCATCATACTACACCACAAGTGGGCAGTTATCCGGTGCTTTTAGGAAATGGACCACCACGACAGCTACTTAACAAACGGCGTACGGACAGTCAGGTCGAGGCGAAGCATATTCATAATTACTGCAATTAATCTCACTGGTGCCTAGGAACAAGTAGCACTAAATTGCACTAATCCAAACATGACAGTATTTGTCAGTATATATTTAATACTATAATATCGGTACGGCACTATGTAGCCCCCAGCTAGTTAGCTAATTGTTCCCATAAGAGATTACATAATTAGTGACGAGACTTGCTAGTCATTATTTATCCTTTTCTTTAGAGAAGTCTTTATTTATCCTTGTGTCTACACCTGAGGGTTACTCCGTCCATTCAGGTTCAATTTATCACACTCAAACATATTTTAGTGAAAACATTGATCATTCATATGATTAATGATATGCCCATTAGACTAGCCACAGTGAGAGTAACTTCAGTAGTAACATCGAGTCCAACTCAGCAAATTTTCTTATGTGATAATGGATTAATAAGGAAAGAGGTAGTTTGAGTAACTTAGCAAGTTACTGTAACATCACATGTCCCAGTGCAATATGAGTCTATAACCTAACAAATAAACCTTTGCATGACATCACATATGTGTATATTACTAGTGTATGTTACTCTTCACTGTGGCTAGTCTTATATACCATAAATTATGTACCGTTGGGAACTTCTTTCAAATGTTAATCCAGTTGTTTTCTTCCCCCAGCCGCCGCCTACCCAAAAAGCTAGGGTTTCTCTGCCTCCCGCCGGCGCCATCGTCGGTCCGCACTGTCTCCTGTGGCCTTAGGGTCATGGGGGCGGAGTGGATCCCGGCCCTTGCCGGTGGGAGGGCTCCATTTTAGATCTTTTTCAAGGTTTGTTAGGATTTGTGTCCTATTCAGGAAGACGATAAGACGACGGCTCCTTGAAGATGGAATAAAGGTCTCCCCGCCAAGCTCCCGTTCCGGTGATGCGTCTAGCATCGTCGGTGGGCGTGTGGTGGTGTGTCTCCGGTGGATCTGCCTTTGGTGGATTTGCTTGGATCGGTTCGTCGTTCGTCTTTGTTCGTGTGTCTTCAGATTGGATCCTTCTTATCTACAATCTTCATTGGCGGCGTTTGCTATTCTGGAGTGTTGGTTCTATGGGACCTTAGCACAACAACTTCCTGACTGTCTACTACAACAAGGTTTGCCTGGCTCCGGCGAGGGAGGGGCGATGATAGCGGCGCGCCTTCGGCTCGCTTCAGTGCTTGTAGTCGTCGCTAGGTGGTCTACGGATCTTGATGTAATTTTTATTATTTCTAGTGTTCGTTGTACTACCATGATTGAAGATGAATAGATCGAAAGTTTATCCCGCAAAAAAAATGTTAATCCAATTATATAGCAGTCTTTGTGGTACGCAACTAATAATATGTTGATTTAAAAAGTATTACGTTGATGAAAATAGTGGTCAAACATTTTCTTGAATGATGCGGGCCTTATAAATCTGGACAGAGAAAGTATGGGTCGGACTGACGGGCGCACAGACTCATCAAGAACAAAATATATATGCCTTTTTTCTCCGTTTTAAAATGTAAGGTGTATTTTTTCCAAAGGGCAAACGTTTCTATGTTTGGCCAAATTTAGAAGGAAAAATAACTAACTACAATATCACATAATTAAAATTTAAAAATATTTTGTAATGAATCTAATTATACTAATTTCTTAATTTCTTTATAAACTTTATCGAGCATATAGAAGTTTGACTTCTCATAAAATGTAATACATCTTACATATTGAAATGAACGGAGTATATATAAAATATACTCCGTTGAAACATGTGCGTGGCCTTCTGTTTGCATGTGCCGTCGTGGTTTCAGATGCTTGCGGATTGGCTTCGACGATGGAGCTCTATAGAGAAATCGGAGTCGTTCATTCGAAGGTAACTGGTGATGATGATGCCACTTGCGACTCCTTTGCGGATGTATTTTCTTCTATGCAGCTTTGTATTCCATATCAGTGGCTGGCCAGGGTATGTCGGTGGTACCCATGTTATGTGGGTTGGAATGTATCGGTTTTATCCCGGTTTCCGTCAACTAACCGGGCAATTCTCACTCTCTTCTTTATCCATGGAAATGGTAAGTCTTTTTCCTCGTTTTAAAAACAAAAAGATGTTTTGGTGCCAAAAACCTGCCGTTCATTTTTGGCAACTTTTAGCTGAAGCCAAAGGCCATTCCAAACGCGAATCAGATTCAGCTGAGTTAAACGTTCACCATTTGACAGGGCGAGCAGGAAACCCACGTCGGTAGCTATATAGACCCAGGCGGCATAGCCATAGGTGGTAGCGACGCAGAGGGATTAATATGGAATCGACGCGCCGGCCGGCCGGCCGTCCGGCCCTGCTGCTGGCCGCTGCCACACGGAAACCGATCAAAATGCATATACTAGTACCACCGCTGGTACACCACGGTGGTACCAGCGTGTAGTAGTATATGCATGCATATGCATGCACAGTACCGCGCCTGCATGCAACGGTGGATGGTGGAAATGTGACGTGTTGTCTGAAGGAATTGAATGGAAGAACCGGATCAGAAGCATGCTGGTGCGGGTCAGGAGGCGTCTAGTCTTGTAAAGTCAGTGGCCAGGGCCTCACAAACTGGCTGGAGCTGCGGGTGAGAAACAGGTGCGTGCAGCGCCTAGCACGCAGCAGCTGAATGCCTTGTCCTCTCCGTCCGTCCATTCGTCCATCCATCTCTCCAATCTCTTGAGTTGGATCGGTGCAAGAGACATATACACATCATGTATTTGTCTTCGTTTCTTTCTTCGATTTCGTGTTGAGTTGTTCGCCTACGAGCAGCCGCAGGAGCTAGATCCTTTTGCCGCCTACTCATTGGTGCATCATTGTGTCGTTGATCCGCTATGCCCTGCATGCCCTGCGTGCTCGGCTTTTTTTGTTCAGGGGGTAGAAAATAGAATAACATAAAACTAGGTTTTCCATCTGTGAAGAATATCCATGTACGCTCAAAACATGGCACGTACATACGTGCCAGGCTGCCAGCATTGTATATTGCACCCGTATATAAGAAATTAATCCAGAACATTCAGATGGTGACATGGTCATTGCTCATTTCGTGTACACATGACATGCGTGCTTGCATGTAACTGCTGTGTCCTGTGTGTAACATATTCCGCATATATTTGCATGGATTCCAAGTATCAGACACACATCACATGTATGCATATTAGTTGCACCCACGTACATGCAACGGTACAATAATAACCGAAATGTCATGTTTCTGCATTCACGCATGTCCGTGTGTGCAAATATGATGTGGATATGCTAATGTAAAAAGTATGTGATGTACCCAAGACACAGTAAACTCAAAGGCGTAGTGCATAGCCGTAGTAACAGAAATTTATTGCTAATTCTGGTACGTACTTGGTCCCAAATATATATCCAAGATACGCGCGAATGGTATCCTCTACGTACACTTAATTCCTTGGCCCGTTTTTCTCTCCCTGTGTCAGTCCAGCCACACGTACACCCAGCCGTGTGTACCTAGCTAGCCTAGTTACTCCCAACCGTACATGTAAACAAAATTATTTGCTCAAGCGTGCCTGTGGCTGCGTGTGTATATGTGCGTCTGATCGATTTGATAGATCGGTCGAGGAGTTGACCGAGATGCCATGCTCATACTCTTGCAAAAGTATTTATTGTTAGGTCTACTGCAGCTGCAGTATCATCTTATCACAGACTAGTCCATGCAGGACGTAGGATGGCTGTGTGTCTGCGTTGATCTCTGTGGTTTTCTGCGTGTCTCTGGCTCTCGGGAATACGATCCATGTACAGTACGTAGCGGCAGCATGCACGCACCGGCCTACATGCATGCAACGTCACGCGAGATCTCTCCACTTCCGTGACTACGATAGTATTTTTCTAGTCGTATTATTCATTCTTCTTCCCTGGCTTCCTTCCATGGCTCGACAAAGTTGACAAACTTATTGCTTGTCAGAAAGTGTTCACTCCTGTCAGAAAGGAAGAAAAGGCTATCGTAGTCTCTCGCTCACACCCTCTCTCTCTCTCCAGAACTCTGGTAGCTGGCTAGCTTCTTCCTCGCTAGGCGCTAGCTGGTTGTTTCACCATGAAAGACGACCTCAGCTCCGGCCAGCCGGCCGGCCGGCCGGCCGTCGTGTTGTCCCGTCTCCTCAGTGGTGTACTGTTGAATATGTACAGCTACCTATAGGCTTTGGGGTTCAGTTAATTGACGAGAGAGAGAGAGAGGGCGTAATTAAGGGTGAACAGAGACAGGACCATAACAGCTTTCAGAGGGTACTTGCAGCCGGAAGATTTCAGAAGTAATTAAAGTACTCTGCGTGCGGTCCTGCGTGTGTGTGTGTGGGGAGTGAAGAACGAAGCAGGGCCTCACGTGACGCAATTATTTATGTTTTATTTCTGTACTAATTTTTCGTACTAGAGGAAACACGTTATGATGCATGCTGGACAATTGGATGCGTACGCATCTCCAAATGCAGACCCTCGAACCGCCCCTTCCGTCCGAACCACGGCCCAGACCTGTTTTGTCACCTGTCCTTACCAAAAACCCTCTCCGTGGCCCGCGGTCTTTCCCGCTCAAAGCGATCAGTGACACATTCATTCCGGCTCACAGCGGTCACAACCTCTCACATCGCTTCGATATTGAAGCGGCGCGTTGGCTGAGACTGGTGCACGCGCCTTCTCCGCGTTTAAAGGATAACTTGTCCATCCGCGTCCCTTCATTAAACATATGCGGTTTGCTGAGAAACCTACTCTGGCATCATCCGCCTATCCGTCTGCCGTCCACCATTAATCATCTCGCCGCCTGGCTTGCCATCCGCCCGCTATAAAAACCCCAAGCACGACAACAACCGCATCCAACCTCCTCAGCTCCCTATCACACCTCACTTGACATGGCGTTCTCGTGATCCAAAGCCCTGTGGGACAACCTCTCATCCGAACTTAATAAGGAGATTGCAGACATTGCGGTCGGCTGACACGCCGGTAGAGAAAGAGCTCTCTGGATGCTAGCGCTGCTGACAAGCCAATGGAAGAGGTGGCCGGCATCATGATGGGTCAGGCGCGGGCTCACTACACTGACATGGTGTTGGAAGAGCGGGAGACCGTGTTCCGGCAGGCGCATGCCGACCAGGCCTAGAAACTCCGCTTCCTCGAGGAGACGGTGTTGGAAGAGCCGAGGAGCAACTCGCCGCCGGCACGGGCATCGTGGAGGAAGTTGACGTGGGTGAGCAGGAAGCACTGCTCCTATCCTACGTCTTCGCCCGTGACATCCGCTGTGAGCGGTGGTGGTACCGCGTCCTGCACACAAAAGAAGCGGCCTTAACGGAGATCGGCAAGGCGGCGGATGAAGTTTACGACAAGGACGCGGATGACGTCGCCCGCTCTGTGTCAACCGCGCCCAACCGCCACAACGACGAAGCTGGCACGTTTGCTGGCACCGCTGGCAGCGCGGAAGAGTAGAGCATCGGAGTCCGCTGGCGCTTGGGTCCCACAAAGGTCGCCGCCCCTCCCCCTCCCGCTGGGGCTATGCTTGGCGGGCCCATCATCGTAGGATAATTAGCCACTTGTTGGCTTCGCGGAGGTAGAGCTTCATTTTCCAGGGCTCATGACCGGCTGTTGAGCTGCCGGACATGGGACCGAGCGTCGCCGACCATTTAGACTATGTTAGAATAGGGTTTAGTCCAAATATTTTGATTCCAACGAATTTCACAGGGTGTTTGTTGAAGGATTATTATCCTTAGATTTTTTTTTCTGTATTGGTTGTCTGATTCATCATTCATATAATTCTATAGAATGTTACCTCAGGAATGGTTTTTATTACATACCATATGAAATCTAGCATCTGCTCCAACCTATTCGGAAAATAATCCTTTTTTCTTTCTTTTGTGATGCAATCAAATAAACTCAAACCATGTAGGACTCGAATGGGCATGACATCTCATTCCTATGTTTTCTTATTTCTGCGTTTGTACAACTCTGCAGGTCTTTTTTCTTTTTTGAGAGATACCCTGCAAATCAAATTGGCCCTACTAGTCAAAGTTTGATGGTTTTGACTAGCCTAGTCATCTATTTTCGAACATTGGTGGTTACCACTCTTGCATGCTCCAAGCCTCCAACCACTAACCGAGGGAAGTGAATTTTGATGAGGATACTGACTCTGCATGCATGCTAGCTGGTACTGCTGCTGCATCCTAAAAGGTTGAAATGTTAATACTACCACAGTACACCACCAATTGCAAAGGCACCCAACTTTATGTCTTGCTATCACACTCTCTTATCTGATCTGATCAAAGGCTATCTAGCTGCTACTGTGGCTGGCCGGCCTGCATGCAGTAACTACACAAACATGTATACGACCCCTTGCTAGACTTTTTACTGGTGCAATAACTTGACAGAAACAAAAACACAAGAGGGTATCCTTCTGTCTTACTGCTCCTGCAGTCCTAGTAAGTAGGCATTGATTGATTGCCATGCATGCACATCAGCATATACAATTCTTTCTTGAAGAATTCAGTCGGTACACACCGATCAGTTCTACTAGCTGGAGTAGTATTCACTCACTGACCACACAGCTGCTGATCATCTCCAATTCAAAACAGATTCTTCCCCAGCACCTCTTTTATGGCCCTGTGTGCGCATCAGCTAGCTAGCTAGCTGTGCATTCGCATGCATATTGAAGTCATCTGCATGTGAAATAAACATCTTGTCTCTCCCTGTTCCTCTCCTCCTTTTTCTTTTGAAACTTTTCTGTTCATATCTATCTCTCTTTCTCTCTCCATCCCCCTCCCCTTCATCCATTAATACATTCATTGTGTCTCTGTGCAATGGTTAAGTGGCACTATACATACATATACGTATGCACGTACACAAGGATGTATGCATGTCATCGGTACCTAGCTTTGCTTTGCCTTTGCACTCTTGTAGCCAGTAGCCATAGGCCTATGGCTATGATGCAGCATTTCTCTGCTTGCAATCGATGTTGCAATTACTAGTAACCTGTGTGCAGCTAGGAGCTATAT
Organism: Secale cereale; assembly: GCA_902687465.1. Classification (NCBI taxonomy): domain Eukaryota; kingdom Viridiplantae; phylum Streptophyta; class Magnoliopsida; order Poales; family Poaceae; genus Secale; species Secale cereale. The sequence goes on along the minus strand of LR738709.1, from coordinate 43,610,004 downwards.
AGCGTGTATTTATAGGCAAGTAGTGAAGCTATATAGGTTTGCCTTTCATTAGTTTTGTGTTGCTCTTTTCAGGAGAGGTCTCCCTAGCTGCTCCCTGCCGTGGGACTGAGATCTTGCACCAGAGCTTCTAAAAGAAAACACAAAAGGTGAAGGGCTGCATGCAACACTAAATGAGATCATATCTACATGCATGCATAGCCTTAGGGAATTAGGAACCAGGCCGGAAATTGCATTGGGGGACACGGGCTCAAGGGAGCCCGTTATTTGTATTTTCATCGAAGATACTTTTTCCACATATCAAAAAAATTCTGAAAAAATATACACGCAAGAAAATATTCGCAGTGTATAGGTCAAAATGTTTTTTCTTTGTTGTATTTGGTTCTTTTTTTTAGCCTGCAAATAATAGTACTATTCAATGAAACTTTACAAATACTCACAGAACATGTATATGTTTTTTGAAAAGGACAGAACATGTATATGTATTTGTATAATTGTTTTTGATTTTTGAACTTAGGGGACGTGTTAGAAAATTCATCAGAAGAAAAAGAATTTGAAAAAGAAAAATCAAATGTTAGAAAAAGCTAAGCATTCATAAGAAATATGTATTACATAAATAATCCACATTTTTCATTTGACTAGCTTGACACCCACAGTTTCTGTTTACAATACTTCTGATAGTTTTAAATTTCCTCACATAAGCTTTCTAGGAAATTTGTATTATAGAAATAAGTGCAGATCATCCCTTCAATTGTAATCCAAGACTAAATTCTTACATTTTCTATTTTCCTCATTCTAAAATTCATACTTGTTATTAATCCATCTGGACACTATATCACAAATAAAGGTGGACATTTAAGTGCCCCGTAAGATAAACCACCCAACTCCAATTGCAGTTCTTCTTAACTCTAGAAGCCATCTACTTTACCTCCTCCACACAAATTGTGATGGTTTGGGTTGTAGCATCAATGTGTCAATATTAGTGATGGCAAAATGTCCATGTGTGAAACAACAGTTATGTAACCAAAGCCCATAATGGAAAACAGTAAATCCAATTATTAACTAAATACTCAATGATTTTAGAAAATTGTATTTTTTAATAATGAACTTTAGAATTTGAGGTAGATACTTTAGAAAGAAAAATATAATAAAAATAAATAAATAAATTTTGCTTTCTAAACTAAGGAAGATAATAAAATAAAATAAAATCACAAAAATGTTAAAAGTGAAAAATATTGCCTAACAAAAGTAATTAGTTAGATACCTAGATAAGCTTCACATATTTTTCATATGCTATGTTGTTGTTAGTATTGTATTTTAGAACCTATTTTAAATGTGAAAATTTATTTCAAATATGAATTATGTCATTTTCTGAAACCGCCTTATTCCTAAAATGATCTCTTATTGTAATTCTTCGTGTATATAATCTAAATTGCCTCAATCCAAATTCATACTTTGTATCCATGTGGAAACATATGTCACAACAAAACATTGGCCACTAAATGACACATTAGCCAAAGTGACTTGATTCCAATATTGGTTAGATCATACTCCCTAATTCTACGAATCATCTATTACCCCATGCACCCTTATTTTAGCGCTTTTGGCTATCATGACATCTAGGTGTCAATAATATTTAATCAAGCTTTGCTTGCCCGTCAGGCCTGGAGACTGATCACTAGGCCGGGCAGTCTATGTGCTCAGATTTTGAAAGGAAGGTATTATCCACATGAAAAACTCGAGGATACGGTGTTCAATGGGAATGCATATTCGTCATGGCAAGCGATCAACTATGGGGTTGATTTGTTGAAAAGAGGAATTCTACGGAGAGTGGGCAATGGTAGAAGTATCCGGGTTTGGGGTGACAACTGAATTCCTCGGCCCTTTTCATTCAAACCAATCACTACCCAGAGGGCATGTAGAATTTGTTTTATGGGGGACCTTCTCAATGCTAGAGGTTCTTGGAACCTGGAGTTGTTGCAAGCTTACTTCTTACCTGCGAATGTGGTGGAAATATCTAAGATCAGAGCATCTCCTAGGCAGGAGGAAGATGTTATAGCTTGGGGGTCGGGTAAGTTTGGCCAATTTTCGGTAAAAAGTGCTTATGACTTCACGTTTCAGGAGGTATACCGCGACTTTGAAGCTAGCTCCAGTTCGGCTCTGGATGGCAAGAGGAAAGTATGGCAGCATATCTGGAAATGTGATATCCCACCCATTGTTCGAAACTTTGCATGGAGAGTGGTTGTGGACTCGCTACCTACTTGGCAAAATAAGAACAAGAGGGGCCTAGAAATTGATGGCATGTGTCCGATCTGTGCCACTAAAATCGAGGACAACTTCCATCATTTTATTCGTTGTACACATGCGCGCTAGCTTTGGTTTTCTATGGCAGAAGTCTAGGTGTTGCCGGAGATCAATGTTATTCAAAACATGGGCAAAGAGTGGCTCTTGCATGCACTCGAGCCCATTCCAGAGATTGAGAGAGCTTTGGTACTGATGACCTTATGGTGCAGCTGGCATGTTCACCACGATGTTGTTCATCACAAACAGCCACCATCAGTAGAATCTTCAAAAAGATTTCTGGTCGGTTATCTAGACTCCATCTTTGGAATTAAAACTGAGCTGTGCGGCGATCCTTGTAGAGGCAAATCTATCATTACTTACTGCCAAATAGTGAGGAGATCATTGGAAGGGTGGGAACCTAACTGGAAGCCACCTTCTGAAGGTTGGGTAAAATTAAACACGGACGGTGCATATGCTAAGGATTGTGCTGCGGGGGAGCAGTAATGATCCTAAGGAATGAGAATGTGATACGTCTGATACATCTCCAACGTATCTATAATTTTTTATTGTTCCATGCTACTTTTATATCATTTTTGCGACTAACCTACTTCTATATAGGAAGTCTTGGATGTTTAATGGGCTTTATCATTCACTTTTATATCATTTTTGCGACTAACCTACTAACCCAAAGGCCCAGTCCAGATTGATGTTTTTTTTGCCTATTTCAGGATTTTGCAGAAAAGGAATATCAAACGGAGTCCAAACGGAATGAAACCTTCGCAAGAGATGTTTTTGGAGGAAATCACACAGGATAGACTTCGGGGCCAAGCCAGAAGACAGAAGGGCCACCCTCGAGGGTGGGGGGCGCACCCCCCTTCCCAGGGCGCGCCCCCTGCCTCGAGGGCAGCCCCTGGTGCCCCTCTTCTTTCTATATATACCTACGTACCCCAGAAACTCCGTGAACAGAGAGAAAACCCTAATTCCACCGCCGTAGCTGCTGTTCCCGTGGAGATCCCATCTTGGAGCCTGTTCCGGGAGGGGGATCCATCACGGAGGCCTTCATCATCATCATCATCGCCCTCACCATGAGTTGTGAGTAGTTTACCACAGACCTTCGGGTCCATAGCTAGTACCTAGATGGCTTCTTCTCTCTCTCTGGATCTCAATACAAAGTTCTCCTCGGTCTTCGAGGAGATCTATTCGATGTAATCTCTTTTTGCGGTGTGTTTGTCGAGATCCGATGAATTGTGAGTTTATGATCAAGGTTATCTATGAAGGATATTTGGTTCTTCTCTGAACTTTTTATGTGTGCTCATAATATCCTAACAAGTCTCTTCGAATTATTGGTTTGGTTTGGCCTACTAGATCTATAGTTCTTGTGATGGGAGAAGTGCTTGGCTTTGGGTTCAATCTTGCGGTGTCCTTTCCAGTGACAGTAGGGGCAGCAAGGCACGTATTGTATTGTTGCCATCGAGGATAAAAAGATGGGGTTTTCATCATATTGCTTGAGTTTATCCCTCTACATCATGTCATCTTTCTTAAGGCGTTACTCTGTTCGTATGAACTTAATACACTAGATGCATGCTGGATAGCGGTCGATGTGTGGAATAATAGTAGTAGATGCAGGCAGGAGTCGGTCTACTTGTCTCGGACGTGATGCCTATATACAATGATCATGCCTAGATAGTCTCATAATTATTCGCTTTTCTATCAATTGCTCGACAGTAATTTGTTTACCCGCCGTAGAATATCGCTATCATGAGAGAAGCCACTAGAGAAAACTATGGCCCCCGGGTCTATCTTTATCATATTACTTTCCCGTCAATTTCTATCATCGCTTTTATTTTGCTGTTTTATTAAACCAAAAATACCAAAAATACTATCTTATCACCACTATCAGATCTCACTATCGTAAGTGGCCGTAAAGGGATTGACAACCCCTTATCGCGTTGGCTGCGAAGTTCTTATTTGTTTGTGCAGGTGCGAGGGACTGGCGCGTGGTCTCCTACTGGATTGATACCTTGGTTCTCAAAAACTGAGGGAAGTACTTACGCTACTGTACTGCATCTCCCTTTCCTCTTCGAGGGAATACAACACAAGCTCAAGAGGTAGCAACATCTCCAACGTATCTATAATTTTTGATTGTTCCATGCTATTATATATTCTGTTTTGGATGTTTAATGGGCTTTATTATACACTTTTATATTACTTTTGGGACTAACCTACTAACCCAAGGCGCAGTGCAGATTGCTGTTGTTTTGCCTATTTCAGGGTTTTGCAGAAAAGGAATATCAAACAGAGTCCAAACGGAATGAAACCTTCGAAAGAGTTATTTTTGGAACCGTATCTACCAGAAGACTTGTAGTACACGCGAGGGAACGAAGGAGGTGGCCACGAGGGTCCAGGGCGCGCCCCCTCCTCCTGGGCGTGCCCCCACCCTCGTGGGCCCCCTCTGGCTCCCCCAATGCCTCCTTCCTCCTATATATATATCCATATACCCTGAAAACATCGAGACAACAGAAAAACCCTAATTCCACAGCTGCAACCTTTTGTTCCCGTGAGATCCCATCTTGGGGCCTGTTCCGGAGCTCCGCCAGAGGGGGGGGGGGGTCTACCACGGAGTGGTTCTACATCAACACCATAGCCTCACCAATGAGTTGTGAGTAGTTTACCACAGACCTTCGGGTCCATAGTTATTAGCTAGATGGCTTCTTCTCTCTTTTTGGATCTCAATACAAAGTTCTCCTCGATCTTCGAGGAGATCTATTTGATGTAATCTTTTTGCGGTGTGTTTGTCGAGATTCGATGAATTGTGGGTTTATGATCAAGATTATCTATGAACAATATTTGATTCTATCTGAAATATTTTATGTATGATTATAATTTCCTTGCAAGTCTCTTCGAATTATTGGTTTGGTTTAGCCTACTAGATCTATAGTTCTTGCAATGGGAGAAGTGCTTGGCTTTGGGTTCAATCTTGCGGTGTCCTTTCCCAGTGACAACAGGGGCAGCAAGGCACGTATTGTATTGTTGCCATCGAGGATAAAAAGATGGGGTTTATATCACATTGCTTGAGTTTATCCCTCTACATCATGTCATCTTGCTTAAATCATTACTCTGTTCTCATGAACTTAATACTCTAGATGCATGCTGGATAGCGGTCGATGTGTGGAGTAATAGTAGTAGATGCAGAATCGTTTCGGTCTACTTGCCACGGACGTGATGCCTATATATAATGATCATGCCTAGATATTCTCATAACTATGCGCTTTTCTATCAATTGCTCGACAACAATTTGTTCACCCACCGTAGAATTCTGCTATCATGAGAGAAGCCACTAGTGAAACCTATGGCCCCCGGGTCTATTCTCAACATATTAATCTTCCATCTACTTTACTTTGCTTTATTTACTTTCTGTTCTTATACCAAAAATATCAAAAATATTATACTATCCTATCTATCAGATCACACTTTCGTAAGTGTCCGTAAAGGTATTGACAACCCCTTATTGCGTTGGTTGTGAAGTTCTTATTTGTTTGTGCAGGTGCGAGGGACTCGCTTGTGGTCTCCTACTGGATTGATACCTTGGTTCTAAAAAACTGAGGGAAATACTTATGCTACCGTGCCGCATCACCCTTTCCTCTTCGAGGGAATACAACACAAGCTCGAGAAGTAGCAAGAAGAATTCCTGGCGCCGTTGCTGGGGAGGCTTACGCAAAAGTCATATACCAAGTACCTATCACAAACACTTATCCTTCGCATTACATTATTCGCCTCTCGTTTTTCTCTCCCCCACTTCACCCTTGACGTTTTATTTGCCCTTCTTTTTGCCGTGTGTTTACCGTTCGCTTTTGCTTCGCCGTCATGGCTAGCACACCTATCATTATCAATACTCCTAAGAGTGAGGTTCTTAATTTTAAACAAAGGGAGGAGGAAAATCTAAAAGATGCCTGGTATAGAATTTGCAATGCTCAAAATAGATCTACTAGGAAGCTTTCCTCTTCTGTGCTTCTTCGCAATTTTTATATTGGCATAACTCCGTGGAATAGGCTTATTCTTGATACCATTACCGGAGGAAATTTCTTGGGTAGTCATACTCTTGATTCCTATAATGCTTTAATAGAGTTGTTCGGGCAAAAATCTACCCCGGAGGAGACACAAGTTTTTTGATAAGATTTGCGAAGTAACGAAAATATTACAAAAGTCTCTTGAACCTCTTAAGAATATTAGTGGAAATCTCCACCGCATGAATATGTTGATCACCCTTTGCAATAAGCGGTTGGATTCTTTAGATCTAAAAATGTATGAATATGAAGGAAAATTAGAACCTCCCGGATTTGAGCGTGATCCCGCTAAAAGGAAAAAACCCTAAGATGGCAATACCTAGATCTATTCTTGTATCGTGCCTAGCTAGGGGCGTCAAACGATAGCGTTTGTTGGGAGGCAACCCAATTTTATTATCTTTGTTTTTGCTTCTGTTTAGGAATAAATTTTGCATCTAGCTTTTGTTTAGATGTTGTTTTGTGTTTTAATTAGTTTTTGTGCCAAGTAGAACCTTTGGGAAGACTTGTGTGAAGTTTATATGATCATGCTGTAAAAAACAGAAACTTTAGCACTCACGAGATTAGCTACCATATTTTACTGGAGAGTGCTATTTAGTTGATTCTTTTTGCAGATGATTAATAGACAAATTCGTCATGTTTACCAATTTATTTAATTTTTTTGGAGTTACAGAAGTATTCGAAAGTTACAGATTACTACAGACTATTCTGTTTTTGATAGATTCTGTTTTTCGTGTGTTGTTTGCTTATTTTGATGCATCTATGAGTAGTATTGGGGAATATGAATCATTCAAAAGTTGGAATACAGTAGGTTTAACACCAATATAAACAAAGAATGCGTTCATTACATTACCTTTGAGTGGTGGTTTGTTTTCTTATACTAATGGAGCTCACGAGATTTTTGGCTAAATTTTGTGTTGTGAAGTTTTCAAGTTTTGAGTATGGCTTTGATGGACTATGGAACAAAGAGTGGCAAAAGCCTAAGCTTGGGGATGCCCAAGGCACCCCAAGGTAAAATTCAAGGACAACCAAAAGCCTAAGCTTGGGGATGCCCAAGGCACCCCAAGGTAAAATTCAAGGACAACCAAAAGCCTAAGCTTGAGGATGTCCAAGGCACCTGATGTCTACACACGCTTCTACTCTTGTAGACTATGTTGGGCCTCCAAGCGTAGAGGTTTGTAGGACAGCAGCAATTTCCCTCAAGTGGATGACCTAAGGTTTATCGAACTCAGGGAAGTAGAGGTTGAAGATGGTCTCTCTCAAGCAACCCTGCAACTAAGATACAAGAAGTCTCTTGTGTCCCCAACACACCTAATACAACTAGGAGTTGTATAGGTGCACTAGTTCGGCGAAGAGATGGTAAAATATGGATGATAGGAGTGGCAAAGCAAAGTAATATAAATCTGTAATAAAAAGTGCAGCAAGCAAACAAGTGGTAAACGTGAGCACAAATGGTATTGCAATGGTGGAAACAAGGCCTAGGGATCATACTTTCACTAGAGGCAACTCCCAACAACATTAACATAATCGAATCACATGATATTTCCCATAAAACATGCAATGGAGACGCACCCGGAGGTCATTCCTTCGTGGTCAAGAGAAGACGAGAATTACGTAGGGCTACAAAAGCACACCTCAAAGTTCGTAGTTCTCAATCTAAGGATTTCCCAATGTCACCGCGGCCATCCAAAGAGAGTCCCACAATCACCACAACCTATCTAAAGGATAGTCAAAGACAAACACCAAGAGACTCTCAATCTTCAATCAACACACAAGAGAGGAAATCACTCATGAAAATATTTTTCTAATCCATGTCCAATAGACCGCTGTCACCTTGGTCTCGGGGATTATACTAAATAAAGACAAGTGAGTACATCAATCCAATACATAGAGAAAGGGGAAATATCATGGGTCACCCTAGATTAACATAGCCTATGATCACAACGAAGATCACATCATGGGAGAGAGAGATAACCACATAGCTACACGTACGAGCCCTCGGCCCCGGAGAAGACTACTCACACATGGACATGGTGAGGAGGAGGTTGATGATGGTGTTGATGGAGAGGTGCAGCCCCGCGAGGAGGAGACGGCCGGCGACAGCCACGGAGGCGGCGGCGGCGGCCCTAGGGGGCAGCGGCTCCTTGGCCCCCCTTCTTCCTTGTGGATGATGCTTCAATGGTGCTGGTCCTCCCCTCCAAGACGGCGGCTCGGGAGGAGGAAAATTTGTGGCCCTTGGTGACCTAGGTTTCCTCTCTTTATATAGACTCTCGGATTCCCGTCATCAGATTTTGGGCCTCAGTAAAACGGGCTTTACTCTTTCGTCCGGGCTCCAATTTGGACGAATTTTATATCCAGAAGCATCGCCTCGAAATTCCCCACAACTTTCGCAACTAGACTTTTTCCGTTCGGCGTCGTCTTCGGGCGGGAATGTGACCATCTTTAAAAAACGTTCTCAGACAGATTTCAGAAAGTCAGAGTCCTACTCCAATACGACTCCTTTTGCGTTTTTGTCAATTTCCAAGTAATTCCTACACAATAAAGTGTAAAACAAGAACATTGTGCACTTTTGCAACCATTAGTAGGTTAGTCCAAATATGATCAAGAGTGTATGGAAGTGCATAAATATCATAGCAATATCACACAAAAAAGGCATGGAGCAAGCAGAAATTATAGATACGTTTTGGACGTATCAGCACCCCAAGGTAAAATTCAAGGACAACCAAAAGCCTAAGCTTGGGGATGCCTCGGGAAGGCATCCCCTCTTTTCGTCTTCATCTATCGGTAACTATACTCGGGACTACATTTTTATTCACCACATGATATGTGTTTTGCTTGGAGCGTCATGTATGATTTGAGTCTTTGCTTTTTAGTTTGCCACAATCATCTTTGCTGGACACACCTTTTGAGAGAGATAAATATGGTTTAGAATTTATTAGAATACTCTATGTGCTTCACTTATATCTTTTGAGCTAGATAGTTTTGCTCTAGCGCTTCACTTATATCTTTCAGAACACGGTGGTGGTTTTATTTTGTAGAAATTGTTGATCTCTCATGCTTCACTTATATCCTTTTGAGAGTCTTTTAGAACATCATGGTAATGTGCTTTGGTTATAAAACTAGTCTTAATATGATAGGCATCCAAGTTGGGTATAGTAAAAACTTTCATACAAGTGCATTGAATATGATGAGAAGTTTGATACTTGATGATTGTTTTGAGATATGAGGATGGTGATATTAGAGTCATGCTAGTGGAGTAATTGTGAATTTGAGAAATACTTGTGTTAAAGTTTGTGATTCCCGTAGCATGCACGTATGGTGAACCTCTATGCAACAAAGTTAGAGCATGAGGTATTTATTGAGTGTCATCCTTTGTGTGGAGGTCGGGGTCGCGCGATGGTTAACTCCTACCAACCCTCCCCATAGGAGCATGCATTGATTACTTTGTTTTGATGACTCGTAGATTTTTGCAATAAGTATATGAGTTCTTTATGACTAATGTTGAGTCCATGGATTATACGCACTCTCACCCTTCCACCATTGCTAGCCTCTCTTGTACCGCACAACTTCCGCCGGTACCATACACCCACCATATACCTTCCTCAAAACAGCCACCATACCTACCTATCATGGCATTTCCATTGCCATTCCGAGATATATTGCCATGCAACTTTCCACCGTTCCGTTCATATGACTGATAACCCACAAGTGTAGGGGGTCGCAGTAGTTTTCGAGGGTAAAGTATTCAACCCAAATTTATTGATTCGACACAAGGGGAGCCAAAGAATACTCTTAAGTATTAGCAGTTGAGTTGTCAATTCAACCACACCTGGAAACTTAGTATATCCAGCAAGATAGTTTAGTAGCAAAGTTATAAGATAGTGGCGGTAGCGGCAATAAAAGTAACGGTAGTTTTTTTGTAATAATAGCAGCGGAAAAGTAAATAAGCAACAAGCAGTATGGGAAAAGCTCGTAGGCATTGGATTGGTGATGGGAAATTATGTCGGATGCAATTCATCATGTAGAAGTTATAACCTAGGGTGACACAGAACTAGCTCCAGTTCATCAATGTAATATAGTCATGTATTCTGAATATAGTCATACATGCTTATGGAAAAGAACTTGCATGACATCTTTTGTCCTACCCTCCCGTGGCAGCGGGGTCCTAATGGAAACTAAGGGATATTAAGGCCTCCTTTTAATAGAGTACCGGACCAAAGCATTAACACATAGTGAATACATGAACTCCTCAAACTAAGGTCATCACCGGGAGTGGTCCCGATTATTGTCACTTCGGGATTGCCGGATCATAACGTATAGTAGGTGACTATAGACTTGCAAGATAGGATCAAGAACACACATATATTCATGAAAACATAATAGGTTCATATCTGAAATCATGGCACTCAGGCCCTAGTGACAAGCATTAAGCATAGCAAAGTCATAGCAACATCAATCTCAGAACATAGTGGATACTAGGGATCAAACCCTGACAAAACTAACTCGATTACATGATAGATCCCATCCAACCCATTACCGTACAACAAACCTAGGATGGAATTACTCACGCACGGCGGTGAGCATCATGGAATTGGTGATGGAGGAAGGTTGGTGATGACGATGGCGACGATCTCCACTCTCCGGAGCCCCGAACGGACTCCAGATCAGCCCTCCCGAGAGAGATTAGGGCTTGGCGGCGGCTCCGTATCGTAAAACGCGATAATTCTTTCTCTCTGATTTTTTTCTCCCCGAAAGTGAATATATAGGATCTGGGGATACGTCGGTGGAGCACCAGGGGGCCCACGAGTCAGGGGGCGCACCCTAGGGGGCGCCCCACCCTCGTGGACAGGGTGTGGGCCCCTGGTCTAGATCTTCTTGAAGGTATTTTCTATATTTTCCAAAATAATTCTCCGTGGATTTTCAGGTCATTCCGAGAACTTTTTATTTCTTCACAAAAACAACACCATGGCAATTCTGCTGAAAACAGTGTCAGTCCGAGTTAGTTCCGTTCAAATCATGCAAGTTAGAGTCCAAAACAAGGGCAAAAGGGTTTGGAAAAGTAGATACGTTGGAGACGTATCAATGACATGCTTCATACTCATTCACATAGAGTCATATTTTGTTCTAGCTTCGAGTTGTAATCTTTGAGTTGTAAGTCAATAAAAGTGTGATGATCTTCATTATTAGAGCATTGTCCCATGTGAGAAAAGGCCAAAAAAAAGAGATGGCCCAAAAAAAAAATATAGAGAGGGGCTAAAAAAAAGAGAAAGCCCCTCCAAAAAAAATGAGAGAAAAGAGAGAAGGGACAATGCTACTATCCTTTTCCACACTTGTGCTTCAAAGTAGCACCATGATCTTCATGATAGAGAGTCTCTCGTTTTGTCACTTTCATATACTAGTGGCAATTTTCATTATAGAACTTGGCTTATATTCCAACGACGGGCTTCCTCAAATGCCCTAGGTCTTCACGAGCAAGCAAGTTGGATGCATACCCACTTAGTTTCTTTTGATGAGCTTTCATACACTTATAGCTCTAGTGCATCCGTTGCATGGCAATCCCTACTCACTCACATTGATATCTATTGATGGGCATCTCCATAGCCCATTGATACACCTAGTTGATGTGAGACTATCTTCCTCCTTTTTGTCTTCTCCACAACCACCACTCTATTCCACCTATAGTATTATATCCATGGCTCACCCGGAGGTCATTCCTTCGTGGTCAAGAGAGGACGAGAATTATGTAGGGCTACAAAAGCACACCTCAAAGTTCGTAGTTCTCAATCTAAGGATTTCTCAATGTCACCGCGGCCATCCAAAGAGAGTCCCACAATCACCACAACATATCTAAAGGATAATCAAAGACAAGCACCAAGAGACTCTCAATCTTCAATCAACACAAAGAGAGGAAATCACTCATGAAAATATTTTTCTAATCCATGTCCAATAGACCGCTGTCACCTTGGTCTCGGGGATTATACTAGATAAAGACAAGTGAGTACATCAATCCAATACATAGAGGAAGGGGAAATATCATGGGATCACCCTAGATTAACATAGCCTATGATCACAACGAAGATCACATCATGGGAGAGAGAGATAACCACATAGCTACACGTACGAGCCCTCGGCCCCGGAGAAGACTACTCACACATGGACATGGTGAGGAGGAGGTTGATGATGGTGTTGATGGAGAGGTGCAGCCCCGCGAGGAGGAGACGGCCGGCGACAGCCACAGAGGCGGCGGCGGCGGCCCTTGGGGGCGCGGCGGCGGCGGCGGCCCTAGGGGGCAGCGGCTCCTTGGCCCTCCTTCTCCCTTGTGGATGATGCTGGTCCTCCCCTCCAAGACGGCGGCTCGGGAGGAGGAAAATTCGTGGCCCTTGGTGACCTAGGTTTCCTCTCTTTATATAGACTCTCGGATTCCCGTCATCAGATTTTGGGCCTCAGTAAAACGGGCTTTACTCGGCCGTCCGGGCTCCGATTTGGACGTATTTTATATCCAGAAGCATCGCCTCGAAATTCCCCACAACTTTTGCTACTAGACTTTTTCCGTTTGACGTCGTCTTCGGGCGGGAACGTGACCATCTTTAAAAAACGTTCTCAGACAGATTTCAGGAAAGTCAGAGTCCTACTCCAATACGACTCATTTTGCGTTTTTGTCAATTTCCAAGTAATTCCTACACAATAAAGTGTAAAACAAGAACATTGTGCACTTTTGCAACCATTAGTAGGTTAGTCCAAATATGATCAAAAGTGTATGGAAGTGCATAAATATCATAGCAATATCACACAAAAAATGTTGGGGAACGCAGCAGAAAATAAAAATTTCCGACCTACGCACCAGCCCAGGACCACTATGAAGACTGCATACAAGGTTTGATCTGTTTCGTTACCGACTCGTAGCGCAGCGGAAGTAGAGTCGATGACGATCGTTGGTGCAGATCCCCGCAGCTAGGATTTACAACCTCCCAACCGCGAGGATGTATACCCTCATCCGCCCTTCGGACAGCCCTCCGGGAGGCAGTCGGACAGTCCCCCGGACGATGTCGCGGACAGCCCTTCGGGAGGACCTTCGAAACTCGAACGGTCACTCGGACAGCCCTACGGGAGGACTCACAGAACTCGGACCGTCACTTGGACAGCCCTTCGGGAGGCACTCTCAAAACAGCCCCTCGGGCACAAAGATCGAAACTACGACCTCTCTATGGGGTTGCACACATACGGTCTCATCTATCCGGCAGGGCTTCGCCGTCCAGAACTAGTTCCTGCCGGAACCCAGACAGCCTTTCGGCTCTACGAAACTCTTTTCGTGGGAGGGAGAGAAGAAGCCAGATCATTGCATGGCATGTGTATGAGAGAGCAAGGAGTGTATGTGGAGGGCTGCCCCTCCATCTCTATTTATAGGCCAAGGCAAGGGGTGGGGTGGTGGAGGAAATACCAAACTACCCATGCTACATGTCCAACATGGAAGGGTAAAAAGGTAACACAAGGGGGGCACCAAGGGGACACTCCCATGGCAGCCCAACACCTTGTCCCCCCATGGGGGGGGGCCCCCCCAACAAGCCACCAACATGTCTCCATGAAACATGCATGCTCCCTAGACAAAAAGCCACCAAACATGCAACCCCCGATTCGAGGGATCTTGTCCCCTCGCGCTGAGACAAGATGTTTTCCGCGAAACTTTTTTCTGAAAAATTCCAGAAGGTCCCAGAACATTTCCGGTACCCTCTAAAATTATTCTGGGCATGATCCGAAACATTTTCGGTGCTGTGGTTTTTATCAGCGGAAAGCATTAACAGCGGTTACGGCAGTTTCGGAACATTTCCGGTTTTTCTCTCTGAAAATTCCCAGAAGTTCCCAGACCAATTCTAGCACCCTCTGATAATTTCCATGCGGTGCCGAAACCCTTTTTGACCTAATAATATATTCCGAAACATATTTTCGGTTTTACCGAAACTCTTTCGGTGTTCTCTCTCCGAAACTCTTCCGTTCTCTCCGAAACTTTTTCGGTGATTTTCTCTCAGACTCCCTGTCTAGTATTCAGCAGATAGATGACCCTTAAGCGTGTGACCCTATAGGTTCGGTGAAGTATAGACATGACACGGAACCTCTTCCGATCAATGATCAACATCGGAGCCGTGGACACCCATATTGACCACCTATACCCACACGAATGAATATTCGAGTGAACCTCCAGTTTACGTGAGCTATTCCTTTTGCTTCGCGATATGTCACAAACACCCGAGGTGAGATTTATTGCATCCCCGTGGGCAAACACTTTGTCCACTATGCAAGTTACCTCGTTACCGGTTTTGTTCTCTTTTCTCGTTTTCGTGTTCCGGCATCCCAGTGATCAAATCACCCTGTGTCTGGCCAGACGATGATGGATACCGTTACACCGAGAGGGCCCGAGTATATCTCTCCATCGACGGAGGAGCAAATCCCAATCTTGAGCTATCTCGTTACTTGCCATACTTTTCCATGAACCCGTAAGCCGCCGTAATAGCCACCCATTTACGGATGACGTTTAACAAACCCCAAAGTTCATGAAGCAAGCATGAAGAAACTCGATACTCTCATGGTCTAAGGAATTTTGCAAACATTAACTTCCTGTGTTATTAACCATTAACTTGTGACGAAAGTATCTCATAGCATAACATCAATTCGGGTCGATTCAACACAAATGTTCCTATAACATTGTGCCCTCAAAGTTGCTGGCATACACATGCCCATGATTGGGAAAACATAATCATCATGCAACACTTGAGCTAGTCTTAGAGGCACGACTAGGAATACTTTTTATCGTTTATTATTCCACACGTGCACATGGGTTTTCCCCAGAGCCTTTATGGATATACGGGCTCGGGAACCATAGCAGTTATAGCATGTAACATAAACCTAATAATGAACAGTGAGATAATTTATAACATTTGTTATTGCCTCTAGGGCATATCTCCTACAGACTCCCACTTGCACTAGAGTCAATATCTAGTCAATGCTAATGCACTTTACACCTATGGCACATTGGTGTAAATATGCTTCGCTTGTGGTATAGCCTGATGTCCAACGGATCTGACGACTTCAGCTCCGTGTGTATCTTTGCATATCCTCGCGTTTTCACGCCTTCACAAAATTCATATTTTGTGTGGACTTAGCTTTGTATGTATGCGAATCACAGGTCGAACCTGGATTCCTCAGACTGAGTTATGGAGCAACTACCTGCAGTAGTGTCCCATTGACAAAAGCCATCTTGGAACCATACTAAGTTCATGAATGAACTATATGATTCAACATCTTCTTTGTCGCTTCAAAAGCGGCAACATACTTCGCCTCTGTTATAGAATTCGCCACAGTAACTTGTTTGGAACATTTTCCAACTAACTGTGCCACCACATTGTGTGATACACAAAACCCTTAATTTAAATCGAAAATCGCACGGAGAAAAGATGAAGACTGTATCGATGTAACATTTTACAACGAACTCTTCATGATCTCCGCTTGCGGGAAAACATGTCATCAGTACTTACTTTAGTACTCAATGACATCTTTCACTGTTGTCCCATGATCAGTACTTCGATCACTTTGGTATCTATACTCGCAACACCTTTGGAGTATTGGACATATCTGGTTGTTTTTACATACCATGGAATACATGATTAATCCAAACACAAGAGTGTGTGGAATCTCCATCATGTATTTTGCTCATCAGTGTTATGCGACACCGAGTCTTGCAAAAAACTCTTTCCATGTGACTTCGGCAAGATTCACTCCTTGGCGTTTTATATGCTAAACGGTTTTAGCATCTTGTCAATATGTATTCATTGCTTAGCCCCATTAGGTAAATCTATCTCCATAGATCATCATGCCTAATATCAAGGCTATTTAGCCTAAGCACTTCATCGAAAAATTATTTTCATATGAAGTCCTAATTCGTGTCAAGAAATTTATTTCCAATTACCAATGTGTCAAGCACACAAGGTTTTTAGAAATATTATTGCGCTCCCACTTACTTTCTTGAATTACAAGCATCTTCGTTACCCATTGATGAAGTCAAAACCCCTTTTGACCATTTCATCAAAACACGAAGATTCCAACTCCATTTTGCTCTCTTCTGTCCATTGCTGGAACTCTGAAGTTTGCACACTTACTAGCATCCTCTGGATCGACAACCTACTTTGGACTGTATCACATACAAGTCCTAGGTTTCATTTCCATCAGATGGAAATCCTTTTGTCATCCATGTTTCATATCTCAAGATTGAAATATGTATTAATTGCTAGTTCAACCCGAACCGACTTTAAGCATCGCTACGATGAAACAACCTCATCGTAGTCAACTCCTTGAACTTGTTATTGCAACAAGTCGAGCTTTATGGATAAACATTTTTATCCGTATCAGTTTTAAGTTCCATAAAAATTCGTCAGACTCTAAGTCCTCCGAAGGGTGTATCAAGGTTTTAATCTTGAATCACTTATATGGAAACTATCTCGGATTGTATTGGCATTTAGCCAATTCAGGAGTCAGGGCCCATTAACGCTTCCTTGTGTATCATAGGTATACTGTTGTCCAACAACAATATCTCGTCTGCGCACCTGAGAGGTTTGCACGAGCGTTACCTACGTGGTTCAGCTGCAAGTTCGACCGAAGTCCATACATTTTATTGTAGAGACTTCCGTATCAGTCGCAGTAGGAAACTCTGGAATTACTTCCAAGGTTCCTTTCCTTTGACCTGATGACGAAGATACTGTTATCTCGTCGAGTTTGCACTATTCTCCCACTCACCTTTTTTGAAAGAACCATTCTCTTTAAAATCATACCGTTTCGTGGCAAAACTATTTGCCTCGGTATAGTGAGGGAGGAATACCCAATTGCTTGGGATAACCTACAAAGTAGCACTTGTCTGATTTGGAATAGGTTTGTAACCTTTTACACAAGCCCCATATTCCAAATGTTAAGAAAAGATATAACATGGTTGGGCGTACCATACCATGGCTTCATTTCAACATACCCGATGGAGCTCTTTTCAGTGTAAAAGCCGCAGTCTCTAAAGCATCACTCTATTAAAAGGGATAATGGCAAATTTATTTATGTCATCTTTGATCTTACCATGTCATAAATGGTTTGATTACATCTTCACAGACTTTCCACTTGCAGTGGTGTTCCGGGAAGTGCAAGTTATGAAACAGCTTTCACAACTCATCAGACATTCGCTAAACTTGTAACTCAAATATTCCTTTCTGCAATCGAATTGTAGAAACATAATTTTCTTGTTACAATAACTTCTACTTCATTTTTGAAAACCTTTCGAATGATTTCAAAAGATCCAGACTTACGTCTCAACAAGTAAATATCCATATATCTACTTGAGTCATTTCTGAAGATAGATAAATCCACTACTAACAACATTTATCGGACTACACACATCAAATGTATGATCACCAATAAGTTTGTTACTCATTCCTTATTGCCTGTGAACGGTATTTCAGTCACTTCACTTTTCGAAGGAAAGTTGCAAGTGTCAGACGATTGAAAATCAAATGACTTCAAAATCCATCATAATGGAATTTTCCATGCGGGTTTCTCCAATGTGACCAAATGCAGTGTCACACTTGTGTGGTATTCTTTTAGTCTTGCGACATTTAGCGTCAGTGTTTATGGATGTATCATATTTCCATCAATATTCATAACATACATCCCATCTTGGATGGAAGCATGGCCCTTCATGGTATTCATAATACTGAACAACAATTGTTGTTTTTATGAATAACCTCTTTTGCAAAAACACTGTGCAATGGGCTAGAGTGTATGAAACTCTAAAATGAATTATGAAAATAAACACAGAGGTAATATATTATTATCAACATTCATAACATACATCTCATTCATAATGAAAGTATGGCCCTTATGTTGTTCATAACACCGAACATCAGAAGTTCTCTTATGAACAACCTTCTTGCAAGATACCTTATGCAATGGGCTAGAGTGTGTAAAACTCTAAATGAATTATGAAAATAAATACAGACGGTAATACACCGATGGAAGGTATAGTAACATTTACTATGTTCCCTGTGTATACCTAAACCTCATTCCTGGCTAGTGTCTTAGGCCATAGTAGTTCTTACATCGAGTTGCATCAGAATGCAATCGAGCGGGTATCTTTGTGATTAACTCACAATACCCAAGAATTAGTGATCAACAAATTAATCATAATTCCCAAGGACTATATCTTTGACCAGCCTTCTATACATCAAAAACTTGTATGACATTCATACATGAGCTGGATATTCCTGTCTTCTTTCTTTTTACCACTATACTTATAACAGTTTAACTTTTAGTATTTCTCCTACTCTCAGAAGAAGCACCCAACATAAGAGTGGCGTTAGCTCCGGACTTCCTAGGCGTGAAAGTCTTACTAACACCCTTCGGACACTTCCTTTCTCTTTAAGTTGTTGTTTTATTCACCTTTCATCATATGACAGGCGTTCTACTGGATCCCTCTCTTATCAGTCTAATGCATAGTAAACTCCTTTACTAATAGTTTGCAAACAAACACTGCTTTGGATATCTCATATCTTTCAGCCTTTGTCTGTCTCTGAAAATGATTTTCAGATTCCATGAATATCACATAACTATCCAAACTTTCGAAGTTCGGGTCTCATGGAAGCAAACATATTGCACTTGACTAAAAAATGGAATTCTAGCTTTTGGATCGAAGGACGAGAGTCACATGATCCATAGCATTAGCGGGAGAATACCGAAAGTATGCGATATGACAAAGTCCTTCTCGACACTCTTGAGGACAATCCTCACATTACGTTACCAACCGTAAAGTTTTAACCAGATATTTAACAACTATTCAATTTTAATAGGGAAGGTGGAAACGCGAGCCATTATTCTATAACTATTATGCAAACCACACTTAGACAGTGTTCAAAATTAATTGCACTGAGAATTAAACAAGTTAATTCAACAGTGCGCTCCCACTCAAATCAATATCTCTCATAATTGATTGTGAGTGATTCAAGATCCGCATTTCAATTCAACGCCATTGATGTGGACATCACTGATGACGAGAATTTCAATCGGTAGGCCAACATGCCGATCACATCTCTATGTGACTCCTGTTCATCTTTCGATGGGCGTGTTCCGAGCTCAGGACGATCAAGCTAGAACGTCAAGACAACCAAGTGATCTCGCTGCGAGGTCTGACCTCACCCGCCTCACACATCCCTAATCGTTCGTACCCATGTGGACATGGCGCACCCCGAAAAGTTAGGTGCCGTGACGGTGCTACACTTGGGAGAACACTAACTACTTGATATTTTTGTGAGAGATCACCCTAATAAAAAGCGACTACGGCGCAATCAAGAAGGGTGCATCAAAGGGATAAACATCTCAGGCAATTCATAATTAGCATGATATGGTATAGCCCTTCCTGACGGAGAAGTCTTTCATTTCTTCGTCTTCGGCATTCGCGTCGGTGTTCACCTTCGCGAAGATTGCCACCACCTTGTCGATGCACCAGATAATATTGCTATCTCTATAGCTAATAAAATAAGTGCATTACACAAGGTTGACACGCAGGTCATTAAAGTGCAATCATATGGCTCCAGCCATCATGCCAAATCATGACACGCAGGTCATGTTAATTAATTTACATCATATAGCCATCTCATACATAATCAAATTATTATGAGCACTGCTATACCACATCACATGCACATGCAAACCCTCCTGCAAAACCAAGTTAGACGTCTCTAATCGGTTCATGCAAAAGTTTATCTTACGTGGCTTCTAAGGTTTCGAAACAAACCGAAGCTACCAATGTCCATCATCAAGCATGATAATTCAAGTCGCTAGATTAACTTTTGCGGGGTGTATGAAACACGAGATAATAAAATCTCGAGCCCCATACTGAACTTCGTCATACGCATGACCCCCGTGCAGATCATATCTGCATTGCCCTTTCGTCTGCGAAACATCCATCTTTCTTTGACTAAAGTGGAACCCAAAGAACTGTTAGCACTTCGTTGATCTGTCAATCAGCATACTCAGGAGCAGCATGAAAGGATCGCGGATTGCCAGAACTTTGTCAGATTCCACAATGCTGTCAAGATCAGGACTACGCAAATTTAAGGGAAGCAACAAGAACATCGGGTAACAGATTTCATCTGCTACCCGCACAAATAATTTTCAGTAATAGATCTTATCTACTACCTAATTATATTGTGCAACACCCATACATCTCCATGTATTCTAGATCGCAACCTGCATCTACGCATAGCACGGCTCATGATGCCACTGTTGGGGAACGCAGCAGAAAATAAAAATTTCCGACCTACGCACCAGCCCAGGACCACTATGAAGACTGCATACAAGGTTTGATCTGTTTCGTTACCGACTCGTAGCGCAGCGGAAGTAGAGTCGATGACGATCGTTGGTGCAGATCCCCGCAGCTAGGATTTACAACCTCCCAACCGCGAGGATGTATACCCTCATCCGCCCTTCGGACAGCCCTCCGGGAGGCAGTCGGACAGTCCCCCGGACGATGTCGCGGACAGCCCTTCGGGAGGACCTTCGAAACTCGAACGGTCACTCGGACAGCCCTACGGGAGGACTCACAGAACTCGGACCGTCACTTGGACAGCCCTTCGGGAGGCACTCTCAAAACAGCCCCTCGGGCACAAAGATCGAAACTACGACCTCTCTACGGGGTTGCACACATACGGTGTCATCTATCCGACAGGGCTTCGCCGTCCAGAACTAGTTCCTGCCGGAACCCAGACAGCCTTTCGGCTCTACGAAACTCTTTTCGTGGGAGGGAGAGAAGAAGCCAGATCATTGCATGGCATGTGTATGAGAGAGCAAGGAGTGAGTGTGGAGGGCTGCCCCTCCACCTCTATTTATAGGCCAAGGCAAGGGGTGGGGTGGTGGAGGAAATACCAAAATACCCATGCTACATGTCCCACATGAAGGGTAAAATGGTAATGCAAGTGGGGCCCCCAAGGGGGACACCACCATGGCAGCCCAACACCTTGTCCCCCCATGGGGGGGGCCCCCCCAACAAGCCACCAACATGTCTCCATGAAACATGCATGCTCCCTAGACAAAAAGCCACCAAACATGCAACCCCCGATTCGTGGGATCTTGTCCCCTCGCGCTGAGACAAGATGTTTTCCGCGAAACTTTTTTCTGAAAAATTCCAGAAGGTCCCAGAACATTTCCGGTACCCTCTAAAATTATTCTGGGCATGATCCGAAACATTTTCGGTGCTGTGGTTTTTATCAGCGGAAAGCATTAACAGCGGTTACGGCAGTTTCGGAACATTTCCGGTTTTTCTCTCTGAAAATTCCCAGAAGTTCCCAGACCAATTCTGGCACCCTCTGATAATTTCCATGTGGTGCCGAAACCCTTTTTGACCTAATAATATATTCCGAAACATATTTTCGGTTTTACCGAAACTCTTTCGGTGTTCTCTCTCCGGAACTCTTCCGTTGTCTCCGAAACTTTTTCGGTGATTTTCTCTCAGACTCCCTGTCTAGTATTCAGCAGATAGATGACCCTTAAGCGTGTGACCCTATAGGTTCAGTGAAGTATAGACATGACCCGGAAACACTTCCGATCAATGATCAACATCGGAGCCGTGGACACCCATATTGACCCCCTATACCCACATGAATAAATATTCGAGTGAACCTCCAGTTGCTGTGTGCTATTCCTTTTGCTTCGCGATATGTCACAAACACCCGAGGTGAGATTTATTGCATCCCCGTGGGCAAACACTTTGTCCACTATGCAAGTTACCTCGTTACCGGTTTTGTTCTCTTTTCTCGTTTTCGTGTTCCGGCATCTCAGTGATCAAATCACCCTGTGTCTGGCCAGACGATGATGGATACCGTTACACCGAGAGGGCCCGAGTATATCTCTCCATCGACGGAGGAGCAAATCCCAATCTTGAGCTATCTCGTTACTTGCCATACTTTTCCATGAACCCGTAAGCCGCCGTAATAGCCACCCATTTACGGATGACGTTTAACAAACCCCAAAGTTCATGAAGCAAGCATGAAGAAACTCGATACTCTCATGGTCTAAGGAATTTTGCAAACATTAACTTCCTGTGTTATTAACCATTAACTTGTGACGAAAGTATCTCATAGCATAACATCAATTCGGGTCGATTCAACACAAATGTTCCTATAACATTGTGCCCTCAAAGTTGCTGGCATACACATGCCCATGATTGGGAAAACATAATCATCATGCAACACTTGAGCTAGTCTTAGAGGCACGACTAGGAATACTTTTTATCGTTTATTATTCCACACGTGCACATGGGTTTTCCCCAGAGCCTTTATGGATATACGGGCTCGGGAACCATAGCAGTTATAGCATGGAACATAAACCTAATAATGAACAGTGAGATAATTTATAACATTTGTTATTGCCTCTAGGGCATATCTCCTACAAAAAAGGCATGGAGCAAGCAGAAATTATAGATACGTTTTGGACGTATCAACATCCCCAAGCTTAATTCCTGCTCATCCTCGAGTAGGTAAATGATAACAAGCATAATTTCTGTGGTGACATGCTATTAATCATATAAGGACTTTTCACAGTCACATGACAAAAGCTTACCGAGACAATGAATTTGTAGTAATTAAGTTGCCTCATGAGAAAATCACAAAGAACTGAAAGTTTTACAATATGATACTGAAACATCAAATAGATTTGTAGTGAGCATGGTGTGCAAATATGATAAAGTGATACCTCGCTTGCCCCCTTTAGTGAAGCAAAACATAAATGCAGGGGCACCTCCAAGGTTTAAGTGACGACTAGATACAATGATTTCAGAATAAATGATATCATAATCATGCAAAAGACAATGGTACTTTGGGACAATGCACATTACACTCAGAATGACAATCATGCTCTCAATAGTTGGTGCTTTAAAGAAGGTGGAGACTCTCGAACCGTGGCTTTTGATGGCAAGGTTGAAAACCCGTGGTCGGAAACAAAAACTAAACATGTACCAGAGCTCTTGGTTTTTAAAAACAGAGGTAATAATTTATTTATTTAGAGATGCATATTTCGTCAACGAATGCTAGCAGATAACTCAATTACTTCTCGAGCTGGACAAGTTTCGAGGAACGGCTCCCGCACGAGGACGATCACATCCTCTTAATCTCCTTTGTTTATCACTGCCAAAGTTTTCTGATTTCTCATGAACAAAGCGTGAAGGAGGGTTTGTTTGTTGTATATATTTTTTAATGAGCCGAGCGCACTCTTTGCCAATTCCTTCTTGTTGGGGAACGTAGTATTTTAAAATTTTCCTACGATCACGCAAGATCTATCTACCAGATGCATAGCAACGAGAGGGAAGAGTTTGTCTACGTACCAACATAGACCGGAAGCGGAAGCGTCAAGTGACGCGGTTGATGTAGCCGAACTTCTTCGCGATTCAACCGATCAAGCACCGAACGTACGGCACCTCCGCGTTCACCACACGTTCAGCTTGATGACGTCCCACGAGCTCTTGATCCAGTTGAGCTTCACGGGAGAGTTTTGTTAGCACGACGGCGTGGTGACAGATATGATGTATTTACCGGCGCAGGGCTTCGCCTAAGCACTGCAACGGTATGACCGAGGTGTGTTTCTGTGGAGGGGGCACCGCACACGGCTGGAACAATTCAACTTGTGTGTCTTTGGGTGCCCCCCTGCCCCCGTATATAAAGGAGCAAGAGGGGAGGGCCGGCCGGCCTCCTATGGTGCGGCTAGCGCAATCCTACTAGGAATAGGATTGCAATCCTATTCCTAGTAGGAGTCCACCAAGAAGGAAGAGAGGGAAAGAAAAAGAGGGAGAGGTGGCGCCCCCCCAATCCTAGTCCAACTAGGATCCCTAGGTGGGGCGCCGGCCAGCCTCTATGGGCTGCCTCTCTCCTTTCCTCAAGGCCCACTATGGACCATCCCCCCTCGTAGGGGGTTCCGGTAACCCCCTCCGGTAATCCAGTTAAATCCGAAACTTTTCTGGAACACTTCCGGTGTCCGAATATAGTCGTCCAATATATCAATCTTTATGTCTCGGACATTCCGAGACTCCTCGTCATGTCCATGATCTTATCCGGGACTCCTAACTACCTTCGGTACATCAAAACTCATAAACTCATAATACTGATCGTCATCAAACGTTAAGCGTGCGGACCCTACGGGTTCGAGAACTATGTAGACATGACCGAGACTCATCTCCGGTCAATAACCAATAGCGGAACCTGGATGTTCATATTGTCTCCTACATATTCTACGAAGATCTTTATCGGTCAAACCGCATAACAACATACGTTGTTCCTTTTGTCATCGGTATGTTACTTGCCCGAGATTCGATCGTCGGTATCTCCATACCTAGTTCAATCTCGTTACCGGCAAGTCTCTTTACTCGTTCCGTAACACATCATCTCGTGACTAACTCATTAGTCTTTTGCTTGCAAGGCTTATTGTGATGTGTGTTACCGAGAGGGCCCAGAGATACCTCTCCGACACTCGGAGTGACAAATTCTAATCTTGATCTATGCCAACACCACAAATACTTTCGGAGACACCTGTAGAGCATCTTTATGATCACCCAGTTACGTTGTGACATTTGATAGCACACAAGGTGTTCCTACGGTATTCGGGAGTTGCATATTCTCATAGTCATAGGAACATGTATAAGTCATGAAGAAAGCAATAGCAGTAAAACTAAACGATCATAGTGTTATGCTAACGGATGGGTCTTGTCCATCACATCATTCTCCTAATGATGTGATCCCGTTGATCAAATGACAACTCATGTCTATGGCTAGGAAACATAACCATCTTTGATCAATGAGCTAGTCTAGTAGAGGCATACTAGGGACATACTGTTTTGTCTATGTATTCACACATGTACTAAGTTTCCGGTTAATACAATTCTAGCATGAATAATAAACATTTATCATGATATAAGGAAATATAAATAAAAACTTTATTATTGCCTCTAGGGCATATTTCCTTCAGTCTCCCACTTGCACTAGAGTCAATAATCTAGCTCACATCGCCATGTGATTTAATACCGATAGTTCACATCGTTATGTGAATAACACCCATAGTTCACATCGCCATGTGACCAACACTCAAAGGGTTTACTAGAGTCAATAATCTAGTTCACATCGCTATGTGATTAATACCCAAGAGTAATAAGGTGTGATCATGTTTTGCTTGTGAGAGAAGTTTAGTCAACGGGTCTGTCATATTCAGATCCGTATGTATTTCGCAAATTTCTATGTCTACAATGCTCTGCATGGAGCTACTCTAGCTAATTGCTCCCACTTTCAATATGCATCCAGATTGATACTAAGAGTCATCTGGATTTAGTGTCAAAGCTTGCATCGGCGTAACCCTTTACGACGAACTCTTTATCACCTCCATAATCGAGAAACATTTCCTTAGTCATCCAGTTACTAAGGATAATTTTGACCGTTGTACAGTGATCTACTCCTGGATCACTATTGTACCTCCCTGTCAAACTCATGGCAAGGTACACAACATGTTTGGTACACAGCATGGCATACTTTATAGAACCTATGGCTGAGGCATAGGAAATGACTTTCATTCTCTCTATATTTTTCTGCCGTGGTCTGGCTTTGAGTCTTTCTCAACTTCACACCTTACAAGTCAGGCAAGAACTCCTTCTTTGACTGATCCATTTTGAACTACTTCAAAATCTTATCAAGGTATGTACTCATCGAAAGTCTTATCAAGCGTCTTGATCTATCTCTATAGATCTTGATGCCCAATATGTAAGCAGCTTCACCAAGGTCTTTCTTTGAAAAACTCCTTTCAAACACTCCTTTATGCTTTCCAGAAAATTCTACATCATTTCCGATCGACAGTATGTCATTCACATATACTTATCAGAAATGGTGTAGTGCTCCCACTCACTTTCTTGTAAATACAGGCTTCACCGCAAGTCTGTATAAAACTATATGCTTTGATCAACTTTTCAAAGCGTATATTCCAACTCTGAGATGCTTGCACCAGTCCATAGATGGATCGCTGGAGCTTGCACACTTTGTTATCACCTTTAGGATCGACAAAACCTTCTGGTTGCATCATATACAACTCTCCTTTAAGATATCCATTCAGGAATGCAGTTTTGACATCCATTTGCCAGATTTCATAATCATAAAACGCGGCAATTGCTAACATGATTCGGACAGACTTAAGCATCGCTACGGGTGAGAAAGTCTCATCGTAGTCAACTCCTTGAACTTGTCGAAACCCTTTCGCAACAAGTAGAGCTTTGTAAACAGTAACATTACCGTCAGCGTCAGTCTTCCTCTTGAAGATCCATTTATTTTCGATGGCTTGCCGATCATCGGGCAAGTCAACCAAAGTCCACACTTTGTTCTCATACATGGATCCCATCTCAGATTTCATGGCCTCAAGCCATTTTGCGGAATCTGGGCTCATCATCGCTTCCTCATAGTTCGTAGGTTCATCATGGTCTAGTAACATGACTTCCAGAACTGGGTTGCCGTACCACTCTGGTGCGGAACGAACTCTGGTTGATCTACGAAGTTCAGCAGAAACTTGATCTGAAGTTAAATGGTCATCATCATCAGCTTCCTCACTAATTGGTGTAGGAATCACTGGAACTAGTTTCTGTGATGTACTACCTTCCAATTCGGGAGAAGGTACAATTACCTCATCAAGTTCTACTTTCCTCCCACTCACTTCTTTTGAGAGAAACTCCTTCTCTAGAAAGGATCCATTCTTAGCAGCGAATATCTTGCCTTCGGATCTGTGATAGAAGGTGTACCCAACAGTCTCCTTTGGGTATCCTATGAAGACACATTTCTCCGACTTGGGTTCGAGCTTATCAGGTTGAAACTTTTTCACATAAGCATCGCAGCCCCAAACTTTAAGAAACGACAACTTTGGTTTCTTGCCAAACCATAGTTCATAAGGCGTCGTCTCAACCGATTTAGATGTTGCCCAATTTAGCGTGAATGTAGCTGTCTCTAATGCATAACCCCAAAAGCGATAGTGGTAGATCGGTAAGAGACATCATCGATCGCACCATATCTAATAAAGTACGGTTATGACGTTCGGACACACCATTACACTGTGGTGTTCCAGGTGGCGTGAGTAGTGAAACTATTTCACATTGTTTTTACTGAAGGCCAAACTCGCTAACTCAAATATTTTACCTCTACGATCATATCGTAGAAACTCTTATTTTCTGTTACGATGATTCTCCACTTCACTCTGAAATTCTTTGAACTTTTCAAATGTTTCAGACTTGTGCTTCATTAAGTAGATATACCCATATCTGCTCAAATCATCAGTGAAGGTAAGAAAAAAACGATACCCGCCGCGAGCTTCAACACTCATTGGTCCGCATACATCAGTATGTATGATTTCCAACAACTCTATTGCTTGCTCCATAGTTCCGGAGAACGGAGTTTTAGTCATCTTGCCCATGAGGCATGGTTCGCAAGCACCAAGTGATTCATAATCAAGTGATTCCAAAAGTCCATCACTATGGAGTTTCTTCATGCGCTTTACACCAATATGACCTAAACGGCAGTGCCACAAATAAGTTGCACTATCATTATTAACCTTGCATCTTTTGGCTTCAATATTATGAATATGTGTATCACACGATCGAGATCCAACAAACCATTTTAATTGGGTGTATGACCATAGAAGGTTTTATTCATGTAAACAGAACAACAATTATTCTCTAACTTACATGAATAACCGTATTGTAATAAACATGATCAAATCATATTCATGTTAACCACCAACACCAAATAACACTTATTTAGGTTCAACACTAATCCCGAAAGTATAGGGAGTGTGCGATGATGATCATATCAATCTTGGAACTACTTCCAATACACATCGTCACTTCATCCTTTAACTAGTTTCTGTTCATTATGCAACTCCCATTTCGAGTTACTACTCTTTAGTAACTAAACCAGTATCAAATACCGAGAGGTTGCTATGAACACTAGTAAAATACACATCAATAATCTGTATATCAAATATACCTTTGTTCACTTTGCCATCCTTCTTATCCGCCAAGTATCTAGGGAAGTTCCACTTCCAGTGACCATTTCCTTTGCAGTAGAAGCACTTAGTTTCAGGCTTGAGTTTAGCTTTGGGTTTCTTCATGGGAGTGACAACTTGCTTGTCATTCTTCTTGAAGTTCCCCTTCTATCCCTTTGCTCTTTACTTGAAACAAGTGGTCTTGTTAACCATCAACACTTGATGCTCTTTCTTGATTTCTACCTTCGCTGATTTCAGCATCGCGAAGAGCTCGGGAATTACTTTCGTCATCCCTTGCAAATTATAGTTCATCACGAAGTTCTACTAACTTGGTGATAGTGACTAGAGAAATTTTTCAATTACTATCTTATCTGGAAGATTAACTCCCACTTGATTCAAGTAATTGTAGTACCCAGACAATCTGAGCACATGCTCACTGGTTGAGCTATTCTCCTCCATCTTGTAGGAAAAGTACTGTCAGAAGTCTTATACCTCTCGACACGGGCATGAGTATGAAATACTAATTTCAACTCTTGGAACATCTTATATGCTCCGTGGCGTTCAAAACGTTTTTGAAGTCCCGGTTCTAAGCTGTAAAGCATGGTGCACTTAAACTATCAAGTAGTCATCATACCGAGCTTTTGTCAAAACGTTCATAACGTCTACATCTGCTCCTGCAATAGGTCTGTCACCTAGCGGTGCATCAAGGACATAATTCTCTGTGCAGCAATGAGGATAATCCTCAGATCACGGAACAATTCCGCATCATTGCTACTAACATCTTTCAACTTAGTTTTCTCTAGGAACATATAAAAAATAAACGGGGATCAACATCGTGAGCTATTGATCTACAACATAGATATGCTAATACTACGAGGACTAAGTTCATGATAAATTAAAGTTCAATTTAATCATATTAAGGAACTCCCACTTAGATAGACATCCCTCCGGTTATCTAAATGATCACGTGATCCAAATTAACTAAACCATGTCCGATCATCACGTGAGATGGAGTAGTTTCAATGGTGAACATCTTATGTTGATCATATCTACTATATGATTCACGCTCGACCTTTCGGTCTCCAGTGTTCCGAGGCCATATCTGCATATGCTAGGCTCGTCAAGTTTAACCCGAGTATTCTGCGTGTGCAAAACTGGCTTACACCCGTTGTATTTGAACGTAGAGCTTATCACACCCGATCATCACGTGGTGTCTCGGCACGACGAACTTTCACAACGGTGCATACTCAGGGAGAACACTTATACCTTGAAATTTAGTAAGGGATCATCTTATAATGCTACCGTCGTTCTAAGCAAAAAAATAAGCATAATAAGATAAACATCACATGCAATCAAAATATGTGACATGATATGGCCATCGTCATCTTGTGCTTTTGATCTCCATCTCCAAAGCACCGTTATGATCACCTTCGTCACCGGCGCGACACCTTGATCTCCGTCGCAGCATCGTTGTCGTTTCGCCAACTATTGCTTCTACGACTATCGCTACCGCTTAGTGATAAAGTAAAGCAATTACATGGCGATTGCATTTCATACAATAAAGCGACAACCATATGGCTCCTGCCAGTTGCCGATAACATTACAAAACATGATCATCTCATACAAAACCGTATAACTCATCATGTCTTGACCATATCACATCACAACATGCCCTGCAAAAACAAGTTAGACGTCCTCTACTTTGTTGTTGCAAGTTTTACGTGGCTGCAACGGGCTTAGCAAGAACCGTTCTTACCTACACATACAAAACCACAACGATGTTTCGTCAAGTATGTGCTGTTTTAACCTTCACAAGGAGCGGGCGTAGCCACACTTGATTCAGCTAAAGTGAGAGAGACAGACACCCGCCAGTCACCTTTAAGCATCGAGTGCTCGTAACGGTGAAACCAGTCTCGCGTAAGCGTACGCGTAATGTGGGCCGCTTCATCTCACAATACCGCCGAAGCAAAGTATGACATGTTGGTAAGCAGTATGACTAGTATCGCCCACAACTCATTGTGTTCTACTCGTGCATATCATCTACGCATAGACCTGGCTCATGATGCCACTGTTGGGGAACGTAGTATTTTAAAATTTTCCTACGATCACGCAAGATCTATCTACCAGATGCATAGCAACGAGAGGGAAGAGTTTGTCTACGTACCCTCGTAGACCGGAAGCGGAAGCGTCAAGTGCGCGGTTGATGTAGCCGAACTTCTTCGCGATTCAACCGATCAAGCACCGAACGTACGGCACCTCCGCGTTCAGCACACGTTCAGCTTGATGACGTCCCACGAGCTCTTGATCCAGTTGAGCTTCACGGGAGAGTTTCGTCAGCACGACGGCGTGGTGACGGATATGATGTATTTACCGGTGCAGGGCTTCGCCTAAGCACTGCAACGGTATGACCGAGGTGTGTTTCTGTGGAGGGGGGCACCGCACACGGCTGGAACAATTCAACTTGTGTGTCTTTGGGTGCCCCCCTGCCCCCGTATATAAAGGAGCAAGAGGGGAGGGCCAGCCGGCCTCCTATGGTGCGGCTAGGGCAATCCTACTAGGAATAGGATTGCAATCCTATTCCTAGTAGGAGTCCACCAAGAAGGAAGAGAGGGAAAGAAAAAGAGGGAGAGGTGGCGCCCCCCCCAATCCTAGTCCAACTAGGATCCCTAGGTGGGGCGCCGACCAGCCTCTATGGGCTGCCTCTCTCCTTTCCTCAAGGCCCACTATGGACCATCCCCCCTCGTAGGGGGTTCCGGTAACCCCCTCCGGCAATCCAGTTAAATCCGAAACTTTTCCGGAACACTTCCGGTGTCCGAATATAGTCGTCCAATATATCAATCTTTATGTCTCGGACATTCCGAGACTCCTCGTCATGTCCGTGATCTTATCCGGGACTCCGAACTACCTTCGGTACATCAAAACTCATAAACTCATAATACCGATCGTCATCAAACGTTAAGCGTGCAGACCCTACGGGTTCGAGAACTATGTAGACATGACCGAGACTCATCTCTGGTCAATAACCAATAGCGGAACCTGGATGTTCATATTGGCTCCTACATATTCTACGAAGATCTTTATCAGTCAAACCGCATAACAACATACGTTGTTCCTTTTGTCATCGGTATGTTACTTGCCCGAGATTCGATCGTCGGTATCTCCATACCTAGTTCAATCTCGTTACCGGCAAGTCTCTTTACTCGTTCCATAACACATCATCTCGTGACTAACTCATTAGTCTTTTGCTTGCAAGGCTTATTGTGATGTGTGTTACCGAGAGGGCCGAGAGATACCTCTCCGACACTCGGAGTGACAAATTCTAATCTTGATCTATGCCAACACCACGAATACTTTCGGAGACACCTGTAGAGCATCTTTATGATCACCCAGTTACGTTGTGACGTTTGATAGCACACAAGGTGTTCCTACGGTATTCGGGAGTTGCATAATCTCATAGTCATAGGAACATGTATAAGTCATGAAGAAAGCAATAGCAGTAAAACTAAACGATCATAGTGCTATGCTAACGGATGGGTCTTGTCCATCACATCATTCTCCTAATGATGTGATCCCGTTGATCAAATGACAACTCATGTCTATGGCTAGGAAACATAACCATCTTTGATCAATGAGCTAGTCTAGTAGAGGCATACTAGGGACATACTGTTTTGTCTATGTATTCACACATGTACTAAGTTTCCGGTTAATACAATTCTAGCATGAATAATAAACATTTATCATGATATAAGGAAATATAAATAAAAACTTTATTATGGCCTCTAGGGCATATTTCCTTCACTTCTCGTATTAGGGGTTTCCACATTAGACATGCAATCCCGGGGTGAAGCTTGTCCAACTTAAAAAGATCATGAATTAACTACTACTTCCTCATGAGCTAAAACAGAGGCATAAAATAGAAATGCTTTTTTGAATAATTTCGAGATGGTACAAGATAGTCTTCGTTAGGAATGGCAGGTAAATACCATGTATAGGAAGGTATGGTGGACTCATATGGCATAACTGGTTTAAAGGATTTGGATGCACAAGCAGTCAGTCCGCTTAGTACAGGTGGAGGTTAGCAAAAGACTGGGAGCGATCAACTAAGAGAGCAATGACAGTCATAATCATGCAGAGCAACAAAGCAACATTGAATCGGGCATGGAAGTTATATCGCTACTCAGAAATTAAAGATCATCAAGGCTTGATAGACTTTCTTTACAGTCTTAAATATGCGTGAGCATATGCCAAGTCAATCAAAATAAATTCTTGGAGGAAGATATCACTAAACCATACCACATCATAGGCAAACAAATCATGTTGGTACTCCAATAACACATTGAGAACCCCCCAGCTATTTGAGACTAACCATAAGAAAACATGAACTACTAAGCACCATTATGCACGTAGCATTTTTATCATAGACATATCAACCAGTGCAACAGAAGCCAACTCTATTAACAAGATAAGCATGATAACTAAAGAGAGTTCCAGCGACCAACTAAACAAAAGCTCTTTAAAAAGAAAAGCATGAAAACTAAGAGCTAAGCATGACAGTAGCTATTGAAAGACAGAGAACACACACAGCAAAGATAGACATGAAAATTCTATGTTGTGCTCTAGGTTGAAGTGGAGCGTGTTTCTCTCCCACACAAAGAAAGCTGAGTTCCAACTCGTTATGAACAGCAAGCAAAGCTAAAGAAAACTAAAAAGGAAACTAAAGCAAGACGCTCCAAGCAAAGCACATAACACATGAAGTGATAAAATATAGTGGAACGAAAGACGAACTGATAATTGTTGATGGAGAAGGGGATGCACGGGGGCATCCCCAAGCTTTGATGCTTGAGTCTTCTTGAATATTTCTTGGGGTGCATGGGGGCATCCCCAAGCTTGAGCGTTTGACACTCCTAAATCTTTTTATCATCTTCCCTCGCACACTTGAAAACTCCCTTCATACATAACTCATCATAATCTGATTAGCGAGGTTAGTACCCTTAATAAAATAAATTTTTCCTTGCTGGAAATAAGGATATTCTTGAAGGTCTACTGTTTCTCAAGATTGCCAAAAGGTTTTTGCAAAGAAAAAGCAAGCTCAAGGTTTGCAAAACGAAGGAAAGGCAAAACAGGACAGAATCTGTGAAAAACAGACCAGCAGGTAGTAAATAATTTGTTTGGGGCACTTCTGCAACTCAAATCAAAAAACTCAGAACAGATGCCCGAAATCCAACTGTATAGAGCACGCTGTCGAAAAAATTCAGACCAAAAAGATGACCTGGTGATTTTATACGAATTTTTCTGTCCAAGGACAGAATCTGTTTCCTGGACAGCACGTCACAACTTTTGAACTTTCTTGCAATTAGAGGCTACACTTGGCACAAAGCTGAAAAATAAAGATACAATGATGTTGCTACAGTAGTAACAAACATCAAGACCACTAAAAACTGAAAGAACAAACTGAAAGCAAAGATAACAAGGGTTGTCTCCCTAGAGCTCTTTCTTTATAGCCGTAAAGATAGGCTTAAGACTTTAATAATGCTCTCGTAGGAATAAGAGTTGAAGAACAAAAGAGAGCATCACGAAGCAAATACCAAACACATTTAAGCCTAACATGCTTCCTATACATAGGAATATTGCAATAGAATAATTCATTGAAGCACAAAGCAATAAGCATAGGAAGACAAAACAAGTGCAGCTTCAAAACCTTCAACATAAAGAGAGGGAACTTAATATTATTGAAATATCTATAAGCATATGTTCCCTTCTCATAATAATTTTCAGTGGGATCACGAATAAACTCAACAATATAAGCATCACATAAAGCATTGTTACCATGATCCACATGCAAAAAGGTACTCTTACTCTCCACATAAGCATCTTTGGGGAGCCCATGGTTAGGACTTTTTAGCATTAACGTTTTTAGTCTCCCCCAAGCTTGAGCAATGCTTTCTCCGTCACGAGACCTAAAGTTATAGATATAGTTCCTGTCTCGATGAATTTCATGAAGAGGATAAAACTTAGTATAAAAGAGAGACATAAGCTCTTGCCAATCAAGCAAGTGCGAGTTATCGAGAAGGTTATACCAATCTGAAGCTTTATCTATAAGTGATACGGCGAACAATTTCCTCATGACAAACTCCCTTGATACACCTGCAAGCTTAAATAATGAACATAATTGTGACAGATATAGCAAGTGTTCACCGGGATGTCTGTCTCCTGCATAACGATTAGCCAAAACATAATCGATAATACCAGCTGGTATTTTATAGGGCACAATTTCAGTAGGGGGAGGAGCAACCACCACAGGTGTGGGGCGTCTTCCCACAAGCAACGAACTAAGATTGCGGTTTTCCATAAACATAACTAGTGAAATAAAAACAAGAAACAAAAAGATTTAATTGCAAGATCTAAAGATGTACCTTCAAGCACTCACCTCCCCGGCAACGGTGCCAGAAATAGCTTGATGTCTACACACGCTTCTACTCTTGTAGACTATGTTGGGCCTCCAAGCGCAGAGGTTTGTAGGACAGCAGCAATTTCCCTCAAGTGGATGACCTAAGGTTTATCGAACTCAGGGAAGTAGAGGTTGAAGATGGTCTCTCTCAAGCAACCCTGCAACTAAGATACAAGAAGTCTCCTGTGTCCCCAACACACCTAATACAACTAGGAGTTGTATAGGTGCACTAGTTCGGTGAAGAGATGGTAAAATATGGATGATAGGAGTGGCAAAGCAAAGTAATATAAATATGTAATAAAAAATGCAGAAAGCAAACAAGTGGTAAACGTGAGCACAAATGGTATTGCAATGGTGGAAACAAGGCCTAGGGATCATACTTTCACTAGAGGCAACTCCCAACAACATTAACATAATCGAATCACATGATATTTCCCATAAAACATGCAATGGAGACGCACCCGGAGGTCATTCCTTTGTGGTCAAGAGAGGACGAGAATTATGTAGGGCTACAAAAGCACACCTCAAAGTTCGTAGTTCTCAATCTAAGGATTTCCCAATGTCACCGCGGCCATCCAAAGAGAGTCCCACAATCACCACAACATATCTAAAGGATAGTCAAAGACAAGCACCAAGAGACTCTCAATCTTCAATCAACACACAAGAGAGGAAATCACTCATGAAAATATTTTTCTAATCCATGTCCAATAGACCGCTGTCACCTTGGTCTCGGGGATTATACTAGATAAAGACAAGTGAGTACATCAATCCAATACATAGAGGAAGGGGAAATATCATGGGATCACCCTAGATTAACATAGCCTATGATCACAACGAAGATCACATCATGGGAGAGAGAGATAACCACATAGCTACACGTACGAGCCCTCGGCCCCGGAGAAGACTAATCACACATGGACATGGTGAGGAGGAGGTTGATGATGGTGTTGATGGAGAGGTGCAGCCCCGCGAGGAGGAGACGGCCGGCGATAGCCACGGAGGCGGCGGCGGCGGCCCTTGGGGGCGCGGCGGCGGCGGCGGCGGCCCTCGGGGCGGCGGCGGCCCTAGGGGGCAGCGGCTCGTTGGCCCCCCTTCTTCCTTGTGGATGATGCTGCAATGGTGCTGGTCCTCCCCTCCAAGACGGCGGCTCGGGAGGAGGAAAATTCGTGGCCCTTGGTGACCTAGGTTTCCTCTCTTTATATAGACTCTCGGATTCCCGTCATCAGATTTTGGGCCTCAGTAAAACGGGCTTTACTCTGCCGTCCGGGCTCCGATTTGGACGAATTTTATATCCAGAAGCATCGCCTCGAAATTCCCCACAACTTTCGCAACTAGACTTTTTCCGTTTGACATCGTCTTCGGGCGGGAACGTGACCATCTTTAAAAAACGTTCTTAGACAGATTTCAGGAAAGTCAGAGTCCTACTCCAATACGACTCCTTTTACGTTTTTGTCAATTTCCAAGTAATTCCTACACAATAAAGTGTAAAACAAGAACATTGTGCACTTTTGCAACCATTAGTAGGTTAGTCCAAATATGATCAAGAGTGTATGAAAGTGCATAAATATCATAGCAATATCACACAAAAAAGGCATGGAGCAAGCAGAAAATATAGATTCGTTTTGGACGTATCAGCACCCCAAGTTAAAATTCAAGGACAACCAAAAGCCTAAGCTTGGGGATGCCTCGGGAAGGCATCCCCTCTTTTCGTCTTCATCTATCGGTAACTATACTCGGGACTACATTTTTATTCACCACATGATATGTGTTTTGCTTGGAGCGTCATGTATGATTTGAGTCTTTGCTTTTTAGTTTGCCACAATCATCTTTGCCGGACACACCTTTTGAGAGAGATAAATATGGTTTAGAATTTATTAGAATACTCTATGTGCTTCACTTATATCTTTTGAACTAGATAGATTTGCTCTAGTGCTTCACTTAAATCTTTTAAAACACGGTGGTGGTTTTATTTTGTAGAAATTGTTGATCTCTCATGCTTCACTTATATCCGTTTGAGAGTCTTTTAGAACATCATGGTAATGTGCTTTGGTTATAAAACTAGTCCTAATATGATAGGCATCCAAGTTGGGTATAGTAAAAACTTTCATACAAGTGCATTGAATATGATGAGAAGTTTGATACTTGATGATTGTTTTGAGATATGAGGATGGTGATATTAGAGTCATGCCAGTGGAGTAATTGTGAATTTGAGAAATACTTGTGTTAAAGTTTGTGATTCCCGTAGCATGCACGTATGGTGAACCGCTATGCAACAAAGTTAGAGCATGAGGTATTTATTGAGTGTCATCCTTTGTGTGGAGGTCGGGGTCGCGCGATGGTTAACTCCTACCAACCCTCCCCATAGGAGCATGCATTGATTACTTTGTTTTGATGACTCGTATATTTTTGCAATAAGTATATGAGTTCTTTATGACTAATGTTGAGTCCATGGATTATACGCACTCTCACCCTTCCACCATTGCTAGCCTCTCTTGTACCGCACAACTTCTGCCGGTACCATACACCCACCATATACCTTCCACAAAACAGCCACCATACCTACCTATCATGGCATTTCCATAGCCATTCCGAGATATATTGCCATGCAACTTTCCATCGTTCCGTTCATATGACTGATAACCCACAAGTGTAGGGGGTCGCAGTAGTTTTCGAGGGTAAAGTATTCAACCCAAATTTATTGATTCGACACAAGGGGAGCCAAAGAATACTCTTAAGTATTAGCAGTTGAGTTGTCAATTCAACCACACCTGGAAACTTAGTATCTCCAGCAAGATAGTTTAGTAGCGAAGTTATATGATAATGGCGGTAGCGGCAATAAAAGTAACGGTAGTGTTTTTTGTAATAATAGCAGCGGAAAAGTAAATAAGCAACAAGCAGTATGGGAAAAGCTCGTAGGCATTGGATTGGTGATGGGAAATTATGTCGGATGCAATTCATCATGTAGAAGTTATAACCTAGGGTGACACAGAACTAGCTCCAGTTCATCAATGTAATGTAGTCATGTATTCCGAATATAGTCATACATGCTTATGGAAAATAACTTGCATGTCATCTTTTGTCCTACCCTCCCGTGGTAGCGGGGTCCTAATGGAAACTAAGGGATATTAAGGCCTCCTTTTAATAGAGTACCGGACCAAAGCATTAACACATAGTGAATACATGAACTCCTCAAACTAAGGTCATCACAGGGAGTGGTCCCGATTATTGTCACTTCGGGGTTGCCGGATCATAACGTATAGTAGGTGACTATAGACTTGCAGAATAGGATCAAGAACACACATATATTCATGAAAACATAATAGGTTCAGATCTGAAATCATGGCACTCGGGCCCTAGTGACAAGCATTAAGCATAGCAAAGTCATAGCAACATCAATCTCAGAACATAGTGGATACTAGGGATCAAACCCTAACAAAACTAACTCGATTACATGATAGATCCCATCCAACCCATTACCGTACAGCAAGCCTAGGATGGAATTACTCACGCACGGCTGTGAGCATCATGGAATTGGTGATGGAGGAAGGTTGGTGATGACAATGGCGACGATCTCCACTCTCCGGAGCCCCGAACGGACTCCAGATCAGCCCTCCCGAGAGAGATTAGGGCTTGGCGGCGGCTCCGTATCGTAAAACGCGATAATTCTTTCTCTCTGATTTTTTTCTCCCCGAAAGTGAATATATAGGATCTGGTTATACGTCGGTGGAGCACCAGGGGGCCCACGAGTCAGGGGGCACACCCTAGGGGGGCGCCCCCCACCCTCGTGGACAGGGTGTGGGCCCCTGGTGTAGATCTTCTTGAAGGTATTTTTATATTTTCCAAAATAATTCTCCGTGGATTTTCAGGTCATTCTGAGAACTTTTTATTTCTTCACAAAAACAACACCATGGCAATTCTGCTGAAAACAGCGTCAGTCCGAGTTAGTTCCATTCAAATCATGCAAGTTAGAGTCCAAAACAAGGGCAAAAGGGTTTGGAAAAGTAGATACGTTGGAGACGTATTAATGACATGCTTCATACTCATTCACATAGAGTCATATTTTGTTCTAGCTTCGAGTTGTAATCTTTGAGTTGTAAGTCAATAAAAGTGTGAAGATCTTCATTATTAGAGCATTGTCCCATGTGAGAAAAGGCCAAAAAAAGAGATGGCCCAAAAAAAATATAGAGAGGGCTAAAAAAAGAGAAAGCCCCTCCAAAAAAATGAGAGAAAAGAGAGAAGGGACAATGCTACTATCCTTTTCCACACTTGTGCTTCAAAGTAGCACCATGATCTTCATGATAGAGAGTCTCTCGTTTTGTCACTTTCATATACTAGTGGGAATTTTCATTATAGAACTTGGCTTGTATATTCCAATGATGGGCTTCCTCAAATGCCCTAGGTCTTCACGAGCAAGCAAGTTGGATGCATACCCACTTAGTTTCTTTTGATGAGCTTTCATACACTTATAGCTCTAGTGCATCCGTTGCATGGCAATCCCTACTCACTCACATTGATATCTATTGATGGGCATCTCCATAGCCCATTGATACACCTAGTTGATGTGAGACTATCTTCCTCCTTTTTGTCTTCTCCACAACCACCACTCTATTCCACCTATAGTGTTATATCCATGGCTCATGCTCATGTATTAAGTGAAAGTTGAAAGGTTTGAAAAAATTTGAGTATGCAAACAATTGCTTGGCTGAAACCGGGGTTGTGCATGATATGAATATTTTGTGTGATGAAGAGGGAGCATAGCCAGACTATATGATTTTGTAGGGATAACTTTCTTTGGCCATGTTATTTTGAGAAGACATGATTGCTT
The DNA here is from genome assembly GCA_902687465.1 of Secale cereale. Classification (NCBI taxonomy): domain Eukaryota; kingdom Viridiplantae; phylum Streptophyta; class Magnoliopsida; order Poales; family Poaceae; genus Secale; species Secale cereale. The sequence goes on along the minus strand of LR738709.1, from coordinate 43,570,322 downwards.
TGTTAGTATGCTTGAAGTATTATAATTTCTTATGTCAATATACACTTCTGTCTTGAATCTTTCAGATCTGAACATTCATGCCACAATAAAGAATTTACATTGAGAATTATATTGGTTAACATTCCACATCAAAAATTCTGTTTTTATCATTTACCTACTCGAGGACGAGCGGGAATTAAGCTTGGAGATGCTTGATACGTCTCCAACGTATCTATAATTTTTGATTGTTCCATTCTATTATATATTCTGTTTTGGATGTTTAATGGGATTTATTATACACTTTTATATTAATTTTGGGACTAACCTACTAACCCAAGGCTCAGTGCAGATTGCTGTTTTTTTTGCCTATTTCAGGGTTTCGCAGAAAAGGAATATCAAACGGAGTCCAAACGGAATAAAACCTTCAGGAGAGTTATTTTTGGAACCGTATCTACCCAGAAGACTTGGAGTACACGCGAGGGGACGAAGTATATATATATATATATATATATATATATATATATATATATATATATATATATATATATATATATATATATATATATATATATATATAGGGTGGGTCTATTCTCATAACACCCCTTAAGACCTTATTCTCCTAACAACAGGCTTATTCTCCTAACAACCCTCCTCGTCCACTCCGCGCCTCCTAGCGCCCGACGCCCGCATCCTCCCCAACCCCTCCCCGCCTCCTAACGCGGGAGCGCCCAGGCGGCCGGCGGCCAGCGTCCTCCCCAACCCCTCCCCCGCCTCCTAGCGCGGGAGCGCACGATGGCCGGCGGCCAGCGTCCTCCCCCACCCCTCCCCCGCCTCCTAGCGCGGGAGCGCACGGCGGCCGGCGGCCGGCGTCCTCCCCCACCCCTCCCCCCGCCTCCTAGCGCGGGAGCGCACGGCGGCCGGCGGCCGGCGTCCTCCCCCACCCCTCCCCCGCCTCGTAGCGGGAGCGGAGCGCGCGCCAAAGCGGCCGGCGATGCAGTCCGTCGGGGACGAAATTTCCGCGGCGGCGTTTAGGAAGCGACGCCGCACCTCACCTTCGCCCCAACAACACCTGGAGGATCCGCCCCAGAAGCATCCAGCCTCAGCCATGCATGACAGGGGGAAGCGAACTGCAAGGTTGACTACTACATCGCATTCGTCGTGGATGCGAACTGCAATGGTGCACGTCCAGCCTTCTCCCGCAACAATGGCGAAGGTGGAAAAAGCGCATGAGTTCCTGCAGCGGAGGTGGACTGCACGACAACAGCAGCAAGAGCTGCATCTGCAGAAAGAGGGAACTGCATATAAGGTAAGTAAATCAACATACCAAGCCCCCACATCCACTTTGCAGTGCCGTTTTTATACCCATGCAGTCCCCCATCTTGCGTCGACTGCAGTCACATGTGTCTCCAAAGTAGAAAAACAGAAAAGGATAGTTCGAAAAATAAAAAACGTTGTATGGATCAAAATTGCAGTCCACATTGACTTAAATATGTAGAGCGTTGTTCCTAGAGCTGAAGTGCATTGTTTCTTCACGTTAACTAACAGTGCCCCTGCTGTAGAATGACAAAATGAGGTGCAATTTCTTACCGTTGCAAAAAATATAATGATATATAGTACGAAAGATGTAGTTCATTTCATTGTTGACGTGCATAAAAAAAAGCTTTGGCTTAATAACCTGCATGAATTTACTATACCTCAAAAACAAAAGATGCCTCGAATCATTTACGACCCCGAGCCCCTGAACTGCATTGGAAGAGAAGAATTGGAGATGCCTGGATGGATAACACCTGAATTACCTAGGGGTTTCTTTAACACAACAAACAGAACTGCCTACTCCGTGGAGGAAGATGTAGAGGATAAAGATGAAAACAGTGAACCAAACATCATTCGAGATGGAGAAGGCAGTGAAACAAAAAAACCCGCAGGATGACGAGGAGGACGACGACGATCTGGTCTTCATGGGGGAACACGCGCAGAAAAATGATGAGGAGGAGGATGATGACGAAGAGCAAATCATAACAGTTGTGCAGCCAAGGTACACGCGTGTCTTTGAAACATTTGGTCAGCAGGTCAGAACGGATGATATAGCACCTCCAGAAGTCGATGTTGAAACCCAGCAAGTTCGGCAGGTCCATGTGCAAACGATTCGTCGACAAAGGGGCAGTGGAATTCCACCAAGGCCGCCTACTGCCCAACAAAAGAATCGGAAGCAGAATCAAGGAGGGCCACACGCAACCAAAAAAGTAAAGTTCTCCACACTACTGCCTCCTCGCGATCCTCAATTACACAGGTCTGTTGTCACCCCTCCATGCCCAATAAACATCGGTGAGCTACACCGTTAGAAGAAAAACAGTACACGCACGTAAGCATCCTTGCCTGACTACTGCAATTTAGTTATTACGCATAGTTTCAGCTTGTGCATTCTCATTAACAAAAAAAAGAAACATTCCATGTTGTATGTGTGCAGGATGAGAACATGCTCCAAGAACTTGTGCCTGTGAAAGATATGCAGTTCACATCAGAAGATGCGGCGCGAGAATTCTACAACACGTATGCGAGGCATGCAGGCTTCGGCACACGCAAAAACGATGGATACAGAACAAACAGATACATCGTGTGCTCAAAGGAAGGCAGAAGCAAACAAACTGTCATTGATTATGACAGAAAGCGAGAAAAAACATCAAAGAGGACTGGCTGCAAGGCGGGGATGAGATTGAAAAAAATAAAGGATGTGTTTGTGATAGCAGAGATTGAGCTCAATCACAACCACAGGATGATTGACAGCCCGGCTATGCTTCTGCACATGCACTCGCATAAGACGGATGACCCGTTGCTCGATAAACTAGTGAAGGACATGCAGAGCGACAACCTCACGCACACGCAGATGATGTCAACCCTGTCAAGGATGTCAGGAGGACTGCACTTTATGGGGCGCACCAGCCATGACTGGGTAAACATGTACGTTTACTAAAACAAAAAAAACGATATATCGTCTATTTCATGCAGTACGCTTTGTGCATTTTCTGTATGTCCATAATGCTGAAAGTATATTGTTAATTCGAACTGCAGGAAGCATCAATTCGCGAGGGAGGAAACATAGGACGATGTGAAGAAACTCCTGGCTTTCTTTGAAAAGATGCAGCAAATAAACCCGGAGTTCTTCTATGATTACGACAAAGATGTCGATAACCGTGTGCGCAACATATTCTGGGCGAACGCCAGCTGCAGGGGATCGTACGAAGATTTTGGAGATTGTGTCACATTTGACACGACCTACAAGACCAACAAGTTCCACATGCCTCTGGGCGTCTTCGTTGGAGTCAACCACCACCTCCAAAGTACGATATTCGCTGTGGCTCTCATCAGAGATGAAACAATACCGACTTTCGAGTGGGTGTTCCGGACGTTCTTGCGTTGCATGAACAACAAGCGGCCAATCTGCATACTCACAGGTATGCTGAAAAAAAGAGTGAAGTTAAATAACAATGCAGTTCACTGCCAAGTTTTCTAGTCCATTTCTTACATCCAATGAAAAAAAAGAAAAAAGCAGAAAAAGGATATGCAGTTCTCTCAATAACTCGCTGCTTGTTTTTTTTCTCAAAAACATGCAGATCAATGCCCCTCCATGGATGCCGCGATAAAAAGTACGCTCGTAGGCACGCTGCACAAGTTATGCCGTTGGCTGTCGGGGGAAACTGTCCTCCACGAACACCTATGGGACCGGAGCCCCTTGCTTGTGCGGTAAGAGGGCGGAGGGAGCACAAAGAGCAGATCGTGGAGATCACGCAGGCAGTTTACCCAGGTTCGGGCCGCGATGGACGCGTAAAACCCTACTCCTGCTTAGTTTGTATTGAGTTGGAGAGCTCGGGAGCTTGAAGAACTAGCTACACCGAGCGTATGAGCGATCTAGGTTCCGAACCCCCTCTACGTTGTGCATGGGCCTCCTTTTATAGTGCAAGGGGTCACCGACAGGTGTCAACGTAGGAGAAAGGGTAAAAATGTAAAAGAGGTGGTAGTTGTAACAGTGCGGGAATAGTGGAGCTACAGGGTATGAACAGTGGTCGCTACCTACTTTGACAGTGGGGGACAAGAGCATTTAATGCCCGTCGCCGTCGACCCCAAAAGCGCCCGCCCTTGCGTCTCCGTTCGCCACGGCGATGGCTTCACCACCGTGGAGTGCCACCGTGTCCCCCAGGCTGCACAGCCATCCGCCACGCGTCCCTGGAATGGCCCCAGTGCGACGCGTGGTTCGATGAGCTGGAGCGCGGGCACACAGCACAACTCCCCCCGGCAAGCACCTTGCCGGGGTCTTGACCTTGCCGGGCCCGGGAGCTTGTCGGGCTCTGAAGCTTGTCGCTCCCCGGGCCCTGCCGGGGCGCATGTTGCGCCGAGGCATGTCTTTTGTAACGCAATCTTCTAGTCTTCCTGGCAAGCTCCTCTTGCCAGGGCCTTGCGTGGGTGAGGTAATCTTGAGCCTGGAACGGCCTTCCCGGCAAGCTCTACTTGCCGGGGTCTTGATCTTCTGTCTTGTATACTTTGTTTTTGAATGGTTTTATATGGAGCAGGAAGGTCTCCGGCAAGCGCGTGGTAGGCCCTGCCGCAGGAAGCTGCTACCGCCCGTGCACAAGTTGGGGTACTGAGGTACCCCTACCTTAGTACACCGACAGGAGCCCCCGGGCCTGGGCCACACACGGTGCCGAGCGCTGTTGGGCCAGGCCCAAAACAGTGCACGGACACGCGCGGCCCACGGCACGCAGAATCCACTTCCGCATCCGCCGCGTCCCCCCGTAACGGCACGCGTCGATTGCGGCGTCGTGGGATGGGACGTGGCCACGTTCTTTTAATGGAAAGAGCGAAACGTCCCCCACTTCCCCATAAAAGCAGAGGAAGCAGGAGCGGTTCCCCTCCTACGCCTTCATTGCTTCTTCTTCCATCTCTAGAGATCCCCTCTTGCGCTCCGCCTCCACACCTCCTCCGCCGCCTTCCGCATCTGCGGCGCCGCCGGACTCTTCGTCCCCCTTCCCTCGCCGCCTCCGCCATGGCCCCGAAGACCGAGAAGGCGAAGGCGGAGAAGACCAAGAAGGAGAAATCGGAGCAGGCGGCGAGGCTTACTCTGCTGCGGAAGCGGAACGTCGTCTTCTCGCCGAGGCTCAGCGCGCGGGAGCTCTGGAACAAGTACTACTTGTTCTGGGCCAAGGAGACCAAGGCGCACCCTCGGACCAGAGCCTATCCCGCCGCTGCCAAGGACAACTACCCCGGCGGGTACTTCTTCTTCGCAGCTTTCTTCCATTGCGGCCTTTGTCCCCCTTTTTCCGACTTTTTCTGCGATATCATGCACACCTACGGCCTCCACCTTCTTGACTTCACCCCCAACGCCATCCTCACGATGGCGGTTTTCGCACATCTGTGCGAAAACTATATTGGGATATATCCAAATGTAGCGTTGTTTAGGCACTTCTTCACCCCTAGAGTAGAAGCCGGCGCTCCCCTCTCCGGAGGGATTTCTTGGGTCTTCCGCTTGAACAAGAAGGAGTCCTACTTGCCGGGGGAGCTCCGCGGCAAGTGGGAGGAGTGGCGTGCAGACTGGTGTTGGATAGTCGAGGACGAGCCGCAACCCTTCACCGCGCCGCGCACAACAGCCATCGTGCGCGGCAGGGACTGGAGTGAGTTGGATTCGGACGACGGCAAGCTCAACGTCGCTCTCATCAGAATTCTCCGTCTCCGGGTAGCAAGGTTGTCCGTCGGAGAAGTAGGAGCAGATTTCCTCCGCCGCCGCATTGCCCCTCTACAGGATAGGAAGAGGCCGGCATGGGAGTACGGCAACGCGGCGGACATAATGAGGCTGCGCCCCGGGCTAAACTTCAACTTCACATCACTGGAGCTAAAGGGGATGGTCCGGGAACTATTTAAGCACGACCCGGCCCACCCAGAGTGGTTCAGAGCTCCCCGGGGAGTGGTGCCCCTCTGCAACAGCACGGCCCGGGATTCCCTTCGCGCCATGATGCCCGCGTGTGACTCGCATGGCATCGATCGCACATGGATTCCGCCCAAGCCAGACGTCATCATGAGCTTCTTCGACAACCTGGTGGAGGTGGCGGAGAACAAGGACGAGATCAAGGGGCTCACACGGGACACCACCGACTAGGAGATAGCGTATATAGCTTCTCGGGTTGAAGAGGCCGCTGCAGCCACAGCGGCAGGAGAGTTTGGCTTCACGCCCGATGAGGCAGAGGCTGCGGATGCGTCCTGCCAAGCGGAGGAGGCGGAGATCCGCAGACTTCTGCAGCTTCCTCCCGACGAGCTCGCCGGGGTCCCTTCCTTGAGGCACTCCGGGATCCCCGGAATCCTAACCGAGGCCGTGGCGAGAGGCAGTGCTGCCGGAGGAAACAGAGGCGCCGCAGGGAGCGGAGGCGCCGGAGGGAGCGGAGGCGCCGGAGGGAGAGCGGCCACAGTGCAGGGCGCTGGGCCCAGCAAGCCTGCCGAGGAGGAGGAGGAGGAGGACGTCGGGGCCGACGAGGACTCCGACGGGTCCCTAGGGCTCTACGCCGACGACCTCTCCTCGTCATCGGAGACCTCCCCGCCTCGGGCAAGCCCTAGGCGATCTCCGCTGAAGCGTCTCCGCAAGGCGACGACGGGGACGAGGGCGCAGGCGCCCCGGCAACAACCAGCTCGCCGGGCGGCGCGAGCTACCCGGGGGAGCCAAGCTGCGACGGGGGCGCCCGGCGCACCAACCACGGCGGGGGCGACCCGCACATAGGCCCCGGCGGGGACGACCCACACACAGGCCACGGCGGAGGCGCCCCGTACGACAGCGCCAAGCGGAGGAGGGTCTTCGCAGAGCGGAGCGGCTGCTCCGCCTGCTCCCCGGGCCTCGGCGTCCATAGGGGCCGGGTCTTCGCAGCCCCCAGCCCCGGGGACCGCCAAGCGCCCGAGGGAGTCTTCGCCTCCTGCTCCTCGCGCGGACGCGCCTCAGGTGGCGTTTGACTTATCCGCCCTGAGCGACGACGACGAGGAGGAACAGGAGTAAGAACTTGAGGTTTCGCATCTTCTTTAACATTATCTTGATTCTTGTTGATGCTGATCTTGCTTTTTGCTTTGATCTCAGGACCTTGGCCCAGCGAGTGGCGAAGAAGGCCAAGGTGCCCGTGGTCGAGGTCGCGGACGACTCGCCCGTCGCGGCGACAAGGGACGCGCCGGAGACGAGCCTGCCGGACCCGAGCGCGGCTCCGAGGAGCAGCCCCCAGCGTAAGTCTGGGTTCCGTACTTCCGCTTGCCGGGCGTGCTTGAGAATTTTGTCTTGTGCTAATATCTTGATGTTTTTGTCTTGATTGTTTTATGCAGAGGTGGAGCCGCAACCACAGGAGCATCCGGAGGTCGCTCCCGAGGAGCCGCAGGCCCCGCCGTCCCCGCCAAGGGCGAACTCTCCGGCAAGGGAGAGCACTCCACCAAGGGCGGGTACTCCGCCAAGGGCGAGTACCCCGCCAAGGGCGAGTAGCCCGGCGAGGGCGGCCACTCCGCCAAGGCAGAGCTCCCCGGCGAGGGAGCCCGCCGCTGACGACGTCCGTCAAGGTAAGTTCCGTAACTTTGTCTTCTTGGATTCGTCTCTTTTTGGATATTTGCTTGAACTTCTTTCACTTTTTCTTCTTCTTCTAGATCCTCCTCCCCCCGAGCAGATGGAGACGGAAGTCATCGTCGTCGAGGAGGAGGGCGCACAGGGCGACGGCAGCAACGCCCCCGTCGCTGAGGACACGGCGGGAGCCGCCGAGCCGGCTGCGGAGGAGACCGCTCCGGCCGCAGACGCGGCGGCCGGGGAGGGGGACGGCGGCCATACTGCCGGCCCGGAGGCGGCAGGAGCGTCGAGCGCTGCGCCGGCCGCCGAGCCCTCCACCGAGAAGGAGCCGTCGGCCTATTATCTTGAAGCCCCTAACGGGGTTTACATCCAGGTGCCGTGGGGTTCTTCATCGCGAGCCCCCGCGGAGGGCGAGGCCTTTGATGGAGAGGTCCTCGCCTCCGCGGGTCTGAAGATCGTCGAGGCGCCCGGCGGAAGCGACGGGCCCGAGGAGGAGAAGCTGCTTCATCAGCTCCTGGCCCTTTACCGGGCCAGGCAGGCGAAGCTAGCGTCTCGGGAGGCCCTTGCTGCCAAGGCCGCCGTCGAGATGGAGAAGCGCGCGGCGGAGCTCCGCGCCGCCAACCAGGCCGCCCTCCGCGACGTGGCGGAGGAGCGCGAGAGGCTCGCCGGGGAGTACTAGGAGTGGCTCCTGGAGAAGGCCGAAGCCGAAGAGCAGCAGCGACTCGCCGGGGAGGAGCTGTCCCGGCGAGAAGGAGAGCTCGCCCAACGGAAGGTCAACCTCGACTCCCACGAGGAAGACCTTGCCGCTCGGGAGCAGGCCCTTGGCGGAGAGCTGAAGGAGGCGAAAGCCGCCGCGGCTGCCGCGGAGACCGCCAAGGAGGAGCTCGCGGCCAAGGTTGCGCAACTGGAGGAGTCACTGAAGGCGAGCGTGGAGCGGGTCACCGCGCTCAATACAGAGCGCGAGAAGGACGCCCACACCAACTCCGAACTCCAGGTGCGCCTCTCCAAGCAGGGCGACGAGCTGAAGGCCGCCAAGGACTCAATTGAGGATCTGGAGCTGAAGGTTTCCACGTTGAAGGACTCGCTCGACGCCGTCCGGGACCGGGAAACCAAGCTGAAGGAAGAGCTCCACAGGGAGCGAGGCTTGGTGGAGAGCGCCAACACTGCGGCCGAGAACTTCCGCCGGACCGTCGAGGTGTGGACCGACGACTTGGTGTCCTCTGCATCCAACATCGACCAGGAGCTGCTGGCGCTGAAGGTTGAGCATCTCATCTACTCTCCGGATCCAAACCTCCCTCACAGCGCCAAGCTCAGCCTTTTCTTCAGAGGGATCGCGCCGGCTCTTGCAGATCTTCGGAAGAAGCTCCCCGCGCAACTGGCCGAGGAGTCGCGCCAGCTCTGCGCGGGAACCTTGGAGCGCGTTCTGACGAAGATTGTATACCGCAATCCCGGTATAAACCTCACCAACGTTCTCCGCAGCTTGCCGGCCGACGCGAACACGGAGGCGCTGAAGGCGCAGGTCGCCCACATCATCGCCAAAGTGAACAAGATCTCCAGGATTGAGGGCGACCGCGTAGATTAGACCTCCTTTTTCTTTATCTCTTTTGTTGCTGCATAGGGCGTTATGAACTCATTAATCATTGCAACAAGTTATCCTTTGTAAGATATCTATCTTATTTTAATCAATCAGTGCAATGTTATCTTCCTTGTCTTGGTCATCTACTTTGTACGTTTTTCACCCTACGCTTCCAGGGAGCTTGCCGGCAAGGGTCCTTTGCCGCGAGCGCTGAGTGCTGGACTCTGAGCAGCCTGCTGGCCAAGGTCTTACCGGCAAGCAACCTTGCCGCAGCTAGTCGCAACGCACTCAGCTTGTTGAGTGAACTCGAAAACGAACCAAGGGCGCGACACTTGTCGCAGCTCACTCAAGTCGTTGAGCGTACTCGAAAACAAGACAAGGGTGCGGCTAGCCACGGGTAGGTTCCTCCGCGCACAGGTTTCCCATACAAAGTGTGATTGTTCAAGGAAGACAACTAAAAAATTAAAAATTTGAACTGCTCAAATTCTAATAACTTAGCTTTCATATCTTGCTTCTCGGTAAGACTTCTCTTTCTTGAACATCACTTGGTTCCTCTTCCATCTCCTTCCCCCCCGACAAACTTGTGCGCGAGGAATATTCCTTCTGCTTAAGAGGCAAGGAAAAAGAAGAGGGAAACAAGTATATGGCCTTTCGGCGTGCTAATGCTTACCGGATGTGTATGTTGCACAAGATGCCAAATAATTCATGCAAATAGCAAAGAAAAGCATGTAAAAGGCAAATAGCGCAAAACACAAAAGCTTTACTGATGCACGGGATCTGCGCCCGGCTTTGTACAAAGGGTTACATGCAACAGCGGCAAAGCTTGTACAAAAGGTGGTTGCCGGAGCGGATCACGGCAACCGCGCCTTATGGGTGAAACTTGCGAAGATGCTCTATGTTCCAGGAGTTGCTCACCGGTAAGCCTTCTTCGGTCTCAAGGCGGACGGCGCCGGGCCTTGTGACTTGTCTCACCCGATAAGGGCCTTCCCACTTCGGCGTCAACTTGTTGGAATTCTTGGCGGACTGAACACGCCGAAGAACAAGGTCGCCTTCCTCGAGACTCCTGGCCTTGACCTTGCGGCTATGATAGCGGCGCAAGGCCTGCTGGTATCGAGCAGCTCGTACAGCAGCCTGGAGACGTTCCTCCTCGAGGAGCAATGCATCATCTTGCCGCAGTTGCTCTTGCTCGAGCTCATCATAAGCGAGCACTCGAGGAGATCCGTATACGAGTTCCGTGGGGAGAACTGCCTCTGCTCCATAGACTAGAGCAAAGGGTGTCTGTCCGGTGGCTCGACTTGGTGTCGTTCTGATTGACCAAAGAGCCGCCGGTAGCTCCTCTATCCAGTTTCTTCCGCACTTGTGCAGCCTGTCAAAGGTCCTTGTCCTGAGTCCGCGCAGCACTTCAGCATTGGCCCTCTCCGCTTGACCGTTGCTCCTCGGGTGAGCAACAGAAGCGAAACAGACCTTGGCGCCAAGATCTTGGACGTACTGCATGAAGGTGCGACTAGTAAATTGTGTACCGTTGTCGGTGATGATCCTGTTGGGGATTCCGAAACGGCAAGCAATCGACCTGAAGAACCTGACCGCTGACTGTGCTGTCACTTTTCTCACTGGTTCCACTTCTGGCCACTTTGTTAACTTGTCGATTGCAACGTACAAGTACTCAAAGCCCCCGACGGCTCGGGGGAAGGGGCCGAGGATATCGAGCCCCCAGACCGAGAAGGGCCAGGACAAACGAATTGTTTGGAGAGCTTGAGCTGGCTGATGAATTTGTTTTGCATGGAACTGGCACGCTTCACACTTGGTTACTAGTGCAGTTGCATCTTGGAGGGCTTCTTGCCAAAAGAACCCTTGCCGAAAAGCTTTCCCGGCAAGCGCCCTTGCGCCAATGTGGTGGCCGCATATGCCTCCGTGTATTTCTGCCAACAGCTTCTATCCATCTTCCCTGGAGATGCACTTCAACCTGACACCATTGAACCTTCTTCTGTACAGCTCGTTATCCACGAATTGGTACATACTTGACTGCCTGGTTATCTTCTCTATTTCTTCTGGGTCGTCGGGAAGTTCTCCAGTTTGCAGAAAACGGACGATCTGCTGCGCCCATGCCGGAGCCCGAGGCTCAACGGCAAGGACTAAAGGCATGAGGGCCGCTGCGGGGACCTCAGCTTCTACGGCAAGAACCTCTGGCTCCGCCGGAGCTGATGGTCCCCCGGCAAGCTCGCCGGGGCGAGGCTTGTCGGGAACGCCTGCTTCAACTGCACAGATCCTCGGATCTGTAGGAGCAGACTGTTCCTCAGCGTTCTGATCGTTGATCTTGGGGACCTTGGCGGCGGTTTCAGGAAGATCCGCCGGTAAGTAGTCGCCGGAGACCAACTTTCTCTTTTTAGACTGCCCAATTGATGGTGTAACGGATGGTTGAGTCAGCTTGAGCAAGAAGGTCCCTGGTTCCACAGGTAACTTCATCGAAGCACACTTTGAAAGGCCATCTGCAATGTCATTGTGAGCTCTCGGGACGTGCTCCATTTGCAGACCTTCAAAGTGCTCTTCAAGCTTCCTCACTTCATCTACATAAGCTTCCATCAAAGGGCTCTGGTAACTCTTATTAACTTGTCGGACCACCAACTGAGAATCTCCCCGCACAATCAGCTTTCTGATCCCAAGTTCGGCCGCAATCCTGAGGCCGGCGAGCAAACCTTCATATTCAGCAGTGTTGTTTGTCGCTTGTTCCCTGGGAAAGTGCATCTGGATAACATACTTGAGGTGCTCTCCGGTGGGCGCGATGAGTACCACGCCGGCACCGGCGCCTTGCAGCGAGAAGGCACCATCAAAGTACATTACCCATTCACTTGTTGCTTCTTGTACGGGTGCACTTGTTTCTGGAATTTCCTCATCGGGCGTCGGGGTCCATTCAGCTATGAATTCTGCCAAGGCTCGACTCTGTATGGTTGAGGTACTTTCAAACTTGAGTCCAAAGCTTGACAGCTCCAGTGCCCACTCAACGATCCTGCCTGTTGCTTCTGGGTTGTGCAATATCCTCTTCAGCGGAAAGCGAGTGACCACTGTTATCTCATGTGCCTGGAAGTAATGGCGCAGCTTTCTCGAGGCCATGAGGAGGCCGAAAAGCAACTTCTGCACCCTAGAGTATCTTGATCTAGCCCCCTGCAAGAGGGAACTTACAAAATACACTGGGCGCTGCACCATCTTTTTCCGCACTTCTTCCTGTTCCTGCGCAGAGTTGTCCTTGTCGGGGCCAGAGCTTGTCGGAGCAGCCCCCTGCTTGTCACTGGATTCGCTTGCCGGTGGTGCAGACTCCTCGTCGGCCTCCCTCTCCGCTACTAACGCAGCACTAACCACCTGGTTGGTTGCCGCTAGGTATAGCAGCAACTTTTCCTGTGGTCTAGGTGCGACAAGTATTGGAGTGGAGGATAGGTACCGTTTCAAATCTCGCAGCGCTGCCTCCGCTTCCGGAGTCCACTTCATGGGACCTGCCTTCTTCAAGATTTTGAAGAAAGGTAGGGCGCATTCTGCGGACTTCGAAATGAACCTACTGAGGGCAGTCACACAACCTGCAAGCCTTCTGACATCCTTGACGCGCTTCGGGGCCTCGATCTGCTCAATGGCTTTAATCTTGTCGGGGTTAGCTTCAATCCCCCTCTGTGACACAAAGAACCCGAGAAGCTTGCCGGAGGGGACTCCAAAGACGCACTTCTCAGGGTTCAACTTGAGCTCTATCTTGCGCAGGTTCTGAAATGTCTCTTCCAAATCTTGGACCAGGGTATCCTTGCTCTTGCTCTTCACCACGATGTCATCCATGTAAGCCTCTACATTTCTGTGGATCTGTGGCTCGAAAGCAGTGTGCACTACCCTTGCAAATGTTGATCCTGCATTCTTCAGTCCAAATGGCATACGTATGAAGCAATAAGTGCCACATGGAGTGATAAATGCAGTCTTCTCTTCATCTTCTTTGGCCATAAAGATCTGGTGGTAGCCTGAATATGCATCAAGAAAAGAGAGTAGCTCACATCCGGCAGTGGAGTCAACGATCTGGTCAATGCGCGGCAAAGGGAATGGATCCTTGGGACATGCTTTATTCACATCGGTGAAGTCTATACACAGTCTCCACTTCCCATTGGCCTTGCGCACGACGACTGGGTTTGCTAACCACGTCGGATGGATCACACCTGTCGGTGTACTAAGGTAGGGGTACCTCAGTACCCCAACTTGTGCACGGGCGGTAGCAGCTTCCCGCGGCAGGGCCTACCACGCGCTTGCCGGAGACCTTCCTGCTCCATATAAAACCATTCAAAAACAAAGTATACAAGACAGAAGATCAAGACCCCGGCAAGTAGAGCTTGCCGGGAAGGCCGTTCCAGGCTCAAGATTACCTCACCCACGCAAGGCCCTGGCAAGAGGAGCTTGCCAGGAAGACTAGAAGATTGCGTTACAGAAGACATGCCTCGGCGCAACATGCGCCCCGGCAGGGCCCGGGGAGCGACAAGCTTCAGAGCCCGACAAGCTCCCGGGCCCGGCAAGGTCAAGACCCCGGCAAGGTGCTTGCCGGGGGGAGTTGTGCTGTGTGCCCGCGCTCCAGCTCATCGAACCACGCGTCGCACTGGGGCCATTCCAGGGACGCGTGGCGGATGGCTGTGCAGCCTGGGGGACACGGTGGCACTCCACGGTGGTGAAGCCATCGCCGTGGCGAACGGAGACGCAAGGGCGGGCGCTTTTGGGGTCGACGGCGACGGGCATTAAATGCTCTTGTCCCCCACTATCAAAGTAGGTAGCGACCACTGTTCATACCATGTAGCTCCACTATTCCCGCACTGTTACAACTACCACCTCTTTTACATTTTTACCCTTTCTCCTACGTTGACACCTGTCGGTGACCCCTTGCACTATAAAAGGAGGCCCATGCACAACGTAGAGGGGGTTCGGAACCTAGATCGCTCATACGCTCGGTGTAGCTAGTTCTTCAAGCTCCCGAGCTCTCCAACTCAATACAAACTAAGCAGGAGTAGGGTTTTACGCGTCCATCGCGGCCCGAACCTGGGTAAACTGCCTGCGTGATCTCCACGATCTGCTCTTTGTGCTCCCTCCGCCCTCTTACCGCACAAGCAAGGGGCTCCGGTCCCATAGGTGTTCGTGGAGGACAGTTTCCCCCGACATCTTTGGCGCGCCAGGTAGGGGGCATCGAGGTTGTGCGAACCTGATCCGGCGTTCACGCGGGCGCATTCTTCATCAACCTCTCCAGTTTCATCAGCAACCTCATCAGCAACAGCGACATGGCCCCGGAGAAGAAGGCTTCGGAGGTCGCAGGCCCGTCTGCGTCTCATCCGCCGCCACCGGAACCAACGGTGGGCGGGGGAGACGCCGTCGGAAGGGTGGTCGCCGGCGAGGACACGCGCGGCACCACCAAATCCAAGGACAAGACGGACGACCGAGCCTCGGTCTCCGTGGACGCGCCACGTCCATCTCAGCAAACGACAACCCAGCAGCGCCATGCCACAGGAGGTGGCATCCGCTTGTTGGGCCAAGGGCAAACCGGAGGTTCGCGGGACGCTCCGGGCCATCGTCCTGGCACAAGCAAAGCGTGGTCGCCGGGGCGGGACCCTGCTCCTTCTAACGCTGTTAGGAGTCCGAGCATATCCCGCTCCTCGCACCGCTCGCCCCTGCTCCCCTCCACTCCAGCAGAAGCGCTCGCAAGGGCGCAACTGCTCCTCGACTTCCCTCCAGCGGCAGACAAGGCCGAAGACTGGAGGGCAACCATCCAGAGCCTGATCGCCTTCGCCAACAACGATACGCCGCAGCAGCCGGCGACCTCGCGGCCGCGGCAAGTCGAGAAGACGAAGGCCGACGGCGACAAGACCGCCGGGGGTGCAACCACCGTGCATTCCCCGCCGCAGAAGCAGAAGACGCCGCCCCGCCGGAACAACGCCGACGACGGCTCCACGGCGTCGTCGGATCCGCGGGCTCGTCGGGACCAGCGCCAAGTCCTTGACGACCGGCGACAAGAAGACGCTCGAACGACGATCGAGCGCCACCGAGAAGCTCGGGGACAATCAGATCAGCGAGCTGGAGCCGCTGTCGACACGCGCGCGCCCGGTGAACCAGGCGACTTACCGTACGCGGCGGGTTGCCCTGCGTTTACCCGCGAGCTGCGGCGTGTCCAGTGGCCCAGCATGAAGAACTTCAAGCCCGACGTACCGGAAAAGTACGACGGCAAGACGCACCCCTCGGAATTCCTCAGCATTTACACCATCGCGGTGCAGGCTGCCGGGGGGCGCGACGAGAAGATTTTGGCGAACTACTTCCCGCTCGTGCTTAAGCCGAACGTTCGTTCGTGGCTTATGCACTTGCCGGAAGGCTCCATTTCTTCTTGGGCAGATCTTTGCCACCAGTTTGTTGGCGCCTTCACGGGCGGCCACAAACCCCACGACCAGGAGAGCGATCTCCACATTCTGGCCCAGAAGGAAGGAGAACCCCTGCGCAAGTACATCCAACGCTTCAGTCGTGTGCAGCACAACATCCCCGACGACCACCCTGCCGCGGTTATCAGCGCGTTCCACCAGAACGTGCGTAACCGCCGCATGCGTGAAGAAATGGCCATGACCAAGATACGGGATGTCAGCGAGCTCTATGCTCTAGCTGATAAGTGCGCACGCGCCGAAGAGGGGAGGAGACTCCCCGGAGAGGACACCGACGCGGGGGGGAAGCGACAGCGACGACGCCGCCCCGGCAAAGAAGAGCCGGCGGCGGAACAACAGGAGGAAGAACAAGAAGGAAGTGCTTGCCGTCGAGAAGTCCGGCAAGGAGGCTCCCGCCAAGCAAACACAGGCTGGCGGCTCCGGCAAGGAGCCTGCCCCTGTGGCAGCAGCCGACAAGCAGGACGGCTCCGACAAGCAATACTGCAAGATCCACCGCACCAAGGGCCACGACCTCTCCAACTGCAAACGCGTCGAGTACCTCGTCGAGCAGCAGAAAGCTGAGTACGAGAGGCGCGACAAGGAGAAGGCCCAAGGTGGCGGAGGAGAACCGAGCAAGAAGCGGCCATTCAATGGCCGGGGAGGACGCCGCGGCAAGGCAAAGCAGCGGCAGGGTGACCGAGATCCCCGAGGCCGCGACAAGGATGAAGAAGACGACGACAAAGACATGGAGGATGAGGATAACAGCGAGCAGGAGTTCCAGAAGGCCACAGAGGTCCTGTGCGTCGACGGTGGCGCCTCTCTGCACACCTCCCACCGCCAGCTCAAGCAGTGGGTGCGCGAGGTGAATGCAGCAGAGCCGCCCGTGGAGTCGCGCAGGCTCCTCAAATGGTCCAGCACGCCCATCATTTTTGATCTTGAGGATCACCCTGACCGCACCACTGCGGTCGGGTGCTTGCCGATGCTGGTCTCACCCACCATCCGCAACCTCAAGGTCACTAAAATGTTGGTTGACGGCGGGGCCGGGCTGAACTTGATCTCCTCTGCTGTGATCAAGAAACTCCAAATCCCAGATGGCGAGCTCGAAGAGACCGGTTCTTTCCAAGGAATCAACCCGGGAAGGAGCAAGCCCAAGGGGAAGATAACTCTGCCGGTGACCTTTGGCGGGGAGCTCAACTTCAGAACTGAGCGCATCACATTCGACGTCGCCGATATCCCATTGCCATACAATGGGATACTCGTCCGTCCCGCCCTCGCCAAGTTCATGGCAGCTTCCCACCACGCCTACAACGTACTCAAGATGCCGGGGCCGATAAGCGTCATCACCATCCATGGCGACAAGAAGGATGCGCTTGTCTGCGCCGACAAGATCTACCGGGATGCAGCAGCTGCGGCAGAGAAGGACACACTTGCCGCTGAAACTCCCGGGGGGAAGAAGACCAAGACCAAGTCAGGCAAGTGCTCTGGGGCCCACTCCGGCAACCGCACCTCTTCGGAGTGCTGCGCTGCCGTCGAGGACGTTCCATCGAGCTCCACCGGCAAGTGTAAGAAGGGGATGGCCGCTCCTCCGGCAACCAAGAAGGTGTCCGCCAAGGAGGACGGCACTGGTGGTACCTTCACCATCAGTGCCACACTTGACAGCTAATAGGAAAGCGCGCTCGTTGCCTTCCTGTGGGCGAATGTCGATGTGTTTGCCTGGCAACCATCTGACATCCCCGGTGTTCCCAGGAAGGTAATTGAGCACAAGCTTGCTGTTTGTCCTCATGCGCGGCCCGTCAAGCAGAAAGTGAGGAAGCAAGCCGTGGAGCGCCAAGAATTCATTACTGAGGAAATCAAGAAGCTAGAAGCAGCAGGCCTAGTTAGAGGTGTGATCCATCCGACGTGGTTAGCAAACCCAGTCGTCGTGCGCAAGGCCAATGGGAAGTGGAGACTGTGTATAGACTTCACCGATGTGAATAAAGCATGTCCCAAGGATCCATTCCCTTTGCCGCGCATTGACCAGATCGTTGACTCCACTGCCGGATGTGAGCTACTCTCTTTTCTTGATGCATATTCAGGCTACCACCAGATCTTTATGGCCAAAGAAGATGAAGAGAAGACTGCATTTATCACTCCATGTGGCACTTATTGCTTCATACGTATGCCATTTGGACTGAAGAATGCAGGATCAACATTTGCAAGGGTAGTGCACACTGCTTTCGAGCCACAGATCCACAGAAATGTAGAGGCTTACATGGATGACATCGTGGTGAAGAGCAAGAGCAAGGATACCCTGGTCCAAGATTTGGAAGAGACATTTCAGAACCTGCGCAAGATACAGCTCAAGTTGAACCCCGAGAAGTGCGTCTTTGGAGTCCCCTCCGGCAAGCTTCTCGGGTTCTTTGTGTCACAGAGGGGGATTGAAGCTAACCCCGACAAGATTAAAGCCATTGAGCAGATCGAGGCCCCGAAGCGCGTCAAGGATGTCAGAAGGCTTGCAGGTTGTGTGGCTGCCCTCAGTAGGTTCATTTCGAAGTCCGCAGAACGCGCCCTACCTTTCTTCAAAATCTTGAAGAAGGCAGGTCCCATGAAGTGGACTCCGGAAGCGGAGGCAGCGCTGCAAGATTTGAAACGGTACCTATCCTCCACTCCAATACTTGTCGCACCTAGACCACAGGAAAAGTTGCTGCTATACCTAGCGGCAACCAACCAGGTGGTTAGTGCTGCGTTAGTAGCGGAGAGGGAGGCCGACGAGGAGTCTGCACCACCGGCAAGCGAATCCAGCGACAAGCAGGGGGCTGCTCCGACAAGCTCTGGCCCCGACAAGGACAACTCTGCGCAGGAACAGGAAGAAGTGCGGAAAAAGATGGTGCAGCGCCCAGTGTATTTTGTAAGTTCCCTCTTGCAGGGGGCTAGATCAAGATACTCTGGGGTGCAGAAGTTGCTATTCGGCCTCCTCATGGCCTCGAGAAAGTTGCGCCATTACTTCCAGGCACATGAGATAACAGTGGTCACTCGCTTTCCGCTGAAGAGGATATTGCACAACCCAGAAGCAACAGGCAGGATCGTTGAGTGGGCACTGGAGCTGTCAAGCTTTGGACTCAAGTTTGAAAGTACCTCAACCATACAGAGTCGAGCCTTGGCAGAATTCATAGCTGAATGGACCCCGACGCCCGATGAGGAAATTCCAGAAACAAGTGCACCCGTACAAGAAGCAACAAGTGAATGGGTAATGTACTTTGATGGTGCCTTCTCGCTGCAAGGCGCCGGTGCCGGCGTGGTACTCATCGCGCCCACCGGAGAGCACCTCAAGTATGTTATCCAGATGCACTTTCCCAGGGAACAAGCGACAAACAACACTGCTGAATATGAAGGTTTGCTCGCCGGCCTCAGGATTGCGGCCGAACTTGGGATCAGAAAGCTGATTGTGCGGGGAGATTCTCAGTTGGTGGTCCGACAAGTTAATAAGAGTTACCAGAGCCCTTTGATGGAAGCTTATGTAGATGAAGTGAGGAAGCTTGAAGAGCACTTTGAAGGTCTGCAAATGGAGCACGTCCCGAGAGCTCACAATGACATTGCAGATGGCCTTTCAAAGTGTGCTTCGATGAAGTTACCTGTGGAACCAGGGACCTTCTTGCTCAAGCTGACTCAACCATCCGTTACACCATCAATTGGGCAGTCTAAAAAGAGAAAGTTGGTCTCCGGCGACTACTTACCGGCGGATCTTCCTGAAACCGCCGCCAAGGTCCCCAAGATCAACGATCAGAACGCTGAGGAACAGTCTGCTCCTGCAGATCCGAGGATCTGTGCAGTTGAAGTAGGCGTTCCCGACAAGCCTCGCCCCGGCGAGCTTGCCGGGGGACCATCAGCTCCGGCGGAGCCAGAGGTTCTTGCCGTAGAAGCTGAGGTCCCCGCAGCGGCCCTCATGCCTTTAGTCCTTGCCGTTGAGCCTCGGGCTCCGGCATGGGCGCAGCAGATCGTCCGTTTTCTGCAAACTGGAGAACTTCCCGACGACCCAGAAGAAATAGAGAAGATAACCAGGCAGTCAAGTATGTACCAGTTCGTGGATAACGAGCTGTACAGAAGAAGGTTCAATGGTGTCAGGTTGAAGTGCATCTCCAGGGAAGATGGACAGAAGCTGTTGGCAGAAATACACGGAGGCATATGCGGCCACCACATTGGCGCAAGGGCGCTTGCCGGGAAAGCTTTTCGGCAAGGGTTCTTTTGGCAAGAAGCCCTCCAAGATGCAACTGCACTAGTAACCAAGTGTGAAGCGTGCCAGTTCCATGCAAAACAAATTCATCATCCAGCTCAAGCTCTCCAAACAATTCCCTTGTCCTGGCCCTTCTCGGTCTGGGGGCTCGATATCCTCGGCCCCTTCCCCCGAGCCGTCGGGGGCTTTGAGTACTTGTACGTTGCAATCGACAAGTTCACAAAGTGGCCAGAAGTGGAACCAGTGAGAAAAGTGACAGCACAGTCAGCGGTCAGGTTCTTCAGGTCGATTGTTTGCCGTTTCGGAATCCCCAACAGGATCATCACCGACAACGGTACACAATTTACTAGTCGCACCTTCATGCAGTACGTCCAAGATCTTGGCGCCAAGGTCTGTTTCGCTTCTGTTGCTCACCCGAGGAGCAACGGTCAAGCGGAGAGGGCCAATGCTGAAGTGTTGCGCGGACTCAGGACAAGGACCTTTGACAGGCTGCGCAAGTGCGGAAGAAACTGGATAGAGGAGCTACCGGCGGCTCTTTGGTCAATCAGAACGACACCAAGTCGAGCCACCGGACAGACACCCTTTGCTCTAGTCTATGGAGCAGAGGCAGTTCTCCCCACGGAACTCGTATACGGATCTCCTCGAGTGCTCGCTTATGATGAGCTCGAGCAAGAGCAACTGCGGCAAGATGATGCATTGCTCCTCGAGGAGGAACGTCTCCAGGCTGCTGTACGAGCTGCTCGATACCAGCAGGCCTTGCGCCGCTATCATAGCCGCAAGGTCAAGGCCAGGAGTCTCGAGGAAGGCGACCTTGTTCTTCGGCGTGTTCAGTCCGCCAAGAATTCCAACAAGTTGACGCCGAAGTGGGAAGGCCCTTATCGGGTGAGACAAGTCACAAGGCCCGGCGCCGTCCGCCTTGAGACCGAAGAAGGCTTACCGGTGAGCAACTCCTGGAACATAGAGCATCTTCGCAAGTTTCACCCATAAGGCGCGGTTGCCGTGATCCGCTCCGGCAACCACCTTTTGTACAAGCTTTGCCGCTGTTGCATGTAACCCTTTGTACAAAGCCGGGCGCAGATCCCGTGCATCAGTAAAGCTTTTGTGTTTTGCGCTATTTGCCTTTTACATGCTTTTCTTTGCTATTTGCATGAATTATTTGGCATCTTGTGCAACATACACATCCGGTAAGCATTAGCACGCCGAAAGGCCATATACTTGTTTCCCTCTTCTTTTTCCTTGCCTCTTAAGCAGAAGGAATATTCCTCGCGCACAAGTTTGCCGGGGGGGAAGGAGATGGAAGAGGAACCAAGTGCTGTTCAAGAAAGAGAAGTCTTACCGAGAAGCAAGATATGAAAGCTAAGTTATTAGAATTTGAGCAGTTCAAATTTTTAAATTTTTTAGTTGTCTTCCTTGAACAATCACACTTTGTATGGGAAACCTGTGCGCGGAGGAACCTACCCGTGGCTAGCCGCACCCTTGTCTTGTTTTCGAGTACGCTCAACAACTTGAGTGAGCTGCGACAAGTGTCGCGCCCTTGGTTCGTTTTCGAGTTCACTCAACAAGCTGAGTGCGTTGCGACTAGCTGCGGCAAGGTTGCTTGCCGGTAAGACCTTGGCCAGCAGGCTGCTCAGAGTCCAGCACTCAGCGCTCGCGGCAAAGGACCCTTGCCGGCAAGCTCCCTGGAAGCGTAGGGTGAAAAACGTACAAAGTAGATGACCAAGACAAGGAAGATAACATTGCCCTGATTGATTAAAATAAGATAGATATCTTACAAAGGATAACTTGTTGCAATGATTAATGAGTTCATAACGCCCTATGCAGCAACAAAAGAGATAAAGAAAAAGGAGGTCTAATCTACGCGGTCGCCCTCAATCCTGGAGATCTTGTTCACTTTGGCGATGATGTGGGCGACCTGCGCCTTCAGCGCCTCCGTGTTCGCATCGGCCGGCAAGCTGCGGAGAACGCTGGTGAGGTTTATACCGGGATTGCGGTATACAATCTTTGTCAGAACGCGCTCCAAGGTTCCCGCGCAGAGCTGGCGCGACTCCTCCGCCAGTTGCGCGGGGAGCTTCTTCCGAAGATCTGCAAGAGCCGGCGCGATCCCTCTGAAGAAAAGGCTGAGCTTGGCGCTGTGAGGGAGGTTTGGATCCGGAGAGTAGATGAGATGCTCAACCTTCAGCGCCAGCAGCTCCTGGTCGATGTTGGATGCAGAGGACACCAAGTCGTCGGTCCACACCTCGACGGTCCGGCGGAAGTTCTCGGCCGCAGTGTTGGCGCTCTCCACCAAGCCTCGTTCCCTGCGGAGCTCTTCCTTCAGCTTGGTTTCCCGGGCCCGGACGGCGTCGAGCGAGTCCTTCAACATGGAAACCTTCAGCTCCAGATCCTCAATTGAGTCCTTGGCGGCCTTCAGCTCGTCGCCCTGCTTGGAGAGGCGCACCTGGAGTTCGGAGTTGGTGTGGGCGTCCTTCTCGCGCTCTGTATTGAGCGCGGTGATCCGCTCCACGCTCGCCTTCAGTGACTCCTCCAGTTGCGCAACCTTGGCCGCGAGCTCCTCCTTGGCGGTCTCTGCGGCAGCCGCGGCGGCTTTCGCCTCCTTCAGCTCTCCGCCAAGGGCCTGCTCCCGAGCGGCAAGGTCTTCCTCGTGGGAGTCGAGGTTGACCTTCCGTTGGGCGAGCTCTCCTTCTCGCCGGGACAGCTCCTCCCCGGCGAGTCGCTGCTGCTCTTCGGCTTCGGCCTTCTCCAGGAGCCACTCCTGGTACTCCCCGGCGAGCCTCTCGCGCTCCTCCGCCACGTCGCGGAGGGCAGCCTGGTTGGCGGCGCGGAGCTCCGCCGCGCGCTTCTCCATCTCGACGGCGGCCTTGGCAGCAAGGGCCTCCCGAGACGCTAGCTTCGCCTGCCTGGCCCGGTAAAGGGCCAGGAGCTGATGAAGCAGCTTCTCCTCCTCGGGCCCGTCGCTTCCGTCGGGCGCCTCGACGATCTTCAGACCCGCTAAGGCGAGGACCTCTCCATCAAAGGCCTCGCCCTCCGCGGGGGCTCGCGATGAAGAACCCCACGGCACCTGGATGTAAACCCCGTTAGGGGCCTCAAGATAATAGGCCGACGGCTCCTTCTCGGTGGAGGGGTCGGCGGCCGGCGCAGCACTCGACGCTCCTACCGCCTCCGGGCCGGCAGTATGGCCGCCGTCCCCCTCCCCGGCCGCCGCGTCTGCGGCCGGAGCGGTCTCCTCCGCAGCCGGCTCGGCGGCTCCCGCCGTGTCCTCAGCGACGGGGGCGTTGCTGCCGTCCCCCTGCGCGCCCTCCTCCTCGACGACGATGACTTCCGTCTCCATCTGCTCGGGGGGAGGAGGATCTAGAAGAAGAAGAAAAAGTGAAAGAAGTTCAAGCAAATATCCAAAAAGAGACGAATCCAAGAAGACAAACTTACGGAACTTACCTTGACGGACGTCGTCAGCGGCGGGCTCCCTCACCGGGAGCTCTGCCTTGGCGGAGTGGCCGCCCTCGCCGGGCTACTCGCCCTTGGCGGGGTACTCGCCCTTGGCGGAGTACCCGCCCTTGGTGGAGTGCTCTCCCTTGCCGGAGAGTTCGCCCTTGGCGGGGACGGCGGGGCCTGCGGCTCCTCGGGAGCAACCTCCGGATGCTCCTGTGGTTGCGGCTCCACCTCTGCATAAAACAATCAAGACAAAAACATCAAGATATTAGCACAAGACAAAATTTTCAAGCACGCCCGGCAAGCGGAAGTACGGAACCCAGACTTACGCTGGGGGCTGCGCTGGGGGCTGCTCCTCGGAGCCGCGCTCGGGTCCGGCAGGCTCGTCTCCGGCGCGTCCCCTGTCGCCGCGACGGGCGAGTCGTCCGCGACCTCGACCACGGGCACCTTGGCCTTCTTCGCCACTCGCTGGGCCAAGGTCCTGAGATCAAAGCAAAAAGCAAGATCAGCATCAACAAGAATCAAGATAATGTTAAAGAAGATGCGAAACCTCAAGTTCTTACTCCTATTCCTCCTCGTCGTCGTCGCTCAGGGCGGAAAAGTCAAACGCCACCTGAGGCGCGTCCGCGCGAGGAGCAGGAGGCGAAGACTCCCTCGGGCGCTTGGCGGTCCCCGGGGCTGGGGGCTGCGAAGACCCGGCCCCTGTGGACGCCGAGGCCCGGGGAGCAGGCGGAGCAGCCGCTCCGCTCTGCGAAGACCCTCCTCCGCTTGGCGCTGTCGTACGGGGCGCCTCCGCCGTGGCCTGTGTGCGGGTCGTCCCCGCCGGGGCCTGTGTGCGGGTCGCCCCCGCCGTGGTTGGTGCGCCGGGCGCCCCCGTCGCAGCTTGGCTCCCCCGGGTAGCTCGCGCCGCCCGGCGAGCTGGTTGTTGCCGGGGCGCCTGCGCCCTCGTCCCCGTCGTCGCCTTGTGGAGACGCTTCAGCGGAGATCGCCTAGGGCTTGCCCGAGGCGGGGAGGTCTCTGATGACGAGGAGAGGTCGTCGGCGTAGAGCCCTAGGGACCCGTCGGAGTCCTCGTCGGCCCCGACGTCCTCCTCCTCCTCCTCCTCCTCGGCAGGCTTGCTGGGCCCAGCGCCCTGCACTTTGGCCGCTCTCCCTCCGGCGCCTCCGCTCCCTGCGGCGCCTCTGTTTCCTCCGGCAGCGCTGCCTCTCGCCGCGGCCTCGGTCAGGATTCCGGGGATCCCGGAGTGCCTCAAGGAAGGGACCTCGGCGAGCTCGTCGGGAGGAAGCTGCAGAAGTCTGCGGATCTCCACCTCCTCCGCTTGGCAGGACGCATCCGCAGCCTCTGCCTCATCGGGCGTGAAGCCAAACTCTCCTGCCGCTGCGGCTGCAGCGGCCTCTTCAACCCGAGAAGCTATATACGCTATCTCCTGGTCGGTGGTGTCCCGTGTGAGCCCCTTGATCTCGTCCTTGTTCTTCGCCACCTCCACCAGGTTGTCGAAGAAGCTCATGATGACGTCTGGCTTGGGCGGAATCCATGTGCGATCGATGCCATGCGAGTCACACGCGGGCATCATGGCGCGAAGGGAATCCCGGGCCGTGCTGTTGCAGAGGGGCACCACTCCCCGGGGAGCTCTGAACCACTATGGGTGGGCCGGGTCGTGCTTAAATAGTTCCCGGACCATCCCCTTCAGCTCCAGTGAGGTGAAGTTGAAGTTTAGCCCGGGGCGCAGCCTCATTATGTCCGCCGCGTTGCCGTACTCCCATGCCGGCCTCTTCCTATCCTGTAGAGGGGCAATGCGGCGGCGGAGGAAATCTGCTCCTACTTCTCCGACGGACAACCTTGCTACCCGGAGACGGAGAATTCTGATGAGAGCGACGTTGAGCTTGCCGTCGTCCGAATCCAACTCACTCCAGTCCCTGCCGCGCACGATGGCTGTTGTGCGCGGCGCGGTGAAGGGTTGCGGCTCGTCCTCGACTATCCAACACCAGTCTGCATGCCACTCCTCCCACTTGCCGCGGAGCTCCCCCGGCAAGTAGGACTCCTTCTTGTTCAAGCGGAAGACCCAAGAAATCCCTCCGGAGAGGGGAGCGCCGGCTTCTACTCTAGGGGTGAAGAAGTGCCTAAACAACGCTACATTTGGATATATCCCAATATAGTTTTCGCACAGATGTGCGAAAACCGCCATCGTGAGGATGGCGTTGGGGGTGAAGTCAAGAAGGTGGAGGCCGTAGGTGTGCATGATATCGCAGAAAAAGTCGGAAAAAGGGGGACAAAGGCCGCAATGGAAGAAAGCTGCGAAGAAGAAGTACCCGCCGGGGTAGTTGTCCTTGGCGGCGGCGGGATAGGCTCTGGTCCGAGGGTGCGCCTTGGTCTCCTTGGCCCAGAACAAGTAGTACTTGTTCCAGAGCTCCCGCGCGCTGAGCCTCGGCGAGAAGACGACGTTCCGCTTCCGCAGCAGAGTAAGCCTCGCCGCCTGCTCCGATTTCTCCTTCTTGGTCTTCTCCGCCTTCGCCTTCTCGGTCTTCGGGGCCATGGCGGAGGCGGCGAGGGAAGGGGGACGAAGAGTCCGGCGGCGCCGCAGATGCGGAAGGCGGCGGAGGAGGTGTGGAGGCGGAGCGCAAGAGGGGATCTCTGGAGATGGAAGAAGAAGCAATGAAGGCGTAGGAGGGGAACCACTCCTGCTTCCTCTGCTTTTATGGGGAAGTGGGGGACGTTTCGCTCTTTCCATTAAAAGAACGTGGCCACGTCCCATCCCACGACGCCGCAATCGATGCGTGCCGTTACGGGGGGACGCGGCGGATGCGGAAGTGGATTCGGCGTGCCGTGGGCCGCGCGTGTCCGTGCACTGTTTTGGGCCTGGCCCAACAGCGCTCGGCACCGTGTGTGGCCCAAGCCCGGGGGCTCCTGTCGGTGTACTAAGGTAGGGGTACCTCAGTACCCCAACTTGTGCACGGGCGGTAGCAGCTTCCCGCGGCAGGGCCTACCACGCGCTTGCCGGAGACCTTCCTGCTCCATATAAAACCATTCAAAAACAAAGTATACAAGACAGAAGATCAAAACCCCAGCAAGTAGAGCTTGCCGGGAAGGCCGTTCCAGGCTCAAGATTACCTCACCCACGCAAGGCCCTGGCAAGAGGAGCTTGCCAGGAAGACTAGAAGATTGCGTTACAGAAGACATGCCTCGGCGCAACATGCGCCCCGGCAGGGCCCGGGGAGCGACAAGCTTTAGAGCCCGACAAGCTCCCGGGCCCGGCAAGGTCAAGACCCCGGCAAGGTGCTTGCCGGGGGGAGTTGTGTTGTGTGCCCGCGCTCCAGCTCATCGAACCACGCGTCGCACTGGGGCCATTCCAGGGACGCGTGGCGGATGGCGGTGCAGCCTGGGGGACACGGTGGCACTCCACGGTGGTGAAGCCATCGCCGTGGCGAACGGAGACGCAAGGGCGGGCGCTTTTGGGGTCGACGGTGACGGGCATTAAATGCTCTTGTCCCCCACTGTCAAAGTAGGTAGCGACCACTGTTCATACCCTGTAGCTCCACTATTCCCGCATTGTTACAACTACCACCTCTTTTACATTTTTACCCTTTCTCCTACGTTGACACCTGTCGGTGACCCCTTGCACTATAAAAGGAGGCCCATGCACAACGTAGAGGGTGTTCGGAACCTAGATCGCTCATACGCTCGGTGTAGCTAGTTCTTCAAGCTCCCGAGCTCTCCAACTCAATACAAACTAAGCAGGAGTAGGGTTTTACGCGTCCATCGCGGCCCGAACCTGGGTAAACTGCCTGCGTGATCTCCATGATCTGCTCTTTGTGCTCCCTCCGCCCTCTTACCGCACAAGCAAGGGGCTCCGGTCCCATAGGTGTTCGTGGAGGACAGTTTCCCCCGACAGCCAAAGATGTCGGGGGAAACTGTCCTCCACAAACACCTATGGGACCGGAGCCCCTTG
>LR738709.1:43521035-43539577 GCA_902687465.1 Secale cereale | reverse complement strand
CATAAAATGCAGTTCTCTTCTGTATGAAAATAAAATAAGATGAGAATGCCACTCTCAGAATGCGGTTCTCTTCTTTATGAAAAACCTGACATCGGAATGTCATTTTGAGAATGCAGTTCTCTTGTTCTATAGAATCTGACATGAACGTGAATCAATACAGAAAGGCAGTTAGAAAAGAAAAAAATGTAGACTCAGACTAGGATTCACATACACTGCAGTGCGTGCGTGCTGCGTTTAAAGCTTGCAGTGCAGTAACCTTCGACTACACAGTGCAGTGCGCTTAGTGCAAAAAAATGTAAAACAAAAACGATTCCGCTTCTGAAGCGATGCAGTTCGCTTACGGGAAACGATTCCGCTTCTGAAGCGATGCAGTTCGCTTACGGCGGACGATTCGGTTCGCCTGCCCTAAAATAAATGCGCCCACTATCGCCCGAAGCGTCGCGCCGCCCCTCCTCTATCCCGACGGTTGCACGACGCACGAACTGCAACGATCATCACGAACCCACGATCGCCAACACGGTTGGGAGACGAGATCGTGGCCTCGGCAGAAGTTGCTGCCGCTCCCATTTAAATCCCGCGCTCCATCGAACAGACCATCCGCACAAAACACACAACGCTGCCCCTTCCTCCTCCTCTTCCTCCTCTTTGCAACAATGGGGTTCAGCAGGACCTACGACGCCGTGCATGCGCACGGGAACACGAAGCTGAAGGTGGTCTACACCATCGACGTCGCCGCCATGGCGACGTACGTCGAAGAGTTCAAGACAGTTCTCCAGCAGCGCCGCCAGAAGATCATCGGCATCGACGTGTAGTACACACCCGACCACAGCAGAGCGGCCCTGGTTCAACTATCCATCGGCAAGTACCACCCAGTGCTTCTTTTCCAGGTATGTGGTACATTGGGCAAGAGATGCATCCCCTTCGACAGGTTCCTCGGCGACCCAAGGTAAGCAATTCTCTCTGCCGAGTACGTGTTGCAGTTCTATATGCCCATGTATGCAGTTCCGAAAGGTATAACTTGCGGTTCACTTTCCTTAGGTTCGAGTTCGCTGGCTTCGCCATCAAGCAGGACAAGGAGAAGCTCGCAGCCTGCAACCTCCACATCCCCAACTTCGTCGACATCCAGACGAACTGGAGGGTGCCTGATGGAACGAAGCCACTGGACTCGCTTGGCGATGTAGCTGCTGCCATCATCGACGACGAGTACGCAGACATGAAGATGAAGATGACAGACCACGACCACAGCCTCTGGACTTCCATTCTCAGCACCAAGCACGTCGAGTACGCTGCCAAGGACGCCTACGCTGCGTTCGAGATATGGAACCGAATCAGCACCATGAAGAAAGGCCTCCCGCGCGCTGAAATAGAGAAGAGCAGGAAGCGCCCGAGGTCATCCTGGAAGCCGTGGGGCAAGGGCGCATCAACTTCCACCTCCAACTCCAACGGGTGGAACTAGTGAAGCAGGACAGATGCTGAAACCCAAGGATTCCTGTCGCAAGTGCTCGATTTAGTTTCCATCTGCGTATGTAGATTAGTTTGCTTTCGTTCTAGTTTGCTTTGGGACAATGTTTGCTTATGTTGCGTTAGTTTGCTTGATGATGTACTATGTTAATTATGACCGCAGAACCGTTGTTTCTATCTATCAAATATATGCAGTTCTCAGTAGTCTGTTTTCAGTATGTATATTGCTTCAAAAACTGCTGCTGTAGCTAGGATACACATAAAAAACAAAACTATCAGAGCAGTTCACATAGAGAATTATTTCACAAAACTGCTCCTGTTAAGAAGGTTGATGCAGTCCTCTTTTATTAAAAAAAATCTAGTTTCGTATGTGGGTTAAAAAAAGGAAAAGCTCGGTGGGGGTTTCCAGAATGCATGTTCTTCAACTGCGGCTGCTGATAGGATGCACATGTGTGACGCCCGAAGACCGACGTCCCAGAAGATTCCAGAAGATTCCAGAAGTTCCAGATGTTCCGGGTTGCCCGTGTGTTCTTTTGTGCTTGCTTTATTTATTTTTGCATTGCATCATGTCATCATGCCATCATGTCATTTTTATTTTGCATCTCAACCTAAATAAATCGTGTGGACCTTCGGTCCATTTAAATCGAGGGAAGAATGTCTTCTCTTTATAACATATAAAAGCCTCCTAATAATTATGGAGCTATATTAATAATTATTCCATTGCTTCGGAATCACCATAACACACTTGCATAATTTCCCCATGCTTTCACTTCGAGTTTCTCCTTCAAAAACCTTGCCAATAATTCTTTCCGTTGTTTCGAGGTTCCTCCGAAAATTCGAACATTTTTGGACACTTCAATAATCACGTCTTAGTTCAAACCTATTTGAATTAAATTCAAATATGTTTGAATTATTTTCCGATCTGGCCTTTTGTATTTTTCTCCGGTCGTGCTCATTTTTATGAGCCCGAGGAAAATATAATTCCATGTGCTAACTTTTCCTAACTCCCCTCCTCTTTTCTTTCTTCTCTTTTATTTTCTGCTAAAGAAAATAAATAAGAAAACTCCTCCTCCAGTCAGGCCTTCTGGCCCGTCTTCTCCTCCTCCCTCTGGGCTTCAGCCTCCTTTTCCTTCTCCTCCAGCGGCCCATCCTCCCTCTCCCTCTTGGGCCCTCCTCTTCCCAGCAAGTCGGCCCAATCTGACCATCGACCGAACCCTAGCCCGACCGAGCCAGCGCTCGCTCGACCCTCTTCTCCCGCACCCCGCCGCCGCTTCTCCCGATCCCCTCTCTCGCTCTCCCCCTCGCAGCCCGCACCAGTCCCCTCGAGCGCTCGTTCCTCCCCCCGATTCCCTCAGCCCTGCCGCCATCCCATCACTCCAGGACAGGATCCCGATTCCCCCTCGCATCCTCCAGCCCGCCTGGCCCGAGCTCCAGCGCGGTCCGTCCTCGCCCGGCGACTCCCTCCTTCGCGCCCCGATGGCTACTGCCAGCCGCCGCCGCGCCAAGGACGACTCTCCTCTCCTCCGAGCTCCCGCGGCCAGGAGCCCAGGCACCGCCGCCTTCCCAGCCGGGTCGGATCCCGTCGCCCCTCTCACCCCAACCGCCGCATCCCCAAGCCGGCACGGGACCGCGCCAGGGTCCTGCGCGCCAGGAGCTCCTCCTTCGCCCGCGTCGGGTCCGCGCCAGGAGCTCCGCCGTCCAGGCCGCGACCTCCCTCCGGCCAGGATCCGCAGCGCCGCGCCTCTGCGCCTCGGCTCCCTCGTCCTCAAGCCTTGCCTCTGTCCAGGAGCCGCGCCCCGCCTAGGTCGCCGCGGTGCTCCTCTTCTGCCTCCGAGCGCCTCCAGCAAGGCCTCCTCCTCCGCGCTGAGTACCCCGACCGCAGCCACTCCGAGGAGCTGCTGCAACCTCGAGCGCCGGCGCCGCCTCACCATCTTCCTCGCCAAGTTGCCGCTGCTACGTACTCGTCATCGTGCTGCCCTTTTGTTTTGCTCCTGTATTGTGTTTTGTGTGTGCTTGTACTGTTGACTTGTCAGATGACCCGTGTACGAGTAAACCCGGCATTGCGTCAAGTACCTCTACATGACGGCTTGAACCTCTACGGCAAGTTCCACGACCGAGTACCCCTCCGATGCAAGTACCACTACGAACGGGAACTACTACATGATGAATCGCCAAGTACCACTACTTCCACTACCGTCGCAAACGAGAACCCCAAGTACCACGACACGAGCTCCGTGAACGTCTACCGTCGCCCCGAGTACCACTACCGTCGCTCGACGACCGCGAGTACCACTACACGGTCGCCACGAGTACCCCTACGGCCCCGACAAGTACCACGACGACCGAACGGCTACGAAACGTGAACGACTACGTCGCCGAAGACCCTCAACTACAACTACGGAACTAGTACCCCTACCGATGACCGTGAACAACTACCGCCGTCATGGAACCGGCAAGAACGAACGGAACGAGTACATCTACCGTCGCTCGTGTACCACTACTTCCACTACTACGGCTACTTCCTCGACGCTCTCGAACCCCCCTGTGAACGTTTGTTTCGAAGGTATAACCCCGAGACGATGACCCGTGGATGCTTGTTGTGTTGTATGAAATGTCTCCCGTGTGTGCTTCGTGCCCGTTTCACCTTTTGTCTTGTTCCTCGGTTGCCTCGTCACCGACTCGTGGGAACCCGGTAACGGGATCACCCCACCTTTCATCTCGTTTGACTCGCTCACGCCATCTTTCCCTTTTGCACCGGACTCTCAACGAGTTACCGGAACCGAATTGTTGCGTGGCATCATTTTGGATCGTTGCCGTGGCACCTTTTCTTTCCACCACGGTGACAATACCTCTTATCCTCTTATGTCAACCTTTTAATATAATTGCATAAACTTGATCATGTCATCCGCATCATTTAACAACATTATATATGTTAATTATTGTTGTTGCTTTAATAATTATTAAACATGCTCATGGGGATTTTCCGGATATGTTGTTGTTATTCTCCGTCCTCATTTAAATTGCTAGTTAGTGTAGTTTTATTATTGTTTCACCTCTTTCCATGTTAAAACATTTAATCTTGTCTTGTAAATAACGAGAGTCAACTAAATAATTAAATGTGGTGTTTCGTCAATATGCAACTCGTTGCATATTGAGCTCCACTTAACTTGTAGTATTTGTTTGTGCACTTTGCCATGCCATGCATATTTAAACCGGACATGCATCATATTTGGATGTGCATCGTATGCCATGTTTATGCTTGTGTGTTTACCGTGTTGTTTCTTTCTTTCCGGTTGCTTCTCTTGTTAGCTTCGGTTTCGTTCCGGAGTTGTGAGGATTCGCTCGTCTGTGTTGCTCCGTCTACTTCTTGGATCTGTTCTTCTCCCTTGTGGAATCCCAGGCAAGATGACCGAACCCGGATACCATTACTATCTTTGCCTATTGCTAGAGTATCGTTCTTTAGTTTTGCCTCGATGCCCATGTTTTCCTGTCAGCCTCCTATTGTAACCATGAACCTGTTTAACCACCCTACCTATGCAAACC
Source organism: Secale cereale (assembly GCA_902687465.1). NCBI lineage: Eukaryota > Viridiplantae > Streptophyta > Magnoliopsida > Poales > Poaceae > Secale > Secale cereale. The sequence goes on along the minus strand of LR738709.1, from coordinate 43,534,573 downwards.
TTTGATTGGCTATACGTAGGCTTCGCTCAGCCCTTCTTATAGCATTGTTAGTTGCAGGTGAAGATTGAAGATGCTTGCTTCATGTTGAAGTTTGGTTGGGTTATATCACACTATATAAATGCTTAAAATGAAATCATCTATATATTGGCAAGGGTGGAAGGCTAAGCCTTTTGGTTGGTGTTTTGTTCCACGCATGCCGTTAGGAACCGTATAAACCGGTGTTATGTTCCTTGATTATGCGTTCCTAACACGGTTGGGGTGTATGGGACCCCCTTGATAAACCGCTAAGTGCTAAGTCTTTTCCAGCAAGTCCCAACATTGGTACTATTTGCCTAATAACTAATAAAACATGCATAAGGGTCTTGCAAACCCTCTTTCTTAATTCAACCCCCCGGGCCAGTGCTCCACATGAGTGTTGGTCCGAACTGGGCAACCTGCGGGGCCACCTCGAGGAAACTCAAGGTCTGGTAAAAACCCGTAGCTTGTCCCATCCGGTCGTGGCCTGAGACGAGATACGCGTGGCTACTATCAGGGTGTCGGCACGCCGGGAGGATTTGCTGGATTAGCCTTACCTTAGTTCGGTTTAACTTGAGCACGGGATTCCGAGAATACTCGGGTCTTCCCACCTATGGAGTTGCGACTTCGCGGATCGTGGGCTTGTGATGGGCCAAGTTGGAACACCCCTGCAGGGTTTGAACTTTCGAAAGCCGTGCCCGCGGTTATGTGGCAGATGGGAGCTTGTTAATTCCGGTTGTAGATAACTTGACACAATGTTCCAATACACTACCAGCGTGTGTACCGTGACTGTCAATTTCCGAATAGGGATTCGGGAGTTGAACACGGTGGGGTTATGTTTGACCGGCTTTAGTTAGGATCACTTCGTGATCATCTCTCGACCGAGGCACTTCTCTTCTCGCTCTCTATTGCATAAGTTAGTGCTAGTTGCTGCTGCAGACTCTTGTTGTTCCTTCACCTCTTATTCTTTCTTCAGCCTTATCCTCTCCCAAGGCTTAAATAGTCTTGTTACCTGGGAACGGGATTGCTGAGTCCTCTGTGGCTCACAGTTACTTCACCACACCATGCAGGTTCAGCCGAGTTTGATGCAGGAGTTGGATCAGTGCTTCACCAGGAGCTCGATGAAGAGCATGGCTGTTTGCTTGTGACGTTTTGTTGATCAGTAGTGGTTCTTCTACTAGGATTCGATCCTGACCTGTGGCTTTATGTTGTTTTGGTATCTTTCTTTTGGATCTTCACCCGTAGTCGGGTTGTGATGTTTTGAATGATGATTGTTTATGTAATGTATTGTGTGAAGGGGCGAGTGTAAGCCAACTATCTTCTTTTGCAATTTAATCCCTCTTTTACATGAGTCGTGCAAAGATACCAAACTTGAGATCATTCTAGGATGGGCTTATACCTTTAAGTCGTGCCTCGACACGTAGGAGGTATAGTCCCATCCTGGGCATTACAACATGAAAGACTATATGTAAAAAAGCAGTTCACTTATACTCAGAATTCTCATAAGAAAATACACTAGAACCCACGCAAAAAATGTCAGATTATTACAACAAAAATGTCTCATGCTGCTGCTGCTCAAGCGTGACTGATCTAAAGCAAATTTAACTTGATTTCCAAACACTTTGCATGCCTATAAAACATAGCCATGACAACATCCCCTGCCTGAAGACCAGCTTCCTCCACAAATTCCTTTCAGCCATCTTTGAGAACCAAACAATCATCAGAGCCAACAGAATACATAACATCAACATCATGATATCCATTCTTGCTGAGCAACACCAAATTAACACAGCTTTCTGTTACCCTGACTAGACCAGAAGGGAATTTCTGCAAAGAAAAACAACAAGAACAGAAAAAAAAATAAGAACAACTAAGAAAAAGATTACAATCTTTCAGAAACTAAATTGCTGCTACAATCTTCATAAAAAAATATTGATGTCAACACATAATAATATTGACTAGACAAAATTGCTGCTGCTCCTACAATGTTCATAAAAAAACTACTGTGGGAAAAGCAGTTCACTTATACTTGGTAGCAAAAAAATTTCTTCAGAAAACTAATACTCCTACAAAAATTTAGGTACCGTTAACTACAAACAACACATGAAAAAGAATATCCGAGAAATACATACCCATGAAACACTGACATCATCGTCAGTCAACTGATGGACGAATGGAGCCCGAAATCCAATACCTGAAGAATATAGAATAGAACAGAGAGCGTTGTGCCGCTGCCTCTGGTTCAGAACCAAACCTTCAGAAAAAACGCATGTCTCCAACATCGGCTCTAACCTTGCCAGGCAGCCGCACGCGCAATCCATTGCCAGGCGAAAAACAGATCTGGTTGGGAGAAAAAACAGATCGAGCAGGAGTGGCGCCGCCACGGATAAGGTGAGATGGGAGCCGCCAGGGATAAGGTGGGAGGGGAGCCAATTGACCCACCAGTATATATATATGTAAAACAAACAACATAAAAAACGACAAATAAAGCAGTGCGGTTACATAACAAAGTGCATTCCGCATTGCATATTACTGCAGTCCACCGCGATTGACCAAAGCAAAAAAACTTATCAAACTAGTCCCCCCGACACCCCCGTGGCTGTAATGCAGTTCATACAGGTTCGCATTGCATATTAATGCAGTTCGCCGCACTACAAAAATTCAACGCGCATTGCATATTACTGCAGTCCACCGCTCTTGACCACGATTCACATACGAAAAACACAGCCTGCAATGCAGTTCTAACACCTATATAATGCAAAAAATCTCAAAAAACATCTTTGAGAAACGACCAGAGCCAGTCGCGCCGCAAAAAAACATGGACAAAAAACTTAAAATTCTTCCAAATTAACAACTTAATCCGCTCCAATTCATACGGATAGATCAAAAGCAGCCCGTAATTGACGAAAACAACAGAATATTACATACAAAACGCAACAATTTCGATCCGCACGGAGAAGAACAGAGAACAGAGAACAGAGAAAAGCGGAAGAACGGACGCAGATCCGCCAAATCCAAGGATTTCCGTCGTTTTCTCGCAGAATTCAATGCTTAACCACATATTAAATCAGCGCACGCAAGAATAAACCTGTAGAAATCAGTCAAACTAGCCAGAAACACTGCTAAATGAATGTTTCCTGCTGCACCTCTATGTGGTTCGCAGCAGAAGAAGGAAGCAGTGCGCATAGCTTTCCAATGCAGTTCGGAAGTGTTATGAGAATATTATTCTCATAATGTTATGAGAATAGACCGGCTATATATATATATATATATATATATATATATATATATATATATATATATATATATATATATATATATATATATATATATATATATATATATATATATATATATATATATATATATATATATATACATATATATATATATATATATATATAGCCTGAAAACATCGAGACGATAGAAAAAAAACCTAATTCCACCGCCGCAACCTTCTGTTCCCGTGAGATCCCATCTTGGGGCCTGTTCCGGAGCTCCGTCGGAGAGGGGATCTACCACGGAGTGCTTCTACATCAACACCATAGCCTCACAAATGAGTTGTGAGTAGTTTACCACAGACCTTCGGGTCCATAGTTATTAGCTAGATGGCTTCTTCTCTCTTTTTGGATCTCAATACAAAGTTCTCCTTGATCTTCCAGGAGATATATTCGATGTAATCTTTTTGCGGTGTGTTTGTCGAGATCCGATGAATTGTGGGTTTATGATAAAGATTATCTATGAACAATATTTGATTCTTTTATAAAATCTTTTATGTATGATTATAATATCCTTGCAAGTCTCTTCGAATTATTGGTTTGGTTTGGCCTACTAGATCTATAGTTCTTGCAATGGGAGAAGTGCTTGGCTTTGGGTTCAATCTTGCGGTGTCCTTTCCCAGTGACAGCAGGGGTAGCAAGGCACGTATTGTATTGTTGCCATCGAGGATAAAAAGATGGTGTTTATATCATATTGCTTGAGTTTATCCCTCTACATAATGTCATCTTGCTTAAAGCATTACTCTGTTCTTATGAACTTAATACTCTAGATGCATGCTTGCTCGACAGTAATTTGTTCACCCACCGTAGAATTCTGCTATCATGAGAGAAGCCACTAGTGAAACCTATGGCCCCCGGGTCTATTCTCAACATATTAATCTTTCATCTACTTTACTTTGCTTTATTTACTTTCTGTTCTTATACCAAAAATACCAAAAAAATTATACTATCCTATCTATCAGATCTCACTCTCGTAAGTGACCGTAAATGGATTAACAACCCCTTACCGCGTTGGCTGCGAAGTTCTTATTTGTTTGTGCAGGTGCGAGGGACTCGCGCGTGGTCTCCTACTGGATTGATACCTTGGTTCTCAAAAACTGAGGGAAATACTTATGCTCCTGTGCTGCATCACCCTTTCCTCTTCGAGGGAATACAACGCAAGCTCGAGAAGTAGCATAATGGCGCCATAATTTTCTCGGCTTGTAGGGCGTTATTTTCTTGTCGGGGAGCTTTAGAAGCTGAACTTTGTGCATGCATGGAAGGGCTCTCTTTCTCAATACAGAGATCTGAACTGCCAATTATTGTGGAATTGGCTGCAAAATTGATTCAGGAGGAGTTGGACAGGTCCTTATACTCTGCCTTGGTCAGGGAGATTAGGTACTTAATGAGTCTTCGTAAAACTTGTAGTACTCTTGTTAACCGTACTCAGAATAAGGTTAGCGGTAGTATGGCTAAGTTTGCTAGGGTTGAAGGTAGAACTATGACATGAATTGGTTCAGGACCTTCGGTATCTGTAGAGCTAGCTATGCAGATTGTAATCCCGAGAATATTTGAGTAATACAAACTGTTACATGCAAAAAAAGGTGGCAATAGTATTAACAGTATAATGTCCATGTTGTAAAAAAACAAGATGAGTAACTAGCAATTACAAAGTCAGAATAATAAATTGATACCTTCCAAATGTATCTACTTTTCCAAACAGTTTTGCTCTTGTTTTGGACTCTAATTTGCATGATTTGAGTGGAACTAACCCGGACTGATGTTGTTTTTAGCAGAATTGCCGTAGTGTTATTTTTGTGAAGAAATAAAAGTTCGCGGATCGAGCTGAAAATTTACGGAGATTATTTCTGGAATATATAAAAAATATTGGTGATGAGAACTACCAGAGGAGGGCCACCCAGGAGCCACAAGCTCAGGGGGCGCGCTTGTCGATGTCAAAACCGGCAGATCTCAAGTAGGGGGGCCCGAGATGTAGATCTTGGATCGATGGGTTAAGAAGGAACACAAAGACAGTATTTACCCAGTTAGGGTGTCCCAGCTGTAAAAATAAATGTTGTCATAAATTGAATTAAATGAAAAAATAAAGATAAAATATAAACAGAGAAAAATTGACAAAGAGAAAGGAACCCGTAGAAATTTCTAGAAGTACATTTAAAATCTTAATAAAACTTCAAATGGTTAACCATATACCTAGATATCATCAAATTAGTTTTTGTGCTAAAAATATCATTATTATAATATATAATATAATTTCATCATATTATTATATTTTACTTTTTTCTGAAATTCTACCTAACATATCTTCCAAATCATCTTTTTTTGTAATATAACTTGTGAATTTCCTAGTTCTAGACCCACAATTTTATCCACGTGGGTGTTGAGTATTATTTGTACGCTCATCATACCATAGTTTAAACCGGTGTATTTTATAAATCTGAGATATTCCCGCTGATATTACTACGAACGACTAATGAATACAGGATATTGCGAAAACATCTTTTTTATTTGCTGCCACAGGAAAATGGGCTATAGATGGGTAAAATCAAGCATATACACGGAAAGGACAAAATGAAGATAGATGATATTAAGTGGGAGGCACAGCTGAAGCAACAGAGCGCAAGACGGTGTTAGGTACGGGTGCAAGCGCTCGTACCAGGTGCCCGCGGCACCGCCTCGTCCAACCAAGCAACTATTATAAGGGGGCCTTCGTCAAATTCGCAACAGAGCAATCGCTAGAACTCGTCATTTATATGGTGTATGTGTGTATCTTTGAACTAGCGTTTCTTCATATCAATGGAGCTATCACATCAAAATTTCAACAAAAAGAAAAACAATGGTAAAAATATTTATTTGTAAGGGAAAATTAATCATGGGAGTGTATTAACACTAAAATAAACAAACATAAATTTAAGAGGAAAGTAATATTAGGAAATTATGTGTAACATAACAGAACAAAAAACATCTATTCTGGCTAACCTTTTTATTTCCCCTATACTAATATACTAAAATAACAAAAAAAGCCAAAAAACAAAAAAAATCTATGAAATAATGAATTTGTGACATTGGTTTACTCTAAGAAGAAAATAAAATGAATGAAACTATTTGTACACAATTTAAACATAAATTATTATTTTTAGTAATGTTCAAGAATAGGCATATAATAGTGATTTTAGCAAAAAAAAACTTGTAAGAAGGAATGAATAAGTTACATTCGTATGACCCTCAGAGAAGGAAATAAAATAAGAACTAAATCAAACTAAAAATAGTGGAGTATTCTAAGAATTAATGTATTAGTGACTTTGGATTTCCGTACAAGAAGGGGAAAAAGAAGTAAAAATTAAAATGTAATCAAAATAATTAAAAAAATCAAAGAAAAATGAATAATGCCATTGGTATTATCCTTTAAGAATAAAGAAAATGGGAAGTAATAAATAAATAATAAAAGAGTTTGCACAAATTTAAACATAGATTACGTTTTATAATATACAAGAAGAAGCATATAATAGTGGAATTTTCACAAAAAGGAAAGGTTTCTTAGAAGGGATAAATTATTTACGTTGGTATTACCATTAATGAAGAAGGAAATGAAATAAAAAAATCAAAATAATGATTAAAAAAGAATGGATTAGTGGCATTAATATTGCACTTTAAGAAGAAACAAAATGAAAAGTAATAAAAAAATGACAAAAGCAACTTACGCATAAATTGTGCATTTTAATATACAAGAATAAACAAATAATAGTGTAATTTGCACGAAAAAGGAATTTTACTAAGAATGAATACATTAGTGGCATATGTATTACTAATAAAGAATAAGGAAGTAAAAACTAAAATAAAATGAAAATAGTAAAGTTTTCTATTAAATAATGAATTAGTAGCTTTGGTGTTATCCTTTAAGTAGAAACAAAATGAAAGAAAAACTAATTAAAAATTAAAATAGTGAAGTTTCCCAAAGAAGAACGCATTACTCGCATTGGTGTTATCTGTAAGAAGAAATAAAACAAAAACAAATCAAAAAAACAATCACCAAATTTCCAGACTACATACAAAACATGTGCTTTTTTAAAATATGCAAGAATAAGCATACCATAGTGGAATGTTTGCAAAAAATAAGTTTCCTAAAAAGGAATGAATTAATCGTATTGGTATTACCCGTTGAGAAGAAATAAATTAAAATAATAACAAAAAAATTAATATGCAACAATGGAGTAGTGGCATTTGTCTTACCTTTTAAAGGAAAAAAGACTTGCACATAACTTTGCACTGAAATTGCACTATTTCGTACTAGTATGCAAGAATAATCATGTAATAGCATAACTTTTGTGTATATTTTATAGTATTTTTCTGTTAACATTTACACTCACCCAACATCCCAAATATTACCAAAACAAGCGACTAATAAAGAAAAAATCAAGAGCAAAACATATAAGAACCAGAAAGCAGGAAGAAATATCAAAGGGAGAAAGGGGAAGGCTGGGCCGCATAGGTAATGGGCTTGAGCTAGCCCAGTAAGGAATTGACTGACCTAAATTCGTGGTTAGCCGAACGAACCAGCCCAAAACCATTTGAACTGTCCAAAAAAGCACAAATCTTATTGCAGAAATCAATGGCGAAAGTCGACTTACCTAAAATCGATTTTCAGGTAACTCTACTTGGAATGGGTGTAACTTAATGCACCTGTATATATTTTACAGGTGTAAATTACGGGTCAACACTTGAAACCTGCCTGGAATCGAAACGACAGGATGAGCTATGTAATCTATACCGGCCAGAATCAAGGAGAAACGCCAATCCAAACGCGGCCAAAGTGCAACATATTTGACTTTGCCGGCATGGGTTAAGCCGAGCTTGTGTTGCAGTTGGCAAACACTTTGCCGGGTTTATTATGGCAATTGCAAGTGGCCTGGGCAATCAGGGAAGTTCCGATAGTGAAGGAAGCAAGGATGAGCAATGCCAAGTCCATTGTCATGGTAGTGATCGATAACATGCAGGCCAGAGGGTAGCTACGCATCTAGAAAGCGGTGTCATGTTCGTGTCACCCAATTACTTGTGGATAGCCCTGCATGTCGCGCGCGTGCTGCACGTCAAGCCCGGCCGCAAGAGCATCGCTCATGCACACACTGGTTAAAACTTGGAGAGAGATAGAGAGGAGGGGGACAAAGATGGACGGCACTGTCCATAACAGAAGGTGAATGAGGGTCCAAAAAGCCGGCCACTTTCCGGCACGCACCGTTTGCATACAGAGCGGCAGCAAACCAGCACAGTAGAAGTAGCAAGCACGGCAGAGAAAACATTTAGTACATATATATGCAGTTGACGTAGAGGAAGAAGTGCATTCCTCTCAAGAAAACAGTGTGTGGAGACAGACAGACAGAGTAACAAAAGGGTGACAAAAGCCTTGCATGCAGGCCACAGTGGCGGCCACTGTAGCTAGCTGACCTAGACGATCGTCACGCGTACACATATGTAGGTGTGTGTATGGTTCACTTATATGGCCATGCATGTACGCGTACGCGCGCATGCAGGGAGGGACAGCCGGGCATCATATGGCAGACGGCGACGACGACGGATCATGGACGTATCGCGAGTGAATGGATGGATCGGCGCTGTGCATGCAGGTGTGTTGTAGTGGCAGGATCCTCTGATCCACAGTCTATGGATGATGTGACCACTCCCTCATCGTCTCTTAAATCATCTCTCTCTCTCGTCTCATTCCTCCCTCTGCCTGCTTCTCTTCCCCCTCACGCCACCTTCTGTTCTGCCTCCTCCTCCTCCTACGCCCCTCTCCCACCAACAGTAGGTGCTGGTGTGTCTGTCTGCCATGGATGTAGTAGGGAGCAGGAAGCTAGCTAGAGGTGGGGAGGGGAGGGGAGGGATCACTACTCACTGGCCATGGCATGCACGCCGAGTGAGGTGAGATCAGTCGGATCAATGCCTGTGCTGTGCATGCGCCAACAGTGCGCATGGCTGCAACTCTCTGGGCCTGCATGCCCCTCCATCTGCAATGGCGAGAAGAAGAGAAGAGAGGAAGGACCACGTACCTACGCTACGTTGTACTACGTCTGCGTCTCCCTGCACGCGGGTAGGAGATCTCAATTCTTTGTCTCCACCCATAAACATTCCGAGTGCTGCCGCCCGTCCCCCACACCACCACACAGTAAAACCGCATTTACAATTTGGCCTCATCTTCTCCTATCTGTTCCTGCCAAACATTGACTTGCTCTGCTCCCTTCCTGCAGATCAACTGCCGGCTGGCTGCTGGATCTGTGTGTGTGTGTGTGTAGAGGAACAGTGAAGCTGAAGCAGCATTTGTAAATTGTAATGTTTCACAATGTAGTGGCTTCTGTTCACGTAGACATTGATTTCGTGTGCCCCGCCCACTTGATTAGTTCACTCTTAAAAATTCATTTCATGGTAATTGAAGCCTACCCCTCCATAGTTATCGCTGGGGCTTACCGCCAAGGTTGCACTGCGAAATTATGGATTATGGACTTATTAGGAGGAGCAGAGTGAGTGGGTGCAGATTCAGAGCCTAAGTTACGGCGTGGATTAGTTAGCCTTGTGTCTAAAGCTGCAGCTAGCGTTATATTATCGGAAAAAAAATTCGTCCCGCTTTATATATAAAGCACCGATCAACAAGCATCCAATACAAACGCACGTGACCGCAACACACGCACACACCCAGGGTAAGATATATATAGCGCTGAGCACACTAACACCACCCCTAGCACTATCACCGCGAAGAGATGAAGCTACATATAACGAACCATGTGCTCCAAGGCGGCGCCTCCAGGAAGGGTACGACACCGGAGTGCCGCCACCGCCCAATCCGAGGATCAGAGTTTTCCCTGGAGCCGCATGACGGGCAATAAGAGCCGCGATGACGTCTTCAAGAAGGGAACGATCTTCGCCGCCGCCGGTCTGTTCAAAGATAGAAAAGGTTTTCACCTCGGCCAACACTCACCGCCATCGAACGCCACACCCCGGCTACCATGCCACCCACACGGCATGGCCATCGGGAAGCACCAAGCCACGGGCTCAGCCCAAGAGCACCGCGCTACCACCACCAGGGCCGCCGCCCCGGCGTCCAAGACCTTGACATCGCCTCACTCGAGACCCGCCGCTACCCCAACCAAAGAGACGAGCGGAAAAGTCCCACCTTTCACACCCCTTGGCGACCCCCAGCGTCGAGACCCAATAGGTTGGCCAGAACTAGCATCCACCGACCCGTCCTGCTGCCCCGCGCGCGAGACGAGCTCGGTTTGGCAGCACCGCGAGAGGGACGAGGTCAGTCCTGCTGCACCATGTGCGAGACGAGCTCGGTCCTGCCGCACCGTGCGAGAGACGAGCTCGGTCCAGCCGCACCGAGCGCGAGACGAGCGGTGGACCGCAGCTGGAAGAGGGCCAGCCCTATGATGGGAGAAGCGCCCGGGCGACAAGGAGAAATGGCGAAGGACGAGACGGTCCGCACGCCGACAAGCCGACGCCGGAGAAGCGGGCCTCTGCCGCAGGCAGATCCGTCGAGCCACCGTGGAGCCGCCACGACACCGGGAGGCCAACACCAAGCGGCGAACCTCCCCACGCCGCAGCCCACGGCCAGAGCAGCGGCCACGCCAGACCGCTGCCCTATCCGCGTCGCCCGGCGAGCTCCAAGCGCCGGAGCCGCCCGGCACGCACCACTGGAGCCACGTGCCGCCGGCCGACCCCCAACACCAGATCCGTCCGGATCAAGCAGGAGACCGGCCACGCGCCACCTCCCGAGACGGGAGCACCGCAGCTGCCTGCCGCCGCGGAACCAGGACAACGGCGCGCCGCCGCGAGCCCGCCACCGCACCGCTGAACCCCGCAGACGCCCATCGTCGCCACTTGAAGGACCCGCCCCGTACCGGCGCCCCACGAGCGGAGGGGGAAGGAGGGCCCCGCCGCCGCCGCGCCCACCGGGCTTTGCCCGGCAGCGCTCGCCGGCGGCAGCGGGGAGGAAGGGAGGAGGGCGGGGCCGAGGGAGGGGCGGCTAGGGTTTCCCCAGCGCGCGGGGGCGCGTCGCGGGAGGAGAGGGGAGGGGGGCGGGATCTAGGTGGTTCCTTGAGAGCTACTGGAGTCACTAGCGTTATATTCACAACTGACTTGATGATCTCGTCACTCCTTTACCGGTCCACATGATTAATTCATTATTAGCCAGCAATGATCCTACTGGGTTCTGCCACTCTGAAACACTACCGCGAGCAAGTCTCCCAATCTGGACCACTTGAGTGCAAAATAATTTTATTTGCCGAGGAAAAATAGAGGAGCATGGACTTGAGGGAAAAGAGAAACAGGGTTTCTACCTTTTAGTAGATCCTCTGATTGCACCAAAGGAACTTCATATGGTAGGAGTTCTACTAAATGTTTGCCTGCTGTCTACGGTTCTTTGCTGCGCCTAGCACCTTTGTATCTTGTCCTTCTTTTCTTTGGTTTTTGCTTGTGATCTGTTGTTACACTGTTTCGTCATTGTAAGGGCTTTATTAATTAAAAGCCAGCGATAGCCTCTTTTTTTTTCTTATATAAAGAAAAAGGTTCTTACCAAAATTTAGGATGAAACCAAACACTAGCTGTAATCACGGTTTATGCATTTTTCTCTCTTTGCCATGAATGTAGTTTTGTTTCGGTGAAATATTAGATGGTACATGACAATCCGACATCCCTACCCCGCGTCTCTAACCCTAGGAGACAGGGGGGCCGCGCCGTCGGCCTCCTCCCCTCCCTCCCGCCGCCGCCAGAGGTCCCGCCGGGCGAAGCCCGGGCGGCGACTGCCGCGGCGGCGGGGCCTTCTCCCTCGCGCGGCGGTGCCAAGCTCCACTGGCGGCGGCGGTGCGCGGTTCGGCGGAAGGAGTGGGAGGATCCCGACGATGAGCTTGAGCCAGCGACAACACTGGAGGCGGCCCCCTCCCCCGTGGCGAAGGCGCCCCTGTTGTTGCGGCTGGGAGCTCCGGTATCGCGCGGCCCAGATGGGCTTGGGCGGGCCGTCTCTTCTGGGCCATGACCATAGGCATGTACAGTGGAGCCTGACTACGCCGGCTGCTTGGCACCATGGTGGTGCCGGCGGCCGGCCAGGCGGTGGCGGGTTGGATCTTCACCGTCCAGCCCCCGTTTTGGTGGTGGTGAGACGGTGGTCAGCGCCTCCTACTCCGCGGACGGCTTTCTGGCTCGCCTCTCGTCGATGGTGAGGTCAAGATGGCTCATTGTTGCGTGTTCATGGGCGTTGGTGTCGACAGCAGGGCCTGGGCGAAATTCCTGCGTGAAGCTAACGCCCGCGAGCGCCGTTACCTCCTTGGAGGCGTATTATTGGCGCTGCTCGTGCTTCCCTGCCTCGAGCTCCAAGGGAAACCCTAGGTCTGGCCACCGGATCAGGCGGCGGCGGCGCTATTGCGTCGCTCCCCTCTTAGAGGCGTCGCCTTGTTGTTTCGTGGAGCCCTTGGTACTAGATGGAGTCCGGGTTGACTGTCATTGAGAGCGTGGGCTTCCAGGACGCTATGTACACCGTCCCGAGTGCTTCTTGGTCGATGCCTCCTTCGGTCGGTTCGGACCTGCCACCCACTCGCTGACTCTTAGGTGCATATAGGCAGGCGGTGTTGTAACATCCCCAGATCTTCACCCTGTTGTTAAGCTCATTAATTGCCATGTCATTATATTCATCATCAAGGTAAATGTATTAGGAAATAATTCAACTCAAATTCAAAATTCAAATAACAAGTGAAAATAGAAAGACTCCAAACTTGCCAACAAAAATGTTCATAATATTGCAAATAATCCAAAAATAATTGTAAAAATAAAATCAACATTAACTGAATCATTTGATTGGCCCTAACCTATTTAAAACAGTAGCTAAATCAGTTATCTAAATCCAATTCTAATCAAATAAAATTCAAATGATTTTTCAAATGACCCAAAAACATTTGAGGCAGTGAGGTATAATACATATTAAGTATTAGGACCAATTACACATTTTACAAAAGTATTCTAGTAGCTTAACTAAATGCTAACAGTGGCTAAAAGAAATAGCAGAAAAAGAAAAAAAGGAAAAGAGTAAAAGCTTACCTGGCGCTCACCCGTTGCCAGCGACGGCCCAGCCCTACTTCCCCCACCTCCCACCTGCTCCCGCCTCTCTGTCGAGCTCACCGTGGCTGGGAGCGCGCCGCTCCGCCCACCGGCCGCCACGGTGGCAGAGCAGTTGGGGGAGGAGGATAAGGACCTCCCCCGACGCCTCTC
>LR738709.1:43421024-43511109 GCA_902687465.1 Secale cereale | reverse complement strand
GGCCCCGCATGGAATTAAGTTAACTAATTAAAACTGCTTAATATAACCCTGTCACTGACGTGCGGGTCCCACCAGACCTGTTGACTGGTCAACAGTGCTGACTGGGCAGATCCAGTCAATGACAGGTGGGTCCAGTAGGCCCCTGTTGACTGGTCAACCCAGCCAGTCAACTGCTGACCAGGTAGTTGACTGGCCCCACCTGTCAGCTCCTCTGGTGCACTCTGGGTGCACTGCACCGGGTGCACCCAGCAAATTACCTGTCATTTTTGAAATAAATATAAATCAGTAAAATTCCAGAAAATCAATTAATCTTAGAAAATTCATATCTTTTTAACCGTAGCTCGGATCGAAAAACTTTCTACATGAAAGTTGCTCAGAACGACGAGACGAAGCTAACTGTGCTATCTGTTTCCGTATCGGGACCCTCTACGGGGGTGAACCCGCAACTTTTAGCCTGTTTCCGGTAGATGAATAGTGCACATACACCCGGTAAATAATTCCAGATAATTCCTAAAAATAACTAATATGACTTAGACATGTTTTTAGGCAACCCTGCACTGCACGTTAGCTTAGCACGCTCTGTGTTGCATATGTTTTGTGTATTTATCTGTTTCTTCCCCCCTCTTCTCTCTCGGTAGAGCCCGGCGCTGACGCAGATCCCGAGACCGACGCCGTCCCGGTGATTGGTTCCCCCTCCGACGACCTTGCTTTTGCCACCGAGCAACCAGGCAAGCAACCCCCCCTTTGATCATTCCGATATCGCCTATGTCTATTCTCTCTTATTCTTGCATTAGAATTGCTGCTACTGCTACTGCTCCTATTACTGTTGCATAGCCTGTTTTTGCTAAACTGTTGATACCTGTCTTTATTCATAAACTGCTTAGTATAGGTTGGGTAGCACTGCTGTGGTCCAGCATTCTCGTAGTTGCCTCGCATAGTACCCTTGCCTCGATCAAGCGATCGAGCCCCTTCCCCTGACCTTCTTCACATCACCGCACACCCCCTAATATGCTCGACTCCGCAGAGTTAACATCGGGTGACGAGGGTGATACCTCCGAACTCACTTCCGATGTTGTCCCTGTATTATAGCTAGCTCGTTGTGGGTTACCGAGGGTGATTCCTCTTCCCACTTCCGACTTAGCTTTTGTCGTGCATCCGCTATGGTGATTACCGCCGAGGATGATTCCTCCGGTACCACCTTAACGGGACCTGTCGTTTAGGAGTCCAACGAGGGTGATTCCTCGGATTCCTCATCGGCATGAAAACCACACGGATGCCCTGGTTTGCCGTACCGTGTTTAAAGACGTATCGATCCCCGAGGCCGGACGTCGCCAGGAACAAAGGCGTGCGGCCAGAGGTATCGTGCGTCTGAAGACACTTTATGGTGACTACTACACATGTTGGATAGAGACGGGTTGACCCTGAGGGGTACCCGCGAGTGCCTTTGAGGCGTGAGCTGTGGAGTCGGGTGACCAGTGAGGGTACCCGCGAGATAACTACGAGGCGTGGCCGGTCATTTCCAGTCCTTGTCACAAGTCCTCGAGACGGGACGACGGGGCCAACAGTATCGTAGGCTCTGCTCGTTACCGCGCGCTCCCAATACACTAAGCGATTTGGATATTTGATCCGAGGGGCCTTCGGGTCCGATAGCACTAACCACCACGTGGGTGTGAGTGGGTGCTCTGCGTCGTATACATCAGCCGGAGTCGTCACGACGTCAGCGATTGAGCGGCCCGTTCGGATTGGACTTAGGATGCAACTGCGTGCTTGTATAAGGGGTTGCTAGGTCTGCTACCGAACGGCCTCGCAACGTGCGGAGTGTCCGGGGCGACGGCCATGACCCCCGGGGGCATAGGATTAGTCCGGCGTGCTCGATCCTCTCTGGCGGTATCCGGTCGGGTTGCGTCGTATTGTTTGGCCGAGGGCGGGCACGACCTGATGGTGTGTCCGGCCGGAGTTAAGCGAGCGTGGTGGGTAACTTGGTGCACCCCTGCAGGGAAGAAACAATCTATCGATAGCCTGTCCTACGGTAACGGACACTCGGAGTTGTATCCACTTCGGTACAACTAGAACTGGTGACTTGAGATATGAAGATGATATTGCTATAAACACTATACATTATGATGAACTATTCTGCTCCCTTCTAATTGCTGCAAGACGCTGAAGATGCTAGTCTTCGTCAGGACTAGGCTTTTCCCCTCTCTACTCTGGCTTTCTGCAGTCTAGTCCACCCACATAAAGCCTCCTTTGAAAATAATGCATTGCTAGTATAGATCTGATGTAAGTCTTGCTGAGTACTTTGGATGAGTACTCACGGTTGCTTTGCTTCCTCTTTTGTCCGACCCGCATGATAAATCAGACGACGGAGCCATGGTGCCTGCAGCCCCTGTTGACGACTACTACTACCAGCCCGAGGCTGGCTACTACTACTACCCGGCCGGCGAGTACTTCTACGAGGAGCCGGCGGACGACGACCAGGAGTAGGATCGGAGGTCCCAGGCAG
The DNA here is from genome assembly GCA_902687465.1 of Secale cereale. Classification (NCBI taxonomy): domain Eukaryota; kingdom Viridiplantae; phylum Streptophyta; class Magnoliopsida; order Poales; family Poaceae; genus Secale; species Secale cereale. The sequence goes on along the minus strand of LR738709.1, from coordinate 43,508,606 downwards.
GAGGCCTGCGCCTTTTCGATCGTAGCTTTTCTTTTGCCCCGCCTCGTATGAGGCCTATCTGAACTTGTGTTCTATGTCTGTACCCAGACATCTAATGCTTCCGCTGACTATGTGTGTGACATCATGTTATGTATTCGAGCCCTCGAGGCCCCTGGCTTGTAATATATGACTTGTATGTATTTATTTATGTTTTAGAGTTGTGCTGTGATTCCTTCACGTGAGTCCTTAGGCTTGATCGTGTGCATTTGCGTGTATGATTAGTGCACGGTCGGGCCGGGGTCGTCACAGGTGTGTTGGCTTGTGCCTTTCTTGGAGCTGGAGCCGGTCTCTTTAAGTTCTCGTCTTCGGTCCTAGAAGCTCAGTGTAGCCCCTTCTCCATTCGTGGAGGGAGTCCATGCAAGGCGAGTCTTGTTGCTTGGCGGTTGTGGATTGTGTTGTAATCCGTGTGGCATTGTGTTTGTATTGTTGTAGCCTATTGGCGTTGAATCGGCCATCTTTGGTCTCTCCTTCTATGATATTGATACACCTTCTAGGGTGCATCCTTGAAAAAAATGGTTTTGTTTCCTGGAGTATATGATTCAACATTAATCTATGTTCTCGTTCTAATATGTGTTTTTCATATGTGATCACATTTTTGGACCTTGTGTTTCTTGGAGGTTTTAATGAAGTTCTACAGCTCCTTACATACTTGCACTCTGTCATCATTCCTTCAGAATAGTTGAAGGTGCAACTACTTGCTTTTAATAGACCACGCAGGGATATATCCTCATTTATACTGTTTTTTGGAGCTTTTATGAATGCATGTGGTGGTGGCTCTATTCGTTGAAGTTTGGATGTGGGTACTTCCGTAGGATGTTTTGGACTTTTGGTATTTTGTTCAAATTTAAACTAAATGCCAAAGCTACTGAAAAATACCCAAATCCAAACATCTCTGTAATATAACAAGGAGGTATTTGTCCTTCAAATAAATCTAAACAGTGACTCTTTGGTGAGTCCTGAGTTTATGAGATGGACTTTCCAGTTCGGAATAATCTTGTGTTGGTTAGGAATGATCTTGTGGATGATTTATTTTTTGAGGGTTTGACCATGTGGATGATGAACTCCCTTGTTTAAAAAATAAATCATGATACGGGCCGTCCTAATGGGCCTTACAATGTTAGATGTCTTTTTTTTTGCGAGGAATGTTAGATGTCTTGGGCGGGGCGCTTCGGGCATTACCATCTAGCAGGTGATATGTCGGGTGCAGCTATGTCTCGCTTCTAGCAAGACAAACCGCCCGCTCGCTTGAAGAGATGAGATAATGGGCCGGCATAGTGGTGCTGTTAGCTCGATTTTATATTCGTTTTGTTCTTTTGTTCACTAAATTTTTTTTTATTTTTTTTCTTGTTGTTATATTTAAAAAAACTAAAAACACCTGCAAAAAAACAAATATTTCAAAAGAAATACTTAAGATTGACAAAGTGTTGTGTAACTATAAAAAAATGTTTATACTTCCAAATATCCCAAATAAACATTGAACAAAAAACAATCTATGTAAAAAAAAATTAATTTTTTTTACCCAAGCATTTAAAAAATGCTAAGTGCGTATATAGAAAATGTTTCTCAGGTATGAAAAAAATTATAGAGAAAAAAATCAAATGTGTATGAAAAAATTGATTATGTGTTTATAAAACACGTGCATCGTGTATTTGAAAACTGTTAATCAAGCATATGAAAAATGTTAAATGTGTGTATAGAAAACTGTAGACCATGTATTCTAAAAGTGTTGCAAAAGTTATCCCACCACATTACCGTTGTTGCAAAAAAAAAGTGAAGATGGAAAAAAAATTCTGCAACACGACCTATGTTGCAAAAAAAACCGCAACACAACCTATGTTGCGAAAAGAAAAAACTGCAACATAGCCTCTGTTTGGAAATGTTTCCGCAACAAACCCTCTGTTGCAACGTAAAGTAAGACGTTCGGTCGTTTGATAGTGTCAGATCCCACGGCTCGCGAGGTGGCCCCCCAAAAAAATTAAAATGCAAATATTTCAAAACAAATACTTAAGTTTAAAAAAGTTTTTGTAAAAAATAAAACATGTAAGAAAAAAATGTATTATGTATTTAAAACATGTTAATCGTGTATTTTAAAACTGTTAATCAAGCATTTGAACAATGTTAAATGTGTGTATAGAAAGATGTTGACCATATATTCAGAAGGTGTTAACCATGTACATGTATTTGAAAAATGTGAATCAAACATTTGAAAATATTAAAGGTGTATAAAAAATGTTTACCATGTATTCTAAGAATGTTAATCTTATATTTCAAATAAGTTAATCAATCGTTTGAAAAATGTTAAATGTGTATAGTACAAATATTGACAATTTATTAAAAACATGTTTATATTTTATTTGAAAAATGTTAATCAAATATTTGAAAATGTGTACGGAAAATATGCTGACCATGTATTAAAAAATGCTAATCTTGAACTGAAAACGTTGAACATGCTTTAAACCAATCTGTTAGATATATGGCAAAAATGTATAATGTGTACGGAAAAGGTAGACATAAAAATATAGGTTTAAAAAAAATCATGTATGTCAATAATGTTTAACGTGTATCTAAAAATATTTCTGATGTAAAATGTTGAATGTGTACAGAAAAAGTTAATATGTGATGAACAAAAAATGAAAAATAATGAAAATCAACAAAAATAAAGGGAAAAAATAACAGGCGAAGAAAGCAAAAGAAAACAAAGAAAACCAAATTGTAATGAAGAACAAAAGAAAAACGAAAGAAACACAGTGAAAAACTAAAGAAAACTAAATTTATACCATAGAAAAAATGAAAGAAAACCAGTGAAGGAAAAAATCAAAGGAAGAAACAATCAAATGGAGAAACAAAGAAAACCAAAGAAAAAAATGTGTAAGCTGATAAGTAAACAAAGAAAACCGTTGAAAAGCAATAAAACCAGAGAAAGGACAATGAAAGAAAAACACTGAATAAATAGAGAAAGGAAAATGATTAGGATCACCCGACGGATAATGACACGTGCGTCTGTCGCCTCCGTGGTCATTGGATCTGATTTAATCAAATGGCTATGAGCAACATATTATCTAGAAGAGGTACTGCAACCGCCTCGTTGTTGCAATCCCCCAGCGCAATAACCGGTGTTTGTGCGGGGTCTGGATTTAGATCGCCTTGAGAGCAGTCGCCACACATGCTCCTCTCGAGCTTGAAGCCACCTCGCGCTGCTTCAACCACCACCACAAACGCTCGCCGCCGACAGCACGCCGACGTGGTCGCCAGCTTTGGTGCGGCCACTGCCGCCTCCGCCATGAACGTCCTTCATCGCGGTGTGCCCAAGCTCTAGGTGCATCCGTCGTCCCAGGGGAGCACCGCGTCCGTGTCCACCGCGTCCGTGTCCACCGCAGGTTTCCGCGTACGGTGCCGGTGAGTTGCTTCTCGTTGTCCGGCGCCGGTGTGTTGCTGCTAGTTGTCCGCGTCCACCATGAGTTTCCGTGTTCGACGCCGACGTGTAGCTGCTCGCTGAAGTGAGTTTCTGCAACACGGTATGTGTGGTAAGAAAAACTGTAACAAGACCTCAGGTGCAAAAATAATAAATTGCAATGGGACCTCTACTGTAAAAAGAAATTGCAACAAGACGTTTGTTGCAAAAAAATTGTAACAAAGCCTCTGTTGCAAAAATAATCTATAACTTAACGTACGTTGCCAAATTTCGTTCCTGCACCACGACATGTGTTGCAATGGTAGATGGTGATGCTCGGCCGCTCAATCCGCCTGATCAGATGACTCATGAGGAAGATCCACCGGCTGACGCGTAGCACGCCCATAGAGAAAAATGAAAGGGAAAAAAACTAGCGAACTTTTTTTAAGGCAAATAGCAAAGCTTTATTCATCCGTCACATAGTTTACAGGGACGAAACAAAGATCACCAGGGTGGCCTAACCAGACATGGCGGCCGGTCCCTAGTGTTAAAGCGTGCTTTGCTAATATATGAGCTTCTACATTCAAATTTCTAAACTCATGCCAAAATAAGCAAGAAGAAAAGGTTGTTGACGCCTTCTCAATTTTGAGCACTACTGCACCATAAGAAGCTGATGTTCCCTTCTTTATTGCATCCACTGCATTCTTGTAATCTGAAGCAACTGAAATTCTTTGAATATATAGATCATTAGCTAGTGCTAGAGCTTCCCTGATGGCCAAAACCTCCAGCACCTCTGGATCGCCAATGTGTGCGTATACCCCTGCTGAGGCCCCCATGAAATTACCTGTTATATCTCGACATATCGCTCCAACAGCTCCAAACCACCCCGATCTTGCAACCGCTGCGTCAACGTTGATCTTCGCGTGACCCTCCTGCGGCGGTATCCACCCTGTCGGACGAGTACGAGCTGTTGACTGAACACCTGCTTTTGGCTTGGACAAGCACTGTGGATCGGCAAGAAATCTGTCAACGAACGCGTGTGTCGAAAACGGAGTTTGGAGTATTCCTTCGTGGATAATCTTCCTCCTCGCAAACCAGATTGCCCAAAGAGTAGTTATCATAGCTGTAAATTCATCCTGGGATAAAGAGTCACTCATCGCAAAGAGCCAGGACTTAGCATTGTCATCTTTGTTCATGCACATGTGTTGAACTAGCTCCTCATTGGCTAGTGCCCACACACTCCGCGGCAAGTGGCAGTTCAGCAGGGCGTGCCGCCAGTTACCCTCCGCCCCACAGATGGTACAGACATGAGCTGGAGACATGTTACGACGTTGTAGAACGTCACGTGTAGGTAAAGAGTGATGGGCTAGTCTCCAAATAAAATCCTTGAGTTTTGATGGAACTTTGAGCTTCCACACCGAGGCCCAGCCTTTCCGTTCCCGTTCAGGATTTGAGGTGTGTGCCGCTTCCTTCAGCCATGCCTCTCGTCCAGTTTTAACCCGATAAATCATATTATATGTTGTTCTCACAGAGAATATACCTCGTGCATCCTCTGACCAAGCCCAAAAGTCCTCTATCTGTCAAGTACAGATGGGTATCTTGAGGATTTATTCAGTATCAAAAGGCACGAACACTTGGCGAACCAGCTCCTCTTCCAGCATGCGTTGATGCATCAATCAGCTCAGACTAGCGAACTGAATAGATCGATTATGGGAAGTGTAACGAGCGAGCGAATTAATAGGCCGGCCCTGTACCGTAGCAAGCTGGCATACATCTCGCTCTAAGCTAGATATAGCACTCGCGTGATATTTCTCGCTTAGAGCGAGACCACGGTTCATACTCGCGCGCGTTCTTCTTCTTGTGTTTATTTTTCTTCTTCTTCTTTCCTCTTCTTTTTCTTTCTTTGTTCTTCCTCTTTATTGTCTGCTTCTACTTCTTTTTCTTAGCACAGTCCAATGTTTGTTTGTGTGTATTTTCTGAGGAATGTGTCACTTTCACAAATGTTGATAGTGTACTTTAAAAATGTTTTCAAAAAATGTTCAACTCCAATTAAATAAATATTCACAAAGTGTTACAAATATGTCATTACTCAAAATAAAAATGTTTAATTGTAATTGAAAATGAAATCAAATAATTTAGCCGGAAAATGATATAGTACATTTAAAATGTTGCCTTTTGGAAAAAATATTGACAATATATTTTAAGAATATACTCAAAAAAAATGTTCGAGCTATTTTTAAGAAATGTTGACAGAGTGTTTTGAAAATGTTTGTAGCTCAACTGAAAAATGGTCAATGGATACTTAAGAATTGTATGTGTAATACTTAAAAAATATAAGTCAACTAATTTGGGTGGAGAAATGCTCATACTACATTTAAAAATGTTTTTTATTATTTTAAAATGTTGATAGTTACTTTAAGAATGTCTTAGAGAAAACATTCAACTTATTTTAAAGAAATTTGACCATGTGTTATGAAAGTGTTGATTGTGCAAAAAAAAAAATAGTGTGTACTTAAGAAATGTATGTGTGGTACATTTCTTTAAAATATACATCAACTAAATTTGGTGGGAAAGTACATTTAAAAATGTATATTTTATTTTTGAAAAAATGTTGATAGATACTATAAAAATGTATTGGAAAAAGAATTTCAACATCTGTTTTAAAGAAGTGTTGATCAAGTGATATGAAAATGTTGATAGCTCAAAAGGAAAATGTTCAATGTGTACTTAAGAAATGTTGCCCTTTGGAAAAATGTTACCTTCATGACACATGCGACAACCTACAGCCGCCGCCTCTTCCTCCTTAAAAAAAGCAGCTAGGGTTTCTGCCTCTCGCTGGCTCCGACGCAGGTCCGCCTCGTCTCCGGTGGCCCTAGGGCCATGGAGGTGCGGTGGATCCTGCCAAGGGCCGACGGGAGGGCTTCGTTTTTAGTCGTTCCTTTCAATTTTGTTAGGGTTTGTATTCTGCTCAGGAAGGCGAAACGGCGGAGGCTTTCTGAAGATGGAATAAATGTCTTCCCGACTAGCCCCTGTTCCAGTGATGCATCTAGCATCGTTGGTGGGCGTGTGGAGGTGTGTCTTCGATGAATCTATCTTTGGTGGATTTGATCGGATCTCGTTGGTGTTCGTCTACGTTCGTGTGTTTTCGGATTGGATCCTTCCGATCTACGTTATTCTTCATCTGTAGCGGTTGTTGTTCTGGTGCGCTGGTCCTATGGGCCCTCAGCACGACGACTTCCCGACTGTCTACTACAACAAGTTGTGCCCGACTCCGACGATGAAGGGGCGATGACGGCAGCGCGCCTTTGGCTCGCTTCAGTGTTTGTAGTCGTCGCTAGGTGGTCTATGGATCTGAATGTAATTTTTATTATTTTGGTATTCGTTGTACTGTCATGATTGAAGATGAATAGATTGGAAGATCCTCCCCCCCCAAAAAAAACCCCACACAGCTCCATCTCCTTTTTACTTTCGTTGTGTCTCGATAAGGCTAAGAGCATCTCCAGCCGTTCGGCCCCCGGGATGCTCAAATAGCGCCGCCTGGGGATGAGCCGGCGTAAACCGCGTCGTGGGGGCGTGATGCTCCCCAGTCGCCGCCCCACGGCGTATTTTCGTTTTTTTAAACAAAATTCGGCCACAGATTCGGACAAACAAGACGCAAATTAAACCAAATTTCGGCGAGGTCATCAAATATTTTACAAAAATATAAAAAAACGCCAATACTAGACCCGTCGTCGCCCTCACCCTCGCCGTTCCTCGCTGCCCTGAAGCTCTACATGCCGAGGAGCCAGTAGAACTTTGTGTAGTCGCCGCCGTCGTCGTCGTCATCGTCGTCGCCTCCGCCGCGGCCGACGTCCCTGCTGCTCCCCTTCCTAGGGTCGCCGAGGCGCGTGGGGTTGGATGGTCCAGGGGCGTCCTCGTCGTCACTGTCGAGGATGACGACGTCGTCCTCCTCGCGCCCACACCGGCGGGCGGCTATCTTCTCGAGGGCTCGGTGCTGCCAGACCATCTCGTCGTGGAGGTAGTCGTCCCGCGCCCACTTTAGGGCGTCCTCGTCGGAGAAGCCGGACCGGGCAATGGCCTCATACTCCGTGGGGAGGCCCGACTCCACCTTCGGCCTGACGAGCCGGGCAAAGGTGGGGGAGGACTCGGCGATGCGGATGCCTCCGCTGTGGGTGCGCCGACTGATCGGCGTGTCCTGGGGCTCCGGCTTGACGGGGAGGAGGGAGGGCGAGCGGGACGAGCGGCCGGACAAGGAGGAGGACGCTGGGTCCATGTGTCTCTGCGCCCACGAGCTACCACGCCGTCGGGAGAAGGTGGGGGCACGGGGCACTCCAGCCTCGGCGTGTTGCCGCCCTCGATGTACTCGAGGACAGCCTCCAGCGTGCGGCTGGTCACGCCCCACCATCGGCAGCGCCCTTCGGAGTTGTAGTTCATGTGGGGCACGATGTCGTTGGTGGCCTCGAGCTGCTCGGCGTGACGACGCTGGAAGTACGGCTCCCACAGCGTGCTGTCGGAGGCGTACCTCGGCTTGTCCCTTGCCGCCTGCGACAGAGAGGAGCGGATGCAGGCGATCTCCGCACACCTGGCCGCCCCAGTGGGCGGCGGTGGCACGGGGACCCCGCCAGCGCTTAGTTTCCACGATCCGGGCACCCGCATGTCCGGCGGGGCCGGGTACTCGGCCTCATAGAGAAGCCGGGCTTCGTCCTCGTGAAGGTGGCGGCGGCTGAAGCCGTTCGCCGCCGCACCATCGCTTGGGTAGCGCTCCGCCATAGGGTGAAACAGAAACGACGAGAAGAGAGGAGAAACGGGGGGCCGTCGGCGGTGGAGAGGGATGTCTGTGTGTGGCTCACCGGCGCGGGAGGGGCAGCTTATATAGCCACGGTCGGGCGGCGCCCGCGTGGCCGCCGTGTGTACGCGTGGCGGGCGAGGGCAGGACGCGCGTCGCCGCGCCGCCCGTGAGGCATCAATGGAGGCTGACCTGCGCGGCAGCTTTGGCATTGATTGCCCCGCGGGAACCGAAGCGATGAGGACGATGAAGCGACGAGAACAGTCGAGTTGCTGCCAAAGAGGGCCCACCGATTTTCGCGCCAAAAACTATTTGGCCGGCGCCCCTAAGCGCCGCCTAGCGCGCCGGGTTCGGCCTGGGTCCGCTGACGCCAAATTCGGCCTGAACCGACGAAAAATGAGCATTTGGGGACGCGACTGGGCCGATCTTTCGGCGCCGGCGGCAAAAAAAGGGCTCGGGGGGCCTTGTTGGGGTGCAGCTGGAGATGCTCTAAATGGTAAATGTTCGCTAGGAAGAAATTCCCCGTGACCTCTCTCGCAGCCGTTTTATCGAGATCAAACGATGATGCTTTTTTTTAATTGCCTTCTCTTGAAAGGAACTGCCATGATAGTTTGAAGAAATTGTCACTATATGAAAATCCAATTAGGAAAAAGTCTAAAACAAACCTTGAATTAATAGACGAAAGCTAAATGGAACCCTGAATTTCAAATCCCCGAAATTAGCACACCCAACTATCAAATCCCGGTCTATATTAAACCTTGAGCGCATTTTTAAAGGGATTGTCAACGTGGCAGCAGGTTGAAGCGGGATCGTTGGCAACTGGGGCGGCCCACGAAACGCGAAACGTGTTTTTCTTTCGACTTAAAAAAAATCCAAAAACAAAAATCCTCAGCAGGAATTGAACCTGATATCTGGGGTTGTTGAACTCAATGTGTAGCCATCACCCCTGATGACTGTTACTGCTATATATGAAGCGTGAAACTATTTAACCACACTACTTAGCATCGAGATTAGAAAACATTTTGGATTTTTTGTAAACATTTTCTTCAAAATAATCAATGATTTTGAAATCCGAATTTTCTTAAAAGCAAAAAAAACATTTTTTCAAATTTCAAACATGTTTTGCGAAAATGTGAACAATTTTTGAAATATCGTTTTTCAAATAAAACAGGAACAAAATTTCAAACATGAACCATTTTTGAAATCCCAGAATATTTTTAATACATGAACCATTTTTAAACGTGAATAAAATTATAATATCACTAGAAATTTCAAAAACCTGAAAATAAAATAAAGCGAGAACCATTTTTGAAAACATGAACATTTTTAAACATAAACATATTTTGAACAAATGGGAACACATTTTGAAACCCGAACAATATTTTAGAATATGAACAGTTTCTAAAAACTTGAAAATGGAAAAATTATACTTTAATTTTTTGTTCAGGTTTCAAAAAAAAATCGTGTTTTCAACAATTTGATTTTTTTGCCAAAAAGTGTCGCACTTTAAATAATGTCTGGGCTCTAAAAATGGTTCATGTTTTAAAAAAGTTATGTTTTAAAAAAAATTGTTCGCAACTCCAAAAGGTTGTTTAGAATAGTTTTTTTTTGTTAAAATGTTTCACATAAATACAAAAGATGTTTCGAAATCTTGAGGCTACCTGCGTGTAAATACTTTCGTGCTTGTGTTATGTCACCAATAGCCATCAGTTAGAGTGCCTCTTACGACGACTTTACGAGCATCAGGTTGCAAGTTCGATTCACAGGGGCTCTTCTTTTTTATTAACGTTTTTATGTGGCGCGGTTCCGAAAAATTGTTGCAAAAAGAAAAACACCCTTCGCGCTGCCTGATGGGCCGGCCCAGCCTGCCACGTCCTGAATCCCTGTTTGGGAATGCACTTAAGGTTTAAAATAGACCGGGAATAAATAGTTCAGTGTGCCGATTTCAGGGATTTGAAGTTCAGGGTTTGATGTAGCTTTTGTCTATAAGTTTAAGGTTTGTTTTGGACTTTTTCCATGCAATTAATACACATGGAAACCATTCGGCACTGCTAAACATGGACGGGCTCGCTAGTGCCATCAATAGCTGATACGGACACGGTGCCAATTCAAAAAAGAAGGGAAATAAAGAAAATCTGGTATGGTGCCCCAAACAGTCCGGTTACCTAATCTCCACCCAAGTCGATCTCGCTCCCTCCTCTCTCGCACGCACCATGGCTCGACGCCGGCGACGGAATTCGCCCTTGGAGACGCCCTCCGGCGCAGGTGTGACGGCTATGCTGCTATACGAAGCACCCTCTGGCATTGCAGTTTTCTCTTTCGATTTGAGCTACATCAACGGTATCACCAAGGTACTTGTTCTGGTGCTCCTTTTTCTTTTTTGGCTCTGTGATCTATGAAGGACTCACGATCATCTAATCGACTTCTCTCTGTTTTTCTCTACAGGCCTTCTGGAAATCCTTGCCATCCCTTGTCACTTTGTCAGTAAAGCTCCCATTTTCCTTTTTATTATCCTTTTCATATTTCCTTACGCTTCCTGTTGCCAATTCCAACAGAGTAATGCTTTACAAAATTCACTCCAATTTTCACCTGCATTTGTTGTCAAGAATTTGTTGCAATCGGTCATGGGTGGGTGGAATATGAACAACAACTCATTACTCGTAGTTTTTTTTTTTGAAACAAAGGCAAAAGCTTTGCCTTTTTCATTAATAAAGAAGAAGATAGTTGCCCAGTTAATTATGGAAAACCGAGCGAAACCGATACAAACAGGGTCATGCCCTCTCGAAAGCACGACGCACGCAGAGCCACGGCCACTCTCGCCAACATGGCACACCCAACAGAAGATGCCCAGCATTACCCACCACAACAGCCAACCCAAAACCTCAAGCGGACAACTCACAGGATAAGAAACACCTAAGCGAGAAACACATCCTTGAAACTAACATCTTGCAACCTTCCTCTCATCGACAAGGCGAATCAAACCTTGGAAGATAGAAGGCACGGCAAGGAGACCTTTGATCAGCCCGGTGAAGTCATGAAAATCGTCATCGTGTCCAACCACCAAAGAGCAACCCTTACCAACAGCCCAAGCATCAGCAGAGCCGGTAGTAGCAAGGTTGATCTCATCGGCCACCTTGCCAATGGAGACCATCTTGTGGAGACCTGCAACCGCCAAAGTAGAAGGCTCCACGGGATCAACTAACTCCGATGGCATCAACCGAACACAGTCGATGTTGTCCACAACCTCATGATACCCATCTTCTGACACCAGTGGTGCCGGCACCGTCGACAATGGGCCATCAACGACGGTGTCCGTGGAGCAAGAGCCCGATGAGGCTGGGCTCAACCCCTGCGTGCCATCGGACACCTCCGCCCTCTCCAACAAGATGGTAGCACGTGCCACCCACAAGCACAAAGAGTCCTCTAACACGCGCAGCGGACGGAGCGCCATCTCCACCATGCCTTGCAGCTCAGCACCAAGCGAAGAAGACAGTGCATCAATAGACCTTGAAGCTGAGGCATGCCCAGAGCAGCCATTGCTAGCAGCATCATCAACCACCCTCGCGGCAATAGGAGCTTGGGCGTGCAAAGTAGGAGCAGCCACGGAAGCCCAGGAGCGACCATCCATGGAAGGGCATGGCGGGGCCGGAGGGGCAGGCGCACAACGACCAGGTCCTTTGCTGGCGGGATGACGAAGACGACAGTCCCGTTCGCGGTGCCCAGAACGGAGGCAGGAGAGACATCTCACTGGGTCACGGGAAGAGGCAGCCCGATGGCCAGGAGCCAAACAACGGAAGCACCGACCGCGAGTTCTCCTCCGAAAAACGACGGCTTGAGCAAGCCTCGCATCGAGCATGGCACGGGGTCCGGAAGGCTGGCAGCACGGGTCTTGGCGGCGGGGACGATGCTTTGGGCCCACAAAAATCCAAGGATTCCCCTCCGGCGGCAAGGCCACAGACCCCGCAGGGCCACAAGGAGGCGAAACAGGAGAGCAGGGAGCCAATGAACCGGCCGGAACTGAGCATTTGGCAGACGACAGAGGTGTCTGTGGAGCCAACTCTTCGCCATGTTCATCATCTTCGCCGTCGGTAAGGGAGCTCCACGAAACAGGCCGCCCTACCCAGGGACCATCCCTTGGCAGAGCAACCACAGCCACAACCGGATCACAAGGGGGCAACACACAACCCGAACCAGGACTGGGGCCTTCCACCACAGTTGCCGTCGGTGGCCGCGCCAGCTCCCCAATGACAGCATCGTCGGGGACACAAACCATGCCACAAAGGTGGTCATCTGCAGCGGCCAGAGGCGACCGCGGCACGAGTCTTGCACCAGCACCCTCACCGGAGCAGAAGGAATCGTCCTGCGGTGGGCACAGGCCTTGCACGGCGGCCGGCGACAGCTGCACGGAGATGCCCACAACATCTTCTCCACCCTTGACAACAGAGCAGCCAAGCTGGGGATTCGCATCGCCAGAGACGAAGCCAGATCTGTCGAGCGACGGCGACTGCAGAACGAACTCCCCATCCTCGACCTCTTCACCGGCGGCGGCGCGCCAGGAAGCTGGCTTGGGGTCGAGCACCGCCACCAAACCGAGGCCAGGCGCAGGGGCTCGGCCCGTCGGAGGTGGCAGAGGCAGCGCTGGGGCGGGAGTCAGATCCGGCAAGACAAGAAGAACCGCAGGTAGAGCTGCGCAGATCGACGCCGGTGAAGTCAGCAGCAGACCGGAGGCGTCGCCGGCAAGGGCTGCGGGGGCGAAGGGCAGCGGGATGGCCACCGGCGCGGGCGGGGGAGGACACGCGCGGGGAGCCGTCGCACGGCCCCCATTCTCCGACCTGAACCTGCAAGCGGGGGAGGCGGCTTGGAGCGATGGGGGACGCGCGGAGCCGAGAGGGTGGCCGACGGGGCCGAAGCGGCGGCCGCCGGTGGGGGCTGGTGCAGCGGGGGTTCGGGTCGCCCGAGCTATCCGTTGCGGCCATACTGTGCGGTGTCTTCGGTTAAAGAATTGTCTTTCAATAGTTATTATTTGTTACTGAACTGATTCAAAATCGAATCAAGCTGGTCGACCGCATTACCATGTTCTGTTGTGGTGCCATGGTGTACTGTCTTCAATACTGGCCAGACATCTGCTAATAGATCCTTAAAAGTGCTGGTTGAAACCTACAATATACTTCATGATTGTTGCCGGGCTACTAAATTACGCTGCTCCCTTTCATGATTTTTTTAGGGGCCTTTCATGATTTAGACTCTTGCATTATATTTTGTTATTCTAAATCCCTTCTGTTTTCTTTCTCAGAGTTTGGAAGTATTCATAAAGTCTAAGATGGTGCCCACCCCCATTGACTTTGCTAATAAGTCAGTTGACAACCTGCTGGCTGACAGTCTCATTGAGCTGTGTGGTTCTGAGATGACATTATTTGTGGGAAGTGCTGAATATAAAAGAATAATTGGATCGGAACTGGTTAGTGTAACTTTTTCAGCTTCCCTGTTGCTTCTTTCCGGGTGTACAGTATATGATCACCATTTTCTTTCAGGGAATAACCTGTATGTATGTTGATGTTCCGGACTATGAGATGATAATTTGCCATCTGAAGGATCACGTCCGCAATTTGCTTGGTTTCCCAGATGATGCATCGGCTATGCTGCTACACGAAGCACCCTCTGGCATTGCAATTTTCTCTTTTGATGAGAGCTACCTCAATAGCCTAGCGAAGGTACAGTCTCATTCGTTGCAGATGCTCCTTAGTTTTTTTTATCTCCGTGATCTATGAAGATTGAAGAATTCAAGATTGTGCGATTGATTTCTCTTTTTTTTTTTTGTACAGGACTTCTGGACATGCTTGCCACCACTTGTCAGTAAAGCTCCCATTTTCTTTCTTGCTAGTATTTTCTTCATATGTCCTTACGCTTCTTGTTGCTTGTTGCCAACTACTCTCTCCGTTCCAAAATAGATGACTCAATTTTGTACTAACTTTAGTACAAAGTTAGTATAAAGTTGGGTCATCTATTTTGGAACGGAGGGAGTAGAACAGAGTAGCGCTTTACAAAACTCACTGCAATGTTTCATTAGTCTTACTCTCAATTTTTGTTGCACGAGTGGCTGCAATAAAAACGTTAACCCATATTACTCGGTAGGTGATATTTGTTACTCAGCTGATTCAAAATCGAATCAAGCTGGTGGGTTTTGAGTCTGATTCAAAATCCTTAAAAGAACAACTGTTTCAAAATCCCATGTTCCGTTTGGTGCCATGGTGCACTGTCTTCAATGGCCAGACATCTGCTGATAGATCCTTAAAAAATCAATTAGCACTGGTTGAAACCTAAGTAGCTATTGCTATGCACAAAGTTCTACGAAGTAGTTACACCTTTCTAGCTAGGGATGAATAAAACAAAGACTTAATCAACACTATACTTTATGACTAATTCATAGCTACTAAATTACTCTTCCTACTTTCATGGTTTAGACACTTGAATTATATTTGACAAGCTTCTTAAATCCCTTATGTGCTTATTTCATAGAGTCTGGTAGAATTCATGGCATATGAGAGGGTGCCCACCCCCATTGACCTTGATAATGAGGCTATTGACGATCGCCTGACCAGGAGGCTCATGAAGCTGTGTGGTTCTGAGAAGAAATTAGTTGTGGGAAGTGCTGCACATAAAAGGATAATTGTGTTAAACCACGACACCTATATCTACATGGCAGGCGCACATTAGGAGATAGATAGGTTGTTAGACTTTCATGTTTATCTCTTGTAAACCCTTATCTCTACCTTCTATCTTGATCTCCAAGTATGTAATCTCAACCGCATTGTATGCGCTGTTATGGGAGGTGCGCCCCATCTATATAACACGAACCCGTCGGCCTGAGAAGGCAAGACGTTCCGCTAGTTCCATGGTAATCAGAGCTACACCTCTTCCCATCTACTGAGACCCAATCTACCGAGCCTAGCCATGTCTTCCTCCTCCTCCTCCGGCGCTTCCCAGCCTACCCTCAATGGGCAGGTCACAGAGAAGCTAACACGCACGAACTACGTGCTCTGGCGCACGCAGGTCAGTCCCCATCTGCGCGGCGCCGGTGTCTTCGGCTATGTCGACGGCACCTCACCGGAGCCGGCCAGGCTTCACGTCACCAAGGACAAGGATGGCAAAGAAAGCACTGTGCCCAACCCTCTCCACCCAATCTGGGTCCGAGAGGATCAACAGGTGCTGGGATACTTGCTCAGCACCCTCTCCAAGGAGGTCCTCATCGCAGTGACCACGGTCACCACGTCGCACGCGCTCTGGACAACCCTAGCAGGCATGTTCTCCTCGCAGTCCATGAGCCGTGTGAACAACATCCGGATGGCGCTCATCAACGCGCAGAAGGGCAACCAAACGGTTGCCGCCTACTTCGCCTCTCTCCGCGGACTCGCCGACGAGCTTGCTGCGGCGGGGAAGGCCATCCAAGACGACGAGCTCATCTCCTACATCATCCATGGCCTCGACGTCGACTACCAGCCCCTCGTCTCCGCCCTTGACGCACGCGTCACACCGGTCTCCCTCGACGAACTCTACGCCATGCTCAGCAACTTCGACCAGCGCATGGCTCAGTTCAGCCAGTCCGGCGGCGGGTTTCGCTCCTCTGCCAACGCTGCGGTGCGTGGCCGTGGTGGTGGATCACGGGGCCGTGGCTTCTCACGCGCAAAAGGACGCTCTGGAGGACACGGCAACGGCGGCGGAAACGGTCGCTCTGGTGCTCCGCGCGGTCGTCGTGGCGGCGGTCCACCTCGGGCTCGACCAGAGTTACCTCGCTGCCAAATTTGTGGCAAGCCAGGCCACACCGCAAAAGACTGCTGGTACCGTTATGATGAAGATGAGGATGACTCCCAAGATGAAGAGAAGGTAGCTGCCGCCGCCGATGGATCATACGGTGTCGACACAAATTGGTATGTTGATAGTGGGGCTACAAATCACATAACCAATGAGCTTGAGAAGGTCACGCTGAAGGAGAAGTATCGTGGAAAAGATCACATCCATACGGCAAGTGGAGAAGGTATGCAGATTTGTCATATTGGTCACTCTACTTTTCGTACCCCCCATAGTTCAATTCATCTGAAGAAAATCTTGCATGTCCCTAGTGCTGCTAAAAGCCTTCTGTCTGTTCATAAACTTGCCCTTGATAATCATGCTTTCCTTGAGTTTCATCCATCTTTCTTTCTTATCAAGGACCAGGCCATGAAGACGGTTCTCTATCGAGGTAGATGTGTTCGAGGGCTTTACCCATTGATCCCGGAGTTTAGGAGATCCAATAAACAAGCCAATGGTGTTGTCAAAGTCTCATCAACACGGTGGCACGATCAATTAGGACATGCTGCTTTTCCTTTAGTTGAAAGATTGCTTAGGAAAAATAAACTCCCGTTTATCGGTGAACGAAATGTCGAAACTATTTGTGATTCTTGTCAATGTGCTAAGAGTCATCAATTACCGTATCCAATATCTACTAGCATGTCTACCAAACCACTTCAACTTATCTTTTCTGATGTATGGGGCCCTGCCCCCACTTCTGTTGGTAAACATGATTATTATGTGAGCTTTATAGATGACTACAGCAAGTTTGTATGGATCTACCTCCTCAAAAGGAGATCCGATGTCTTCCAAGTCTTTCAAAATTTTCAAGCCTTGGTTGAACGAAAACTTGACAGCAAAATCATTGCAGTCCAATCCGACTGGGGAGGGGAGTATGAAAAACTGAACTCCTTCTTCCAAACACGTGGCATATCACATCATGTGTCATGCCCTCATGCCCATCAACAGAATGGCTCTGCTGAACAAAAACATAGGCACATAGTTGAGGTTGGGCTATCCCTTCTTGCAGGGGCATCCATGCCTCTTAAATTTTGGGATGAAGCTTTTCTTACAGCTGTTCACATCATCAACATGCTCCCTAGTCGAGTTATCAATAACCAAACTCCTGTAGAACGTCTACTCCACACAAAACCAGACTACAAATCTCTCCGTGTATTTGGGTGTGCTTGCTGGCCCAATCTTCGCCCATATAACAAAAGAAAACTCATGCCACGCTCAAAACAATGTGTTTTTCTAGGATATAGCCCTCAACACAAAGGTGTCAAGTGCTTAGATGTATCCACCGGCCGTGTTTATATATCTCGTGATGTTGTTTTCGATGAAACAAAATTCCCTTTCACCACTCTCCATCCAAACGCCGGTGCACGTCTTCGAGAAGAAATTATCCTCCTACCCACTCACCTTCGCAATTGTCCTCAAGGGGGTCCGAACTATGATGATCAACTATCGACTAATCCTGCTACTAATGATTTGCATGAGTTTTCTGATGATGCTACAGGAGATATCAGTGAAAACAGCGAAGAAATTGGTGATAAACATTCGCCGGACGATGCATATCGCATGTGTCGGCATCCAGGAGGCAAATCCTCCTCGGGATCCGCTCCGCAGCAACTGCAACAGCAGTGCAGTCGATCCCCTTCGGGATCCGTGCCAGCAGACGCGGCAGCGACATCGCCAGCCGACCGCACTGCGGTCTCCAGCCCTGCGCGCACCACGCGTCCAACCGCCCCTGACGGTGGGCCGTCCTCTGCCCCGCGCCAATCTCCTTCCAACACGAGGCAGCCCTCGACTCGCCCGGACGGCGCGAGGTTCCGTGACCATCCAGTCACGTACAAGCGGCGCGCTCTCGTTGGTCGATCGAATGCGGGACCCAGCCCTGACGCGGAATCTGGCGCGGACTCCTGCGCCGCTGCACGCGCGCCCATTGGCGGCCGACACGAGGTTGATGCTCCATCATCAGCCAATGATGAGGCCCCGGGATCTTCTGCGGCAATTGAAGAGACGGCGCCTGAACAAACTGCCTCAGAAGATCCAGCAGAATCTGATTCTGCTACAGGAGTTTCCAGTCCAGGATCTTCTGTGGCTGGAGATCCTATAGCTACACCACCACGACGTACACGGCTACAGCATGGGGTAATACGTCCTGTTAATTATAAACACATAACCAAATATGGCATGATTTGCTCCACAGGTGAACCAGGTGAACCACAGACACTGGAGGAAGCACTTGGGGATGAAAAGTGGAAACATGCCATGAATGAAGAATATGTGGCACTCAAGAAAAACAAAACTTGGCATCTGGTTCCTCCACAGCACGGTAAAAACTTAATTGACTGCAAGTGGGTATTCAGAATCAAAAGGAAGTCTGATGGAACCATTGATCGCTATAAAGCTAGGCTTGTTGCAAAGGGTTTTAAACAACGGTATGGCATAGACTACGAGGGCACGTTTAGTCCGGTTGTTAAAGCTGCCACTATCCGTCTTGTTCTATCTATTGCTGTTTCCAGGGGATGGAGTCTCAGGCAACTAGATGTTCAGAACGCGTTTCTCCATGGTGTTCTGGAAGAGGAGGTATATATGAAGCAACCTCCTGGGTTTATAAGCAAGAATGCACCCTCTCATGTCTGCAAATTGGAGAAAGCACTTTATGGTCTGAAACAGGCACCAAGAGCATGGTACTCTCGTCTCTGTCATAAAATGCAAACACTTGGTTTCATTCCTTCAAAGTCTGACACCTCCTTGTTTATCTACAACAAGTCCAATACGTGTGTATTTGTCCTAATATATGTTGATGATATCATTGTCACAAGCTCATCTGATGAAGCTATCACAGGACTGTTAAAAGATTTGAGTGCAGATTTTGCCTTGAAGGATCTTGGAGATTTGCATTATTTTCTTGGGATTGAGGTAAAAAGGCACAAGGATGGACTTCATCTTTCTCAAGAAAAATATGCAGTTGACTTGGTAAGAAAAGCTGGTCTACAAGGGTGTAAACCTACACCTACTCCACTATCTAGTTCAGAAAAATTATCTCTCACACAAGGAACTCTCTTGACTCAAGAGGACAGCACAAAATACAGGAGCCTAGTAGGAGCTCTTCAGTATCTTACTCTTACAAGGCCTGACATTTCCTTTGCTGTCAATAAAGTATGCCAGTTTCTTCATGCACCTACAACTGTTCATCTCACTGCTGCCAAACGAATAGTTAGATATGTCAAGAACACACTAAGCATGGGCCTTAATTTTAGCAAATCATCCTCTACACTTGTCAGTGCATTTTCTGATTCTGACTGGGCATGATGTCTTGATGATAGACGCTCTACTGGTGGTTTTGCTATTTTCTTTGGACCCAACTTAATATCATGGTGTGCTCGCAAGCAAGCTACAGTCTCCAGATCCAGCACAGAGGCAGAATACAAGGCCTTAGCAAATGCCACAGCTGAAATTATATGGGTTCAATCCATGCTCAAGGAACTTGGCATAATAAGCAAACAGGCTCCATGTCTGTGGTGTGATAATCTTGGTGCCACCTATCTTTCTGCTAATCCAGTGTTTCATGCCAGGACAAAACACATTGAGATAGATTTTCATTTTGTCAGAGAAAGGGTGGCCAATAAACAACTTGACATTCGTTTTGTGCACTCCAATGATCAAATTGCAGATGGATTCACAAAGGCATTGCCTGTCAAGAGTTTTGAAAAATTCAAGTATAATCTCAACTTAATGGAGTTGTGATTAAGGGAGGGTGTTAAACCATGACACCTATATCTACATGGCAGGCGCACATTAGGAGATAGATAGGTTGTTAGACTTTCATGTTTATCTCTTGTAAACCCTTATCTCTACCTTCTATCTTGATCTCCAAGTATGTAATCTCAACCGCATTGTATGCGCTGTTATGGGAGGTGCGCCCCATCTATATAACACGAACCCGTCGGCCTGAGAAGGCAAGACGTTCCGCTAGTTCGCACAAATTGAAATGAAAGTGGATAGTGTAACCTTGTATGCTCTCTTGTTGCTTCTGTGGTGAACAGTATTGATCACCATTTGCTTTTTCAGGAAAAAATAACATGTCTATATGTTGATATTCCGGATTGTGAGGTGATGATTTGCAGTCTGAAGAAGCCCATGGGCACTTTATTGCCTGATGAAGAGAAAGCAGACCCTGTGAAAAATATAATATCGTTCTTACAGCAACATGACTTTGATATCCCGGGTGGGAAGGTGAGCTTACGGGTGTCCTTCCTTATTTCTCTAATGCGACATTACTTGTTTTACTTCTCCCTTGTCAATGTTGGCACTACTTTCTTTTCCTTTCCTTTTTTTTCTTTTTTTTCAGCATCTATAGCGAGCTTGAAGAGGGTGTCCCTTGTTTTGCGATGCTAGTCCTTTCCAACTGATATCATGCTTGAATTGTGTGCTTGTAATGCTTATTGCCAATGATTGAAGCGTACTATACATTGACATTTGAAAACCTCAATTTATTGTATTCATTGATATAGCATCTTCTCTTGAATTTTTTGCCTTCATGTTTCTTTCGTTGATGAAGCAAATGCTCCATTCCAGGTTGATGAATCTTATTACGAGCCAGCTCTTGGCTTGCATGAAGTTGAATTATGTGAAAAGAACTATTTGAAGTTTTTGCGCCTTCTTCTAAACAAATTTCTGTCTAGATCCGGCATTGACAGTAAGAATTGGATTTTAATCCAATTTGCAACAGCTCTGAAGATGATTTGTCACCCTCGAGCTTCATATGAAGTCCACCACCCTGATGAGGTGAATCATAATATCGTTAATGTATTTTGAGTTTGCATATGCTGGGAGTTATCATTTCTTTTAGCAAGGAACTGAAGTGTTTTTCTTTCAGATTTTCTTATTCGACGTGTACTCAAAGATAGTGTATCATTCACCTGGATATAAAGGAGGCTTTTAAAGATTGATGTCCTTTCTCTCTACAATGAGGTTCTAAATCTCTGTTCACAGAGGAGTAGACATTTGTACAAATTGGATGCCTTAGTTAGGAAGGCTGAAAAGATGAAGGCTAAGTTAGAAAACCATCCTTCCGTGGAAG
This sequence comes from Secale cereale, assembly GCA_902687465.1. NCBI lineage: Eukaryota > Viridiplantae > Streptophyta > Magnoliopsida > Poales > Poaceae > Secale > Secale cereale. The sequence continues at coordinate 43,487,474 of LR738709.1, read as the reverse complement.
TGCCTAACGGATTCTGTAAAGAAATCTACAGCAACGAGAGCAAGTTAAAAGAAGCTGACGACCAAACTGGAAAGGTTGAGCCAGATAATTCTGTTTTTGGTTCAGTGATGGGAGAATTAGATGCAACTACCAGGCTTATTGATGTGACAATTGATCCTGCAGAGAAAGAAGCACCAGACTTGAGTGTGGTGATGAAAAAAGAAAATGAAAACGGTGCGCTTATGGAGAAGATGAATCATCTCGAGGCTCTGGTAATGGAAATCAGAAAAACTAGCGAGGAAGCCATGAAGACCATGGGTTGCTGGAGAAGGTGAATCATCTCGAGGCTCAGCTACTGATAGACAAAAAATGTAGCCAGAATGCGAAGGAGGAGAACCCCGGTCAATTGGAGGATAAACCATTAGACAGACACTCGGCTGTGGAGACTGGATTAGAAACTGAAATTGGGAATGTGCCGCTATCATCATCGCGGCCTCAATCTTCAAATGCTGGTTCGAGTTCTCGTAAGATGTCTCACAACAAGGTCGGCGGAAGGTCCAGATCAACGGTACAGAGATGGGTGCGGTCTATTTGCTGCTACTCAGCGCGGTGACCCTTTGCCTCTCCATGGGTTGAAAGGGACTGAAGACGTTTGTGCAGCGGTGGATGTAGAGCCTCATCCTGATCTGTTTACTTAATAGTTGTAGTTGTTTCTTGTGCCGCCAATGTACCTGATCCGGTGTTGAGTCCTTGTCTGTTTTGGCTCAGTATTGGATGTTTACTGTCGGAGCAGCTAGCGAGCGATTTGAAATCGAATCCAGTGCTGTGTTTTCTGTTCCAGTGCACATTGTCATGCATGTGTGGTTATGAGTGCGGAATGATACGCATATTCAGTTAATTGGATGTGGAGCAGCCAGTCAGTGATCAAAACTTTTTCTGTATCATATGTTGCTTGTATGTCTGATATTTCCTTTTTTCTTGGGTACTTTTTTCAGTCTCTTTCTTCTTCATGCAGGTTTGCAGAATTTGCGGGTCACAGATCATCGTGCAGTGGGTTCGAACCCAACTATGACCCTCATGGTGGTCTGTCAGACAGTGATACTCTTGAGGATAGTAGCACATACAGTGATGATGTATGTTAATTTTAGTCAGTGTTGGATCTTGCAGTCTTTGAATTTTCATGGTCGTAATGTTGTGCAGCCATGCCATCTGTCTTGGTCGTATCTCGTCGAGTCTTTTGAATTCACAAAGTTTCTTTGTAGCTCAGGCTACACGGAACCTCTTATCCTCAACCCTCAAGCCTTGCTTTGAGATCCGTACTCTTCAACTAACTTACAACAAGAAGATTTCTCTTTTTTGTTTCTCTAAAATGAAACAACATATGAACTTCAAACTCTGCAGATCGAACAAATATTAGAACATCAATGTGTGAAAAAACTTTCAGATAAATGCGTTTGTCGTTTGAGATAAACTTCAAAATCTGCAAAGTTTGAAGTACATATGTTTTGTCGTTTGAGAGAAACAAAAAAGACAAATGCGTTTGCACGGATCGCCATGCAGAAATGGATGGCAAAGATAAGGGGCACCATGTAGTCTGAGCTACAGAAAACCACACTCGAATTTAGTTTTAGTTTCAGACACATACATGGATGGTCAGCGAAAACCTACGCACTTTGTCAATTCTGATGGATAAGCTGATAACTTTTTTTAGTTGCTATGTGTCATTTTCTTCAGTGATAGGTTTTCAGTGTTCACTAATCATTTTTCTTTTAGTGTAGTTATCAGGGTTCATTGTTCCTAGAAAACAGTAGAATGATAAAGAACGCATGAGGCAAAAACACGTATTTTTATTTTAGTTTACTGTTCAAGTAGTTGATTTTTATTGGCCAGTGTCTGCTAGCGCGTGAGGCAAAAACGCATGCAGGCTTGCTCAGTTACATGTGTCTGTGCTACAAGGAGATTTAATGCAGAGAAGCAACTACTAGAATCAGAAAAAAAAAAACAAGGATGAAGCAACTTGTGGCAAAGATCCATGGATTTTTTTAGTTTAGTTGTCAGGTTTTAGTCTGTGCAGTTTCACATTGTTATTTGTCAGTTCAGTCATCAGTACAGTTCCTATTTTTTCTTTTTTCTCTTTCAATTTTAGTCCTATCTGTTCCTCAATATTCGTATTCATTTTCTTCAGTTTGTCATTTCATTATCTTCGTTTGTCCTGAGTGTCCATTTTTCCTGTTTGTTCAGTCATATTCAGTTACAATCCTTGTCATTCATTCACTCCTTCAGTCTGTTCATGATTAACTCAGCAAGTCTCCTAGACTAGTGTTTATCAGTAAGTGCCTGCTCATGGTCAACTCAGCAAGACCTTCAGTTAGTATTTTCATTTTGTATTGCTTATTCTTCAGTATCTCTGCTCTGTATTCAGTTTTCTCTATTCCTCATTTTGTGAGTTTCAGTTTCAGTCATCTTCAGTGCAGATGTACACTTTTCAATACCTAAGAATCAGACCTTAGAATCAGTTATTTATTTATTAATTAATTATATTCCTATTGTATGTTAGAATTGTTTTTTATAGTTCACCTATCAGTGTTATCATTTATTTAGAATATCTAAGTATTCTCTCACTGATCAACTCTGTCCTTACTAATTTGGTGACCTATTTCTTGACGATTTTTGCACCGTACAAGTGGTTTGTTAAAAAGTTGGACAAGATGAGAAGAAACTTCTTGTGGAATGCCGATGAGGAGGCTCACGGTGGGAAGTGCCTGGTAAACTGGAGACGCATTTGTGCGCCAAAGTCTGTTGGTGGACTAGGCATCAAAGACCTTGCCGTTTTCAGCAGAGCACTGAGACTGAGATGGGCTTGGTTTGAGTGGGATAACCATGATAGACCATGGAAAGGGACACCGACTCCATGTGACAGTTCTGTTATGCAACTCTTCAAATCTTGCACAAAAATATCCGGCTCACGAGCCTTTTTTTTGGACTGATCGATGGATGGATGGAGTTGCTCCGAGGGAGGTGGCACCCCAGCTGTTTTCCCTCGCCCGTCATAAGCAGACCACGGTTGCTGATGCTCTTCAGGAAGGAAAATGGATGATGGGACTGCAGCGATTGAACTCAACCGAGATGCTTCACTCCTTCGTCCTTCTTTGGCACCAGGTTCAACAAGTCCAGCTCGGCAATGCCACGGATGAGATTAGGTGGACCCTGTGTGCTAATGGGATTTACTCTGCCAAGTCGGCGTATACACAACAATTCATCACACGACTACCAATGCCCCGCCTGCTAAATGTATGGAGGATTAGGAGCGAGTCAAGAATAAAATTCTTTGTGTGGACCTTGCTCCAAAACAGACTCTGGACGGCTGACAGGTTGCTTAGAAGAGGTTGGGAACATCAGGACATGTGTTGTGCTTGCGCTCAGGTTCTCGAATCGGTTGACCACCTGATCTTGCAATGCCCCTTTGCAAAGGAGGTCTGGCATCACATGCAGTGGCGGCGCTGGGTGTATGCCTCTGTATTCACAGGAATACCCAAGATTTAGATGAAAAAAAAAATTATACATATACATCTCAGCCCAGCCAGCCCATGCCCAGCACACGACTAGTCAACCGCAGGCTCGCTGGCTCGCTCGCATCCAGCACCGCTCCTCGCTCGCCAGCCTCCAGGCTCCTCGCATCGCACAGCGCCGCCGGACGACTGGACGAGGACGGCCGGAGCCGATGTCCCCGCCCCCGCCCCCTGCGCTGGTCGGGACGGGCGATCTTGGCGGCGGCGCCCCGCTCCCCGCGCCGACGGCGCCCCGCTCCCCGCGCCGACGGCGCCCGGCCGGCCGGCCCCCCGTCCGCCCCTCGTCTTCAGCTCGGGCGACCTTGGCGGCGGCGCCCCGCCCCCCGCGCCGGCGGCGCCCGCCCCCCCACCCGCCCCTCCTCTTCGGCTTGGAGGGAGTAGTAGCAGCCGAGCTGGGATGGGGAATCCTGGTGGCGGCACCCCGGCCCCTGCGGCACAGAAACAGAAGGTGCGACACTGCTGCGTTTCTCCCCCAATTTGGGAATTTCTTGATTTGCTCTAATTTAATAGATGCAGATACAAGTATTTAAATTTATGTTCCCTTTGTTTTCCTAACTTAGATGAAGAGGAGTGGAATTGTTGGCAGTAGCATATTTGCAATGTGGGAAAAGGCTTCAAAGGCAAGGAAAACAGATGAAGTATCCACACCGAATCAGACAGTGGCTGTAAACCCGGGCATCTCTCGGGCCGGGCCGGTTTCGGGCCAGGCTCTAAAAAGCCCGGTGTTAAAATGTAAAGCCCGAGCCCGTAAAAAGCCCGACAAAAAAGCACGTTTACAAGCCCGAGCCCGGCCCGGCTGAAAAGCCCGAAGCCCGTAGCCCGGCCCGAAGCCCGAAAACTCTTGATCCTGATGTACAACAAGTTACAGAAACAGCATATTTCAGCAAACAACAACATTATAAACAGTAGCATGGTATATACATTTGATCTTTAAGTAACAACATCATATTTCACAAAACAGCAGCATATACATATTTCACAAAACAGCAGCATATACATATTTCACAAAACAGCAGCATATACATATTTCACAAAACAGCAGCATATACATATTTTACAAAACAGCAGCATATACATATTTCACAAAACAGCAGCATATACATATACATGTAATCCATTCATTACATTATTACATAACAGCAGCATATTTCTCAAGTCGAAAGACACAAGCAACATAGTTTGACAAGTCCGCAACATGGTTCGATAAGTCCACAACATAGTTCGATAAGTCCACAACATAGTTCGATAAGTCGATTACATAACAGCATATCAAATAACAAGTCCATTACATAATAAAGATATCAAATAGCAAGTTCAAAGCTACAAGCTGATGACTCCTTTGAATCCATCTCTTCCTTGTTCCATCAAGCTATATCAACTTCATCCTTTTCCTGGATGAAAGCACAAGTTGAAAATAAGAAAAATAGCAATGGCATGAAGCACGGAAGTAAGTTTCATATCAACAAGCAAGACAAAGTAGTAAAGAAGTGCATAAATGGTAAACAAGACAAGATACTAAGTTAGATAGAAATGACATGAATGAACACAAACCGAATCTGAAGATAACTCATCTGCATGAGAACTTGAAGGTGCACCTCCTGTAGTGCTCATTTCTACAAAACAAACAATACAAGAATCAATGGTAATGTGTGCAATGGTGATGTTAATATGAAACAACAATAGACACTTGATTGTACCTTCATTCTGAGACATCTTCCAACGATACCAATCTTGGAGACACATTAAAGCCTCAATGGTCTTAGGCTTAAGTGAAGCTCGGTTAGGTGTTATAACTTTGCGACTCATGCTAAATGCTTGCTCCGAAGCAACACTAGAAATGGGGACAGCAAGAATATCCCGAGCCATTGATGCAAGCTCAGGGTATCGCATAGATGATTTGCTCCAAAATTCCAGAACATCCAACTCATCAGTCAATTTTCTAGGAGTTTCTTCCAAGTAAAGATCCAATTGAGACCTCTCTACATTTGTCCGTTGAGATTGAATGTAACTCTCATAGTCATCGAACATATCAGAACCATCTCCCCTACTTCCCCTACTGTTTGTAGCACCATCTGATGATGTTTGACTAACAGCGGCACCACTATATTCAGCAAACAAATTCTCCAAAGTTTTCTTAACTTCATGCATCCGACGTTCTGCCTCGTCGGGGGCATAAAGTTTTCCATAACAGTATTTAACAAAACCAAGCTTGCAACGGGGATCAAGGACAGCAGCACAAGACAAGAAGACATTATAATCAGCCCAATACTTATCAAACTTCTCTTTCATTGGAGCTAGCATTGGTGCCATGAACTCATGTCCTTCACTAGATGCCTTCAAGACACAAGATTGAACCAAGAACACACACTGGAAATACAAATTGGAGGTAGGATACTTTGTCCCGGATAATGTGCATGTCACTTTATAAAAAGTTTTCAAGAAATCATGCATGATACGAACCTTTTCCCATTCATCATGAGTAAGAGAGAAGTTTGACTTGAATATGCCATCCCTATTACCAAACCACAGTAATACATCTTTAAAATACAAAGCGTTCTCAAGCATTGTGTATGTTGAATTCCAACGGACGGGCATATCTACTCTCAGCCTTTTATCTTCTTTCAAATGATAAATGTTCTTGGCAGTTTCATAGAACTTGTGAATACGATTGCTAGAAATTTTGATATATTGAATGCCCTCTCTAATCTTGTCAGCAGATTTATCAATAAGTTTCAGACCAGCTTGGACAATCAGATTTAAAATGTGTGCACAACATCGGACTTGAAAAAAAGTTCCAAACAATGGTAACACACCTTTAGGCAGCAATGTAGTTCTCAAAGTGTTGATCATTGAATCATTGTATGCAGCATTATCAAGAGTCATGCACATTATTTTGGTGTCAACCTTCCACTCACGAAAACATAAATGAACTTCATCAGCAATTGTAGCCCCATCATAAGGTGGATTCAACTTTTTAAACCATATTATCCTTTTGTTCAGTCTCCAAGCATCATCAACATAATGACAAGTAATACAAATATAACTAAACTTTGTCACATCTGATTTCCAATTGTCCGTGGTGAAGCTAACTCTACCGGGGCTGTTGCTGATAATTTCTCTCAATTCAGTCCTCTCTCTTTCAAACATTGCCATGATATCCCTTCTAATTGTGTACCGACTAACAATCTTAAACTGAGGACAAGCAGCACCAATCATTTTTTTGAACCCCACTTCTTCTATCACACTAAATGCATGTGAACCCCCAACTAGAAACATAGAGATTGCAGATCTAATAGTTTCCATGTCCAACTTTGTGTTCCTAACTGAATGTGAGCCATCCGCATTCTTTTCAGTTTTCAGAAAATAGCTATTCACTTCATTTGTATTATGCGGATGCACTTGAGCAGTATGCCTTAACAAACTAGATGTTCCATTCTTCGAGGGCGCCCTAAGTATAGTATGACAAATATTGCACTTTGCCACTACTTCATCAGGATTAGGTTGTTCAATCCTAGTGAAGTTTTTCCATGCTTTTGACCTTAATTTTGGAGTAGAATTAACCTTTGGTCCTGGCGGTGCCGGTGGCGATGGCGGCTGACTTGCTTCATGTCCCTCGGATGGCTGACTTGCTTCATTAATTCTTGCACGACGTCCCTCTTGGTTCAACCTTGTACGCTTGTTGCGAGGTGCTGCCGTAGCAGTAGTTGATGGGGCAGCACGACGACGAGCAGGATCAGCCACAACGATCTGGTCCAACCTTGCACTTGTGGCAGCATTGTCCTGTTCAACACTGGGATCATAATCTTCCTCTTCCTCTTCATGAACTTCATCACTTAGACTCCACAAACTAGCCATGCCTACCACAAAATACAACACACAAGAGAAACATAGTAGCACAAATATTAATCTACTATGCAGCAAAAAAAACATCCTAAATGAAAAAATAAACATACCAACAGAGTAACAGACTGACAGAGAGAGGAGGACAGAAGGTCACTCATACCTGCCAGTCGCCGGCGTCGGATGGGGAGGGCACGCCGCCGTCAGATGGGGAAGGAGCGCCGCTGTCGGATGGGGAAGGAGCGCCGCCGTCGGATGAGGAGGGAGAGCCGCCGTCGGATGAGAGGGAGCTCCGCCGTCGGATGGGGAGGGAGCGAGGAGGGACCAACGCGGCCGTGCACCACGGCGTCGTCTCGTGGGCCGTCGCCGCCGCTGCGGCCTCGCTCTGCGCGGCGGTTCTGGCCTCAGGGGCAGGGCGCTGTGCCGCTGTCGCCAGTCGGGGGGGGGCGAGGAGGGACCGCCGCCGCCGCCAGTCGAGGGGGGTCGAGGAGGGTGGAGTGGTGGACTGGTGTGCGTGCGGGCTGCGGGAACGGGGGGACGGGGGTAGGCATTAGGTGATTAGGGTTAGCTTTGTGGGCCAAAAGGCCAGCATGTTGGGCTGGATTGCTGGATCGCCTAGTTGCAGCAAATGCTCGGGCCGGGCCGGGTTTTTGTTCGGGTTAATTTTGGAGCCCGAGCCCGGCCCGAAAATTAGACATGCTCTGTTTTCCAAGCCCGAGCCCGGCCCGAACACAAGCCCGGCCCGGCCCGGCCCGGGTTTTTCGGGCCGGGGTCGGGTCGGGCTGCCGGGCCGGGTTGTCCATGCCCGGGTTTAAGTGGCTGCATCTAGTCGAGCCCTCGACCACGCGGAAGGTGATATTCTTCCCCCGATGCAAGCAGATTTGCAATTGGTGTTACGGCAAGAACCGGAGAGTAGAGGCGAAACCTCAACACCTCATGTAGAAGATGATGAATCAATTGATGAAGATGATGAACCGATGCAAGCAGCTTTGGAGGCACTCGAACATGATCCTGGAAAGCGGATTCCCATCTCAGTGTATGCTGTCAATGACCAAGATAGAGTAAGAAGGAGATATATTGAGATGGGGTCATGTCAACCAAAGAATCATAAGTTCAAGCTTACAAATAAAAGTGGAAAAGAGTGTCGCTTTTGTCGTGCTTGGTTTAAAGAATTTCCATGGATTGAGTATAGTGTGGACAAAGAAGCCGCTTTCTGCTTCGTTTGCTATTTGTTCAAGGATAAAACAAGATGTCTCGGTGGAGATGCTTTTGTGAAGAAGGGATTTAATAACTGGAACATGAAGTCGAGATTGAAGAAACATGAAGGTGAGGTTAGTAGTGCTCATGCTGAAGCTCAAGAGAAGTATGATAGGTTCACTACACCACAAACATCAATTCGGGAGTCTATTGCTTCAAACACTTCACAATACAAGGCTTTGTATAAACAGCGTTTGATATGGACACTCAAGTGTGTGAGATTTCTGTTGCGCAAGGCTTGGCATTTAGAGGACATGATGAAAGTGAAGACTCACTAAATAAAGGAAATTTCCTTGAGCTTCTAAATTGGCTAGCAGGAAATTTTGAAGAGGTTGACAGGGTTGTTCTCAAGAATGCTCCACGGAACTGCAAGATGACTCACCATGATATACAACAAGAGGTGATAAAATGTTGTGCACAAGAGACTACAAAACTAGTCATTGAAGAACTTGATGGTGGTCATTTTGCAATACTTGCAGATGAGTCTAGTGATGTGTATCAGAATGAACAGTTGGCTGTTTGCTTGCGTTATGTTGATAAGAAAGGAAGGGCGGTTGTAAGATTTCTTGGTCTTGCTCATGTTGAAGATACTACCTCTTTGACACTAAAAGCTGCAATTCAGAAAATGCTTATGGAATACAATTTGACCTTTGCAATGGTTCGTGGGCAAGGATATGATGGAGCTAGTAATATGAGAGGTAATGTTAATGGCCTGAAAAAACTGATTATGGATGAGTCCCCTTCTGCCTACTATGTTCATTGTTTTGCCCATCAACTACAGTTAACTCTTGTTGCTGTTGCTAAGGAGAGTGGTGATTGTACTTGGTTCTTTCAACAGCTTGCACACTTGTTAAATGCTCTTGGCATGTCTTGTAAAAAGATGAGAATGCTTCGGATAGCTCAAGCCGAAGAACTCATTGATGCATTGGAATTGGAAGAAGTAGAAACAGGGAGTGGGCTGAATCAGGAAATGGGTTTGGGAAGGCCATGTGATACACGTTGGGGCTCTCACTTCAAAACTGTGAACCATGTCATCTCTATGTATGGTGCACTACGACGAGTCCTTCGCAAGATTGGAGACGAGTACCATGGTGCGGAGGCACAAGCCGCTCTATCCATAGAGACAATATTTCGATCATTTGAGTTTGTTTTCATGGCACACTTGATGCAAGAAATATTTGGATACACAGATGAGTTGTGTAGAGCTTTGCAAAAGCAAGACGAAGATATTGTTCATGCTATTGAGCTTGTTGCTGACACAAAGTATTACTTGGAGGCTTTGAGGACCGATGCTGGATGGGATGATTTTCTCACAAAGGTGACATCTTTTTGTACGAAGCATAAGATCAAAGTTGTTGATATGGAGGGTCCGTACTTTCCCGTTGGCCGGCCTAGAAGGGGTTTATGTAATGGTCCGACCAATTACCACCGCTTCAAGGTTGATATGTTTGTGGATGTCATTGATAGGCAAATCAGTGAGCTGAATGGCAGATTTGATGAGGTAAACACGGAGCTACTTTCTTGCATGGCAGCATTTTGTCCACTTCATCTATTTGCTGCTTATGACCAAGAGAAATTAGTTAGGCTTGCTACAAAGTTTTATGCTTCTGATTTTACAAGGGATGAACTGGCAAGACTTCCATGGCAACTAAACATGTATGTTACTAATGTGCGTAGAGATGAAAGGTTTCAAAACCTGAAAAATCTGTGTCAGCTTTCAGTTGTGCTTGTGGAGACAAACAAGTATGAACAATATCATATTGTTTACAAGCTTCTTAAGTTGGTATTGATTCTGCCAGTAGCTACTGCTAGTGTTGAAAGAGTATTCTCTTCAATGAGCCATGTGAAGAATAAGCTAAGGAGCAAAATGGGTGATGAATATTTGAACAATTGTTTGGTTACATTTGTTGAGAGAGAACTTTTCAATCAAGTGAAGGATGAAGATGTCATGAATCTCTTCCAAAAAGGCGACCGCAAAGTTATATTGTAAGAAGGATATCATCACTTTATCAATCAAAAGGTACTTATGTATTCATGTCGTTATGGTCTGATACATTGAAATATTGCTATTGTCGTTATGCTAGTGTTGTTTTGTTCATATATTGCTAGTGTTATGTTATTTGGTTCATATACTACATTTAGAGCAAAAAAAATATTTAAATGAATACCCAGCCTTCATTTCCTGGAGCCGCCACTGATCACATGTCTACAACTACAAAGTACCCAACGGCTGCTGCTGTTGCACTCCATGCCACTTCAATTAATGATTGGTGGGACAAATCCTGCTTGCTTAGGTAGAAAGGAGAAGTGATCGATGATTGCATGGCTGCGACATATGTGGCGTGGAACATTTGGAATGAGAGAAATAGGCGTATCTTCAGAAACGAGCACAAATCAGTTGAGGGGGTTTGTATGCTGATTAGAGATGATCTAGGCCTCCTTATGGAGGCGAGGGAGTAGTTCTGTCAGACTTGTACAGCCGGGTTGCTGGGTGCAGCACCGGACATGTAATTTCTTTGTTTTTTCTTACTGAAACTCTCAGTATGTACCTTTTTACCTCTACTATAATGAAAAGGCAGAGCACCTGCCGTCCCAGTCAAATTTTATTTTATCATTAGGCTCTGTCACTCGGTCTTTGTTCAGGTTTCAGTGTCTTAAACAGGGATCGGCGTCATTTTCAGGTTCCAGTAGGTGTCATTTTCAGTGTTAGGGCTAGTTTCTTTAGTCTGAGTAAGTAATTTCAGTTATCAGTATTTTTATGTTTTTTTGTTCTTTTATCTATATTTTCAGTTTTCATGTCCACCAAAGACTGACAGAGGTATTTTTTGGTTTTCCTGCTAGGTTCAGGTGCTGCGTGTTGGTGTACTGGATGAAGGAAAAATTTGTGGATAGTATCTGAAGTGTTTTTTTTAGGTTGTGATATTTTAATCAGGTTTTAGTCTTCAATATCTAGTCATTAGTCAATCAGAGATCACAATAGTGGAGAATTACTTTTCTTAGATTTTTGTATTTATCATTCACAGGTCGTAGTTGTTAGTTTTTTCCTGATCTCTTGAGCTTTTTGCCACAGAGCCAGGTCTCATGTGCCATTCCTCAGCCGAAACCATGCCCTGTGATTTTTTTTTTCTCGCACGCTATGGTGGTAAGCATCTCTCCTCCCCATCCCTATATCTATTGAAGTTATAAACAGATTTCAGTTTTCTTTTGCATGTATTTTCAGATTTTGCGTGTGTTTTTATTCAGTCAAGTGTTTGAGTATCCTACATTTTTCCTAGGGAAAATCTGACAGCAGTACTAGTAGTTTCACATGTGTACTCTTTGTAAGAAATGGAAATTCCCTCTCATTTTTCGTTGTTCTTTTTCTGCAAGGAAATGTAAAATCTGCCACCGATATTAGCAGTCAAACATGTGTTTTTCTGTGCTTTTCGTCAATTGACATGTTTCTATCTGTCTGAATTTCAGTTTTTCCATGCAGAATTTACAATTTTCAGTATGTGGTCGCAAGCAGCATCAGATCCAGCTGCTTGCCCCGGCTCCTCCATGTCTTCTCCCACCTCCTTCCGGTGGCCTGGTTGGTTTTTGGGTAAACTACGTTGTATTAACGGGTTCGAAAGACGGCATGTTCAGAGACGTTAGAAGGGTCAAAGAGGCTGGTTAAGGGCATGTACAATGGTTCTATCTTAAGAGTGCCACGTAGGATAAATGATGAGATGGATGAGAGAGAAATCATAAGAGAAGCCTTCTCTTATTTAAGAAAAGCTAAGAGATGATCTCTTAGCACAATTTGTCTCACCATATTTTTAGGAATAACTAATTATTGAAGATAAGGCTAAGAGATGACCCGTTGTAGACATCTTTTTTTATCATATCTAATTTACATGCAAAACTTACGATAAGACTATCTTATCAACCATTGTACATGCCCTAACAATCTAACCTAAACCAAGGAAGAAAACACACGTCTTCTTTTGTAGTATGGACTGTGTACTCAGTAACACGTGTCAAACTGTGAATGGCTAGAAAAAGCGACATGAATTAAATACAAAAATAGATGTCTGTTCATTAGTCACTCCCCATATCTAACATATACTACATGAATTGCACTTTTTGCTACCTTCTTTTGTAGATTTCACAGCTCAACGTGTCAAATGAAATAAGGCGAAAGCCCCACTACTTCATTCATGTCTTATTGATTTGATTGACCCCCCTTTCGTGAATCAGTTTACTAGAAAAGTATTCTATCCAATGATTTACATTCATGTTGTACCTGAAAAAAAACCAATAAGTTTTTCCCTTAGGTTTAGTATTTGATCTCTAGTAGTACTACAAGACCTAACATATGAACTTCAACAAGTTAGAAGGTTGGTAACTAGATTTTGAGAATGACAATTTTCTAAATGAAAAATGTCCAGAATCAATTTTTAAAATATTTGAAGAATCAAATCATCCAACACGGAAACAAAAAAAAAGTCAAACCCTAAAGATGTTCATTGTGTTTCATCTACTGTTTATGACGTGCATAGAACAATCCCTAAAGATGTTGAGGAATGAAAAAGAGTGGGAGCTGAAGGAATAATGAGTAATTACATGTTTCTGCAGGAAAGTATTTTATGAGATTCGGCATTTTGTTTGAGACCTTGTTTGGAACCTGGACCTATTAATAATATGGTTGTGTGCATCAAGAGATGCAGAGGCCAGGGTTTTCCTCCTTTTCGAAAAAATGCATTGTAAAAGGAGTGTAGAAATTATACGTCACTGTTTGGAACATTTGAAAAAATCCTGCAATCCATCACATTTGTACCAAGTAATAAATTGCAGAGCAAAAATTCTAGAGTCTTATTTGTGTCCAAACAAAACAAAGTGAAAATGAAAATAGGGAAAAGATTTGAATGCAAGGATAGGAGTTTCTTTGAAACAACAAAACACTACTGAGAAGAATTGACCTGAAATTGTGCTTAGGTACTTGGACAGATCTTCATTCAAAATCCCTTATGTTGAATGCTGAGCAACGAGGGTAGCATGAAATGAGCAGTTGTTTGAAATTATACGTCACTGTACTGATGATCGGTCCAATCTGCCCCCAAATCAAGGTTCAATATACCGAAAATTTGTCCACAAAGTTTGCTGCAATAAATACCCGCAGTTTCTTGTTCCAGCATCGCAAGTGTACTTTAATGAACCACGGGAAGGAAGTTTTTCATTAGAACGAAAATTCTACTGTATATGCATGGAATAAAAGTAGAGCAATAGAAGTTACCCACGAAGCATTTTGTAAATTGAAACCAACATTATTTTCATGAAACATTTCTTTGCACTTAGAATGATTTAGCATTGGGTTCATTAGTTTGTCATGTGCAAATGAAACATGATTGGTAAGCAAACGAATGATGGTAAACCTGTTCATTTGAGAGGTCAAGTGTTTGTGACGCTCATCGTTGATGCTCCTCCTGTTGTACATGTGTTGTTGCGAGTTTCTTAGCTCTAAAACTACCGGGGCATCTTCCTCTCATTCTTATCATGTATAGCTGTGCTCTTGAAGTTCTATAAGTACCTTCGCTACCTCTAATGTTTTAGATGAAAAGAAAACAAATTAACAGTCAAACTGCATTCTTTCTTAGAAAACAAAGTTATTGGTACTCTCTCCAATGCATATATTTTTATGTCATTGACCTATCGAATTTCTTAGAAGAGATATACTGCAATAGATGTAGCAAGGAAAATGAACTTTATATACAATGACAAAAGGACAAGAATGGTGCGGCAACGCGCACGCCTTTGCTTCTAGTATAGTATGAAGTATGAACTATCAGGATTTGCAGAACTGATCAAACTTGAGCTTTGGTCTGGAATACGCGGAGCTCCGTATGGCTGCAGACACGGCGGCATTGGCAGCCTCGGTGAGGTGCACGCCGTCCCAGCTGACAAACTTTGAGCCGTCAGCGCAGACCGTTGCATTGCGAGACTGGCAGCTCCTGCTCAAATCATAGTTGTACGGTGGCCCTCCGTACCCACAACACGTCATCAATGGCAGGTCAAAACCTGAAGAAAAGCAATCTAATGAGCAACCTCATCATATATCATGGGAATCAGAGACTTTGATTAGCTCACCGTATTTGTTGTGGTTGGCCACAAGGTCATACTTGATAGCAAAAAGATCGGTGTACACAATGGTCGCGTCTTTCAGCTGCACATTCAGCTGATCACAGAGGCTGCCTAGCGCAGCGTTGAATGCTACCGCAGCTCTGTTGTATGTCTTGAGGCAGCCATTCTGATCAAGATCACTATCATCTCTGCGTGGAATAGAGAGCTTCTGAGGCAGGCAACCGAGAGCCCCTGTTCCATGTATCCAGAAGTTCCGACTCTCGTTGTCATACAGAATCTGCTTTTTTTTTGGTGTGCAGAAAGTACAGAGTTGTGGTTGTCCATCTTGGCAGCAAGTACAAAGGGTACAATAATTTATTCACCAAAAAAAGGCGAAAAAGAAAATATCACCTGAATAGCATCCTTAATCTCAGCAAGTATCGGAGGGAATTTCGCGACTACTTGGTCGTAAGGCAAGTTAGACAGAAGAGCGTTAACATCATTCTGTCCTATGTCTATGGTATATAGAGCATTTTGGAACCCTTCTGCATCAATTGGAGCTTCCTGACCTGTGCAATAGCAACAGGTTTGCGCATTTACTGTATAGCTCGGCGCTTCTTATTTCGTTTTAATTTGAGGGAAGGAACACGACAAACAAACCTTGATTGATGAATTCCAAGGATCTGTCTTTAAAGAACAAAAATTCCTGCACCTGTACATGCAATGCAAAAAGAACGTCCCGTGGTAGTGTTCTTGAACCGCCAATAGCAAAATTTACTCCGTTACTGTAATTAGAACCCAATGCCTTCAGATAAGGGCTCAAATAGCTTATGTTTAAGCTTTCACCTGGATATATTTTGGTCATTCATGGACCTACTGTTAGTAAGGCCATCAACCATACCCAATACTGACTTGGTGCTTCTCATGAACACGCATGCGAGTCAGATTAGATACGCAAAATTCACCAGCTGCAAAGTATTAGCTCCGATAAAATTTGTGTCTTATTGGACATTTGACTTATATAATCTTCAAGATGAAACTTTGACTATCAACTTATTCAAATTTGTGAACATTTCCTTAAATCCGAGAACATCTTTAAAATTCATGAACACTTCCAAATTTGTGAACTTTTTTTTAAATCTGCTAACATTCTATTAAATTTTGTGAACATTTTTTGAAATCATGAACTGTTTCTGAAATTCGGGTACATTTTTGTAAATTATGAACACTTTACAAATTCTAGGACATTTTTAAAATCGTGAAAAGTTTCCAAATCCAAGGACATTCTTGTAAATTGTGAACACTTTCACCAATTTTTAAAAATGTTCATGAAATTTAAAAACTCATGAATTCCAAAGAAAATCATGAATATGAAAAATGTTGACGCATTTGATTTTTTATGGATTTTAAATAAAGTTCACAGATTTGAAAATTGTACACAAATCTACAAACATTTCGTGAATTTGGTAAAAGTTCAACAATTTGTAAAAATAACTGTGATTGGGAAAGGTTCGCATACTTCCAAAAAATTCACATATTAAAAAAATTCATGGATTATAAAAATTGGTGACACATTTGAAAAAAAATCATGGGTTTCGGTCCATTTGAGAAAAGTTCATTGATTTGAACAAAGTTTGTGGATTTAAATAAATGAAAAAGAAAGAGGAAAAAAGAGAAAATTTTAAAACAACAAAAAACTAAAAATAATCACAATTCGACAAAAAAACAAATCCGAAAAAAGGAAATAACTTGGCCAAAGCTTCCTAAAACACGGACCTGGGGAAGCTAATGGGCTGACCTAATAAAAGCTGCTACTATTGAGAGTGTGGGCGCTCTATATGAATAACACTTAAGTGTGGAATCACTAGTTAAGGGGTACCCGATCCTAAAAAAAAGTTAAGTGCAGAGGTCATTGTCATTTTCTCTGGTGGTGACAAGTGGCCAAGTGGCACCCTTCATGTGACAGTTGTCACAACTAAGAATTTTGTGGTCTTTTAAAATGTTTTATCTCTTGAACCATGCTTCCAAATCATGAATCATTTTCACCGTTGTGTTTTTCGTGTCAAGATCTTCAAAAATCGATTCTATGTTAGTAGGTTTAGAAGAAACTTTTTCCCGAAAAAATATGAGAGAAAAAAAAACGAAAAAACTAGGAACCAAAAAACAAAAACTAATGAAATCAAAAACCCGAAAAGAACCGAAAATCGTAATAGTGAACACTAGAAGCACATCTGTATTTTTTTTACTTTTTTCTGTAAGACACATTTGCCTTTTCGCCTTTTAGGAAGCACACATATGTTTTTAATTATTTTTTAAAAGCACAACTGTGCTTCAACGTGAAGCACAACTCTACTTTTCACTTTCCGAGAAGCACACCTATACTTTCCTCTTTTCAAAAAGCATAGCTGCGGGAAGCACAGATGTGCTTCACGTCGTAGCGCAACTGCGTTTTTTTACTTTCGGATGCTTCACGGGAAAACACAGTTGTGCTTCACCATGAAACACGATTGTGCTTTTTCACAGCATGTGCTTCAAGTGAGGAAAACAAAAAGAATTAGAAATTATTTTCAGAAAACCCTAGAAAAAACAAGCAAAGTCCAAAACCCCTAAAAATACAAATGCGTCCAATTGTTTTAAAAAGGGGGGTTCACGTGATGCCCAGCACACGACACATGGTGGCGCACCATGTGGCGTGGGTTCCCCACGCTGTGTGTTGTGTATCCCCTGCAAGGGGTACGTGTCAACTAGTCACTCCTTATTAAGTGGTGCGTCAAGCACCGAATAGCGTTTAGCAACAGGAAGCGTCTGCGTAATACCTGGGCCGTTAGTGGAGGCCCATGTGGCCCTACTAGAGTTGCATGATGAGATTAGTCTGGGGTTCAAAAGTGTTTAACAAGCAAATACACCTTTGTCTTCCAACCCTAGCATCTTTGGCTTAAATGTTTCACTCAAAGCAAGGGATGAAAGTGTAAGAGGAGTGCTATGTATGAGAAAGTCCGCCACATACGTGGGTAAATATTGATTAGGTTGTGTTACAGACTTACAGTCCCTGCCAGGGAGACAAAGGCAGTTGAGTAGCACCTTTGCACGGAATCAAAATATCAAATCAACTGGACGAGATGCAGTCATCGCCTTCTCTCCAAGAAAATGTTTAGGGCTCCTCTGCTTCCTGCCGATGCTATCCTCGGTTCGCTATGTCTCTGGTAGCCCAAGCGCCATGGAGGCGCGATGGACCCGGCCCTTCTGAAGGGAAGGATCTTCCTTTGTTTTTAGGTGTTTTGTGAGTTTTCTAGGGTTTGTGTTCTCCGTAAGAAGACAAGGCAGTGGTGGCTCCTTGAAGATGGAATAAGCTTCTTCCCATCTAGCCCTCGTTACGGCGATGCGTCTAGAGTCGTCGGAGGGTGTGTGAAGGTGCATTTTTTATGGATCTCGCGAGATTCGGTCGATGCTGGTCTTCGGTGGATATGCTTGGATATTGACTTTGTTTGTCTATCTACAGGTTGGATCATTTTGATCTATACTTCTCTTTCATCAACGATGATTGTTGTTCTAGTGCGCTAGTCCTATAGGGCCTTAACGCACAACAATTTTCTGACTATCTACTACAACAAGTTCGGCCAGACTGCGATGAGGGATGGGCGATGACGGTGGCGCCTTCGATTAGTTCTAGTGCTTGTGGTCGTAACTAGGTGGTATACGGACATGAATGTATTTTTTTGTTATTTCTATTGTTCTTTTTATTACCATGGCAAATGATGAATAGGCCGAAAGTTTCTGGAAAAAAGATATTTGAGTAGAAGAAGAAAAATCACTTTTTCGAATAACTAGCATGTGAGGCGACATTGTGTTACTACTGAAAAAGGTTTTCGCCCCGCTTTATATATAAAGCCCCGATAAAAAATGCCCGGTACAACCGCACTCGCGCACACACACCCAAGGCATGATACATAGGTGCTGAGCGCAGCAATACAATCCCTGGCACTACAAGAGCCTCCGGGAGCTTCATCCGTGAACACGCCACCGGAAAGAAGTGAAGCCGCATATGATGAACCGTGGGCTCCGACGGCGCCTTCAGGAAGGATATACGGCACCGAAGCACCGTCACCGTCCAATCTGAGGATCAGAGTTTTCCCTGGAGCAACATGACAGGCAATAAGAGCCGCGACGACGCCTTCAAGAAGGGAGCGATCTACACCGCCGTCAGTTCGTCTGAAGATAGAGAAGATTTTCACCCTGGCCAACATTCACCGCCACCGAACGCCACACCCCGACTACCACGCCGCCCACATGGCCGTGGCAACCTAGAAGCACCGAGGCACGAGCTCTGCCCATGAGCATCGCGCCACCACCACCAGGGCCGCCACCTCAGAATCCAAGGCCTTGACACCAAGTCACCTGAGACCCGTCGCAACCCCAACCGAAGAGACGAGCGGAAAAGACCCGCCTTTCGCACCCCTGGTCGGTCCCAGCGCCGAGACCCAATAAGCCAACCACACTAGGCCTCCATCGATCCATCCTGCTGTACCGGGCGTGAGATGAGCGCAGTCCTGCTGCTGAGCGCGAGACGGGCCGGTCCTGCAACCGGGCGCGATACAAGTTCGGTCCTACGGCACCAGACGTGAGACGGCCGATGGACCGCAGCCAGGAGAAGGCTAGCCCTTCGACGAAAGAAGCGAACGAACGCCGAGGAGAGGGGTCGAAGGCCGACACAGGCATCCTACAGACGAGCCAACGCCAGAACAATCTGGCCGCCGACGCAATCAACCTGCCACCACCACATCACCTGTGCCTCCACGCCCTGGTCGGATCCACCTAAAGTCCCGCCACCCCGCACCGGAGCAGCGCGGACAACGGCCGCAACACCACCACCTCCACAGGGTCACCGGCCACCCCCGCCACCGCCGACCATCACAGCCACCGGATCTGGGCAGGGATGCCCAGATCCGCCGCTAGCACACCCAAGACAAACGAACCCCACGAGCGCCGCAGTGGGAAGGGAGGAGGAGCTAGCGCCGACGGGCCACGAGGACGCGGGGAGGAGCGCCGGAGTAGAGTCGGCCGGGACCCGACACCGTGGGCAGGGGGAGGCGCCCCGCTACGCCAGCCACCTGCGTGCAGGGGAAAAAACGCCCTGCCGCCGCCTCGGCCACACGGCTTTTGCCGGTGGAGGCGAGGAAGGGAGAGCCGGGGCGGAGGGCCGGGGGAAGCGACGCTAGGGTTGCCTCCCGACGGCGCTCGTGGAAGCGCCTCGGGAGGGTGAGAAGTTCATTTTTCACATTGCATTACTATCCTACCATGTGTCCTTGGGATGATGAAATTAGTAAAGAGAAAGGCTTTAAAATGTTTGAAAATTACAAAAGATAAATAAGCACATAAATATCCAGGTCTTATATGTGCTTAGAATCCTGAAGGCAAAGAATCTTGAAGGCATCATGTGCTCCATGCATTGCACCGTCCGGGACCCTCCACCCCTTAGGGAAACGGGGCCAGCTGCCACGCGGTAGAGGCCGACGAAAACACCAACAGTGGAGTAGTATTAGGCGGGGAGACGATGACACTATGGTTGAGAGCCTCCGAGTCATCTCAGAGGGGGCGCACGGGAGATGGGAGAGTTTTCTTTCCAAGAGAACCTTTGACTTTTTCTTGGGTTTCAAGACTAGTCAACGTGTATGTTGTGAAAATTGTCGTGTTCATACTATGCTATCATACATATAAATGGGAGGCCCGGGGTCCATTTTTCATTTTAGAAATTTTAAATTGTATTTATTATAGGTTGTATACGAGGATAATTATGAACTTTTGTGTGGTTCAAGTTAGAGAGAGGAGTGACGTTCTTCCAGCATGTCCAATAGCTGACCTATTAATAATCGAAATTTGTATCTGGCAACCCTGTGCCCGATAGCAAAACTGCCACACCATCTCAGATTGCTTCGATCCAAATCCAACGAGGCGTTCCCTTCCCCACCTTCTTCCCCAGTGGCCCACGCGCCTCCCCGCCACACGCCTCCAACCTCGTCCCCGCCGCTCGCCTCACACCCCCCTCTCCGGCGCCGCACGGCTTCCCTCCTCACCTAGCCGGCTAGCCCCTGGCACCTCCACCTCCTTTCCCAGCCGCAAGGGCCTCCAGGTTCCGGATTCCGACGAGATCCGCAGCCACCTGAAGTCGTCAGTCATTGCCTTGCTTCCCGGTCAAACGGAGAAGGGTGACGAGATCCGCAAGCCCCGCTGCTTGTTGTGGATGGCCTCGGCCTTGCTCCTCGCCGTAGATGGATCCGGCTGCAGTTCCTCTCACCGGCCGTCCACCACGGAGATGTCGTGCCAGACGACGCCACCACGCGTGAGCCACACTTCTGGCCGCTCAGCAGATGAGCTCCATCCCTCCTGTCTACATCTCCTCCACTTACGTTGCTGGTTGCCAGATCGGACGAGGTAACGTCCCCGTCTTGGGCTCCATTCCCATCCATGGACGGAGCTCGCTGTGCCTCCTACGAGCAGATGTGCATGAGCCTGACAGTGTCTCTTACTGGTTGTCTGGTAATAAATTGCAGGGTAGTTGTACAACTTCGATGTTCTTTACTACTGATGGCAATCTTGTTGTGATAGTCTCTGTACATTTGTTGCCACTTTTTTTGATAATCATGTGATTTCAGCCCTCTTTTTTGAGTTTGCTGTTTGCTCTGCTCTGATAGTACTACAACACGAGATTGTTGTTTGTTGCAAGAACTGTTGGATGGTGCCATGGAATTTGGGATTGGAAAAACTTTGTGCTTTTTTTTGTTTAGGAAAGGAAGCAACTCTGTGTGTTGGGCGGTGCAAAGTTCAGTATCTACAGCATATAAACCAAGAGCCGTGTCTTCTGCACTTTTACCTTGATTCAGATGCTAAGTGTCCTGAAGACTAGTTTAGAGCTAGGATGGAAATACAGACATGAGCGTAATACGTGGTTCATCAAAACTACTCGATAACTTACGTATAAAAATCGCGATAATTTTGACAAAGGAGGAAAAGTAGTTGAAAACCCCACCTGGTAACTCATATGAAAATAACACGCTAATATACAAATCACATATCCGATAACTTGCATACAAACACCGCGGTTACTTTGAGCAAAGTAAAAAAAATTGAAAAATATACCCCCAATAATTTATGTGAAAATAATACGGTAATATATGAACCACATACCCGATAACTTGCGTACAAACACCGTGACAACTTTGATCAAAGGAAAAAAGTTGTTGAAAAATATACCCCGATAAATTATGTGAAAATAGCACTATAATTAATATACAAACCTTACTCAATAACTTACGTACAAACACCACGGTGAGTTTGACCAAAGGAAAAAAATAATTTTTTTTTGTGAGTGGAAAAAAAACTTGTTGAAAATCATACCCCCAACAACTTATATTATGTGAAAATAATACGGCAATTTACAAACCGCATATCCATAACTTACATACAAACACCGCGTCGACTACGACCAAACGGGAATAGGTTGTTGAAATACATAACCCTCGGTGACTTATGTGAAAATAGCATGATAATATACGAAACGCATACCCGATAACTTACATACAGACATCGCGATAACTTTTACTAAGTAGGGAAAAAGGTGTCAAAAACATACCACCGTTAACTTATGTGAAAATAGCACGATGATATATGAACTGCATACCCGATAACTTATGTACAAACATCACGATAAGTTTGATCGATAGAGAAATGCTGTTGAAATACATAACCTTGATAACTTATGTGAAAATAACACGGTAATATACGAACTGCATATCTGAAAACTTATGTACAAACGCCGTGATAACTTTTGATCAAGAGGAGAAAAAGTTATTGAAAAACATAACCCCGGTAACTTATGTGGAAATACCACGATAACTTGCATACCACATACGTGGTAACTTATATACCACATGGGGGGTGTTGAAATACATACTCGACAACTACTATGTAAATAATATGGTAATATACGAACCTCATATCAGACAACTTAAGTACAAACATTGTGGTGATTTGCATCTAGAAAAGGAAGGAAGGGGATGCCCGAGTTTGTGAACCATCTGAACCGGTGTAAAACATCCAGAAAAAAGTTCTAAATCTCGGACAAGTGAGTTTGTCGGTTTGAATTTTCAGTTTCATTCGATCTCATCTCAGAAATGTACAAGTAGTGTGCAAGTTGAAAGAAATCAATAATGTGGTGTAGCCCAGACGGTTGTTGTTGCTGAATTAGTTGTTGGAGGTAGTGGGTTCAAGTCCCCTCCCATTGCATTTTTTCACTTTTTTTCAAACTGCAAGCGTGTGTGTGCAGAATCGGGAGGGGCCCGCCCCCAGTGGGGGGGGGGGTCCGTGTGGCCCAAAAAATCAGGAGAAGGGAGGAGCGGAGCAAACAGTTGACAAATATCACCGTAAACCATCGATAAATTATGTGAAAATAGCATGATAGTATACGAACCACATACCCGATAACTTACGTAGAAACACTACGGTAACTTTTTCGATCGAAATAAAAAGTTGTTGAAAACATACCCCCGGTAACTTATGTGAAAATAGCACGGTAGTGGGTTCAAGTCCCCTCCCATTGCTTTTGTTCACTTTTTTTCAAACTGCAAGCGTGTGTGTGCAGAATCGGGAGGGGCCCGCCCCCAGTGGGGGGGGGGGTCCGGGTGGCCCAAAAAATCGGGAGAAGGGAGGAGCGGAGCAAACAGTTGACAAATATCACCGTAAACCATTGATAAATTATGTGAAAATAGCATGATAGTATACGAACCACATACCCGATAACTTACGTAGAAACACTACGGTAACTTTTTCGATCGAAATAAAAAGTTGTTGAAAACATACCCCCGGTAACTTATGTGAAAATAGTACGATAATATGCGACCCGTTTACACGCTAACTTACGTACAACCACCTCGGTAATTAACTTTTTTGACCGCGAGGAAAAAGTTGTTGAAAACATATCTCAATAATTAATGTGAAAATAACATGGTAATATACGAAACACATACTTGATAACTTACATAGAAACACTGCGGTAACTTTTTGACCAGGAGAAAAAGTTGTTGAAGAATATAACCTCAGAAACTTATGTAGAAATAGCACGATAATATACAAATCACATACATGATAACTTAATACAAATATTGTGGTAACTTTTTAGACCGGGAGAAAAAATTGTTGAAAACAATTTATGTCAAAATAACACGGTAATATATGAATTGCATGTCTGATAACTTACGAATAAACAGCGCAATAATTTTGACCAACGGGAAACAAAGTTGTTGAAAAACATACTCCAACCCTCGAGGTAACTTGTGCGAAAATAGCACGGTAATATGTGAACCGCATACCCGACAACTTACCAGAAACACCGCGGTAACTTTTTTGACCGGGAGAAAGAACATACCCCGATAACTAATGTGAAAATAATATGGTAAATACGAACCGCATACCCTATAACTTATGTACAAATACCGCGGAAAATTTTAACCAAGGGGAAAAAGTTTTTGAGAAACATCCCCCGATAACTTATGTGAAAATAGCACGGTAATATATGAACCACATACCTACTAAATTAAGTACAAACACCTAAGGTAACTTTTGACCCGAGGGGGGGGGGGTTGCTGAAAAATATAACCCCGGTAACTTATGTGGAAATAGTACGGTAAGTTGCATACCACAGGCTTGGTAACTTATATAGCCGGGGCGTGGTAACTTTTGACCCGGAAAAAAGATTCGTCGGAATATACCAACATGGGATCTAGTTTCGAAGATCTCATCGCGACGAATCTTTTATGTGAAAACGGTTTTTGCATCGGACCAACGGTTTAAGCTACAAAACATTTTAGATTTTTGAAATAGGAGAGAATCTAGGCTGACATCAGCTTTTTTGTCCTCTAGTGCATGTATGTAATTAGAAAGAGGATGAACGTGGAAAGAGAGTTAGTCACACCCTAATCTATATCCTAATGCATGCATGCATGTATTTATATGGAAGGAAGGAGGAGTGTGGTAGTTTTGCTATCCACCACACATGTGCCAAATATCATTGTCCATTAATAATAGAGCACACAAATGTCGCTGGAGTAAAATTTAGTGCATAAAAATTGTGGTTTTTAAAACATCAAACTTTTTGCATCTCCAAGAGTAGCTCTAAAATTGGTACCCTATTATAGGGCAGCCGTTGGAGCAAAGTTTTGCGCACAATCGAACCTTTTCTTGTGGCCTTCCATGGTCCCCGCTTGAAGCAAATATTAAGGCAGCAATTGAAGTGATGTATATTTGCAGCACTTGATGTTGCATTTTAGATCCGCCTAAAAAGATTTGGAATTCCCTAAAAAATATAAAGATTTGGAGTAAATATTTTTAGGCTCAAAAAGTCAGGGACCAGGGAGGCTGCCCTATATGCTGCTTTTGGATATGCTTTATTTATAATTAGCCAAAAATAGCGGTTGAAGATCAATTAGCTTAAGACTAGTTGATTGAATATGTGCAAAGTTCCCTTTCCATGAAAAAATATACGATGCCTTCCGTAGCAGATTCTTCACATCCTCAATCGTTGGATTTCAGGTAATAGTACAGATCGTGATTGTCGGCACATATCTGAACAATAGTATTATCCCCATCAATAATGCAGTAGTAGACGTCGCTGAATGCATGAATGCCACCCGTTGGTGGTCAAGCATTGATGCTGACATCAAAAGGCTGAGAGAGAGTTTGGATGCTGAGACGCACGCCATTAACCGGAGGTGGAGACACAGAGAGCGAGAGAGAGAGATCGGGGGATCGGAAGTGGACTCACAGAGGAAGTCGATGATGAGCCGACCGTCGCAGAACCGGCCGGTGGGGTGGTGGAAGAAGGCGCGGCCCTCCGGTAGCGTGATGTGCCGCCCCTTGGCCGCCGCTATGCCGCCCGTGTCGGAGTTGGAGTCCCCGAAGTTGAACACCACCGGCCGGGCGCCGGGGCTGCAGCTGAACCCGCCCGCCGCCTTAGTCAGCGACGGCGAGAGCGCCAGTGCCAGCGCCAACGCCAGTGCTAGCAGCAGGACGAGGGCTAGCCATAGTGCGCTGCAGCCTGCTGCCGACATTGGGGACCTTGCACCTCGGTCTGTCTATACCATGTGGTCGTACTCGTACCCCCTCTCACTTCTCTTTTTGTTATCTCTCTGGCACGGAGAGCCGGATTCTGTGAGGCCATGCATGCGCCGCATATGCCCATCATCGGGCACTCGGGCTCCGATAAAGCGCGTGTAATGCTGAGACTTTTAGCCGGGTTGTGCCTCGGGCCCTCGGCCCACGCCTGGCTCGGGCCAGACGGCCCGGTCAGCCTGTCATCAGCGCGGCACGCATGAGGCACACCGAGCCGCCGTGCCTGACCTGGTCCGCCAATGGACGCCGCTGTCGTGCTCGGCTGGTTCCGCCCGAGCAGCGAAGGCGCCTGACCTCGTGCGCCGCATCGATGGGGCGTTCTCACTTCTCAGCCTCCATGGTCTGGTCACAGCACCGGCCCGCGAGGAGCCCTTTTCGTAGGCCCTATTTTCCGCTTTACGTCCGAAACCTTGCTCACTTTCTATGCCGGCAGCCGGGCAGATCGCGCAGCGGCGGTGGCGCCTGGCAAGCGTGCCTTTTCGGTGGGACCAGCCGGATTGCTGCCTTGCACAACAACGTTGCCATGCCGCTTGCGGGCATGCGCATTGGTGCCTTGCACGATCGCGGGGGCGACATGGCCGGCGAGGAGATCCGCCGGCGGGGATTGCGCATGCGCGACCTCCACAGTGACGGGGGATGACTGGGATGCTTCCGTGGTAACGAAGAATGCACGGGGAAGATGGACCGGAGCGTGCGGTGGCGGGGCAACGGCGGCTGAGGAGGGCGGGAACGACCGCGCGGAAATTTCCCCCGCGCCAAAACTCGCTGCGGACAGGGCGAGCTCGGGTCGGCCTCCCACCCTGTGAATCTAAAGGTTGAGGGCGATCGTTTGCCTCGCCCTGCAAAAACTTTTACGGGTCGGACGCGTTTGCAGGGTCTGCTCGGGCAGAATTTTCGACGCCGACTCATAATTTAACGGTTATTTTGTGGGTCGCGCCGTAAAAAATTTACGGGGTCTGCTAGAGATTCTCTAATGCTGAGACTTTAGTCGGGTTGTGCCGCGGCCCATGCCTGGCTCGGGCCAGACAGCCCGGTCAGCCTGTCATCAGCGCGACACGCATGGAGCACGCCAGGCCCTGGGCCTGACCTGGTCAGCCATGGACACCGCTGTCGTGCTCGGCTGGTTCCGCTCGAGCAGTGAAAGCGCCTGACCTCATGTGCCGCATCAACGAGGCGTGCTTGGCCTCCATGGTCACGTCGCAGCAACGGCCCGCGAGGAGCCATCCGACACCTGTTGTGACACCGCCGATGTCTTCGATGCGCCGCTCCTCTTCTTCCTCCCTTGGTGTGATGAGTAGGCGAGCCGTTAAGCGCCCCAGGGGCTAAAGTAGCTCTGCCTGGGGCCAATCGGTGATAAAATCAGCGTGGGGGCGATTCAATTTATGACGTTCTTAATCCATGTGGTATACTTCGACAAATGTGCATGCATGAAGGCTACAACCCTTACTTCAATTTATGACGTTCTTAATCTATGTGGTATACTTTGACAAATCTCACATCCTTACAAAGTTGGTCTCAATTCTCTCAACAAGCAAAGGGTTCACCTCAACATATCCACTAAGCGGTGCATTTAAGTCTACTCTCCTACTAAGCCATGCGAAATCTGCCACATATGCAAACTTAAAAATTACAATTATTTTTGCATTATTCCATGAATGTAATGCTGCCACATCATACTGGTAGTCATCCTTCACATTTTTTCAAAATTATATTTTTAACAGTAATTCAAATGGATTTATTCTATTTTTAGACACTTTCTTTTATTGATTTTTGAGCCTATATTAATTTTCATTAGATTTAGTTATTTATAGCAACTATTTAGTAATTTTTAACAAAGTTACCGCAACAACGCGCGGGGCATCATCTAAGAATTGGGGTGACATTTTTAGCCAATTAGCCTCGTCAGGATCATATTGAGCTTCTGCGCCTCTTTCTCCCTCTGCCTTCTCAGCTTTGACTCGGCTATACTTAGGCAATATTGTGCATTTAAGCAATGGTAATATTCCATCACGTTGTAAGTCCGATGGCACACGAATGCATCCAAGCATGCGTATTCGACCTGCTGCTTGGTCTCGGACTTTTGCCCCCATCCTGCGATTCTAATCGAACTGTTCTTCGACTGTCACAAGAGCGCATAACTGTTGTCTATAAAGATTTCCGCAATATCAACCAATGATGTTTTGAACTTACCATTCTTAATACAATCTTTGAGGTCTAGTTGGTTTTTGGCCTTCCACACCAAGGTTGCAGCAAAATTTTGTCCCTCGTGGTGTCCGCAGTTACAAACATGATTCTATCATTACCGAAGAATTATTGCAGCCACATAGATTCATCCTTCCAGTTAATAATCTGGTACAGTAGCCACTTTGTGCCTACATAGAACTGGACACCAGCCCGCCATGGACCAAATTCGGATGCTTCGGTGGTGTACTTTATGTCTATACCGACGACGAACCCCTGATGCGTGTTGACCTCGGTGCGAACTTCATCCAATATATCCTTGATGAACTAATCGACGGTTGTGTCACTCCTTGTCATTACGGCCTTAATCAGAGTACTGTAGGGGGCTTTGACCATGTGTATAGATGTCTATGTCATTTGAATAACTGATAGATGGAAAAATGTTTGAGTACAAGAGGAATGAGAGAACAACTACTAACCAGGATAAGAAGAACTTGCTTGTGCGTGTGCGATGCGGATGAGTGCCGGTAGCCGAGGAGGCTTGCGTGGGGAGGGAGACCATGGGGGTGCCAATGAACAAAACCTGCCTCCCATACGTGAATGGCATGTAAATTTGCCTTAACAAAATCCTCCGATACCTTAACCTGCGTTTGATACGTATCGAAGGCAAGTTCTCTTCATTGGCACCCCCATGGCCTTCCTCCTTGTGCAAGCTCCTTGGCCGCCTGCACTCATCCGCGTCGCACACGCACATGCAAGTTCTTATCCTGGTTAGTAGTTGTTCTTTCAATCCTATTATACTCAAACATTTTTCCATCTGTCAGTTATTCAAATGGTGTAGATATCTGTGCACATGGTCAAAGTCCCTTGCGGTACTCTGATTGAGGCCGTAGCGACAAGGAGTGGAGCAACCGTTGATAAGTTCATCAAGGATATACTGGATGAAGTTCACACTGAGGTCAACACGCATCAGAGATTCGTCGTCTCCCTGGACATGGAGTCCACCACCGAAGGATCTAAATTTAGTCTGCGGCGGGCTGTTGTTATCTAGTTCTGTGTAGGCACTTTGTGCCTAGTGTACCCGATTGTCAACTGGAAGGATGGATCTGTGGCTGCAACAAATCTTCGACGATTACAAGATCATGTTTGTAACTGTGGACATCACGAGGGATCATATTATGTTGCACCCTTGGAGGTTGAAGTCCAGAAACCAACTGGACCTCCAAGATTGTTTTAAGAATTGTAAGTTTAAAGTATCATTGGTTGATATTGCGAAAAGCTTTATAGACAGCGGATATGCCTCCTTGCGACATTCGAAGAAGAGTTCAATTATAATCGCAGGGTGGGAGCAAGAGCCCTTGACCAAGCAGCAGGTGGAATAAGCATGGTTGGATACGTTCATGTGCCATTGGGGTTACATCATGATGGGGTATTACCATTGCTTAAATGCACAATATTGCCTTAGCGTGGCTGAGTCAAAGCTCAGAAGGCAGAGGGAGAAAGAGGCGCAGAAGCTCAAGATGACATTGAAGAGGCTAATTGGTTAAAGATGGTACCCTCATTCTTATATGGTGCATAGTTTCTTGTATACCTATTTGTTCTGTGAACTAATTTGAACTCAGCTGTAATGTGTGTGTTGTGAACTACTTTGAATTCAGTTGAATTGTGTGGTAAGTGAACCTAAGTCATGGCTTTTAATGTAATGTGTGAACTAAAATTCAGTTTCATTTTGCTCTTAAATGAATGCAGACCTATGCATGGAGGACTGACTTGAGTAGAGCCACGGAGGTATTTGAAGTTCATGCTTGATGAAATTCAAGTGTTATATATTTATTCAATAGGAGATAAGGTAGAAAATGCTCTCAAGTGCATGGGCATGTCTTCTAGAAGTAGATATGGCAAACAATGTGGATCAAGATCCTTCTTTGTGTGGCTTTTGTAGACTATATGTTGTGTATCAGCGAAACAAATAGTTATTCGATGGTTGGAAATATTTGTGGCTGAAATTTAATAGGCTGGGAAGAAAGCATTTTAATCATTGGGAAACATGGGTGTTGTTACTTGCCCTTCAAGTCGAGGGTGCCGACGAAATGCCACTCGAGGTATTTCCAAGCCACTGGCTGGGCAGCTATGCTTGGCCAGATGGTCTGTATAAGTTCGCTTCTTTATTTCAGGCAACATTGTATAAAAGCACAAAAGCGAGTAGCCCCCGACCCTTTGGTTGGGCACAAAAGCGAGTAGTCAATTATTTTGTCCAATCCTAATCAAGTTTTTTTTTATGCAGGCTTCTCGGCAAAAGATCCAACAATTGTCCATGAAGCTAGCGTAGGACAAGACCAAGCCTGCCGACTCACGGAAGGAGGTGGAGGATGAATAGAGAGATTTGCTATAAATTACCACAAAAAGCGAAACATCTAGACATTCGATTGGTGTACATTTTAATACTAGATAATTTCGGGACATTTGGTACAAAATAAATATTGAAGACATGTGCATGGAGCAAACCAATGTAAAAAATGACAAAAAGTAGTAAACAATTGTAATTGCCATTCACCATATGTATTTTTTGCGCCTGAATTCCTAATATGTTTATCCTAAAATCATATTCTCCAATTAAAAGTTATCTGAGATTAGCACCAACTAAAACAATACGGCAAAAACTTGCGTACTTGCCTTTCTGAAAATTGAAGCAGAATGGACACACAGATATGAACATTGGTTTTAATTTGCCTCATAATAACAACTTAATTAATTAATTAATTTGCATAGGGGGTCATGTCCCCGAGGATTCTTCTACATAACAGGGGGGGCCAGTGCTGATGGTGTTGGTCCCAAACTAGAGCCACTTGCGGTGCCACCCAGTTATCTGGGGTCTTCGGTTGCTGTACGTATTGCTCATCCGGACGTGGCCTGAGATGATATACGCGCGGCTACTATCAGGGTGTCGGCACGCCGGGAGGTCTTGCTGGACTTGTTTTACCATTATCGAAATGTCTTGTGCACCGGGATTCCGAGCCTGATCGGATTGTCCCTAAGATAAGGGGTAATATCATTATTATCTCTGCTGATCGTGAGAGCTTGTGATGGGCTAAGTTGGGACACACCTGCAGGGTTATGATGTTTCGAAAGCCGTGCCCATGATTATGTGGCAGATTGGAATTTGTTAGCAAAAACTTGCGTCCTTTTTCGGAAGCCGAATGGACACACAGATATGCCTTGGAAGATCAAATTCTATCAATTTTGTGTGCTGAGGAGGAATATTGGCGCCGTAGGGGCGGCGTCAAATGGGTGACGAAAGGAGATGCAAACACTGGATACTTCCACGCATATGCCAATGGAAGGAAAAGAAAATGCACCATCCTACGCCTACAATCCGATTCGGGCATGCTATTAACCCAAGATCAAATTACGACCCATATTTATGAGATTTTCATAGGCCTTTTGGGGACGGCTAATGAAAAACTGCTCTGCCTGCGCGAGGATCTGTGGGATCCCGCAGAAAGGGTCTCTCAGGCAGAGAATGATAGCCTCGCCCTTTCCTTCCTCCCGGAGGAGATTGACAAGGCGATAAACGACATAAAGAATGACACGGCGCCCGGCCCTGACGGGTGGCCTGTTGAATTCTTCAAACGTTTTTGGCCCTGCCTCAAGCACCTATTTTACGGGATCTTGAATGGCTTTGCCTTGGGCACTGTTGACCTTTCTCGTCTAAACTACGGGGCCATTAGCCTTATCCCTAAGGTCAAAGGGGCAGATAACATCAAACTTTTTCATCCCATCACTCTGATTAATGTCCCCTTTAAGATCTGTGCGAAAGCCTTCGCCTCGTGCTTGGCACCTATTGCCCAGCGCATCATCAGCCCTAGCCAAACAGGTTTTCTAAAGCATAGAAACATCCTGGAAGGCCTAATTGCGCTGCTGGAAATCGTTCACGAACTCAAACGTACCAAAGCGCAGGGAGTGCTTCTCAAACTAGATTTTGAGAAAGCCTATGACCGCGTAAACTGGGAGTTTGTGCGGGAGGTCCTCCTCAAAAAGGGTTTTGAGGCGGGTTTCGTCCATCGTATAATGCATCTAGTATGCAGTGGGCACACGGCTGTCACCATTAATGGTACGATGGGCAAATTTTTTCGCAACAAAAGGGGACTTAGGCAGGGAGACCCGTGTTGGAAATATGCCCTAGAGGCAATAATAAAAGTATTATTATTATATTTCCTTGTTCATGATAATTGTATGTTACTCATGCTTGAATTGTATTGTACGGAAACAGCGATACATGTGTGAATATATAGACCACAATGAGTCCTTGGTAAGCCTCTAGTTACTAGCTCGTTGATCAACAGATGGTCACGGTTTCCTGACCATGGACATGGGATGTCAGTGATAACAGGATCACATCATTAGGAGAATGATGGGATGGACAAGACCCAATTCTGAGCCTAGCACGAGATCGTATAGTTCGTAATGCATAAGCTTTTCGGTGTCAAGTATTTATTCCTTAGACCATGAGGTTGTGCAACTCCCGGATGCCGTAGGAATACTTTGGGTGTGCCAAACGTCACAACGTAACTGGGTGGCTATAAAGGTACGCATCGGGTATCTCCGAAAGTGTCTATTGAGTTGGTACGAACCGAGACTGGGATGTTGTCACTCCGTGTGACGGAGAGGTACCTCTGGGCCCACTCGGTAAGACATCATCGTAATGAGCTCAAAGTGACTAAGGAGTTAGTCGCGGGATGATGGATTACGGAACGAGTAAAGAGACTTGCCATGACGAGATTGAACAAGGTATCGGGAATACCGACGATCGAATCTCGGGCAAGTACCGTACCGATAGACAAAGGGAATAACATACGGGATTGAGTGAATCCTTGACACAGTGGTTCATCCGATGAAGATCATCGAGGAACACGTGGGAACCAACATGGGTATCTAGATCCCGCTGTTGGTCATTGACCGGAGAGTCGTCTCGGTCATGTCTGCGTGTCTCCCGAACTCGTAGGGTCTACACACTTAAGGTTCGGTAACGCTAGGGTTGTAGAGATACATGCACATGGAAACCCGAATGTTGTTCGGAGTCCCGGATGAGATCCCGGACGTCACGAGGAGTTCCGGAATGGTCCGGAGGTAAAGAATGATATATAGGAAGTCCAATTTCGGCCATCGGGTGAACTCCGGGAGTCACCGGGAGTGTCCCGGGACCACCGGAGGGGTCCCGGGGGTCCACCGGGTGGGGCCCCTAGGCCGCAAGGGGAAGGGGGCCAGCCCCTGGTGGGCTGGTGCACCACTTGGGCCCCCCTCCATGCGCCTAGGGTTGAAACCCTAAGGGGAGGGGGCGCCCCCTATGCCTTGGGGGGCAAGTTTCCCCCCTTGGCCGCCGCCCCACCCTAGAGATCTGTTCTCCCAGGTCCGGCGCCCCCCTGGCCCCTATATATAGTGGGGGGGAGAGGGCAGCCGCACCCCAAGCCTCTGGCGCCTCTCCCCCCTCCCGTCACACCTCCTACTCCTCCGCAGGGCGCCGGCGAAGCCCTGCAGGATTTCCTGTTGCATCCACCACCACGCCGTCGTGCTGCTGGATCTCCGACGACCTTTCCTCCCCCCTTGCTGGATCAAGAAGGAGGTGACGTTGCTGTACCGGACGTGTGTTGAACGCGGAGGTGCCGTCCGTTCGGCGCTAGGATCATCGGTGACGAAGAACGCGAAGAGTACGACTACTTCATCCACGTTCCTTTGAACGCTTCCGCTCGCGATCTACAAATGGTATGTAGATGCACTACTTTATGTTCGTTGCTAGATGACTCCTTAGATTGATCTTGGTGAAAGCGTAGAAATTTTTTGAATTCTGCTACGTTCCCCAACAGTGGCATCTGAGCTAGGTCGTTTGCGTAGCATCTTGCACGAGTAGAACACAAACAAGTTGTGGGCGTTGAGTTTGCTCAATTTTCTTGCCGTTACTAGTCAAATCTTGATTCGGCGGCATCGTGGGATGAAGTGGCCCGGACCGACCTTACACGTACACTTACGTGAGACTGGTTCCACCGACAGAAATGCACTAGTTGCATAAGGTGGCTGGCGGGTGTCTGTCTCTCCCACTTTAGTCGGATCGGATTCGATGAACAGGGTCCTTATGAAGGGTAAATAGAAATTGACAAATCACGTTGTGGCTTTTGCGTAGGTAAGAAACGTTCTTGCTAGAAAACCTTTAGAAGCCACGTAAAACTTGCAACAACAATTAGAGGTCGTCTAACTTGTTCTTGCAGCATGTGCTATGTGATGTGGTATGGCCAAGAAGATGTGATGAATGATATATGTGATGTATGAGATTGATCATGTTCTTGTAATAGGGAATCACGACTTGCATGTCGATGATAATGACAACCGGCAGGAGCCATAGGAGTTGTCTTAATTATTGTATGACCTGCGTGTCACTGAATAACGCCATGTAATTACTTTACTTTATTGCTAAACGTTAGCCATAGTAGTAGAAGTAATAGTTGGCGTGACGACTTCATGAAGACACGATGATGGAGATCATGATGATGGAGATCATGGTGTCGAGCCGGTGACAAAGATGATCATGGTGCCTCGAAGATGGAGATCGAAGGAGCAAGATGATATTGGCCATATCATGTCACTTTATTTGATTGCATGTGATGTTTATCATGTTTATGCATCTTGTTTACTTAGAAGGACGGTAGTAAATAAGATGATCTCTCACTAAAAAATTTCAAGAATTGTGTTCCCCCTAACTGTGCACCGTTGCTAAGGATCGTTGTTCCAAAGCACCACGTGATGATCGGGTGTGATAGGCTCTAACGTTCGCATACGACGGGTGTAAGCCAAATTTACACACGCAATACACTTAGGGTTCACTTGACGAGCCTAGCATGTACATACATGGCCTCGGAACACGGTAGACCGAAAGGTCGAACATGAGTCGTATAGAAGATACGATCAACATGAAGATGTTCACCGTTGATGACTAGTCCGTCTCACGTGATGATCGGACATGGGCTAGTCGATTCGGATCATGTGTCACTTAGATGACTAGAGAGATGTCAATCTGAGTGGGAGTTCATTAAAAATTTGATTAAATGAACTTAATTATCATGAACTTAGTCTAAAAATCTTTACAATATGTGTTGTAGATCAAATGGCCCACGCTCAAGTTGCCCTCAACTTCAACGCGTTCCTAGAGAAAACCAAGCTGAAAGACGATGGTAGCAACTATACGGATTGGGTCCGTAACCTGAGGATTATCCTCATAGCTGCCAAGAGATCATATGTCCTTGAAGCACCGCTAGGTGATGCACCCGTTCTCCCAGCGACCCAAGACGTTATGAACGCCTGGCAGTCGCGTTGTGATGATTACTCCCTGGTTCAGTGCGGCATGCTTTACAGTTTAGAGTCGGGGCTCCAAAAGCGTTTTGAGCACCACAGAGCATATGAGATGTTCCAAGAGCTGAAAATGGTTTTCCAAGCTCATGCCCGAGTCGAGAGATATGACGTCTCCGACGCATTCTACAGCTGTAAGATGGAGGAGAATAGTTCTGTCAGCGAGCACATACTCAAGTTGTCTGGGTTGCACAACCGCTTGTCTCAGTTAGGAATGAATCTCCCAGACGAAGCGGTCGTTGACAGAATCCTCCAATCGCTCCCACCTAGCTACAAGAGCTTTGTGTTAAACTTCAATATGCAGGGGATGGAGACGTCCATTCTTGAGGTGTATTCAATGCTGAAATCAGCGGAGGTGGATATCAAGAAAGAACATCAAGTGTTGATGGTCAATAAAACCACTAAGTTCAAGAAAGGCAAGGGTAAGAAGAAATTCAAGAAGGACGGCAAAGGAGTTGTCGCGCCTGGTAAGCCAGTTGTTGGGAAGAAGCCAAAGAATGGACCCAAGCCTGAAACTGAGTGTTTTCATTGCAAGGGAACGGGTCACTGGAAGCGGAACTGCCCCAAATACTTAGCAGATAAGAAGGCCGGCAACGTCAAAGGTATATATGATATACATGTTATTGATGTGTACCTTACCAGCGCTCGTAGTAGCTCCTGGGTATTTGATACCGGTGCAGTTGCTCACATTTGTAACTCAAAGCAGGAGCTGCGGAATAAGCGGAGACTGGCGAAGGACGAGGTGACGATGCGCGTCGGGAATGGTTCCAAGGTCGATGTGATCGCCGTCGGCACGCTGCCTCTACATCTACCCTCGGGATTAGTTTTAAACCTTAATAATTGTTATTTAGTACCAGCTTTGAGCATGAACATTGTATCTGGATCTCGTCTTATGCGAGATGGCTACTCATTTAAATCTGAGAATAATGATTGTTCTATTTATTTGAGAGATATGTTTTATGGTCATGCCCCGCTGGTCAATGGTTTATTTTTGATGAATCTCGATCGTAATGATACACATATTCATAGTGTGAATGCCAAGAGATGTAAAGTTGATAATGATAGTCCCACATACTTGTGACATTGCCGCCTTGGTCATATTGGTGTCAAACGTATGAAGAAGCTTCATGCTGATGGACTTCTGGAGTCTCTTGATTATGAATCATTTGACACGTGCGAGCCATGCCTTTTGGGCAAGATGACCAAGACTCCGTTCTCCGGAACAATGGAGCGAGCAACCAACTTGTTGGAAATCATACATACCGATGTGCGCGGTCCAATGAGTGTTGAGGCTCGCGGAGGCTATCGTTATGTTCTCACTCTCACAGATGACTTGAGTAGATATGGGTATATCTATTTGATGAAGCACAAGTCTGAGACCTTTGAAAAGTTCAAGGAATTTCAGAATGAGGTTGAGAATCAACGTGACAGGAAAAATAAAGTTCTTGCGATCAGATCGTGGGGGTGAATATTTAAGTCATGAATTTGGCACGCACCTAAGGAACTATGGAATTGTTTCACAATTGACACCGCCCGGAACGCCTCAGCGTAACGGTGTGTCCGAACGTCGAAATCGTACTCTGTTGGACATGGTGCAATCTATGATGTCTCTCACCGACTTACAGCTATCTTTTTGGGGATTTGCTTTAGAGACTGCCGCATTCACTTTAAATAGGGCTCCGTCGAAATCCGTTGAGA
Organism: Secale cereale; assembly: GCA_902687465.1. Classification (NCBI taxonomy): domain Eukaryota; kingdom Viridiplantae; phylum Streptophyta; class Magnoliopsida; order Poales; family Poaceae; genus Secale; species Secale cereale. The sequence continues at coordinate 43,450,314 of LR738709.1, read as the reverse complement.
CGACACCGTATGAACTTTGGTTTGGCAAGAAACCGAAGCTGTCGTTTCTAAAAGTTTGGGGTTGCGATGCTTATGTCAAGAAACTTCAACGTGAAAAGCTCGAACCCAAATCGGAAAAATGTGTCTTCATAGGATACCCAAAAGAAACGATTGGGTACACCTTCTACCACAGATCCGAAGGCAAAATCTTTGTTGCAAAGAATGGATCCTTTCTGGAGAAAGAGTTTCTCTCGAAAGAAGTGAGTGGGAGGAAAGTAGAACCTGATGAGGTGACAGTCACCCCTCCTGAGCCGGAAAGTAGCGCAGCGCAGGAAAATGTTCCTGAGGTGCCTGCACCGACAAGGGAGGAAGTTAATGATGATGATCATGAAGAAGCAGATCAAGTTACTACTGAACTTCGAAGGTCCACAAGGGCACGTTCCGCACCAGAGTGGTACGGCAACCCTGTCTTGGAGATCATGTTGTTAGACAACGGTGAACCTTCGAACTATGAAGAAGCGATGGCGGGCCCGGATTCCAATAAATGGCTTGGAGCCATGAAATCCGAGATAGAATCCATGTATGAAAACAAAGTATGGACTTTGGCGGACTTGCCCGATGATAGGTGATACGTCCAAAACGTATCTATAATTTCTGCTTGCTCCATGCCACTTTTGGGTGATATTACTATGATATTCATACACTTCCATACACTTTTGATCATATTTGGACTAACTTACTAATCCAGTGCACCCCAGTGCCAGTTTCTGTTTTCGGCTGTTTTTGTATTTCAGGTTTTCACGTTTCGAGAACTGCCCAGAAAAATTCAGAAAAATTATATAAAAAATCAGCGTTCCGGAAACAACACTGCGTCCGAAGGGCAACCTCGGGGGGGGGGGGGCACCAGGGCTCCAGGCGCCCTGGCGGCGCGCCCCCCCTGGGCCGCGCCGGGGGCGCCTGGGCCCCCCGAAGCCCGTCCGGTGCCCCCCTTTGGCATATATTTAGAGGGACCTCCGAAACCCTCAGAGAGGAACTTCTTTTCGCGATCCCATCTCTGTTCCGCCGCCGCCGCCGCTTCCAAGATCGGGAGCACCAGGAAAACTCTTCCCGGCACCCTGCCGGAGGGGAGGATCACCACCGGGAGCTTCTCCACCACCATGGACGCCTCCCGGATGACTCGTGAGTAGTCTCCCTTGGACCATGAGTCCATGACCAGTAGCTATGTGATGTTCTCCTCCCGTTCTTGTGCTTCACTAATTAGTCCTCGTGAGCTGCCCTACATGATCGAGGCACCTATGTAATCCTTATGCTGTTGCTATGATGAGTTTGCTGGGATCCGATGGATTATGAGATTATGTTCAGATTGATCTTGAGTAATATATTTGATTCACCTCTTTTATATTTATGTTCATAAGTAATTCTTGCATGTTCTCCGTTGTTATTTATTGCTTTGGCCGAGTAGTAGGTAGTGACTCCAAGAGGGAACATTATGCTTGATTGTGGGTTCATGCCCCTCGATGACTAGCTTGAGTGACAGAAACATGAGTCTAGGGGATGTGCTGTTGCCACAAGGGGGGAAACAACGGTGCTTGTGCCCGCGGGTGCAAGGATTGTTTACTTTACGCAAAGTTCTTTTAATGAAGTTGTATGTTGCATTGAGTTTACACTATGGGTGGGACTCGCAACTTAATACCAGCGAGATGTTCTGGATAGATATCTCAAGGTGGATGATTAGTAGTAGGCATTGATGGATTTCGGTCTACTTACTTTGGCGTACCGCCCATGCTTTGAACCTCAACCTTTCTTGCAATGTAGTCAGCATTGGTTTGCGTTCGTGGTCCTGTCAATTGCCCAGCTGTAATTTGTTTACCTCACATAGCTGTTTTATCGTCTTTTGGGAGAGAGACATCACTAGTGAACATCATGAGACTCCGGTCCTTATTACCATCATTGATCACACCCGCTATTTACTTTTCGTTATTATTTACTATTGCAAAACACTATCTATCACTACTATCATTGCTTTTAACCCTTTGTGAACTACAAGGCCGGAGGGATTGACAACCTCTCTGTACTCGTTGGGAGCAAAGTTATTTGTATCTGTGTGCAGGTCCACATTGATTGCTACTAATCTGGCGCCGTAGCAATTGACACCTACTTGTTGAACCTAGGAGTCTCTGGGGATTCGATCCTTGGCATCTTTGCTAAGGGAAAACACTTCTACTTACTGAATCTTACACCTTCCACTTGGGGTAACCAACGAGGGGTTCGAGGCCCATCAAGGAGTATTTTCTGGCGCCGTTGCCGGGGACTCCACTCTTCAGGATAGGGGAGTTGCATGCTATCTTTTACCTTTGCTTTTTAGTCTTGTTAGTTTACCTTTCAGTTTTTGCTTTATTACCTTTTTATCGAAAATCACAAAAATAGTTATCTTGTTCTTTAGTTGTCATTATGTCGGGTCCTTTTGTCTTTGACGAGGCAGAAGTTCTCACCTTTAAACAAAGAGGTGGGGAAAGTTTGAAAGTTGCTTCGTATAGAATTAATGATTCACAAAAAAGAGCCACCAAGAAGCAACCTACTACTATCTTACTTAGAAATTTTTATGTTGGAATTACTTCTTGGAATAGGTTTATTCTAGATACTGCTATCAATGGGAATTTCCTGGAGGCCCCAGTTTGGGAGTCTCTTAGTATTATTGAAAATCTTGTTGGGAATCTCCCTGTTGTTAGCATTCGAGAGGACATCACCCTAGCTCACATTATGAAAAAACTTGAAATGATAGAGCTAGAGATGCCAAGCATTAATAAGATGAATGAGTTGGATCGTAAGATCCAAGGGAATTTGAATAGACTTGATAGCTCCATGCATAAATTTTTTAAAATTTTGGAGACCGTCAAATTCCATGACTTGGACTCTTCTAGGATAGACAAGATTGAGGATATCTTTAATACTCTAGGAACCACCTTCTCCTCAATCAAAACCAAAAAGGTAGAAACTCCGGCAAAGAAGGAGCCTAAGTTCGTTCACGTTCCAAAGGCTCCCCGTTCTAAAAGTAATCCATCTATTGCCAAAGGGGTTGAAACTGTAAAGACTTTGGAAGAAACACCTCTATGTGATGAATTTATAAATGAATCTTCCTTTGACTTTTATCCTTTTGGTCTTCTACCTAGAAGTATCTCCATGAGGCCTTTATTTGAGAGTCCTCTTAAGACTAGTTGTATTATTGAAGAGCTTTTTGATGATCTTGATGATGGTTCAATTGATACAACTTGATCTAGCTTAAAGGCATAAAAGAAAGCGCTTTTGGGAGGCAGCCCACATGAATAAATTTTTGCTTTTGTTGTGTCTTGATGTTGTTTACTGCTGTAGCATCATCATTGTATCTTTGCTTTTCATATTTGTGCCAAGTATAGCCTCCGATTGCTAGAAAGTTCAAAAGTTGTGAGGTGCTGTCCAGGAAACAGATTCTGTCCTTTGATAGACAAATTCGTATAAAATCACCAGATCATCTTTTTGGTCTGAATTTTTTCGACAGCGTTCTCTATATAATTGTCTTTCGTGCGTCTGTTCTGAGTTTTTTGATTTGAGTTGCAGAAGTATCCCGAACAGATCAATTACTACCTGCTGTTCTGTTTTTCACAGATTCTGTCCTGTTTTGCCTTTCCTTCACTTTGCAAATCAAGAACTGGCTTTTTCTTTGCAAAAACCTTTTAGCAATCTTGAGAAACAGTAGAACTTCAAGAATATCATTATTTCCAGAAAGGTATAATTATTTTATTAAGGGTACTAACCTCGCTAATCAGATTATGATGAGTTATGTATGAAGGGAGTTTTCAAGTGTGCGAGGGAAGATGATAAAAAGATTCAGGAGTGTCAAGCGCTCAAGCTTGGGGATGCCCCCGTGCACCCCCAAGAAATATTCAAGGAGACTCAAGCCTCTAAACTTGGGGATGCCCCCGTGCATCCCCTTCTCCATCAACATTATCAGTTCGTCTTTCGTTCCGCTATATTTTTATCACTTCATGTGTTATGTGCTATGCTTGGAGCATCTTGCTTTTATTTTTCTTTTTAGTTTTTCATAACGAGTCGGAACCCAGCATTCCTTTATGTGGGAGAGAAACACGCTCCACTTCTACCTAGAACATAACATAGAATTTTCATGTCTATCTATGCTATGTGTGTTCTTTGTCTTTTAAATAGCTACTATCGTGCTTTGCTCTTAGTATTCATGCTTATCTTTTCAAAGAGCTTTTGTTTAGTTGGTTGCTTGAACTCTCTTTAATTACCATGCTCACCTTATTAAGAGAGTTTGCTTCCGTTGCATTGGTTAATGTGTCTATGATAAAGATGCTACTTGCATGATGGTGCTTAGTAGTTCAAGTTTTCTTATGGTTAATCTCAAATAGCTGGGGGGTTCCCAATGTGTTATTGGAGTACCAACTTGATTTGTTTGCCTATAATGTGGTATGGTTTAGTAATATCTTCCTTCAAGAATTTATTTTGATTGACTTGGCGTATGCTCACGCATATTTAAGACTGTAAAAAAAAGTCTGTTAAGCCTTGATGATCTTTTATTTCTGAGTAGCGATATAACTACCATGCCTGATTCAATATTGCTTTGTCGCTCTGCATGATTATGACCGTCATTGCTCTCTTAGTTGGTCGCTCCCAGTCTTTTTGCTAACCTCCACCTGTACTAAGCAAACTAACTATGCAATACATAGCTCATGGGAAAGTAGCCTAAAAACTATTGTGGTAAAGAATATGTTGCTTATGTATCTTATTTCTTATAAGTTGCTTGCTGAGCGGTAACCATGTTTCTGGGGATGCCATCAACTGTCACACTTTTGTTGAATATCATGTGAGTTGCTATGCATGTTCGTCTTGTCTGAAGTAAGGGTGATTTACCGTGGGTTGAATGAATGTGCATATTGTTAGAGAAGAACATTGGGCCGCCAACCAAAGCCATGTATCATGGTGGAAGTTTTAGCTTGGACCTTAATCCTCAATCTCTTATGAGAAACATGCTTATGCATTAAAGAGGAGTCCATCATCTATTTTCTATGTTGTCCCGGTATGGATGTCCTCAAGTTGAGATCTACCAAAAACGAGAAATCAAATGCAATTTATCTCCTTGGTCCTTTGTACAGGTGGCATAGAGGTACCCCTTTGTGACACTTGGTTGAAACATATGCAATGCAATGATAACCCATGGAAATCCGAGCTAATTAGGACAAGGAGCGAGCACTATTGGTATTCGATGCATGAGGCTTGCAACTTATAGGATGTTTTATGCATGACACATATGAAGTACTACTACCGTTGACACAATTGCTTCCATGTTTTCAAAATAAAAAGCTCTAGCACATAACCATTATTTTACCTTTATGTTAAAGCACCAACTACTGAGAGCATGATTGTCATTCTGAGTGTAATGTGCATTGTCCCAAAGTAGCATTGTCCTTTGCATGATTGTGATATCGTTTATTTTGAAATCATTGTATCTAGTCATCACCTAAACCTTGAAGGTGCCCCTGCATTTATGTTTTGCACCACTAAAGGGGGCAAGCTAGATATTACTTTATCATATTTGCACATCATGTTCATTACAAATCTTTTTGATGTTTCAGTTTCGTATTGTAAAACTTTCAGTCATTTGTGATTTTCTCTTGAGGCAACTTAATTACTTTAGAATCATTGTCTCAGTAAGCTTTTCTCATATGACTATGAAAAAGTCCTATATGGTTAATAGCATGTCACCACAGAAATTATTCTTGTTATCATTTACCTACTCGAGGACGAGCAGGAATTAAGCTTGGGGATGTTGATACGTCCAAAACGTATCTATAATTTCTGCTTGCTCCATGCCACTTTTGGGTGATATTACTATGATATTCATACACTTCCATACACTTTTGATCATATTTGGACTAACTTACTAATCCAGTGCACCCCAGTGCCAGTTTCTGTTTTCGGCTGTTTTTGTATTTCAGGTTTTCACGTTTCGAGAACTGCCCAGAAAAATCCAGAAAAATTATATAAAAAATCAGCGTTCCGGAAACAACACTGCGTCCGAAGGGCAGCCTGAGGGGGGGGGGGCACCAGGGCTCCAGGCGCCCTGGCGGCGCCCCCCCTGGGCCGCGCCGAGGGGGCGCCTGGGCCCCTCGAAGCCCGTCCGGTGCCCCCCTTTGGCATATATTTAGAGGGACCTCCGAAACCCTCAGAGAGGAACTTCTTTTCGCGATCCCATCTCTGTTCCGCCGCCGCCGCCGCTTCCAAGATCGGGAGCACCAGGAGAACTCTTCCCGGCACCCTGCCGGAGGGGAGGATCACCACCGGGAGCTTCTCCACCACCATGGACGCCTCCCGGATGACTCGTGTGTAGTCTCCCTTGGACCATGAGTCCATGACCAGTAGCTATGTGATGTTCTCCTCTCGTTCTTGTGCTTCACTAATTAGTCCTTGTGAGCTGCCCTACATGATCGAGGCACCTATGTAATCCTTATGCTGTTGCTATGATGAGTTTGCTGGGATCCGATGGATTATGAGATTATGTTCAGATTGATCTTGAATAATATATTTGATTCACCTCTTTTATATTTATGTTCATAAGTAATTCTTGCATGTTCTCCGTTGTTATTTATTGCTTTGGCCGAGTAGTAGGTAGTGACTCCAAGAGGGAACGTTATGCTTGATTGTGGGTTCATGCCCCTCGATGACTAGCTTGAGTGACAGAAACATGATTCTAGGGGATGTGTTGTTGCCACAAGGGGGAAAACAATGGTGCTTGTGCCCGCGGGTGCAAGGATTGTTTACTTTACGCAAAGTTCTTTTAATGCAGTTGTCTGTTGCATTGAGTTTACACTATGGGTGGGACTCGCAACTTAATACTAGCGAGATGTTCTGGATAGATATCTCAAGGTGGATGATTAGTAGTAGGCATTGATGGATTTCGGTCTACTTACTTTGGCGTACCGCCCATGCTTTGAACCTCAACCTTTCTTGCAATGTAGTCAGCATTGGTTTGCGTTCGTGGTCCTGTCAATTGCCCAGCTGTAATTTGTTTACCCCACATAGCTATTTTATCGTCTTTTGGGAGAGAGACATCACTAGTGAACATCATGAGACTCCGGTCCTTATTACCATCATTGATCACACCCGCTATTTACTTTTCGTTATTATTTACTATTGCAAAACACTATCTATCACTACTATCATTGCTTTTAACCCTTTGTGAACTACAAGGCCGGAGGGATTGACAACCTCTATGTACTCGTTGGGAGCAAAGTTATTTGTATCTGTGTGCAGGTCCACGTTGATTGCTACTAATCTGGCGCCGTAGCAATTGACACCTACTTGTTGAACCTAGGAGTCTCTGGGGATTCGATCCTTGGCATCTTTGCTAAGGGAAAACACTTCTACTTACTGCATCTTACACCTTCCACTTGGGGTAACCAATGAGGGGTTCGAGGCCCATCAATAGGCATGCCATAGAAAATAAATGGATATTTAAGAAGAAGACAGACGCGGATGGTAACGTGACCATCTATAAGGCTCGGCTTGTCTCTAAGGGTTATCGACAAGTTCAAGGGATTGACTACGATGAGACTTTCTCTCCCGTAGAGATGCTGAAGTCAGTCAGAATCATGTTAGCAATTGCCGCATTCTATGATTATGAGATATGGCAAATGGACGTCAAAACGGCATTCCTTAATGGCTTCCTCAAGGAAGAGCTGTATATGATGCAGCCGGAAGGTTTTGTCGATCCAGAAAATGCTAACAAGGTATGCAAGCTCCAGCGCTCGATTTACGGGCTGGTGCAAGCATCTCAGAGTTGAAATATTCGCTTTAATGTTGTGATCAAAGCGTTTGGCTTTATACAGACTTATGGAGAAGCCTGTATCTACAAGAAAGTGAGTGGGAGCTCTGTAGCATTTCTCATATTATATGTAGATGACATATTGCTGATGGGAAATGATATAGAATTCTTGGAAAATGTAAAGGCCTACTTGAATAAGAGTTTTTCAACGAAGGACCTTGGAGAAGCTGCTTACATATTAGGCATCAAAATCTATAGAGATAGATCAAGACGCCTCATTGGTCTTTCACAAAGCACATACCTTGACAAGATATTGAAGAAGTTCAATATGGATCAGTCCAAGAAGGGGTTCTTGCCTGTTTTGCAAGGTACGAGATTGAGCAAGGCTCAGTCCCCGACCACGACATAAGATAGAGAAAAGATGAGTGTCATTCCCTATGCCTCAGCCATAGGTTCTATCATGTATGCCATGATGTGTACCAGACCTGATGTGAACCTTGCCATAAGTTTGGTAGGGAGGTACCAAAGTGATCCCGGTATGGAACACTTGACAGCGGTCAAGAACATCCTAAAGTACCTAAAGAGGACTAAGGATATGTTTCTCGTTTATGGAGGTGACGAAGAGCTCGTCGTAAAGGGTTACGTCGATGCTAGCTTCGACACAGATCTGGATGACTCGAAGTCACAAACCGGATACGTGTATATTTTGAATGGTGGAGCAGTCAGCTGGTGCAGTTGCAAGCAGAGCGTCGTGGCGCATTCTACATGTGAAGCGGAGTACATAGCTGCTTGCGAAGCAGCACAAGAAGGAGTCTAGATGAAGGAGTTCATCACCGACCTAGGAGTCATTCCAAACGCGTCAAGCCCGATGACTCTCTTCTGTGACAACACTGGTGCTATTGCCATTACCAAGGAGCCCAGGTTTCACAAGAAGACCAAACACATCAAGCGCCGTTTCAACTCCATCCGGAATTATGTTCAAGATGGAGACATAAATATTTGTAAAGTACATACGAATCAGAATGTTGCAGACCCGTTGACTAAACCTCTTCCACGGGCAAAACATGATCAACACCAGAACTCTATGGGTGTTCGATTCATCACAATGTAACTAGATTATTGACTCTAGTGCAAGTGGGAGACTGTAGGAAATATGCCCTAGAGGCAATAATAAAAGTATTATTATTATATTTCCTTGTTCATGATAATTGTCTGTTATTCATGCTTGAATTGTATTGTACGGAAACAGCGATACATGTGTGAATATATAGACCACAATGAGTCCCTGGTAAGCCTCTAGTTACTAGCTCGTTGATCAACAGATGGTCACGGTTTCCTGACCATGGACATGGGATGTCAGTGATAACGGGATCACATCATTAGGAGAATGATGTGATGGACAAGACCCAATTCTGAGCCTAGCACGAGATCGTATAGTTCGTAATGCATAAGATTTTCGGTGTCAAGTATTTATTCCTTAGACCATGAGGTTGTACAACTCCCGGATGCCGTAGGAATACTTTGGGTGTGCCAAACGTCACAACGTAACTGGGTGGCTATAAAGGTACGCATCGGGTATCTCCAAAAGTGTCTGTTGAGTTGGTACGAACCGAGACTGGGATGTTGTCACTCCGTGTGACGGAGAGGTACCTCTGGGCCCACTCGGTAAGACATCATCGTAATGAGCTCAAAGTGACTAAGGAGTTAGTCGCGGGATGATGGATTACGGAACGAGTAAAGAGACTTGCCATGACGAGATTGAACAAGGTATCGGGAATACCGACGATCGAATCTCGGGCAAGTACCGTACCGATAGACAAAGGGAATAACATACGGGATTAAGTGAATCCTTGACATAGTGGTTCATCCGATGAAGATCATCGAGGAACACGTGGGAACCAACATGGGTATCCAGATCCCGCTGTTGGTTATTGACCGGAGAGTCGTCTCGGTCATGTCTGCGTGTCTCCCGAACCCGTAGGGTCTACACACTTAAGGTTCGGTAACGCTAGGGTTGTAGAGATACATGCACATGGAAACCCGAATGTTGTTCGGAGTCCCGGATGAGATCCCGAACGTCATGAGGAGTTCCGGAATGGTCCGGAGGTAAAGAATGATATATAGGAAGTCCAGTTTCGGCCATCGGGTGAACTCCGGGAGTCACCGGGAGTGTCCCGGGACCACCGGAGGGGTTCCGGTGGTCCACCGGGTGGGGCCACCCATCCCGGTGGGGCCCCTAGGCCGCAAGGGGAAGGGGGCCAGCCCCTGGTGGTCTAGCGCACCACTTGGGCCCCCCTCCATGCGCCTAGGGTTGAAACCCTAAGGGAAGGGGGCGCCCCCTATGCCTTGGGGGGCAAGTTTCCCCCCTTGGCCGCCGCCCCACCCTGGAGATCTGATCTCCCAGGGCCGGAGCCCCCCTGGCCCCTATACTTAGTGGGGGGAGAGGGCAGCCGCACCCCAAGCCTCTGGCGCCTCTCCCCCCTCCCGTCACACCTCCTACTCCTCCGTAGGGCGCCGGCAAAGCCCTGCAGGATTTCCTGTTGCATCCACCACCACGCCGTCGTGCTGCTGGATCTTCGACAACCTCTCCTCCCCCCTTGCTGGATCAAAAAGGAGGTGACGTTGCTGTACCGGACGTGTGTTGAACGCGGAGGTGCCGTCCGTTCGGCGCTAGGATCATCGGTGACGAAGAACGCGAAGAGTACGACTACTTCATCCACGTTCCTTCGAACGCTTCCGCTCGCGATCTACAAAGGGTATGTAGATGCACTACTTTATGTTCGTTGCTAGATGACTCCTTAGATTGATCTTGGTGAAAGCGTAGAAATTTTTTGAATTCTGCTACGTTCCCCAACAACCCGAGCTCCCCGCTGATTTTTAACTTTGTTGCACACGCCTTGGCGGCAATGATCAATCGTGCGCGGGCAGCGGGCCACATTAAAGGTTTGGTCTCGCACCTCATTCCTGGCGGTGTGACCCACCTTCAATACGCGGACGATACAATGCTGCTGTTCGAGCCAAATGATCACAGCATTGCTTCGGTTAAACTTCTCCTTCTTGCTTTCGAGATTCTCTCGGGTCTTAAGATCAATTTTCTGAAAAGCGAAGTGATCACCATAGGGATGGATGATAATGTGAGCTCTAGGATTGCTAATCTGCTCAACTGTAAACGTGGGCGCCTCCCGATCAAATACCTGGGACTGCCCATCTCGTCCAAAGGTTTAACCATAGCGGAGTGGGAACCGCTTTATGGGAAAGTAGCCAACAGGGTTAGCCCGTGGAGGGGAAGATTCATGTCCTCGGCGGCAAGGCTAATCTTGACTAACACGAGTCTTTCCTCCCTTCCAATCTTTACTATGGGGATCACTAGTAGAAAACAGGGCATTGGTCCAGCCCATTAGCCCCGGTTCAATCTAGAACCGGGTCCAATGGGGGTACTGGACCCGGTTCGTGAGCCCAGGGGGCCGGCCGGGCCACGTGGGCCATTGGTCCCGGTTCGTGTGGACCTTTTTGTCCCGGTTGGAGCGACAAACCGGGACCAATGGCTCTTGCTCCTGGCCCACCACTATTGGTCCCGGTTGGTGATATGAACCGGGACCAAAGGCACCCCTTTAGTCCCGGTTTGTAGCACCAACCGGGACCAGTGAGTTGCCTATATATACCCCCTCACTCAAGAGCAGAGCTCACTTCTCTGTTTTTTTTTCTGGCCGAGGGGGAGAGGGGTTAGTGGTGCTCTAGCTCACCTCCTATGCACACAACGTGTTCGGTGGAATGCCCGAGCCACACTAGTTAAGCTTTTCTCCTCTCGAAGCTCTATTTTCTCCGAGATTTGTCTAGGTTTAGCGGTCCGTCACGTCCCGTCCCCGTCTTCGCCGCCGTCGATCGCCCCCGCCGATCTCGTCACCGGCACCACCGTGGTGAACCTCTTGTTATGTCCATGCTTTTCTTACTTTTATTATTGCTTTAGATAGATATTTGTCTAATTTTCTTACGTTTATTATTGCTTGTTATTATATAGTGCGATGGTTTTGATATCCGCCCACGTGGGCCCTCGTCCGGTCTACGATTCGGATGTGGTATATTATCTTTAATTTATAACTATTTGTTTTAGTGTTTATGATAGTTATGCCGACCAACCTGACATGCATAGATGTCTTATTATGTCTAGGAGGTAGTTGAACCGGAAATTCCAACCGACCCTCTTGTGGAGAGGTTAAATTTAGTTGAAGAGGAAAACATTTCGTTAAAGAAAAAATTGGAAAAAATGGAGGAGGAGAAGATGGAATTGGAGTTGCATGTTGCGGAAGTCATCGATGATCACAAGATCAAGATGGACCCTATTGTCGAGAGGTTAAATTTAGTTGAAGAAGAAAACAAATTCTTGAAGGAAAAAATAAAAAAAATTGTGGACGAGAAGATGATATTGGAGTTGCATGTTGCGGATGTCGTCGATGATCACAAGATCAAGATGGATGCAATGCGGTTGAAGATTAAAAAGATTAGAAAATATGCCATTCATACCGAGGCTTGGTATCATTATGCCGTTGGATCAATTGTTACCTTGGTTGCGATTATGATAGCATTTGTTTTCGCGTTGAAATGTTTTACATAGTTTCGATGTGTATGGAGAGCTATATGTTGTTACATGAGAACTATATATGTATGTACTTTGGTTTTAATGTGATGATGAACTTTTATCCATTTGGTCACTTAATTATCTATTTATGATGTTCTGTAATGGTTTTTGACACACTTAATTATATATAATGCACGCAGATGAACCGGCAATGGATGTACGGTGACAGACACACCTCCGAGTACATTAAGGGCGTGCGTGAGTTTCTAAATGCGGCTGAGGCAAACAAGCAGAATGGTTTTATGTGTTGTCCATGCACTAAATGTGTGAATACGATGTCTTACTCTAACCGGAAAATCCTTCACTCCCACCTGCTTTACAAGGGTTTCATGCCACACTATAATGTTTGGACGAGGCACGGAGAAATAGGGGTTATGATGGAAGACGACGAAGAAGAAGAGTACGATGACAACTATGTGCCCCCTGAATACGGTGATGCTGCAATGGGGGGAGCTGGTGAAGATCAAGAGGAACCAGACGATGTGCCCAATGATGCTGCAACGGGTGAAGCTGCTGAAGATCAAGAGGAACCAAATGATGATCTCCGCCGGGTCATTGTCGATGCAAGGACACAATGCGAAAGTCAAAAGGAGAAGCTGAAGTTCGATCGCATGTTAGAGGATCACAAAAAAGGGTTGTACCCCAATTGCGAAGATGGCAACACAAAGCTCGGTACCGTACTGGAATTGCTGCAGTGGAAGGCAGAGAATGCTGTGGCTGACAAAGGATTTGAGAAGCTACTGAAAATATTGAAGAAGAAGCTTCCGAAGGATAACGAATTGCCCGACAGTACATACGCAACAAAGAAGGTCGTATGCCCTCTAGGATTGGAGGTGCAGAAGATACATGCATGCCCTAATGACTGCATCCTCTACCGCAGTGCATACAAGGATCTGAACGCATGCCCGGTATGCGGTGCATTGCGGTATAAGATCAGACGAGATGACCCTGGTGATGTTGATGGCGAGCCCGCCAGGAAGAGGGTTCCTGCGAAGGTGATGTGGTATGCTCCTATAATACCACGGTTGAAACGTTTGTTTAGAAATAGAGAGCATGCCAAGTTGATGCGATGGCACAGTGAGGACCGTAAGAAAGACGGGAAGTTGAGAGCACCCGCTGACGGGTCGCAGTGGAGAAAAATCGAGAGAAAGTACTGGGAGGAGTTTGCAAAGGACGCAAGGAACGTATGGTTTGCTTTAAGCGCGGATGGCATTAATCCTTTCGGGGAGCAGAGCAGCAATCACAGCACCTGGCCCGTGACTCTATGTATGTATAACCTTCCTCCTTGGATGTGCATGAAGCGGAAGTTCATTATGATGCCAGTTCTCATCCAAGGCCCTAAGCAACCCGGCAACGACATTGATGTGTACCTAAGGCCATTAGTTGAAGAACTTTTACAGCTGTGGAATGGAAACGGTGTACGTGCGTGGGATGAGCACAAACAGGAGGAATTTGACCTAAAGGCGTTGCTGTTCGTGACCATCAACGATTGGCCCGCTCTCAGTAACCTTTCAGGACAGACAAACAAAGGATACCATGCATGCACGCACTGTTTAGATGACACTGAAAGTATATACCTGGACAAGTGCAGGAAGAATGTGTACCTGGGCCATCCTCGATTTCTTCCGACCAACCATCAATGTCGAAAGAAAGGCAAGCATTTCAAAGGCGAGGCAGATCACCGGAAGAAGCCCGCCATGCGTACCGGTGATCACGTACTTGCTATGGTCAATGATTTACACGTAATCTTTGGAAAGGGCCCCGGTGCACTAGCTGTTCCGAATGACGCTGAGGGACACGCACCCATGTGGAAGAATAAATCTATATTTTGGGACCTACCCTACTGGAAAGACCTAGAGGTCCGCTCTTCAATCGACGTGATGCACGTGACGAAGAACCTTTGTGTAATGCCCAGGATGGGACTATACCTCCTACGTGTCGAGGCACGACTTAAAGGTATAAGCCCATCCTAGAATGATCTCAAGTTTGGTATCTTTGCACGACTCATGTAAAAGAGGGATTAAATTGCAAAAGGAGATATTTGGCTTACACTCGCCACTTCACACAATACATTACATAAGCATAACATCATTCAAAACATCACAACCCGACTACGGGTGAAGATCCAAAAGAAAGATACCAAAACAACATAAAGCCACATGTCAGGATCGAATCCTAGTAGAAACCACTACTGATCGTCGAAACGCCACAAGCATACGGCCAAACTCTTCATCGAGCTCCCAGTGAAGTACTTGAACCAGCTTCTGCATCGAACTCGGCTGAACCTGCATCTGGTGTTGTAGTAACTGTGAGCCACGAGGACTCAGCAATCCCATAACCATGGGTATCAAGACTAGCAAATCTTTTATGGGTAGGAAGAGGATAGTGGTGAGGTAGCAGCAGCGGCTAAGCATAATATGGTGGCTAGCTTACGAGTACTAGAATAAGAAGAGCATCTACGCAAACGGTCGCAAAAGTAGTGATCGCTAAAGATCCTAACTACATACGGTCAAACATAACCCCACCGTGTTCTCTTCTCAAAGTGAAAAGAGACAGTCACGGTTACTCACACAGTTGTGTGTTTTACTTCGGATCATCTGTCAAGTTTTCTACAACCGGACATTAACAAATTCCAATCTGCCACATAATCGTGGGCACGGCTTTCGAAAGATCATAACCCTGCAGGGGGTGTCCCAACTTAGCCCATCACAAGCTCTCACGATTAGCTGAAGTGATAAATATAACATCATCACCCCTTATCTTAGGGAAAATCCGATCAGGCTCGGCTTCCCGGTAGCACAAGTCATTTCGACAATGGTAAAACAAGTCCAGCAAGACCTCCCGGCGTGCCGACACCCTGATAGTAGCCGCGCGTATCTCGTCTCAGGCCACAACCGGATGGGTGATGCTACAGGAGCCAATCCTCGAGTTTCCCCGTGGTGGCCCTGCAGGACCCCCGTTTGGGACCAACACCATCAGCACTGGCCCCCCTGCTATGTAGAAAGAATCCTCGGGTAGCGCTAACTCCCTATGCAATTTAATTAATTAATTAAGTTTTTATTATGAGCAAAAATAAAACCAATATTGGGCCTTGCTGGAGGAGTTTTATTCAAAGTCGAACTGTCAAGGGGTCCCCATTTCACCCATCGTGTAAGGAACGCAAAATCAAGGAACATAATGCCGGTTTATCGGCGCCTAAGGTGGCATGAGTGGAACAAAACACCGAGCAAAAGGCCAAGCCTTCCACCCATGCCCAGTATATAGGTGTGTTAATAATAATTATAGATATTGTGATATAACAACAACAAGTTCCCTCCTGGAACGAACTTCATCTTCACCTGCAACTAACAACGCTATAAGAGGGGCTGAGCAAGCGGGTAACATAGCCAAACAGTGGTTTTGCTAGGAAGGTGTCAAGGTTAGAGGTTTCATGGCAACAAGGAGAGGCTGACATAAATGATGGGTAGCGCGACATGTAACGATAGCATCGAGACAACTAAGCATGGCAATGGTAGTAAAGGTATCCAAGGGTATGATCATCTTGCCTGGGATTCCGCAAGGGAGAAGAACAAGATCCATGAAGAAGTCGAAGAAGAAGTCTCACAACTCCGGAACGGAACCGAAGCTAACAAGAGAAGCAATCGGAAAGAAGAAAACAACGCGGTAAACACACAAGCATAAACATGGCATACGATGCACATCCAAGTATGATGCATGTCCGGTTTAATTATGCATGGCATGGCAAAGTGCACAAACAAAACTACAAGTTAAGTGGAGCTCAATATGCAACGAGTTGCATATTGACGAACACCACATTTTAACTATTTAATTGACTCTCGTTATTTACAAGACAAGATTAAATGTTTTTAACATGGCAAGAGGTGAAGCAAAAGTAAACTACCTATTTAGACATTTTAAATGAGGCCGGAAGAACAACAACAAATCCGGAAAATCCCCATGAGCATGTTTAGTAATTATAAGCAAACAACAATTAAACATATTAATGTTGTTAACATGATGCGGATGACATGATCAAGTTTATGCAATTTTATTAAAAGTTGACATAAGAGATAAGAAGCATTTGTCACCGTGGTGAAAGGAAAAGGTGCCACGGCAACGATCCGAAAATGATGCAACGGCAACATCTCGGTTCCGGTAACTTGGTGAGAGACCGGTGCAAAAGATGAATCAACGTGAGCAAGTCGAACAAGATGAAAGTGGGTTGATCCCGTCACCGGGTTCCCACGAGTCGGCGACGAGGCAACCGAGGAGCACGACAAAGATGAAACGGCACGGAGCACAAGTGGAGCACAACTCATACAACACAACAAGCATTCCACGAGTCATCCACGGGGTCGTCTCGTTATACCTCTAAAGCGTGCGTTTCAGGGCGGTTCGAGACGTAGAGGAAGAAGGCGTTCACGTTCGGAGAGGAAGTAGCCGCTCCGTAGAGGGAAGTAGTTGCTCACGTCGGTAGCGGCAGTAGGGGTTCCGTTCGTAGTCGTTCGGGTCGTCGTGGTACTCGTTCGGGTCATGAGGAGGTACTTGCCGCAACACCGGGCGTAGTCGTACACGGTCTTGCCGGTCTCGGACTCGGTCGTAGTTGTACACGGTTGTAGACATTCGGGTATCCGTAGAGGAACTTGATGCATCCCCGGTCTTCGGTCTCCACTTGGAAAAAGAAACGGTTCCTGGACACTTGCAACAGCACAAGGCAACACAACAAAACAAACAAAAACAGCACGGGAGGGCGACGCGGCCACGGGATCCGGCCAGCGGCCTGGAGGCGAAGGGTTCGGCCTCGACGGGAGGAGGGCTCGGGCTCGAGGGAGCTCCGACCTGACTGGCCTGGAGACGAGGCAGGTGCATCGGAGGCTGGAGAAGAGGCCCGCGCGCGGCGCAAGGCGCTGGTGGCCATGCTGGAGAGCGGAGGCAGCCAGGCGACGGAGAGCTGGAACGGAGGGAGCCACAGGCTCGCCGCAGAGGAGGCCCGCGATCCTGGCGACGGAGGTCGGCGCGAGGCGCGACGGATGGGCGAGGCAGCAGGACGAGGGGCTGAGGGACGCGGCTCCTGGTGCTGGAGACGGAGGGCACGGCGACGACGGTGGCCCGCGGGGCGAAGGAGGCAGGAGGGTCGTGGCCTCGGGGCGGCGTCGCGGATCCAGAGGGCCGGTGGCGCGGGCTGTGCCCTGGTGGCGACGACGGGACGACGCTGGAGGAGTGGCCACGGCGAGGCTCAAGGCGAGGCGGAGGAGGAGCGATGGGGGCTCTCGGGGTCGGGCAAGAGCGAGGGATGCGAGACTGGGTTCGGCGGCTGGGAGAGCGGGGCTTGGGGCGAGATCGAAGGGAGGAGCCAGGGGACTGTGCGAGGAGAGTGGCGGCGGCTCGGGAAAACAGAGGGAGGAGCGATGAGGGGATCGAGATCGAGGCCTCTGGCGGCGCTAGAAGGAACGGAGGGAGGAGAGGGTCGCGCTAGGGTTAGGAGCGCCGGTTGGGCCAGGAGATGGGCCTGAGCCGGTTGGCTGATGGGCCAGGAGGAGGACAAGGCCCACTGCGGCTGGGCTCTCTATTTAATCTTTAGCAGAAAAGAAATAGAGATAGTCAAAATATTAAGAAAAAGGCCACGAACAAGGAATAAAAGAGGGAACATTTTTGAAAGGCTTTATGGAATAAAACCAACCCCACAAAAATAGTTCCAACAAAATAGGGAAAAGCAAACTAAACTAATTAGCTTGCCTTAAAGGAGTTCAAAAGGAGTCTAGATTTTTGGAGGAGCCTCGATAATTGAGAAAAGAATATGGGGAAGGTTTTTGATGGTGAAACTTGAATTAAGAGGCATGGAGAAAATTATGCAAGTGTGTTACGGTGATCCCAAACAATTGGAATATTTTTTTTTAATATAGCTCCCTAATTATTGAGAGGCTTTTATATGTTATAAAGAGAAGTCACCTTCCCTCGATTTAAATGGACCGAAGGTCCACACAATTTATTTAGGTTGAGATGCAAAAATAAATATGACATGATGGCATGATGACATGATGCAATGCAAAAATAAATAACACAAGCACAATGAAACACACGGGAGGAACCCGGAACATCTGGAATCTTCTGGAATCTTCTGGGACGTCGTTCTTCGGGCGTCACAACTCTCCCACACTAATAGAGGATCTCAACCCGAGATCCTAGAGATATCACCGGTAAAAACGGAAGAAAAAGAAGAGGTAAAACAAAGTTGCTTCTTTGACAGACGAGTGAAACCAAAGAACCTTGAGAGGTTGAACAAAATGAAAGAAGAACACAACAGAGATGAACGAAGATGAAAACACCTTTAGAAGAGAGGAACAAGGAACATTATGAGAACCTTGTAGGTTGAAAGACATGAAACAAGAGCTTACGAACCAAAAGAATATGAAACCACAATGGCATAGCCAAGGAATAAGAATGACAGAATTTGGACAGCACTCCATCTGAAAATGGAAGGAATTAACATGAGCTTGAGGAGATGGAATGATACTTGATGAAATCAACAACACATTGCCTCCGAAACAATTGAAAGAATTGCACAAGGGTAAGAAGGAATTAGACAGAACTCCGGTTGAAAAGTGAGGCAAAACTAGATAAGATGACGGAACTTGAATGGAGAATACCACACTCCGGTAAACGATAAGCAAGGGAAAGAACATGGTCTCGATAAAACGATATGATGGTTTGGAGAGAGCAACATCACAATGCCTCCGGAACGAAAGAATAGATGCAAGATCGTTGGGAAGAAAGAACGGAGAAGAAAATGACAACTTCTCCCAAAATTGAATTTGATAGAGCATCGTTACGAAGAAGGGTTGAACAGAGTTGTTGGAATTCAACAACGAAAAGAATAAGCTTGATGTGGGCTTATGGAAACATCTCATAATTATGAGGTGACAACCAGCCACTGACGGAAACATTTAATTGGACTGAGGTCAACAAGGAGACGAAAAACTTATTTCACCGGAATGATAAATGAAGAACTTGGGTCATTTATAAGCACCATAATAGCAACAATCCTCAAGGGAAGGTTTTAGGTGAAATGCAACCCAAGATAACTCCAAGAGATAAATTGAATGGTTGGAAAGATCTCCTGAACAAAGAAAATGATGGGTTTAAATATCTCATTCTTGATAACTCGTGAATCATGAAACATGAAGGAATTGTCAAGAATGACATAACACCATCTCAAAGATAAGGTAGAAAGGATTGCAATTGGAAAGCATGACGAAGAATGCTTGAGCTTGAACAAGAATGTTGATGAAGACTTCGAGGATGAATTAAATCTTGATGAACCAACATGAAAACTCCGGTAATGAAAGCATGAGAAATGAAAGATGAAAAGAATAAGATTCAAGGCCTGCGATGAATTAGATGGAGCTTTGAAATGATATAATCGAAATAACTTGGAACTCCGGAAAACAAGATGAACAACTAGGACCGAGAATATGATATGATGAACAATCTCCGGAAAAAAGAGAGATTAATCACTTGGAAGAAACTAGAATAAGATTTATGTTATGCATATCCTTCACCAATTTAAATTGGCGACAAGCAATGGATTTGGCATCCTACTTATTCTCGTTGGAAATAATTAAGAGAGAGATCTAGTACAACCTTGGATAAATATTCAACGAGCACCGGTAGAATTGTGAAAAGAACAATTGAATTAAAACGATAACAACGGAAGGGTAAACTTGAAAGAACCACCGTAAAAAAAATAAGGAGACGAACGAAGAGGCATCAATGAAGAATATTTGGAGAACAAAGTTGAAAACTGAGAACGAAGAATCTTCTGAAATGATGGCCTTCGAAGGAACACAAAGAAAAGAATTCATGAAATGCTTCGGATGGGTATGAAAATAATTCCTCACAAACGGAATACTTATGAGGATGGTATGAAGTTAGAACCACGAATCTTCAAGAGAACGACCAAGGTTTAAGAGAAACTCTTCTCCGGTCTCCAAATGTTGAGAATGACAACGAGAACCACCTTGAAGAATTGTTGAGCACTCCGGAATGAAGAATTAAAAAGGTTGAACCAATGATAAAAAGGAATTTGAAAGCGATCTTGGAGAAGGCATATGACTGATGGAAATCATTCTTACGTCACACTTTGAAAAGAATTTGAGTAACTCCGAAAAAAAATTAGAAGAGTCAGGTAAGATCCTGGGAAAATACCTGTGGGTTAGGGCCCACTAAAGAAATCACCGTTGGAAAAGATTGCTTAAGAGATATTGCACCGGTTGAATTAAATGGCTTGAATAAGATGACAATCTCAAAATAGCTTGAACGGAATAAGAATTGGAACACGAATCTTCTGAGATATCTTCAGCTCTCCAGATATGAATAGAGAGAGGGCAATGATTAATTGGTGCACCGGAATAAGAAAGCATTGTGAAATGAGGAAAAAGGATAAGATCAACACCGAAATCTTGAATTACATCCACCGGCAGAATTTGAGAACAAAAGAATGATGAACTTGAAGCTCTTGAGCATCTTCACGATAATCACCGGATAAGAACATTGAAGGAAATGAATGAAGAAATATCACATGAATAAAATGGATATTCCATCTGAGAATTTCTGACTCCGAGAAGAAGAAGGGTGGGAGGGTGGGGAAAACAAAACAACTTGGGATGAATGAAACAGACAAATCGTCAGATTTCTGAACGGCGTCTGTATGGAATAACTTGAAAAAGAAGGCACACCGGTTGAAAAAGGATTAACATGAAAAACTCGATGGTCGAGAAGAATTAGCACTCCCATAGAAATATGAGAACACCGATTAGGAAGGTATGGAATCAACACTTGACATCGAAGCAACTCGAATACCAGAATCAAAACAAGAACAAAGGATAGATATTTCGCAGCATCATCTTCACAATATCATCCGAGCAAAGAATTGAACGAATGAATTCCGCAGGTACATCAACTTGTCGAGAAGCCACTTGGAAGAACAAAAGATAAATAAAAAGGAACAAGGATCAAATAGAACAAATACAAGATAGAAGCTTCGTTCGACATATTCGTGCTGAAAGCTCATGGAACGTGTTACAAAAGGGTTTTGCAATCCCCGGATCAGCATAGCCAAGGACCCTTTAAGATGCAACTCCCGATTGGAACAAGCCCATAAAACCACTTCACTCAATGTAGAACCCCGAACTTCATATCGAGCATTCGTTGGAAGAATGCCTAGAACTACTAGATGAACCCACTTATTAATTTCTGAAAGTTTCCAGTTATGCAATCAGGTGATGGGGATACAGGGGAAGCACCGCGCACTCAACTCTAAACCTACATCCAGCTGTATCCATCCTTCAACACATAACCAGTTGTTCTCGGAAACCGTTTACCTCGGACCTTCGAAACGCATCTACTATACAAGCTATGGCAATACTCCCGAACTACCTCCCCAGTACTGGGTGATGTCGGGGTTATCTTGCCACTAACCGCATAGGAGAGTTTTCGATGTCGGCCGTCTTAATTATTCTAGTACTGCCGCGATATATTTGTGACGACAACACCTCGGAGCTCAACTCCCCGGGACACTGCCACAACCCCTAATGATAGGAGGCATCGAGAACAATGTTCTCGTCACAAAGACATCGGAACAATCCAAACAATACTCGCGAGATCCTAAAAAAAATTTGGTGCATTTTTGAAAGTAGAAGAGGCAAGAGTAGTCGTCAGGAGTCCTCACCAGAGTGAAAAGAGATGAGAAGCAAACAGAAATCCTACTCTCCGATATATATAGGACTCAAAACATTTTCAGTGTGTGCCTAGACTCAACCGTCAACGATTCGATCAATCAGTGGGGGCTTCTAGGTCGGAGAAGGCTCTGATACCAACTTGTAATGCCCAGGATGGGACTATACCTCCTACGTGTCGAGGCACGACTTAAAGGTATAAGCCTATCCTAGAATGATCTCAAGTTTGGTATCTTTGCACGACTCATGTAAAAGAGGGATTAAATTGCAAAAGGAGATAGTTGGCTTACACTCGCCACTTCACACAATACATTACATAAGCATAACATCATTCAAAACATCACAACCCGACTACGGGTGAAGATCCAAAAGAAAGATACCAAAACAACATAAAGCCACAGGTCAGGATCGAATCCTAGTAGAAACCACTACTGATCGTCGAAACGCCACAAGCATACGGCCAAACTCTTCATCGAGCTCCCAGTGAAGTACTTGAACCAGCTTCTGCATCGAACTCGGCTGAACCTGCATCTGGTGTTGTAGTAACTGTGAGCCACGAGGACTCAGCAATCCCATAACCATGGGTATCAAGACTAGCAAATCTTTTATGGGTAGGAAGAGGATAGTGGTGAGGTAGCAGTAGCGGCTAAGCATAATATGGTGGCTAGCTTACGAGTACCAGAATAAGAAGAGCATCTACGCAAACGGTCGCAAAAGTAGTGATCGCTAAAGATCCTAACTACATACGGTCAAACACAACCCCACCGTGTTCTCTTCTCAAAGTGAAAAGAGACAGTCACGGTTACTCACACAGTTGTGTGTTTTACTTCGGATCATCTGTCAAGTTTTCTACAACCGGACATTAACAAATTCCAATCTGCCACATAACCGCGGGCACGGCTTTCGAAAGATCATAACCCTGCAGGGGGTGTCCCAACTTAGCCCATCACAAGCTCTCACGATTAGCTGAAGTGATAAATATAATATCATCACCCCTTATCTTAGGGAAAATCCGATCAGGCGCGGCTTCCCGGTAGCACAAGTCATTTCGACAATGGTAAAACAAGTCCAGCAAGACCTCCCGGCGTGCCGACACCCTGATAGTAGCCGCGCGTATCTCGTCTCAGGCCACAACCGGATGGGTGATGCTACAGGAGCCAATCCTCAAGTTTCCCCGTGGTGGCCCTGCAGGACCCCCGTTTGGGACCAACACCATCAGCACTGCCCCCCCCCCTGCTATGTAGAAAGAATCCTCGGGTAGCGCTAACTCCCTATGCAATTTAATTAATTAATTAAGTTGTTATTATGAGCAAAAATAAAACCAATGTTGGGCCTTGCTGGAGGAGTTTTATTCAAAGTCGAACTGTCAAGGGGTCCCCATTTCACCCATCGTGTAAGGAACGCAAAATCAAGGAACATAATGCCGGTTTATCGGCGCCTAAGGTGGCATGAGTGGAACAAAACACCGAGCAAAAGGCCAAGCCTTCCACCCATGCCCAGTATATAGGTGTGTTAATAATAATTATAGATATTGTGATATAACAACAACAAGTTCCCTCCTGGAACGAACTTCATCTTCACCTGCAACTAACAACGCTATAAGAGGGGCTGAGCAAGCGGGTAACATAGCCAAACAGTGGTTTTGCTAGGAAGGTGTCAAGGTTAGAGGTTTCATGGCAACAAGGAGAGGCTGACATAAATGATGGGTAGCGCGACATGTAACGATAGCATCGAGACAACTAAGCATGGCAATGGTAGTAAAGGTATCCAAGGGTATGATCATCTTGCCTGGGATTCCGCAAGGGAGAAGAACAAGATCCATGAAAAAGTCGAAGAAGAAGTCTCACAACTCCGGAACGGAACCGAAGCTAACAAGAGAAGCAATCGGAAAGAAGAAAACAACGCGGTAAACACACAAGCATAAACATGGCATACGATGCACATCCAAGTATGATGCATGTCCGGTTTAATTATGCATGGCATGGCAAAGTGCACAAACAAAACTACAAGTTAAGTGGAGCTCAATATGCAACGAGTTGCATATTGACGAACACCACATTTTAACTATTTAATTGACTCTCGTTATTTACAAGACAAGATTAAATGTTTTTAACATGGCAAGAGGTGAAGCAAAAGTAAACTACCTATTTAGACATTTTAAATGAGGCCGGAAGAACAACAACAAATCCGGAAAATCCCCATGAGCATGTTTAGTAATTATAAGCAAACAACAATTAAACATATTAATGTTGTTAACATGATGCGGATGACATGATCAAGTTTATGCAATTTTATTAAAAGTTGACATAAGAGATAAGAAGCATTTGTCACCGTGGTGAAAGGAAAAGGTGCCACGGCAACGATCCGAAAATGATGCAGCGGCAACATCTCGGTTCCGGTAACTCGGTGAGAGACCGGTGCAAAAGAAGAATCGACGTGAGCAAGTTGAACAAGATGAAAGTGGGTTGATCCCGTCACCGGGTTCCCACGAGTCGGCGACGAGGCAACCGAGGAGCACGACAAAGATGAAACGGCACAGAGCACAAGTGGAGCACAACTCATACAACACAACAAGCATTCCACGAGTCATCCACGGGGTCGTCTCGTTATACCTCTGAAGCGTGCGTTTCGGGGCGGTTCGAGACGTAGAGGAAGAAGGCGTTCACGTTCGGAGAGGAAGTAGCCGCTCCGTAGAGGGAAGTAGTTGTTCACGTCGGTAGCGGCAGTAGGGGTTCCGTTCGTAGTCGTTCGGGTCGTCGTGGTACTCGTTCGGGTCATGAGGAGGTACTTGCCGCAACACCGGGCGTAGTCGTACACGGTCTTGCCGGTCTCGGACTCGGTCGTAGTTGTACACGGTCTTAGACGTTCGGGTATCCGTAGAGGAACTTGATGCATCCCCGGTCTTCGGTCTCCACTTGGCAAAAGAAACGGTTCCTGGACACTTGCAACAGCACAAGGCAACACAACAAAACAAACAAAAACAGCACGGGAGGGCGACGCGGCCACGGGATCCGGCCGGCGACCTGGAGGCGAAGGGTTCGGCCTCGACGGTAGGAGGGCTCGGGCTCGAGGGAGCTGCGACATGGCTGGCCTGGAGACGAGGCAGGTGCATCGGAGGCTGGAGAAGAGGCCCGCGCGCGGCACGAGGCGCTGGTGGCCATGCTGGAGAGCGGAGGCAGCCAGGCGACGGAGAGCTGGAACGGAGGGAGCCGAAGGCTCGGCGCAGAGGAGGCCCGCGATCCTGGCGACGGAGGCCGGCGCGAGGCGCGGCGGATGGGCGAGGCAGCAGGACGAGGGGCTGAGGGACGCGGCTCCTGGTGCTGGAGACGGAGGGCACGGCGACGACGGTGGCCCGCGGGGCGAAGGAGGCAGGAGGGTCGCGGCCTCGGGGCGGCCTCGCGGATCCAGAGGGCCGGTGGCGCGGGCTGTGCCCTGGTGGCGACGACGGGACGACGCTGGAGGAGTGGCCACGGCGAGGCTCAAGGCGAGGCGGAGGAGGAGCGATGGGGGCTCTCGGGGTCGGGCAAGAGCGAGGGATGCGGAACTGGGTTCGGCGGCTGGGAGAGCGGGGCTTGGGGCGAGATCGAAGGGAGGAGCCAGGGGACTGTGCGAGGAGAGTGGCGGCGGCTCGGGAAAACAGAGGGAGGAGCGATGAGGGGATCGAGATCGAGGCCTCTGGCTGCGCTAGAAGGAACGGAGGGAGGAGAGGGTCGCGCTAGGGTTAGGAGCGCCGGTTGGGCCAGGAGATGGGCCTGAGCCGGTTGGCTGATGGGCCAGGAGGAGGACAAGGCCCACTGCGGCTGGGCTCTCTATTTAATCTTTAGCAGAAAAGAAATAGAGATAGTCAAAATATTAAGGAAAAGGCCACGAACAAGGAATAAAAGAGGGAACATTTTTGAAAGGCTTTATGGAATAAAACCAACCCCACAAAAATAGTTCCAACAAAATAGGGAAAAGCAAACTAAACTAATTAGCTTGCCTTAAAGGAGTTCAAAAGGAGTCTAGATTTTTGGAGGAGCCTCGATAATTGATAAAAGAATATGGGGAAGGTTTTTGATGGTGAAACTTGAATTAAGGGGCATGGAGAAAATTATGCAAGTGTGTTACGGTGATCCCAAACAATTGGAATATTTTTTTTTAATATAGCTCCCTAATTATTGAGAGGCTTTTATATGTTATAAAGAGAAGTCACCTTCCCTCGATTTAAATGGACCGAAGGTCCACACGATTTATTTAGGTTGAGATGAAAAAATAAATATGACATGATGGCATGATGACATGATGCAATGCAAAAATAAATAACACAAGCACAATGAAACACACGGGAGGAACCCGGAACATCTGGAATCTTCTGGAATCTTCTGGGACGTCGGTCTTCGGGCGTCACACTTTGCGTGAACCTGCTAGGCTTCTTGGGCGTGTATGGAAAGACAAAAGATACAGCTGAGGCACGGGAGGACCTGCAACGTTTGCACGAAAAAGACGACATCCCTCCGAAGCAGTATGAATGTCCTGCCAGCTATGCTCTTACGAAAGAAGAGAAAGAAATCTTCTTTGAATGCCTGCTCAGTATGAAGGTCCCGACTGGCTTCTCGTCGAATATAAAGGGAATAATAAATATGGCAGAGAAAAAGTTCCAGAACCTAAAGTCTCATGACTGCCATGTGATTATGACGCAACTGCTTCCGGTTGCATTGAGGGGGCTTCTACCGGAAAACGTCTGATTAGCCATTGTGAAGCTATGTGCATTCCTCAATGCAATCTCTCAGAAGGTGATCGATCGAGAAATCGTACCAAGGCTAAGGAGTGATGTGGCGCAATGTCTTGTCAGTTTCGAGCTTGTGTTCCCACCATCCTTCTTCAATATCATGACACACGTCCTAGTTCATCTAGTCGACGAGATTGTCATTCTGGGGCCCGTATTTCTACACAATATGTTCCCCTTTGAGAGGTTCATGGGAGTCCTAAAGAAATATGTCCGTAACCGCGCCAGGCCAGAAGGAAGCATCTCCATGGGCCATCAGACAGAGGATGTCATCGGGTTTTGTGTTGACTTCATTCCTGGCCTTAATAAGATAGGTCTCCCTAAATCGCGGTACGAGGGGAGACTGACTGGAAAAGGCACGCTTGGAAGGGACTCAATAATATGCAGGGACGGATATTCTTGGTCTGAAGCACACTACACAGTTCTACAGAACTCTACGTTGGTGACCCCGTATGTCGATGAACACAAGAACAGTCTGCGCTCCAAACACCCGGAGCAGTGCGACGACTGGATTACACGTGAACACATCAGGACTTTCAGCAATTGGTTGGAAACACGTCTCAGAGGTGACAACACTGTTTGTGATGAGTTGTACTTGTTGTCCAGGGGACCATCTTCGACTGTATTGATTTACAAAGGATACGAGATAAATGGGAATACATTTTACACGATTGTCCAAGATCAAAAGAGCACCAACCAAAACAGCGGTGTCCGCTTTGATGCAACAACCGAGAGGGGAAAGGACACATATTATGGTTACATAGTGGACATATGGGAACTTGACTACGGACATGATTTTAAGGTCCCTATGTTTAAGTGCAAATGGGTCAATCTGTCAGGAGGCGGGGTACAGGTAGAGCCACAGTACGGAATGACAACAGTGGATCTGAAAAATCTTGGATACACTGACGAACCGTTCGTCCTAGCCAATGATGTGGCACAGGTTATCTATGTGAAGGACATGTCTACCAGACCGAGAAAAAGAAAAGATAAGGAAGCGAATACATCATACGATGAGCCAAAGCGCCACATAGTTCTTTCAGGAAAAAAGGGACATCTTGGGAGTGGAGGGCAAGACAGACATGTCTGAAGATTATGAAAAGTTTCATGAAATTCCTCCCTTCAAAGTCAAGGCTGACCCAAGCATCCTGATAAACGATGAAGATTATCCATGGTTACGGTGCAATAAGCAAATGACACAAGCGAAGAAAAAGTGAAGACTTTTTTCCGCAACTATTATGATGATACCATGCCAACTTTGTAACAAACGAGTATGATACCATTGTCCGTTTGTACTATTCAAATTTCAATACTACTTGCACTAATAGAAAGTTTGTAATTGGTTTTACCAGAAAGAATTAAAAAAATAAAGCAAATAACAAAAGAAAATAAATAATGCAGAAAACAAAACAAAAAAACTTGCAAAAAAATAGCAACAATAAGTATTTTGTTGTAAGTAGAAACAAAATAAAATAAATAAAGCAACAAAGAAAATAAATAATTTCAAATTTAAACTATTCAAATTTGAATACTACTTGCACTAACAGAAAGTTTGTAATTGGTTTACCTAAAGCAATAATATTCACAAAGAAACTCTAAATACAGCAAAAAACAACTTAGAAATAAATAAAGCAAAAAAGGAAGAAAAAAAATTGGGCGCTGCCCAGTGAGCCTGCAAGGCCTACAGCACAGGATGCATCTGGACTATAAGGCCCAGCAAGCTCACAGGGCAGCGCGCAGAGTTAGGCCCGGAAGCCTGCATTTGAGAGGAGCTCGAGAGGGTGGGCGCAACAGCCCTTATAAACCACTCTCGAGCTCCCTCAGCTAGCGAGGTGGGACTAAACATCCCACCGCACCCGCGCCAGCACAGGGCCTTTGGTCCTGGTTGGTGGCAACAACCGGGACTAAAGGGGGTATTAGTCCCGGTTCGTCGCACCAACCGGGACCAATGCCCCCCTTTAGTCCCGGTTGGTGCCACCAACCGGGACCAAAGGCCCCTCCTTCCCGCCCTTTGGGCTGCTGAAAAGGGACCTTTAGTCCCGGTTGGTGGCACCAACCGGGACTAGTGCCACGAACCGGGACTAATGCCCCTCCTATATAACCAAGACTTGCGAAAATTTCGTCAGTTCCTTCTTCCCCGCGCCCCCGACGCCTCTCTCCTTCCCCGCCCCCGTCGCCCCGTCGCCGTCCCCGTCGCCCCGTCGCCGTCGCCGTCGCCCCCGACGCCGCCTCGTCGTCGTCGCCCCGCCCCGCGCCCCCGCGCCGCCCCGCCCCGCGCCGTCGCCGCGCCCCGTCGCCGTCGCACCGCCCCGCCCCGTCGCCGTCGCGCCGCCCCGCGATGTGAGGGCTTGCTGTTT
>LR738709.1:43369542-43414732 GCA_902687465.1 Secale cereale | reverse complement strand
CCCCCCTCCCCTTTCAAAAAAAAAAACAAAAACCACAGCCACAGAAATGCTGACGCGTGGATGCCTTTTGGTCCTGGTTGGTACCATCAACCGGGACCAAAGCCCCTCCTGCCTGGGCTCGGCGCACAGGTCACGTGGACACCCATCTGCCCCGGTTCTGGATTGAACCGGGACTAAAGGGTCAGAGCATTAGTACCGACCCTCTTGTCCCGGTTCAGGAACCGAGGCTAAAGGCCCAAACGAACCGGGTCTGATGACCCTTTATCTACTAGTGGATGTATCTTTTGGCAGATGGTGTACATGCCAAACTTGACACACCCCGGTCCCGATTCTTTTGGGAAGGAGTTGGAACCAAACGAAAATACCATCTGGTTAAATGGGCGGTTGTCTGTCGTCCTAAAAAAGCCGGAGGGTTAGGAGTCACAAATTCGAAACTCATGAATGTGGCTCTGTTAGCCAAATGGTGGTGGCGGCTAGCACATAACGAGTCGGGACTCTGGGCTAACATCCTCCGGGCCAAATATTTCCCGGACGGCAACGTTTTCAAGGCCCAAACCAATGGATCGGCCTTCTGGAAGGGGATCCAAGCAGTTCGTCCTGTCTTTACGCTAGGTGCCCAGTTTTGCGCCAACAATGGCGAGTACACGCACTTCTGGCTCGACCACTGGTGGGATAGTGAACCTCTTTGGCAGTCACACCCAGACCTTTACCATCTTGCCACGGACACCAATATTATGGTTTCCGATGCCCTTAGAGTCCAGCCGCTTGCGGTCGTTTTCATTAGGACCTTGGGACCGGTCGAGGCCGCACGCTGGGATGCCCTAGTAGCGGCCTGGGCGGACCGAAGACTGACCAACGAGACCGACACCATCACATGGAAGCTCACTGCCTCAAAACAATTTTTTGTTAAATCCCTTTACACCAAGATGACCGAGGGCCACATGCTGGATATGGCCAGGGGGCTATGGAAGGCCGGTTTGCCGCTGAAAATCAAGATTTTCATGTGGCAACTATTCCGAAACCGCTTGCCGACCTCGGGTAACGTGGCAAAACGCAACAGGCCGGCCGATGGCACTTGTACAATTTGCGGGTTAGGGGAAAACGCAAACCACGTATTCTTCGGATGTTCAATGGCCAGATTTGCATGGAGCGCCGTCCGCGAGATGTTCTCGCAAAACTGGAACCCACACT
The DNA here is from genome assembly GCA_902687465.1 of Secale cereale. Lineage (NCBI taxonomy): Eukaryota > Viridiplantae > Streptophyta > Magnoliopsida > Poales > Poaceae > Secale > Secale cereale. The sequence goes on along the minus strand of LR738709.1, from coordinate 43,413,541 downwards.
CAAGTATTGAGCTTCTCTCTATACTTAAGGCTCAAAAAGGGGCCAACGCACGAATTCTGTGGAGATGCGTTGGGGCGCTGCTCTGGTCCCTTTGGACAGTTAGGAACAAGATCACAATCGAACACAAGTTCCCGAATCCTCCGGCTGATATCTTTTTCAAATGCCACTTGTTCTTACAGGTTTGGATGCCGTTGGGGAAAACGCGTGACGAGCCTCGCATGAGCGCAACGATGGCGCAGATCAAGTCGGTGATGGTGAGGGCGAGGCACGCCTGAAGCACGCACCATTTGTTATCAACCTCCGCCAAGCGATCTGCCCTTCTGATGGTTTTTGGCCCCAATGCCTTCATTTTGCTTTTGCATAATTTACATGGGGCGCTTTGTTCCACAGTTACTTTGTGCGCGAGAACTTTATTGTGGGTCTGTAATACTTTTTAAACTATGGTTCGGATGCTGCCGGTGAGGCTTTATTAATTTAAAGCCGGACGCTCCTAGCGTCTACGTTGGGAAAAAAAATTTGAAGCAAATATGTGCAATCTGCTAAACAGGTTGGTTGAGATACTAATGCATATAAATTAAAATTTTGACTGACCTTCAAGACCAACAGTTATGCAAGTGGAAGTAGTTAGCCATCATCCGATCATAATTGTAATTATCCCCAACCATGACGAGAAATACATTTTTCCTGCCTGCGAGAATTCTCCTTTTAGAATATCAAACGACGAAGATCAGTGTAAATCCAAAAGAAGGATTTAAGTGCAGCAAAAGGATATGCAAGAATGAAGAATAAAATTAAATAGACCCACTAAGGATGCACGACAAAAGAAATCAATGGCAGGAAAGCACTGATGCGAAAGGACATGCACAGCGAATAACGTACCCACTCCAATCTAACGACACACATATGAGTGAAATCAAATTAACAGGTAGATTAAGCACAATCCGTAGGTAAAATAGGAAATCACTACGACAATAGTAGAAAGGATGAGTAGCACAGTATAGAGGACAGTGGGCATCGTTGCTTGCACTCCAATACCTTATGGTGACAGTGCATACATAGGAGATCCTTCAGCAGATGAGCTCATCCTCCCGGTGAAGAACTCGGCTACTGTAGCACCACCAGGGCGTTGATGTGATGTGACCACCATGCAATCGTACGCTGAGACACAATATACCCGGAAAGGAAGGAGCCGCTTGGTTGTGTGACGCAGATGGACGGATCTGCATGCGCCGGAGGCGGTGCCGCCGATGGGTATGGGGACAGTCCTCATACGTGGATGTGACCGGGGTTGGGCGTACGTGTCTAGTCTGCAGAGTACAGATTCCGACGCATGTGCTGCTTCTCTCGTTGGCAGATGTTGCTGGCACGCCTGGATGTGAAGCGAGGGGGTAGCACACCCGATGACGGTCAACCAGAGAGAAGCTCCGTTCGTGTTGATTGGTGGCAGCGACAGGAGGCGACGGTCCGGCGCCAGAGGGCTGCCCTACCTTGAGCGGCCAGTGGGGATACTGCAGCGGCGTGATCTAGGCGGCACGCCTTCATACGGAGGGGCAGGGGGCAGCGCGCCCGACGACGGCCGGCTACAGAGAATCCCCGTCGCTGTCCGCCGGTGGCAGCAGTGGTTCTGCACCAAAACCTGCTGAGGGTACCTTACCTCGCGTGGTGCGCGGGCATATACGGGAGCGGCTTGGTGCCGATGATTGTAGGTCGATCTTTAATAAGAGACACGAAGGAATCGGCTCCATTGGCTCTTGATTTGCCGGCGCATCGGTTACAGAATGCCGCACTAGGGGTCGAACTCCACATCTCCGTTCCGGTACTATCACCGTAGCCAACTAGGCTAGCTTCGTATGTGGTCGGGCAATTCCCACATACGAAAGGACTGCACCAACCACAGCCCCACCGCGCCTGTTTCGCAGAACTGCACCATCCACATTGATTTTTGCTACTCCCACCGGTGAAGCAAGGCAGCTTCTAGGGGCCGCGGCTCTAGTCACAGGCTCTAGTCACAGGCGCACAGATTTAGCTTGTATGTGCACCTAAACATATGGATGCTCTATTCCATGCGTAGGCCAATTCTGGGCCTGGTCCGCAGTTAGGCTTTTTTTCACATGGGATAGCTTGGGCCGTGGATCGAGGCCTACATTGCGGTCGGGCAAAAATTGATGCGGCAGCAAAGATGAGCTCGTGCCAGCGAGTGTTTTCCCCTCTAGTTAGGGTTTCTCTCCTCTCGGCGACGGCTTCGCCATCTCCGTAGAGATCGACCTCCCCTACCGTCCGCCCGCCGGCCGGAGTTCGCGGCGTCTGTAGGCGCGGTGGCTGCGGGGCGGGGACGGAGTTTGGGACCGTACCGCTCGCGGAACCAAAACCCCGAGCGAGAGGATCATGGATTCATCAGGATCGACGTCGGGCTCGGCCACGTCCGATCTCGAGGCGCTAATGGAGGAACTTGGCCTCAAGGAAGAAGAGCTGCAGGACGTTGTGGTGGAGGAAGGAGAGCTGAAGCAGGACGAGACTCGATGGATGGCGATCGCTAGGGTTCATACCGACAAAACCTACAGCCAATACTGGTTCTACAGAGGTATGAGGGTGGCATGGGATCTGGCGAAGGAGGTAAAGATCAGGCCGCTCGAAGAGAATCTCTACTCCCTCCAATTCTCGTGCCTTGGCGATTGGGAGAGAGTAATGGAGGATGGCCCGTGGAACTTCAAGGGAAAAGCGGTGATTCTGGCGCCCTATGACGGGTTCACAAAGCCGTCGACGATCGAGCTGAACAAGATAAAGATATGGCTGCAAATACATGATCTCCCAGATGGTTATTTCTCGAAGATAAAGGCCTTGTCATCTACGGTGGGAGAGTTCATATTTGCTGAGCCGAGGTCACATGATTTTGAGGGCAATTTTGCAAGGGTGCGAGTGAGAATAGATGTGACTAAACCCCTGAAAAACGTTGTTTCGTTGGTGGTTAAGAAGAAGGACACAGTTGAGCGGGTCATCTTCAGAATCAAATATGAAAGATTGCCGGATTGGTGTGCGGTTTGTGGATACTTAGGCCATATGTATAAAGAGTGTGGAGACGGTGTCCACCACCCAAAGGCGCTTGTTTTTAAGGACATAAAAGCGAACTGGTTCCAAAACCCTGGAAGGGGACGGGGCGAGGAAAACAGCGCCAGAGGCGGCCGTGGTCGAGGACGGACAGGACGAGGAGGGGGGCGCTCTGCGGAGTACCGCGAGGCTGCAGGTACTCAGAACCAGGAAGAGGCAAACTATATGAGCAATGATGTCACTATGGAAGAAATAGAGCGCAACAGAAAGAGAAGTGCCTTAGACCAGAAGGCATCACACGCACCCCCTCAGGCACAATCCAGCAAGGCTCCTCTCATGCTACCTCCACCGATCCCTCCAAGCCCTTCATCGAAGCAGGAGTCTAAGAGAAACAAACTGAGTTCCTCTTCTTCAGAGACTAGCACTGCTAAGACTGCAACTCCTCACAAGTCCTCAGAGACAAGATTGGCGAGCCCCCAGGGAGGGGTTCGCCTGGCATGATGAGTCTTCTATGCTGGAACTGCCGCGGTATTGGCAAAGCCGCGACAGTTCGGGAGCTTCGCGACCTAGCGAGGCAGTTTGCCCCCTCTATTCTCTGTATCTTGGAAACACAGTTAGAGGGCTCTAGAGTAGAGAATTTGGCAGAAGGGTTAGGATTCAATAAAAGTTTTGCGGTCAGTAGTTCTGGTAGGAGTGGTGGCCTATGTATTTTTTGGAACGATGAAATAAATGTTGAAGTTATCGGTTACTCGAAGTACCATATAGATGTTCTAGCAGATAGCATGGTGGATATGCAGGTCAGGATTACCTTTATCTATGGAGAAGCCCAAGTGCCAGAGAGATACAACACTTGGAACACTTTGAAAAACATAGCAGAGACGCAACATAGGCCGTGGGCAGTCATTGGAGATTTCAATGAGGTACTCAATCTAGACGAGCACGATGGGATAGGAAGTCGAAGCCAAGCACAGATCGATGGCTTCAGAGAGGCAGTGGACATATGCGGTCTAGCAGATATTGGATATACAGGCGCAAACTGGACCTTTGAAAAACGTGTCGCGGGAGGCACATTCACCCGTGTAAGGCTTGATAGATGCTTGGTGAATACGGAGTGGCTCATGGCATTACCAGCAACCGAACTGATACATAAGAGCGCAGCGGGCTCTGATCATATCCCAATCCAGCTAGTGTTGCGTGATCCTCAGCAATGCAGGGCTGGACCGAGGCCTTTCAAGTACGAAACTATGTGGGAGCGGGAGGAGTCTTTGTTCACAACGGTAGCTGAAAGCTGGAGCATGCAAGGAGGGGAGACAGTGGAGGCTATGCGCGCCAAGCTGGGCCACCTAGCAGGAGATTTGGCTTCTTGGGATCGAAACACTTTTGGCTCTGTTCGAAAGGAGATTGCCCAGCTAAAAACACTTCTCCAAGCACTGCGCGCCGTCCCGGGACGATCAGGACCGACACATGAAGAAACAAAGGTCTCAGACCGTTTGGTTGAATTGTTCCACCGCGAGGAGATGCTCTGGCGTCAAAGAGCGCGTGTGGAGTGGTTAGTTCACGGAGACAAAAATACGTATTTCTTCCACTTAAGGGCAAGCAGGAGACGGCGCAAAAATCAGATCAAATCGCTGCATGATGATCATGGAGGGGTGGTTGAGGACCAAACGGCAATGGAAGAGATGACAACGGCTTTTTACAAAAACTTGTATACATCAGAGGGGGTGAATGAGATGGAGGAAGTATTGAGGACAGTACCAACTAAAGTAACATCCCATATGAACGATCTTTTGAACGCTCCTTACACCCAAGAGGAGGTGAAAATTGCCTTGTTCCAAATGTTTCCAATCAAAGCACCTGGGCCGGATGGATACCCAGCTCACTTTTTCCAGCGCCATTGGGAGGTATGTGGAGGAGAGATCACAAGTGTAGTCCTTAAGATTGTTGAGGGAACCGAGTCAGCAGCCTGCATCAACGATACAGTTTTGGTACTCATCCCAAAGGTGAAAAACCCCACTCTCCTCAAACAGTTCAGGCCAATTAGTCTCTGTAATGTGCTTTACAAAATAGCATCCAAGGTAATCTCCAACAGACTCAAACAAATTCTTCCAGATATTATCTCTCCAGAGCAGTCAGCTTTTGTTCCGGGCAGATTAATCACTGATAATATAATAACGGCCTACGAGTGCTTGCATTTTATGAAGAGGAACAAGGCAAAGAAGCATCAGTCATGTGCCCTCAAGCTGGACATGATGAAGGCCTACGATAGAGTTGAGTGGGCTTATCTCCGGGCAATAATGCTAAAGCTGGGATTCACGGAAAGGTGGGTTGACATAGTTATGAGCATGGTATCCACAGTCAGATTCTCAGTCCTTTTCAATGGCAAGAAGTTAGAGGAGTTCTGTCCATCACGTGGTATCCGACAAGGGGATCCGATATCTCCATACTTGTTCTTGTTAGCAGCAGAGGGCCTGTCGTGCCTGTTAAAATCACAAAGAGAGTCATCCAATCTAGGGGGTATTGAAGTGGCACCTACGGCGCCACCGATAAACCACCTACTATTTGCTGATGACAGCCTGCTGTTCTTCAAGGCAAACAGTGTGGGAGCTACCGAGGCGAACCAACTGTTGGAAACATACTGCAATGCAACAGGTCAGCGGATCAACTTTGATAAATCATCTATATTCTTTAGCAAGGGTGTTCCTGAGGCTGTCCGTAATAATATCAAGAGCACCTTGAACGTTCCGAATGAAACCTTGAATGAGAAATACCTGGGAATGCCTTCAGATGTGGGATCCTCAAAGAAAGGGGCGTTCAAATACTTAAAGGATAGACTGTGGAATAAAATCCAAGGTTGGGTTGAAAGAACCATGTCCTCCGCAGGCAAGGAAGTGCTAGTAAAGTCAGTAGCGCAGGCCATTCCAGTCTTCTCTATGTCCTGCTTCAGACTGCCAAGGGGCCTTTGCGAGCATCTGAACATGTTGATAAGGAAATTCTGGTGGGGTAGTAAGAATGGCCAACGAAAACCGCATTGGGTATCATGGAAAGCAATGACACAGCCGAAGAGTATGGGAGGTTTGGGGTTTAAAGACTTTGAACTATTCAACCTTGCTATGCTAGCTAAGCAGGTTTGGCGCATGCTCCAGGATCCTACTTCTCTAAGCGCGCGCATTATGAAGAGCATTTACTTTCCAAACACCAACATTCTTGATGCTTCACTGGGGAATCACCCTAGTCAGATCTGGCGAGCACTGGTCGAAGGGAGAGACACTCTGAAACTGGGCCTTATCAAGCGGATTGGGAACGGAGAAAGCACTGACATTTGGAATGATAACTGGCTACCCCGTCCGGAGATGATGAGACCATATGGCTGTCTGGCGAGTAATCCGCCGGCTACAGTGGCGGAGCTAATAGATCATACCAACGCCGCATGGATTAAACACAAGGTCGATGCAACTTTTCTGGCCTTTGACGCGAAGGTAGTACTTAGCATTCCATTATGCACATGTCCTATGCAGGATTACTGGAGCTGGGCGCATGAACGAACAGGACAGTTCACAGTTCGTTCGGCCTACAACATGCTTGTAGCGACAAGACAAAGGCGAGAGGCATGGCTTGAGGGCTCTGGGGCTTCATCTTCAACATCGGAGCCGTCCTCATGGAAATATCTCTGGAAGACGGAAGTACCATCAAAAGTTCGCATGTTCTTGTGGAGGCTCTCGAAGCAGTCGCTGCCGACAGAAGATATCAGGGAGCACCGGAATATGACAACGACGAACAGCTGCAGCTTCTGTGGAGCACCTGATTCATGGCGCCACTCTCTGCTCGAGTGCACCATCTCTAGGTGCACATGGGCGCTGGTTAACGAGGATCTCTGCTGTACCCTGCTGGCTACCACGGAAGATTGCGCTAAGAGCTGGCTCTTCAACATGATGGGGTCGTTATCGCATGAACAATTCACCGAGTTGGTGGTTACGCTGTGGGCCATCTGGACATCCCGGCGTAAGGCCATTCACGAGTCCATATTCCAGACACCACATGCGATAAGGGGCTTTATAACACGCTACCTGCAGGAGCTGGAAGTACTCAAAAAGCCGACGAGAGCGAATCAACCAACGACGAGACACACGGTTGCGGTAACTCGCCCGAAGGCTCCTCCACCAGGGTACTCGAAGATCCATGTTGATGCTGGCGTTCGACCTATGAGAGGCGGTTCAGCAGTGGCCATATGTAGAGATAGCCAGGGAGTTTTCTTGGGCAGCTCAGCTCTAGTGCTAATGGGAGTGAGCGATCCAGCAACCCTGGAAGCTATAGCATGCCGAGAAGCTATCGCGTTGGCGGAAGACCTGGAGCTACACCACTACATTGTCGCATCTGACTGTAAGCAGGTGATCGATGATATTTCCAGAGGCAGCCAAGGAAACTATGGAGTAATCATCAATGAGATTAGATCAAGGGCACCATCATCTACTAGTAGTTTTACTTTTGAAAGACGTGGGGCTAATGTAGAAGCTCACAAACTAGCTAAACATTCATTATCTTTACTTCCTGGGCGTCATGTGTGGTTAGGCCAGCCACATGACCCTATTTGTATCCCACATTCTGTGGAATTTGAGTAATAAAAGGCCTTTTCCCTCAAAAAAAAAAAAGCAAAGATGAGCTCGTGACCTGCAAAGATGGGTCGGCTGTGACTGGGAAGATGCCCTCTTTATTTCGCCGAATTCCGTCGGATGACCCCCAAGACACTGGCGCTTTTGGTTCGGTGATGTTCTTGGGGGTGCCAACGGCTGGAGATGCCCTTAGAAAGGATTGTCGGAATTCTTGAGAGATTAAGAAGAGACCCGGGATTGATGGAATTGTTGGGAGATTAATAAGGAGGGGAAAGAGAACGAACAGACTTAGAAAGAAATTAACTAGAGATACTGGATTGCTAGAATTAATGGGAGATTAACCGCGCCACTGAGAGAAGGAGGGATCATACCAAATTGATTCAGACGCGTGTAGGTGCCAAACTTGGTAGTTCCTTAAGTGTGGACATGACACACAAGCACGGGTGATAAGTTAACATTTGACATACGGCAGCTTTGCACAATTATTTCTGGTAGCTTCACTTGAATAGTTCTACCAAATTTTTCAATAATTCATCGTTTGGTAGCCTATTTTGTAGACGGAAAGCAATCTTATGATTTTTCTTTATATTCCAGGAAAGTTGATCTATGAGCAGACTGGAAACAGTGGATGTTGATGTAATCATGGGCTGAGATTATTAAGAGTGAGGACACACGTATGAATTCTATCTACTGATACTATAACTCCGTAATGTAAACGAGAGCATCATATCTTATTTACCCAACTGTTATTGTTCAAAATCAATCGTGTTAATTGCTTTCTAGAGGTACTACATCGATTATTCGAAGATCTCATCTTCATGAGACTAGCAAATGGGTAGACTTTAAGAACACTGAGATATGGGGCCACTTTTGAAGTTCACCATGCAATTCAAGCATCATAAAAGATTATCATTTGTATTTAAAGGAAAATTAACCTATTAATTCTTTTTAGAAGACTTAACCAATTTATCATAAAAAATAGAAAATAGTCGGTTTGAAGCTGACCCAATAAAATCGTATGATCCTGAAATAGTGAAGTCATGCTTATTAGAAATGTGTGATATTGTTTCTCTCCCGTTGCAACGCACGGGCATGTTTGCTAGTAAAACTAAATTGAATCACACGATTTTATTGAAGGAATATTAGAGAAAAAATAAATAAACAGATGTGGCAGGACTGCTGATGTGGATAGCTATATATTAAAATAAATAGAATAGTGGGGATGAATCTCTTAGATATAGTAGGACAGTATATATAGTGCCCGTGCTTCGCTACGGAACTACGGAGAAAATAAAAACATAACTCGTTCATACTTTACTATGGACAACGAAAAAAAGAACATAACTTTCTAATTAAGTATGTTTGTTTTGTATCGATCATCTGCTTATGTGGGATGTCATAGAGGCAACCTAGAGTCCTGGACTACACCATAACAATTCAATGCAAAATTATAGACATAACGATAACATCAATTAAGACATGTTGGGCTTAATTCCATTTTTTGTGCTTGATTAATATAAATGTTCGAATGCTCCCAAGATACTTTACCGTGCTAGCTGCTCAATACCATAGCTTTCTCCTCATTCTAATATTGCAATGCATGTTTGGTATTATTACAAGTAATAGGAGTAGGGAATGTCCTCGTAGTCAAAGATCAAGTGTGCAGCTATGGCAATGAGGAACAACGCACAAGCTGTGAGCTGCGGACAGAAGTGGCGCTCCGACGTGCTCTGGGAGAATGGGAGAAGTATCAAGAACATGATGAAGATACAAGGACAACCTAGGGCATGCAAGCATGGAGCTTGCAATCCTGGCGTTGTGCGATGTGTGAATAGTAGTAGCATTCTTTTTATATCAAGTGGTGAATATAGTGGCATCTGCGTGAGTAGATTGTGTGTCCAACTCTCCTGCCACATTTTTTATATGTGTAAACAGTTCTCACATTTCTCTAGACGGTAAGAAGTAGGAGACATGCTGGGTTTGACTCCCATTGGCCAATTTTTTTACTTCAGTTGTTGTTGTGTAAAGAGGGGAAGGAGAAGTGAACTCACCACCAACTCAAGGCTTTATAAGTAGGAAAGATATTAGCAAACATGCCCGTGCGTTGCACCGGGAGAAAAACAATCATCTCTCATACACACCCGATGTCATCAACAAATCCCTACGATGCTCCACGACAAATAATATGATAAGTGGTGTTGCGCAAAAATATAAAGGTGGGATGATTTTTAAAGTGTACTCAAAGTGTTTATAGTTTATTAGACAACAAAAATGTTTACCTGCTTGCCGCTATCTCTTTACGCATTTGTTGTCATTCCTTTTTAGTGATGCCCAACAAATATTGCATTAGGAAGTACTCAACGATAACTGTGGGCTGACTGGGTCCTGGCCTACAGCTGGCCGACAGGCCCCTGTCGGCCCACTGTGGGCTGATTGGGTCATGTCGGCCCACTGTGGGCTGACTGGAGCTAATTGCCTCGCTGTGGCTAATTGTTTTTGCAAAAAAAAGTAGGCATAAAAAATATATGTTTAAAAAATGTTAATCATGTTATTAAAAAATGTTAAACATGTATAAATGTACAATATATATGCAAAAAAGTTGACTAAAAATATGTTTTAAAAAGTGTTAACCATGTATTTAAAAATTGTTAAATGCGTGTATAAAAAAGTTCCTTATTTATACATAAAATATAGAATGTGCATGAAAAAAAGTTGGCCCCAAAAAAATATGTTTGAAAAATATGTTTGAAAAGTTGACATTTTTTCAAATACATGATTAAAAATTGTTAAATGTGTGTATAAAAAATGTTTGTTATCTATACAAAAAATATAGAATTTGTATAAAAAAAGTTGACACCAAAAAAATATGTTTGAAACAAATATTCCAGTTCCATACAAAAAGAGCAACCAATCATACTTAGGTCCGTGATGCTCCCATACCCAGTTCAAATACATGATTAACATTTTTTTCAAATACATGATTAACATTTTTTCCAATCATATTTTTTTGGTGTCAACTTTTTTCATACACATTCTATATTTTTTGTATAGATAAGGAACATTTTTTATACACACATTTAACAATTTTTAAATACATGATTAAACATATTTTTAGTCAACTTTTTTGCATATATATTGTACATTTTTTGTATACATCAGGAACATTTTTATACACGTTTAACATTTTTTTATTACATGATTAACATTTTTTAAACATATATTTTTTATGCCTATTTTTTTTGCAAATACAATTAGCCCACAGCAGGCCAATTAGCTCCAGTCGGCCCACAGTGGGCCGACAGGACCCAATCAGCCCACAGTGGGCCGACAGGGGCCAGTCGGCCAGCTGTAGGCCGACTGGAATCCAATCGGCCTGCTGTGGGCCGACTAGGCCCAGTCGGCCTGCAGCGGGCCGACGGTGTGTTATTTTTGAATTTTTTTGATTCAGCGTAATATTTATGAAAATTAATAAAAAAATTGTATTATTTAAAAAAAATTAGCCGATAACTTGTGCATAAGAGCGTTATTTTTGTTTTGCTGGCATATATGTTTGCAAATAAAATTGAAGTCAAGAATTTTAGAAACGATTTACATGCAAGATAATAGCATATTTGAAACCTGCACATTTTTCCGAGGAATTTTCACATATAACATGCTAACTTTCGAGTTATGATTTCAAAGATATCAATATTTTGAAAAGTATTTGAATTTGTCTGAAAAAAACTAAACAAATAACAAAAAAAGGTATTTTTAGAAATAATTGACATGTTGAGGGTAGAGGGATTGTAGCGAGAAATTCCATGTTGGGGAGAACGGGGCCCCCAAAATGGATGCATAATAGGACGTTAGGATTTGTCACTTAGCATCATGAACCGTGAAGTCCTGATTATCGAGTGAGATTGAGTGAATTTTATGGTGGCGGCGGCACTGAGATGCCGAGGCATGGAAGAATCTAGAATTTTCGTCCCCGTCGATAGTTCTCTTGATTTTTGCACAAAGGCTCTAGTAATCATTTTTTCTCGTATTGTTCCGTAGGACTTTTATGACAACCCTTCTAAGGGCAAGCTCAGCAAGGGAAAGGAAATGTCATTCCTCGATCGAGTAAGGAGACTGATCGTTAATCTGCAGTTTGTCTCATTGGTGTTTACAGGGATGACGCTTATGTGCCAAACACGAAGAGCAAGGCGACATTTTTTAGTGCACCTGTGATGGTGAGAGGGGCTGTTGGGTGACGAGGGGCCGAAGCCCAAGAGGAAGCAATAACCGGCTTACAAGCCGGGTTTTGGGCCAACCAAGTTCGAACCCACACTTTGTGAGCTATGAATAAAAGCCCAGTTACCCCTAAAAAAACCAAGTTCGAACCTAAAGAACACGGGACGGGGGGAGGAGGTGCTGATCGAAATGATCAGAGGCACATGGTCGGAAACATAGCGTGTGAGACTCGAGATTGATGACCCCGGAAAGATCTAATCCCAAGAGTCGTTTACGAGGACACGGTCAAGGAGTTCCCAGGTCTGTTTGTCTCATTTATTTGACCAAGTAAACCTCCTATCCAGGAGAGGTAGCTCAAAAAGGCCCAAGTTATTTGTCCATTGATTGAAAATATTCGCCTTGTTTTGCCGGAAGGAGTCATTGTGTACTTGTGTTTTCCCAAAGCATATCTCATTAGGTTAAAATCGCCGTAAATCATCGAAGGAAGATTTTGGCCGGGGGCAGCCGCCTCAAGATCTGCAAGAAAGTCATGTTTAAGAGAGTGGTCCGTGGGGGCGCAGACGTTGTTGATTGTTAAAGGATGTGGTGAAGCTAAGGAGAAAAAAGAAATCGTTTGTGAGAAACGGGATTGAGTGTAAGTGACAGCGGAGAAAAGCGAGGAGGAGCATGAAGCCATCATCTCACCCGAGGAGCCATGCAAAACGTGAATTTTGTGTTAACCATAGTAAATAGGCGCACTGGAGCGAGGTAGCGGGAAACAATAAACTAAACAGCCGACCGGGTATTTTGGCGGTTATAGGAAACGTAAAATGGGGACTAGAGGAGCTAGCACAAATTGCACTTAGAACGATTGGGTCCATTAGTTTGTCGTGTGTAAATGAAATATGATTGGTAATTAAGCAAAGGAATGATGGTAAACCTGCCCATTTGAGAGGTTGAGTGTTTGTGATGCCCATCATTGATGATGCTCCTGTTGTACCCCCTCCATTTACTTATACAATGTCACTATAGAATATACATTTTGCATTTATAAAAGACCACAAATAATCAAGGCAAAGTTAATAATATTTTCTCGTAATAGCAATCTGTTTAATAGTAGTTGCATGCATGCAGTCTGACAGTCAGGTACTTCCTTCACTCAGTTTTCTTACATGTATATGGGGATATTAATGATCCCAATAAACAAAAAGAAAAGCTGGCTTACAAAAAAATAGACATTAAATTTTGCATTGATACCTGTAATATGAGTTTGTGGCCTTGTACATAAAAATTGACGGGAGTACATGTGTTGTTGCGAGTTTCTTAGATCTAAAATTATCCGGGCATTTTCCTCTCATTCTTATCATGTACAGTTGTGCTCTTAAATAAAGTTTTATAAGTTCCTTCGCAGAGGGCCCGGACAGCGGCCTCAGGCGAGGCCTTGCTGAGGTCGATCCCCGCGCGGCTGTCGCCGTCCTCGTGCTGCTGGGCTCAATGGACTGGACGAGACCACGAGGGCCTCAAGTGGACGCCGGCCGTGCCCACAGCACAGCATGTTGTGCACGAGGCCCGCCTCCCGTCCCGCTACTTAGCCCGGGGCAGAGGCCGCCACCGCCATAGCCATTGCCGCGCGGAGCCCAACCTGCCCCCGGCCAAGGCAGAGGTCGTTGCCGCCTTTGCCGTGCGGATCTGAAGTGCAGAAGCGAAGGTAGCAGCAGCTCGATCGGTTCTCGCCGGATCTAGGAGAGGGCAGGCTAACGGCGGCGATGGTCGCGGAGTTAATGTGGAGCTCCATGGCAGAGGTCCAATTCTATGGCATGGCACCTACTACGCACACACAAAAAACATACACAGCCAGCTCCGCCGAAATGCAGATGTTACGTCCACATTAATCGGCTGCCAGCCCCAAATAGGAGAAAAACCAGATCCTTGCAAGTTTAAGTTATGTATAAATACTACACCAATATAGTGTGAAGTATGATCTATCGGACTTTGCAGAACTGATCAAACTTGAGCTTTGGTCTGGAATATGTGGAGCTCAATATGGCAGCAGCCACGGCGGCATTGGCGGCCTCGGTGAGGTGCACGCCGTCCCAGCTGACGAACTTTGAGCCGTCAGCGCAGACCGTCGAATTCGGAGACTGGCAGCTCCTGCTCAAATCATAGTTGTACGGTGGCCCACCGTACCCGCAACACGTCATCAGCGGGCTGTCAAAACCTGGAGAAAACAACCGGTCTTAGCAATCTCACCGGATACCTTGTGAATCATAGACATTTGATCATCAGCTCACCGTATTTGGTGTGGTTGGCCACAAGGTCATACTTGATGGCAAAAAGATCGGTGTACACAACGGTCGCGTTTTTCAGCTCTACATTCAGCTGGTCGCAGAGGCTGCCTAGCGCTGTGTTGAACGCGACCGCGGCTCTGTTGTATGTGCTGAGACAGCCATTCTGATCAAGGTCACTGTCGTTTTTACGTGGAATAGCGAGCTTCTGAGGCAGGCAGCCAAGAGCCCCTGTTCCGTGTATCCAGAAGTTCCGACTCCCGTTGCCATACAGAAGCTGCAATTTTTGAAGAAAACAGAGTTGCGGCTTTCCGTCCTGGCAGCAAGTGAAAATGGTATAGTAATTTATTCACAAAAATGAAAAACTTCACCTGAACAGCATACTTAATCTCCCCAAGTATTGGAGGTAACTTCGCGATTACTTGGTCGTAAGGCAAGTTGGACAGAAGAGCGTTAATATCATTCTGTCCTATGTCTATGATATATAGAGCATTTTGGAACGCTTCTGCATCGATTGGAGCTTCCTGGCCTGTGTATAGCAACAAGTTTGCTCATTTACTATCAACTGTATAGCTCCGTGCGTCTTATTTCATTTGGATTTGAGGGAAAATACACGGCAAACAAACCTTGATTGATGAGTTCCAAGGATCTGGCTTTAAAGAAGAAGAATTCCTGCACCTGTCCATGCAATACAAAAAGGGCGTCCCGTGGTAGTGTTGTTGAACCGCTGATAGCGAAATTCACTCCATTACTGTAATTAGAACCCAATGCCTTCAGATAAGGGCTCAGATAGCTTATGTTTAAGCTTTCACCTGGATATATTTTGGTCATTCATGGACCCACTGTTAGTAAGGCCAACAACACTGAATTAGGAATAAGGCGACATTGCGTTACAATCCCAGGCATGTATTCTTGGGATGATGAAATTAG
Organism: Secale cereale; assembly: GCA_902687465.1. Classification (NCBI taxonomy): domain Eukaryota; kingdom Viridiplantae; phylum Streptophyta; class Magnoliopsida; order Poales; family Poaceae; genus Secale; species Secale cereale. The sequence continues at coordinate 43,398,483 of LR738709.1, read as the reverse complement.
TAAAGGGAAATGCTTTAAAATGTCCGGAAAAAAAAATCCAGGTCTTATATGTGCCCCTACAGTTTCATCAGAAAGATAACACATTTGAGCCCCAAGTGAAAAAAATCAATAATTAGGAAAGCAAAATTTTAAGCAGTATACTTCTCTACATGATAGAACCCAAAACTAAGGTTTCTTCTTAATAGATTTTAAAAGCACACAGAAGCTCCAAGAAAATAATACCAGGGGCCACTTTTTTTATTTGAAACCAGGGGACCCTTATGAGTCAATCCATTAATTAAGAAGAACAGAGTTGCCCGCTTAATTAGCAAAAAAACCGGGTGAAAACCGTCACGACCGTTTGATCAGTCACCCACAAGATACGTCATACACATAACCGCTAAGAGAACCTTGTCGAGGAAGCACATTTTGTCATCCTCACCACTTCTCCCCAAGCAAGCGACTATGACTTCATTGCCGGCGCCCTCCGACCAAGCCCATACCGCCGAGGCTGCAAGAAGCCACCCGAAGATCCATGCCAAGCAACCAGCCACCCATGTTGGTGACAGCGCAGCTCCGACTCTGAGCTACGAACGACAACTATGCAAGGCCAGCGTCGCCAAAGAGTACCGAACAGACCACCTGCTGTTCGTCATCATTTAAATTTATAACAACTTTTAAATTGTTTTTGTAAAATAGATCCCACATGAGGATAGTTGCGTACTTCTGCGTGCCTCAACTTAGTCGTCGACGGTAACTGTGTGCAATGGGGGGGAATGACAAATGTGTAAAGGCAATTAGAAGAGTGACGTCCTTATAATTAGCCAAAAATAACGGTAGAAGATCAGTTGGCTTCAGGACTAGTTGGATCCGTGCAAAGTCCCCTATTTTAGGGGGAAAAAAGTATGGCCTTGGTAACAGATTCGCATCCTCAACCGTTGGATTTCAGAAAACAGGACAGATCCATCACATGATTGTCGGCACATAAAGGTTGTGACATACGTATCTGAAGTTGTGAACGATAATATTATGATCTCCATCAATAATGAAGAACTGAAGTAGACGTCACTGAATGCATGAGTGCCGCCTGTTGGTGCTCCAGCATTGAATGCTGACATGAAAAGTCCGAGACAGAGTTTGGACGCTGAGACGCAGCACCGACGCACGACGCCATTAACTGGAGGCGGAGACAGATAGGGACGGAGGGGCCGGCAGGCCTCCCGTGTGGCCGTGCCAAAGATTGAAGACAGCAGCTGGGTTTTGAATTGATCATGGATATCCATATCCCCCGGTTCAAAAGGACAGTGGGTTGAAACTGAATGAATAGATTCTCGAGGGGGAGGGACCAACTAATGCAGCGCATGATATGCCTACATAAATATGATACGATGGATGGATAACAAAACTGTTGGTTAGCTACTGTAAGTAGTACACTAGTACTCCGGTGGATAAGTTATTTCAGGTTGAACCGTGCCATGCCTGCGTGCCTACCATCATGTGCGCAAGACGGAATAACTATTTTGCTACTGTACATTGCTACGTAGGTCCCTCTAGAGTGAAGGGCATTTCGCTGAAAAATACGACCAAGTGCACCACCGTTCTATACGGATACTGACATGAAAAATTTGCAGTATACTACTACGGCATTTCACTCAAGCTCAAGCTCAAGCTAATGGGATTCAGCTGACGACCAATCCGTCAGTGTCAGTGTCAGTGTCGGCGAGCGCTCATGAGAGGTTTATTTACTACGGTGCTTTTTTATTTACTGTGCCCAAATCTACCCCGCGCACAGTGACGACAAACGCGGGTTTATTCGACGAGGGAAGCGACAGAAAAAGCAGAATCTTGGAGATAGAATACTCTGGTTTTGGGCCGGCGGGATCGGGAATGGGACTCACAGAGGTAGTCGATGACGAGCCGGCCGTCGCAGAAGCGGCCGGTGGGGTGGTGGAAGAAGGCGCGGCCCTCCGGCGGCGCGATGTGCCACCCCTTGGCCGCCGCCATGCCGCCCGTGTCCGAGTTGGAGTCGCCGAAGTTGAACACCACCGGCCGGGCGCCGGGGCGGCAGCTGAACCCGCCGGCCGCGGCCAGCGCCGGAGATGGCCAGAGCGTCAGCGCCAGCGCCAGCGCCACCGCCAGCGCGAGGGCTGGCCGTGGCGCGCTGCCGCCTGCCGCTGCCGCTGCCGACATTGACGAGCTTGGACCTCTGTCTGTCTGCAGCATGTGGAGTGGCCTGTCGTGTCCCTCTCGCTTTTTCTTTCTATCTCTCGCGAGACCCGAGTACCGGATTCTGTGAGGTCATGCGCCGTATATGCTCGTGGTGGGGCTGCGATGACTGCGACGACCATGCTGGGACCTGGGCCGGGTCGGGCCAGCATGCCTCGGGCCGCGCCGGGCTCGGGCCAGACGGCCCGTGTGGACCTCGTGCATCAGGTCGCAGCACCGGCCCGCGAGGAGCCATCCAGCACCCGTTGTGACGACGTCTAAAAGTAAAGCGGGAGGGTGAAGGCCAGCCGCTCGGTCTCGTGCGGCCCTGCCTCGTGGGGATGAGCAATGCTACACGTACAAACGTTTACAGGCTTTTACAGGATGGGTTAACCTTGATTGGTCAATAAGTGAGCGGGGCGGCCCACCCCCCTTAAAATCAGGGGGGGAGAGGTTTGTGATTGGTTGTTAGATAGAAAGAGCATGTAAAAGCTTGTAAATCTTTGTATATCTAGCATTTTTGCGTAGGGATTCATTTGAGACCTGATTTTGACCGGTCAAAGCTGAGGTGCTCCCTACGGGCCATACAAGCCCGGCTGCATTATTCGGGCCCTTCTTGTACCGGGCCACGCTCGTGCCCGCCCAATATGTCACCTCTGGCCAGGCCGCCCGTTATGTAAATTTTCAGGCCTAGTATAGCATGATATCCCGGGCCGTGCTGGCAGGTCAACTAGTGCCTGGAGATGGACGGGAGTTGACCATGGTCGTCTAAAAGTAAAGCTAGTCCACCTTGTAAAGAAAACTATGTACAATGTCCATACAAAGGCAGTGTGTCGCTCAAAATAAAATACAAGGCAGTGTGCGAGTATTGTAAAAAAAAGGCAATGCATACATGGGCAGATAAAACGATTTTCGTTTCCATTTCATACAAATTAGTGTATTTGGGATGAAAAATAGAACTTTACTAAAAATTATCTGAATTTTAAAACTTTTCATTAATTCTAAACTGATAACATTAAAATGCTCCTTTTTAAAAAAATCCGTGAATTCCAAAATGAAATGGTTCTATAAATGTTCCAAGTTTTTTTTAAATAGTTAATTCAAAAAATAACGGCATTTAAAAAATATTTTATTTGAAATATCTCTGAAGTTTAAAAATAATCATGAATTTAAGCAATCATACAAATTACAAATAAGAAATCACGCATTGAAAAATGATCGTGAATTTAATTAATGATTAAAAAAATGAAAAAATGTTCAATAATTTCAAAAATAAAAGTGCACAAATTCTTAAAATTTTCAGGAATTAAAAAATCATTGTGGGTTTCAAAAACTGTTATGAATTTCAATAAATGTTCATGAAATCGAAAAATGTTTGTAACATTTGGAACATGTGTTCTTTAGTGAAAAACGATGATATTAGCTACAATTATCCTAGGTAGAGGCCTGGGATGGGTTATGGTCGCCATCTCCTTTTGTGTAGCCTTCTTAAGGCATTTGTTAAACGTATTTGTCTAAGCTATATTTTTCATTTCAACTGTGAGAGTTCTAATTTGATCCGGAGACCCTTGTTTGTATTAAGCTGTTATCGTTATAGATTGTTTTTATATATATGTTTGCTGTTTTGTGATAAAGTTTTGTTGTGTTAATTGTTGTTTTCACCCACACAAATGTGCATGGTGCATGCATGATATAATGTGCACTAGTAGATGGGCGCGTCTCTTAAGGCGGAACTGTGCGCACTAATAATGATGTCGTACTTTTTAGCGTCTTGGTATGACATCACACACACATATATGAATCTTCTCCTCTTGTAGCATATCAAATTGTAGGAGAATACTCATAAGACATATAAGCAACCTGAACCAATGAATACAATTAAGAATACTGTCAACAAGGCTCTCGGAATAACTATAACCCCACTATTCTGTAAAAAATATATAATAAAAAGCATAGATGAACTAAAACATTTCAAACACATGTGTATGCATGTAAAATTTAAACTGAATCTTCATTAGTAGCATTCCATGGTTGCCAACCCTTCAGCTATAGTCATTTCTCCCACAACAGGTTCCCCAATCAAAATTGAACTATTCTTTGTCCTCGAAACAAAATCTGAATGCACCAACAAACTGAGCTAGGAAAAAGAAAGGAAGAATCTGTAACATGAAAAGCCGGTCGTCGATTTGCACCTTTGATCGTTGCCTTGTACCTATGCTTAAATTGTTGTTGACCTACCTGCACACGGGCCACCCAATAATAAACTTCAAGACTGAGGTAGCTAATTTGAAATTATGAAAAAGCTACACCATATGGCCTGATGGCGTGTCTTTCAGAAAAATTGACAATATAACTATACAAGACAATACGACAAGATGGTCTTAAGTTGTACCAAGAACAAACAGATCAAGATGCAAAAAAGGAGTACATAGAAAAGAATCGCTAGGAGAGTGACCAATATATACATATCTAAGAATGAGAAACCCAGATGAATAATCCCAAGTGACCACATCATAAATACGCCAACATGTGAATCAGAAATACAATGTTTCAAATTATTTGATGCTATTTGTCAAATGCATTTTTAATTTTCAGTTGTGGTCACGTTCAATGACTCTGAATTTTACACATTATTATGACGACCTTGTATGGAATATATGCAAAATAGATTTGCAAGGCAGATACCTCATTCATGCAATTGCTGATGAAAGAACAGTTAGCAAATCATATAACAGGAGAGCTTACATCTTTTTCGAAGCCCTGGTTGTTTTTGGGTTTGAGCTCCTGAACCCTCTTTCACAAACAGTCCAGCTTAACTCTCGGCTTCTTGATCTCCTCGCATTAGTTTATATCACCTGAAATAAACCGGGAATACTACTTAGATGCCATCTACTCTAAACGTCCACCGCCCAAATCGTCCTCGACCTCGATGGTGTAGGTCAGCCGCTCGTACCGCACAAAATCCATGACGATGTCGATCCTGCCCTTCTGATCGCCTTGAAAGAGGGGGCAATGGATATTAATTATCAGGTGACCGGCGTGAAGGTTTAGTTTGCGTCTGCTCAACTCCCTTGGCTACTACATATTAGTTGCATAAATTAGAAAGAAAGGTAATTCGTACATTCTATTAGTAACGTGTCAACTCAGACTATGTATTGGCGATTGCTTTAATTGATGGTTCATTTAATAGCTTGCCTAATCTGATTAAAAAGTTTGCAGCTAAATTATGCAAAGTAATGTAAAATCTGTATATATTAAACCTGCCGGTAGACGGTCAATTGGAAGGGGGGCCTTCATCCTGTTGGTTGGAGCTTTTGGATGCATGAATCCAGAGAAGCCATGGAAATGGAGCCAGCGACTACTTTGATGCTGCAACATGAATTCAAGTACAACATTGTCTTAAGTTTCTTCGTCTATCTATTATTAGGAAAAGATAAGCATTGTGTACTATGTACTTTATGCATGGACAGTAAGCTTTTATGATTTGGAACGACAATGTACCATAGATGCATGGAAACTATCTGTACTTTCATCCGGTTAGTGCAAACTAAAGAATTTGCAAACATAATGTCAGGGAGTCCTGTGTATTTATGGCAGTTGTATGTCTGAGACAGTATTCTTATTCAATGCAAGGACTTCCCCGGTTCCACCTAATTCCAGAAACAACATAAATGTGAATCTCAGGTGATAATTTTTCATGCAGAAAACAACAAGAATAATCTACTTATCTAGTACAATAGCTCAAACTTCAGGTATAGTGAGGGCCATTTGACAGTATTAACCACTACAGATATATTGAGAAGAGAATGAAGAATAAAAAAATTGACAAGAGAAAATTATTCTGATCTTAACAAAGCTAATACTGATATCTTAAGTCAATTCTCCCCATGAAACAGAATCAGAGTCATCTTTCTTTCTTCCTTCCTTGCCTGGTTAGGTGGAGACATGAGGAGAATGGAGTTGATTGACTTCAGAAATCAACATTGCTGGCCAACTTTCGATAGGTTGCCACATCACATCATTCACACCGACGATTTATACGCAGTTTCTACTACCACAGCGGTGCTGAGAAATTCAGTCGTCATTTAAAAAAAAAATCATCATGTTAACAGATTCTGTACACTGAATTCATTTGGCTGATTCTCTACACTGAATTTATATGCCTATCACAAATTCACAAACCAATGACGTGTTCACAAAGTGCCCATTCAGTCCCAGAATGTATATGCCTATCACAAATGAAGTACCAACAGTCCTAAAATTAAGTGGGCAAACGCGGCTCTGAGAGAGAACATGGTGTTCCTTATCCAATAAAGTGTCAAACGAGTGACAGTGGGGCAACAGCACTGAAGAATTATCATTGCCTCCTCTATGTCTAGATGTGTCAAGAATTGTAATTTCCATCAATTAGTTGTTTCAAACCGGAGAATTTGCAAACATTAGGGCAGGGAATCCCGTATGTTTATGGCATGCAATCTTTATAGTGGAAATCTCAAAATGAAACACACCTGAAGCCAAGTTGCAAATACTACAGATAGCAATGTTACTTGAAGCTCTTATTCAGTGTAAACTACATGAGTAGAAGCACATCTTATTGGGCCAACTGATTCCCAAATCGATTGGCATGTAAAATTTACATTTATGTCGTAATGGGTGCAGCTTCCCTTTGTCTGTACGGGTCCAAAAGGACACAAACATACAAATGTTTTTTATTATTTCTTCGCATTCACAAAATTATCTTTTACATCAAGGACCATATTCTGCTGGGATCCATTTTGAATATCCGACAGAAAACATGCTTCTCTTTTCATCATTGGTTCCAATTTCGTACAGCAAAGCAACGACAACCCTGTGCCTAATCTCCTCGCCTCATAGGAAAAAAGAGAAATGGATGACAAGAGAGTTAAGAGTGAGAATCGAGAGCGGCAAACTACTTACGCAAGTGTACAAGCGATGTCTAGGGTTGATGGGGAAGAAACCAGAGGCGGCACCACTGACCTGTGGACGCGGTGCACCGGCAGTGTCGTCACGATCTTTCATCTCTATTCCATCACACACACGGACCGAGACCAATTGGATCAAACAAACAAAAGAGCAGGATACCCAAAAGGTCAACATGGTTCCGTGGCAGCAACCTAAAACTCACAACAATATATGGTTATACACCTGGAACACCATGACAAAACAAATGTAAATCCAGATCTGCCTCCTCTTGAACACCAAACCAAATCACCAGGAGGATTCATTGTCCACTTTCAAACAAAGAGAGAGATGGACCTGCCGGTCAGAGGTGAAGGGGAGGTTGGCCTCGCTGGCGTCCCTCGCGAGGTCATGCACGCAGCTGACGACACCTCCTTCCTCTCGCTCATGGCCTCCCGCACCGGAGGACGCGCAGACGACCGCATCGACCTCGTCCTCCTGCGGCTTCCACTGGACGAGAGCTCGCAGCGCCGCGCCGCCTTCTCGCTCTTGCCGCCGCCTTGCCGACGCGGACGTGTGGAGGAGCAGCGCCGCACCTTGGTACGAGGGAGCATGGCCAGCGCCGGAGGAGCGATGGGGCGGTAGCAGCAACCCTAGCAGGGAATGTGAAGCCAAACAAGAGATGGGCCTGAGTGTGAGAGATGAAAAGGAGGCCCAACCCATGCGTTTTCTCCTTCTCCACCGAGGAACTGCTCCAAGCGCCACGTGGATGCAGCGAGGAGTCGCCCCTTACGCGACTCTTGTAGTGTTTAACGCGACTCTTGTAGTGTTTAATACTGCTGATCACCCCCCCCCCCCAACAACCAGGTCAATCGGTACTGGCCAATGGACGGAAGTTGACCATAGAGTCGAAAATGGTGGAAAGCCCGAATGCCAAAGCTTGCAGAGTACATGCCCTATATTCTAGAGAGAATTCCTTATTTGGCCCTTTCTTAAAGTTTGATTACCTATTTGGCCCAAAATAAAATTTTCTACCCTATTTGACACCTAAAGTAATTTTTGTTCCTTATATATATGACACTTCCCTCTATTTTAGACATTAACGGTGTTAAGTGTGAGGTGAAAAGATCATGTTGCCCCTAGTGCATTGTGTAACTATCCTGGATGTAATAAAAAAGCAAACAATTCACTCATGCTTTATGGATGTTCAACCGACGTTGTGTATGTATATGTACGGTGACTGAGTTGACTTGAGGACCAGAGGACGCTCACGCTTGGTGGATCAGCGGCTATGTCAGATGGAGCAAGGACCAGCGGCTGGTGGTAGTTTGTACTTGCATAGCTCGTTTTTTTTTTTTGGCCTTTTTTCTGTTTGTTTTCTTGCGGGTAAACTTGCATAGCTAGTTAGTCGGCAATACCGATCAATCAGCGGCTGGTAGTTTATGTACGTATTTCCTCTGTCCCATAATATAAGAATATTTTTTACACAAGTGTAGTGTCAAAAACGCTTTTATATTATGGGACGGAGGGAGTACATAGCATAACTAGCCTCAAGATCGATCCAACAGGCTGCTAGCTTCGGTAGCTAGCTTGCTACGTAGGTGCGTGTTGTCTCTTGGAAGAATCTTGTGTATTTACACGTTTTGCGGAATCAGCTAGCTCGTTCGACTAACGCAGGCGCATCTTTAATCACGATTGCCACGAATCGTTGCGCCGTCGGTTTTTCTGTATTTTCAGCACGAACTGATCCCACACGAATGAGACTACAACTTCTTAAGTACATACGGCCACACCGCAAGTCTCGTACGCAAACCTGTAAGGGGAAGTAGGCCTCCTTTGGTTTGGAGGAATTTTATAGGGATTCTATTGGATATGATTCTTATAGGAATTTTTCCTTTAGAGCCCTTTGGTTCATAGGAATAGATTCATATTCCTATATAGGATTGGTTCCTATCCTCCACATTTCATAGGGAAATAAAAATGAGCCTAGACTCAATGGAAAAAATCCTTTGGTGTGAATCAAATGACATCTCTTTTCCTATTCCTACTCATAGGATTTGAGATACATGTCATCTCATTTCCTACAAATTTCCTATTCCTATGATAATCCTATCCTATGATCCAAAGGAGGCCTAAGATTTGAACCTTAATGAGCTGGTTCCACCATAAGGAACCTAAACATTTGAGTTGCCTTATTAATAATAATTATATCTGTATCATGCCTTATGTGTGATTGTTTGATCCTCGATATTGGCTATGTGCCTCGAATAATTATTGTTTATGTATAGGGATTTGGTCTGTGTGTACTTGTCTAGTTGAGCAGTGTTGGATGAAAAACACGTCGTGCCGTGTAGCATTGCTATTGTGCCACGTACGGTCGCAATTTAGAGCTTTCCTAGCAACATACATGTACCTTTCTTTGGCAGCTACCCGTCCAGAGCCAGTCCTTGCCGTGTCCGCGCCAGCTGCCGACCGGGGATGGCCTCGACCGTGAACTTGCTGTGAGCTTGCGTCGGCGGATGTTTCGATGACAAATGGCGTGGATAGGCAGCGTCGCGTGGCCGGAGCTAAAATAAAGACAAAGCTACAAACCACGCCCCGACGGCGGCCGTCTCTGTTTGCGCGTCTGTCTTGGGCCGGCTCAAACCAAGCTACAACTACAAGTACCGTAGCTATACGCTGATCGAGAGCACGAGCTAGGAGGTAGATCCACAGCGGTTAGGATCGAGATGGCGGTTTCACGGCGGACGGGGTGGATCGCCGCCGGCCTCCTGGCACGCCTGCTCATGGTGGCCGTCCTGCTCATGTCCGTGCGCTTCGTTCTCGCCAACTACATCCACTGGGACTACACGGAGGGCACCTACAAGCTCCAGAGCTACACGTATGTAATCTGTTTCCCATTGATATACAGTAGCAGCTTAACCTCTGAGACGGGACGATTTCTGAGGACTGTGGCATGGATGGCGCACGTACAGGTATGTGGTCGCGTCGGCCGTCGTGGGGACGGCGGGGAGCGTGCTGCAGATACCCGTCGCCATGTACCTCCTGTGCAAGAGCAAAAGGGCGATACCCAGCGCCATGATCCTCGACATTAGCATGCACGCGGACATAGTAAGTTGCTGCTGCTCTGACTAGCTAGCTACCTTAATTTCTCGTGCAAAGCTCCCGATTACCTTTGGCTAAGTAGAACATGGTTTTGATGTTTGACGCTGCAACGCGCAGGTGATCAGCGTCGTGCTGGCAAGCGGCGTCGGCGCCGGGTTCGGCGCGACCAACGACGTTCTCCGCTACGTCCGGGCGGGCAGATGGGAAGGCAGGCAGCAAGAGAAGCAGGATCTCATCAACTACTTCAACAGGGCGATCGTCCCCGTCGTGTTCCTCCTCGTGGGCATGGTCCTGTCCATCTGCGCCACCGTCGTCTCCGCCAGGCTCCGCGCCAGGGCCACAAACGATCCTGAAGGTGGAGCCTGATCGATCAGTTTAACACAAAAACAAGGCAACTTCATCCTTTGTATTGCCATGTTCATGCACTGCCAGAATGGCGCTATGACCAAAAAAATTGGCAAGTTGTTCTTGTTTGGATTATAGCCATTGATATTTGGCAAGTTCTTCATTTGGTTTGGCAACTTGAATTGATTTGTGCCTGACTTGATTCTAATTTAATTTTTTAGAGCGATTCTAATTTAGTTATATTGTTGAGGCAATAAAAAATAAATGTAATTTTTTTATTTTATGTCTAATATGAACACTTAATTTCCCGAATGTCTACTACTACAACGACGTTTGCCCGGCTCCGGCGAGGGAGAGGCGATAACAACGAGGCGCCTTCGGCTCGCTTCAGTTCTTATAGTCGTTGCTAGGTGGTCTACGGATCTGGATGTAATTTTTATTATTTCTAGTGTTCGTTGTACTATCATAATTGAAGATGAATAAAATATAAGTTTTTCCGACAAAGAAAAAAAACTATAACATGAAAATAAAGTGACACTGGCAATTCACAAAAAGAAAACTGAATTTGAATGTAATTAAAGTACGGATATACTACTGCGTGTAAATGGAGTACAAGAGAATCCCACAAAAAAAAAGTCTAGAAAAGGACACGTACAGCTTTTGAACTCGATGAAACTCAGGGCTGCCTTTACGGCTGAGACGATTGTGCCCCTCGAAAAAAAAAACTGAGACGATTTGTTTTGTTTAGAAGACAAATACTTCCTCCGTTTCAAAATAGATATCTCAACTTTATATTAAAGTTAGTACAAAGTTGAATCATTTATTTTGAAACAGAGGAAGTATGTAGTAGTAGTAAATATCGCTGTTGTGCTAAATAGAAAAGATTAGAGTTAGTTGCGCGATCTAAGGGATTAACCAATCCAAATGAGGACTATGTAATTTACACGTGGTAATGCTAATTTCCTCGGACGATTAATCCGCCGCGCAGGTTGTTCTTTCTAACTAATACGAGGCCCACGTATCAGCGGGCAAGAGATGTGCTCGGCAATTTTTTGGCGAACGATTTCGACGCCCTCAACGCGTCCCATGCATTGGCAAAAATAACACGGAGCCGTCGGCGGCGGGCTGGGCGAGCCACAATATTTTGGCGACGGTCCAAACAATTTCCAAATCAAATGGGCAAGCCAAAAAATTGGTACGATAGTTGTTGGTGATGATCCAAACATCCTCTTTGTTTTCGCAAATGCCACCTTCGTGAACGTTGGAAAATGCCACCCTTCGTGACGGAAGTTCACCAATTAATAGGGTCCTACGCAAAAGCTTGTTAGCCATCTAGGTGGCCTGATTTTTTTTATGAAAAAGAAAAGTGGTCGGTTCGATTTAGTTTTCAGATACTCCTTGCTGATATTATGGACAGCTGTTCTTGTGCATCCCTGGCACACACAAAAAATGTTCTTATGCATGTTGAATTGTTGATGCTACTAATAGAAATAGCAGCAATGAACAATATATAGTGTTCATCACTTGTGATGCTATAGTCATTTACCCAAAGGTGTCCCATGTCATATGGCCCGAACGAAACCCTAGCTACCGCAATCCCCAGCTTTTCCCACCCCGATTCCTGTGCCACCGCTAGAAGATGTATGTGGCAGCGGGGAGCCTTCCGGCCGGACCAGTGCAACAACCTCGTATAGTGCGAGGGCACAACTAAAGCTTGGGCAACAGGGCAACGACCTGGGGTTTCCAAAGGCGGTGCCAGAGTGGTTGTGGGGCAGTGGCAATCTGGCTTGCTAGCGTCTCTGCTTCACGTCAGCGCTTGTGCGTTCTCTCTTCTTAACAAAGTTCTTACGGAAGAACATCAACTTTATCATAGATGTTAGGGAAACACTGACAACAAAGAAACAAAACAATGGATTATGGTTATAATACATACAAAGATGTCTTGCTTACTAATCTTACATATGGATAATCTGTGTACAACAATAATATTTCATTTAGCATAAACTTAATATGTGTTTAAGTGCAGTCCAAAATTACCTTGAATAAGAAACAATCTTACTCGTTTGTCAAACAATAATTGATAACTCAAAGCACTAAAGAGTAGAATACAAAGTAATGAGAATCTATATTTATACATAATTAGACTCTATGCGTGATCTTATTGTGCAATTATGAATGTCTTTACTGGAACATGAGGTTCCAAATAGGAGAATTTTCTTTTGATACTGACAAGGCACCCAACATTCTTACAAACGGAAGGTCTAAATTTTACCATAAAGTTAAAGAAACTCATATAAGAGTGGAAATAGTCAATAGAGATATGTTTTGGGGAAATTATTCTGTGATGTTCCGCATAGGACACATGAAACAATTGTATTTCATTTTCCAGCGTGCGCCTACCTCGCGTGGAGTTTCCCTGATTTTTTTTCATGCGAGGATGTGCTCCTATTGGAACGGTCTAGGTCATTTTCGTGTTACATTTTCTGTTTCATTTTTATTTTTATTTCTTTTTTTGCATTTTTCCTTTCTGTTTTGTTCATTTTCCGTTTATCATTTTTATTTCTTCCTTATATTTTTTCCTATTTTTTTGTAGTTTCTTTATTTTTCATCTTTCGGTTCTTAATATTTTGTTCATATTGTTTTTCAAAAACATCTCTCATGTCCTTAAAAAAATGTTTATTGCTAAGTTTCAAGCATGTCCACGTAATTAAAAAACAAATAATAGTGTATTTCAAAAAAATGTCATTGGGTATTTTAAAAGTATTACTAGTTAAGTAGAAATGATCACCAGGTATGTGCTAAATATGAATCATATATTTCAGAAAAAATGTTCATCATGTTTTTGAAAAACAAAATCATCATGTATTAAAAAATTATTAATCAAGTATTTAAAAATTGTTCATAATATACATGTGATTATTTATTAAATATTTAGTTGGGATTTTATGTATCAGTGCATGCAGAAAACATATTCTTCTGCAAACCATGCCACGTTGTAAGTTGATGTATATAACATATAAATAAAGGTAAATACATCCGGAGTCACGCGGCGATCTGTTTGGTTCACAAACTTGCAAAATACGTGTTTTTGGTAATCTAATTTCTCTTCTTATTCATATACGGTGCTTTCTACTGTATTCAGACGTACCCCGTAGTAAAAAATGGGGCGTGGGGTGAGACTTGATACTACGTCCTGCCACGACTCACCTGATATAGATAGCCACTGGAGCAACTAGTGTTTGTTGTTTTATTGCTCATTTTCAAACATGTGCCACGTAATAAAAAAACAAATAATAGTGTATTTAAAAAATCATTGGGTATTTTAAAAGTATTACTAGTTTAATAAAAATGATCACCAGGCATGTGCTAAATATTTATTGTATATTTCAGAAAAATGTTCATCATGTTTTTGAAAAAAAAAACATAATGTATTAATAAATTATTATTGCATAATAAAAATTGTTCATAATGTACATGTGATTATTTGTTAAATATTTACTTGGGATTTTATGTATCAATGCATGCAGAAAACATATTCTTCTGCAAACCATGCCAATTGTAAGTTATTTTTTTTGCGGGTATGCCACGTTGTAAGTTGATGTATATTACATATAAATAGAGGTAAATATATCCGGAGTCTTAGAACTTGCACGCGATGGTCAGTTTAGTACAGAAACTTACAAAATACATGTTTTTGGTAATCTAACTTGTCTCATGTTCATATACGGTGCTTTCTACCATATCTGGCCGTACCTGCTAGTAGAAAAATGGGGCGTGGGGGTGAGACTCGGTACTACGTCCTGCTACGACTCGCCTCACGTAGATAGCCACTGAGCAACTAGAGTTTGTTGTTTTAAGAGCACAACTAGCGTTTACGTAAGATGGACCTTACGAGTTAAAAAAAAATCAAAACCAGGAAAAGGGAAGCCCCGATTCAAAGAACACAATTTTTATGGGAGAAATCAACGAAACTTTTATTTGAATGCCAATAATTTTAAATTTGAATATCTGGATAAGGGAAAATGTAGGTGAGAACGAATATACATAATTGTTTTGGACAATCAACAATTTTTTTGTTTGAATTTGTATAGTCTAGATAAAAGAACATATAGTTCAGAATGAATGTATGTAAATTCTTTCAGACAAATCAATGGGAATTCTTTTGAATTCAAATACTTTGAAATTTGAAAATATTGATTTCCTTTTATCTAGATTTTAATTCATATAATTTAAAATTCTAAATTATTGGACATAAAAAAAATCGTGACCTGTCTAAAAGAAATATGTACACTAATTCTGAACTATATTTTCATCTATCTAGATTTTTATTTTTTCGAGTTCCAACAAATATTTTTTTCATTTGTCTGGATTTTTTTACGTACATTCATTCTGAACTCTATTTTATTTTATTGAGATTTATAAATTTAAAATTATTTGAATTTTAACAAAGAAATTTTGATTTGTCCAAAATAATTTATGTACATTCATTCTGAACAATATATTTTCATTTAACTACATTTTAACTTCAAATTATTGGAATTCAAACAAACAATCATTGACTTGTCAAAAAAATTACATACACACATTCTGAATTATATTTCATTTTATTAGGACTTTTAAATTTTAAATTATTCAAACTCAAACAAATATTTAGTTGATTAGTCTGGAAGAATTTATGTTTATTCATTCTAAACTCTATTTTCGAAACCTTTCATGTTAGTTATACTAAGATTAGTTTGCTCTGTTTGGAAGTCCAAGTTGCTGCGTATAACACGCTCAGTGTTGTTGTTTGCAGAATATTATATATTGCGTATATCTCAATATTTTTTAGAAACAGATGTTTAGCAAACTAATCTTGCAATAAGAGACGAAATTGTTGCATGTTCGAATCACAGCACCACGTGTTATTTTAATTCTCACATTATTTCTCACGCACACTGACAGTGGGGTCCCCACGGATGTGGCCTATCTGTTTCCACCTCACAAGCACCGTATATGGACAAAAGGACAAGTTAGATGACCGGAAACATGATTTTTTGCAACTTTATACAAATTGACCGTCGCGTGCAAGTTCTAAGACTCCGAGTATATTTACCTCGTAAGGTACATGTTACATAAAAGCTAGTTGTGCTCTTAAAACAACAAACACTAGTTGCCCCAGTTACATAAAAGCTAGAGGGTGAACATTCTACTACCTTGCATGACCATGCATACTCCCTCCGTTTCTCTTTTCTCTGCGCATAACTTGAAGCCCGCATACCAAGGAGCATACCGCTGGCTGTTTCCTGGACCGTCTTACCCTTCCTTTCATGTTAAGGCATGTGCCAATGCTAGTTTCTTAGTGCGGTTTCATAGGCAATTTGCTTATGTGGCATGTTAGTTAATGAAGAAAGAGAGTGAGGTTGTAGCTTAGCTAAGACTAGTCCCAATGGGGAAGAACTTAGTAGTAACATCGTTGTCATGTAGGACAAAAAGCTGACATGGCAAATATTTAATGAGGAAAGAGAGGGTAGTGGTAACATAGCTAGTTACCGGAACATCACATATTTCAAGACATTGTGAGTCTATAAACTAATAAATAGAGTTTTGCATGATGTTCCTACCCATTGTGATGGTGGTAACATAGCATAGAATAGCGTGTATGTTCTTGCTCTATGTTACTCCCCATTGTGACCAGCCTAAGGCCCCTCCCAATGCTCCACCTTGTACAGGTGCTAAGGATGCCATGTAGGCAAAAAATCTGATATGGCAAGGTAATTAAGAGGAGAGAGATGAGTGTGGTGACCCCAGGAAGAAACAATGCTAAGCACGAGAACCTAGGCAAAAGACTTAAATGGAAGAATCTCACCAATGCATGAACAACTTTAGTTGCAAAATCATTGAATGAAGCATGCTTAGCACCAACAAGTTAAGCACCTATGCATTGGGGGCTTTAGTTGCTAAAGTTTTTAATATGCTTAGCAACTCATGTTAGCACCAATGCATTGGAAGTAGCCTAAGACTACCCATAGTGGGAGTAACATAGGTAGTAACATCACACATATCTAGATAAAAAAGATGATGTGGCAAGCAATAAATGAAGAAAGAGAGGCATGTGGTAACATAGCTAGTTACTACTAGTATGAGTAACATTACACATATCAAGGTAAGATGAGTCTATGGCCTAATAAATTAAGTCTTCCATGTTACCACACATATGTTACTCCCCACTATAGAGATAGTAACATAGAGTAGTAACATGGGCATGTTACTACTCTATGTTACTACCCATTATGGCTAGTCTAAGATACAACGCTTGCACGTGGCCATAGGCAAAAAATGGTTCTAGCCCAATCGTATGCATGCATGAGCCCCAAATCATTAAATATAGATACAACCCATAAGAAACAATACATTAAACTAATTATATCTTAAATAATTATTACACCTATGATATCGTGCTAAGAAACGGTGCATTGACACATGCATAATTGCATGTTGGGAACTGGCGCGTTTTAAGTAACTGCATGCAACTGATTGGCCCGTGTGCCTCGGCTGCCCTGCATGCAGCTAGCCTACTCATGCATGCGCACTCACTGCTCCACTAATTGCTCTGCCATGCAACGGATTGGCTAGTTGGAAGGGGCAAAGTTGGAAGGAAATGGAGAAATAGGAAAAAAAAGTAAAAAACTTAGACGCAGAGTAATAAGAAACAGGGGGAGTAGAATGTATGGAGGGACCTACATTGAAAAGAGAGGGAGATAGAGGGTGGACATTTAATGTATCAATAATATTCCCTTTCCAACTAGCCATACTTAGTATTCCATGTAGCCGAGTTCACCATGGCTAGGATTTGATTCTCCCTCTTACCTTTAAAGATCATTTTAAAAGATTTTGATGAAGAATAGATTGAGCACATTAGGGCATCCACAATGTTAAGAGGCGGTCCTGCCTCTAAACTGGGACCTACAGTGTTGTCTCTAAGCTTAACTGAAAAGTTCGCAGTATATAGCGTACTGAGTAGCCTTTAATGTGGACCCTACAGACCTATATACAATTCGTTGGTTTTGTGTCTCTTCCCATCAATTATATGCTTGAAACTCAACTTCCCACATGACAGGTAGGGCCCTGGGATTATATATATTTTTGTTTGGAAAAGGAGGCTTACCTCCGATCTCTGCATCAATTGATGCATGCAGCCATATTATTATAAATCGAAACAAGGTCTTAAGTTTCACGAAATCTCAAAATTTGAGCAATAAAGATAAACAAATCTAAAAAACGCCACACTCGGCGAGAAGGCGCCACATCCGATGATAAAAAACAGGCTACGTTGCCTACACACCTAGCCTATTATTAGCTCGCCATCCAAATCGCTGAAGATAGCCCATGCTACCGTCTCCCATCGGCTACACCCAATAACCATAAGCTCCCTGTAGTCTGAATGAGTGAGTAACGACCACATACGAATTCAGGCTGTGGCTCTATAGATAACCTCCAAAAAATTAGTGAATTTAGTCTCATTAAAAATTATATCATTTCGAGTGTTCCTATCTAAATATGTTTAGCAGCGTGTATGTCTACTCCATGAAGCCACGTCCCAAATAATGTGTTTATACTCATCGGAGGATTAACATTAAAAGCTATATGAATGGATCACCATAATAGTTTTGCAAGTGGACATTCGAGAAAGAGGTGTTTAATTGTTTCGTTTTGATCACAAAAACAACATCTGGATTGACTAACCCAATGTAATGCCCAGGATGGAGTTATACCTCCTACGTGTCGAGGCACGACTTAAAGGCATAAGTCCATCCTAGAATGATCTCAAGTTTGGTATCTTTGCACGACTCATGTAAAAGAGGGATTAAAATGCAAAAGGAGATAGTTGGCTTACACTCGCCACTTCACACAATACATTACATAAGCAAACATCATTCAGAACAACACAACCCGACTACGGGTGAAGAACCAAAGAAAGATACCAAAACAACAAAAGCCACAGGTCAGGATCGAATCCTAGTAGAAACCACTACTGAACATCGAAACGTCACAAGCAACGGCCAAACTCTTCATCGAGCTCCCGGTGAAGAACTGAACCAGCTTCTGCATCAAACTCGGCTGAACCTGCATCTGGTGTGGTGAAGTAACTGTGAGCCACAGAGGACTCAGCAATCCCGTTCCCGGGTAACAAGACTATTTAAGCCTTGGGTGAGGACAAGGCTGAAGAAAGAATATGAGGTGAAGGAACAAACAAGAGTCAGCAGCAGCAACTAGCACTAACTTACGTAATAGAGAGCGAGAAGAGAAGTGCATCGGTCGAAAGATGATCACGAAGTGATCCTAGCTAAGGCCGGTCAAACATAACCCCACCGTGTTCAACTCCCGAATCCCTATTCGGAAATTGACAGTCACGGTACACACGCTGGTAGTGTATTGAAACATTGTGTCAAGTTATCTACAACCGGAATTAACAAGCTCCCATCTGCCACATAACCGCGGGCACGGCTTTCGAAAGTTCAAACCCTGCAGGGGTGTTCCAACTTGACCCATTACAAGCCCACGATCCGCGGAGTCGCAACTCCATAGTTGGGAAGACCCGAGTATTCTCGGAATCCCGTGCTCAAGTTAAACCGAACTAAGGTAAGGCTAATCCAGCAAATCCTCCCGGCGTGCCGACACCCTGATAGTAGCCGCGCGTATCTCGTCTCAGGCCACGACCGGATGAGCGCTACGTACAGTACCAAAGACCCCAGATAACTGGGTGGTACCGCAAGTGACTCTAGTTTGGGACCAACACCATCAGCACTGGCCCCCCCTGCTATGTAGAATTAAAGGATCCTCGAGGGAGCGACCCCCTATGCAAAATTTAATTAATTAATTAAGTTGTTATTATGAGGCAAATAGTACCAATGTTGGGATTTGCTGGAAAAGACTTAGCACTTAGCGGTTTATCAAGGGGGTCCCATACACCCCAACCGTGTTAGGAACGCATAATCAAGGAACATAACACCGGTTTATACGGTTCCTAACGGCATGAGTGGAACAAAACACCAAGCAAAAGGCTTAGCCTTCCACCCTGCCAGTATATAGATGATTTCATTTTTAAGCATTTATATAGTGTGATATAACCCAACCAAACTTCAACATGAAGCAAGCATCTTCAATCTTCACCTGCAACTAACAATGCTATAAGAGGGGCTGAGCGAAGCGTACTTAGCCAAGCAACGGTTTGCATAGGTAGGGTGGTTAAACATGGCAATTGGTTACAAGTAGGAGGCTGACAAGAAAGACATGGGCATCGAGGCAAAACTATAGATCGAGACTACTAGCAATAGGCAAAGATAGTAATGGTATCCGGGTTCGGTCATCTTGCCTGGGATTCCACAAGGGAGAAGAACAGATCCAAGAAGGAGACGGAGCAACAGTCGAGCGGATCCTCACAACTCCGGAACGAAACCGAAGCTAACAAGAGAAGCAACCGGAAAGAAACAAACAACTCGGTAAACACACATATCATAAACATGGCATACGATGCACAAACAAGTATGATGCATGTCCGGTTTAATTTGCATGGCATGGCAAAAAGCACAAACAACACTACAAGTTAAGTGGAGCCCAATATGCAACAAGTTGCATATTGACGAAACACCACATTTAAATATTTAGTTGACTCTCGTTATTTACAAGACAAGATTAAATGTTTTAACATGGCAAGAGGTGAAGCATAAAGAAACTACACTATTAGGCAATTTAAATGAGGCCGGAGAATAACAACAACAATATCCGGAAAATCCCCATAAGCATGTTTAAATAATTATAAGCAAACAACAATTAAGCATTCTCATGTTGTTATCATGATGCGGATGACATGATCAAGTTTATGCAAGTTTTATTAAAAGGTTGACTTAAAGGATATGAAGTTTATGTCACCGTGGTGGAATGGAAAGGTGCCACGGCAACGATCCGAAAATGATGCAACGCAACATCTCGGTTCCGGTAACTCGTCGAGGGACCGGTGCAAAAGATGAAGGTGGCGTGAGCGAGTCAAACGAGATGAAAGGTGGGGCGATCCCGTTGCCGGGTTCCCACGAGTCGGTGACGAGGCAACCGAGGAACACGACAAAAGATGGCACAACGGACACGAAGCACACACGAGGAGCATTTCATACAACACAAGCAAGCATGCATCTCACGGGTCATGTCTCGGGGTTATACCTTCGAAACAAATGTTTCGGGACGGTTCGAGAGTGTAGAGGAAGAAGTCGTTCTCGCGAGTCGTGGTACACGTGTCGTAGAGGGAAGTAGACGTTCTCACAGCGGTAGTTGTACTCGGGCGACGGTAGACGTTCACGAGCTCGTAGCCGTAGATGTTCGGGTCGGTGTTGTGGTACTTGGACGTATCAGAGAGGAACTTGAGCCGTAGTGGTACACGTCGTCGAGGTACTTGAGGGTTCCGATGGCTCCGGCGTGGGTAGTGGTACTTGTCGTTTCCGGGCGTCGGTAGACGAACTCGTTACGTAGTTGTACACGTCGTCGAGGTACTTGACGCGTCGGCGTTCGTAGTGGTACAAGGGTCCAAAATAGAATTGTTTGCTGTTACATGGGTGCTTGACAAAACAAAAATCAGCAACAAACAAACAAAACAAGGGAAAGCTACGGTCTCGGCGACGAAGCTGGAAAGGACGGGGCCTTGCTGCTGGAGTGTCCACGGACGGAGGAAGTCGCACGCCGGTGCTGCAGGCGGAAGAAGTGGCGCGGCGCGCGCCCGCCTGGAAGGGAGATCGGGCCCGGCCGCTGCTCCTGGCGAGGGGCCTTCAGGAGCTCGAGGCGCGGGGCACCCGACGGGTGGGAGGCAGGAGGCGCCTCGAACGCGGGGACCATGGCGCTCGCCTGGAGAGCGCGGGCTCCGGCGATGGAGGCAGCAGGACGGCGGCCGGCGGCGCCTGGACGAAGCAGGGCGGACGCAGGCCAGGCGCAAGGGGCCGCGGGATCCGGGTTCCTGGCCGACGAGGGAATGCGCGGGAACCAGCGGGAGGGAGGCGGCCGAGGCAACCTAGGCGGGGCGCTGCGGGCGTCGCTCGTGCCCAGACGAGGAGGGAAGGGAGAAGGGGTCGAGGCCGCGGGGGATCTGCTCCTGGGGAGCCGCGCGGTGAGGCGCTCGGGAAGATAGTTCGGTTTCCAGGCGATGGAGGAAGGAGAGGGGTGGTCGAGCGAGGGAAGGAGAGGGAAACGAGGCTCGAGGGGAAGATGCGGGCGAGCGAGGCTGGAGGGATCGAAGAGCCTGGCGGCGCACGAGGGAGAGGGAGGAGCGACCGCTAGGCTAGGGTTGGGAGTGCGGTCGGGCTAGTGGGCCAAAGGCTGAGAGGGAGTTGGGCCAGGAGGAGGGAATGGGGAGGCCGGCTGGGCCTGGAGGCCTGGCTGCTGGCCTCTTCTTTAATTTTTAAAACTGCTGTTTTTTTTTCCAGAATAAAACAGAGAAAAAAAAACAAGAAGAAGAGGAGGAGAAGGAAGGTAGAGATAGGATGGGGCAAGCGGCTATTTTTTCTCGGGCACGTAAAAAGAGCACGACCAGAGAAAAATTATAAAAAGGCCAGATCGGAAATAGTTCAAACATATTTGAATTTAATTCAAATAGTTTTGAACTAAAACTTGAATAAAGAAGTGTCCAAAAATGTTCAAATTTTTGGAGGAACCTCGAAACAACGGAAAAGAATTATTGGCAAGATTTAGAAGGTGAACTCGAAGTAAGGAAGCATGGGGAAAAATGCAAG
Organism: Secale cereale; assembly: GCA_902687465.1. NCBI lineage: Eukaryota > Viridiplantae > Streptophyta > Magnoliopsida > Poales > Poaceae > Secale > Secale cereale. The sequence goes on along the minus strand of LR738709.1, from coordinate 43,376,176 downwards.
TGTGTTATGGTGATTCCGAAGCAATGGAATAATATTAATATAGCTCCCTACATATTGAGAGGCTTTTATATGTTATAAAGAGAAGTCACCTTCCCTCGATTTAAATGGACCGAAGGTCCACACGGTTTATTTAGGTTGAGATGCAAAAAAATAAAATGACATGATGGCATGATGACATGATGCAATGCAAAAATAAATAACACAAGCACAAAAGAACCACACGGGCAACCCGGAACATCTGGAAGCTTCGAGAATCTTCTGGAATCTTCTGGGACGTCGGTCTCGGGCGTCACAACTCTCCCACACTAACAGAGGATCTCGACCCGAGATCCTAGAGATATCACCGGGTAAAAACGAAAGAGGAAGAGGTAAAACAAAGTTGCTTCTTTGACGAACGAGTGAAACCAAAGAACCTTGAGAGTTAAACCAAGTTGAAAGAAGAATACAACGGAGATGAACGAAGTTAAGAGCACTCTGGTAAGCAGGAGGAACAAGGAGCATACGGGAACCTTGAAGGTTGAAAGACATGAAAACAAGAGCTCATGAACCAAAAGAATATGAAACTGCGATGGTATGGCCAAAGAATAAAAATGACAGAATTTGGACAGCACTCCGTCTGAAAATGGAAGGAATTAACAAGAACTTGCCAAGTTGAGATGATACTTGATGAAAACAACAACATATTGCCTCCGAACAATTGAAAGAATTGCACAAGGGGTTAGAAAGATTCAGACAGCACTCCGGTTGAAAAGAGAGGCAAACTTGATAAGATGAGAGAACTAGAATGAAGAATACAACACTCCGGTTAAAAGATAAGAAAGGGAAAGAACATAATCTCGATAAAACGATATGATGGGACGAAGAGAGCAATATCACAAAGCCTCCGGAATGAAAGAGTAGAATATAGATCCATGAAAGAAATGAATGGAGAAGAAAAATGACAACTTCTCTCAAAATTGAATTTGAAAGAGCATCTTACAAAGAAGGGTTGAACTGAGTTGTTGGAAAAATCAACAACGAAAAGGAAATGAGGTTCATGTGGGCTTATGGCAAACATCTCAAAAATTATGAGGTGACAACCAGCCACTGACAGAAACATTTGCTTGGATTGAGATCAACAAGGAGACGAAAAACTTATTTCACCGAGAGGATAATGAAGAACTTGGGTCATTTATGAGCACCACAATAACAACAATCCTTAGGGAAAGCTTTTAGGTGAAATACAACCCAAGATAACTCCAACAGATAAAATGAATGGTTGGAAAGATCTCCTGAACAAAGAAAATGATGGGTTTTAAATATCTCATTCTTGATAACTCGTGAATCATGAAACATGAAGGAATTGTCAAGAATGACATGACACCATCTCAAAGATAAGGTAGCAAGAATTGCAATTGGAATGCATGATGAAGAATGCTTGAGCTCCAACAAGAATCTTGAGGAATACTTGGAGGATGAATTAAAACATGATGAACCACCATGAGAACTCCGGTAATGAAAAACATGAGAAGTGAAAGATGAAAAGAATAAGATTCAAGGCCTGCGATGAATAGATTGAGCTTGAAATGATATAATTGAAATAACTTGAAGCTCCGGGAAAGAAGATGAAGAATTTAGAACCAAGGATATGATATGATGGAGAAGCTCCAGACAAAAGAATTAAATCACTTAGAAGGAATAAGAATAAGAATTATGTTATGCATCTCCTTTACCAATTTAAAATTGATGACAACCAAAGGATTTGGCATACTACTTATTCTCGTTGCAAGGAATTAAAGAGGGATCAAGCACAAGCTGGATAAATACTCAACGAACCACCGGTAGGATTATGGAGAGAACAAATGAATTAAAACGATAACAACGGAAGAGTAAACTTGAAAGAACCACCGTAAGAATTAGGAGACGAACGAAGAGACATCAATGAAGAATAGTTGGAGAACGAAGTTGAAAACTGAGAACGAAGAATCTTCTGAAATGATGGCCTTCGGAGGAACACAAAGAAAAGAATTCAAGAATTGCTCCGGACGAGTATAAAAAGAATTCCTCACAATCAAAACAATAATGAGGAAGGCAAGAAACTAGAACCACGAATCTTGAAGAGAACGGGCCAAGATTCAAGAGAAACACTCCTCCGGTTTTCAAATGTTGAGAACGAAGACGAGAAATGCCATGAAGAATTGTTGAGCACTCCGGAATGAAGAATTAAAAGGTTGAACCAACGATGAAAAAGAATTTGAAAGCGATCTTGGAGAAGGCATGTGACTGATGTAAATCATTCTTACGTCACACTTCGAAAAGAATTTGAGTATAACTCCGGAATAATTAGAAGAGTCAGGTAAGATCCTGGAAAAGACCTGTGGGTTAGGGCCCACTCAAAAGAAATCACCGTTGGAAAAGATTGCTTAAGAGATATATTGCACCGGTTGAATTAAAAGGCTTGAGTAAGACAATGCTCAAGCTAGCTTGAACGGGTTAAGAATGGAATTATCAATCTTGAGCACTCCGGATATGAATAGCGAGAGGAGAATGATTAATTGGTGCACCGGAATAAGAAAGCATTGTGAAATGAGGAAAATGATAAGATCAACACCGAAATCTTGAATTACATCCACCGGAAGAATTATTGGAATTAAGAATGATGAACTTGGAGTTCTTGAGCATCTTCACGATAAAATCACCGGATAAGAACATTGAAGGAAAAAATGCAGAAATATCACATGAATAAAAATGGATACTTCATCTGAGAATTGCTGACTCCATAAAGAAAAGGGGTGGGAGGGTGGGCAAAACAAAGACGACTTGAGATGAATGAAACAGACAAATCGTCAGATTTCTCAACGACGTCCGTATGGAGTAACTTGAAGAGAAAGCACACCGGTTGGAAAGGATTAACATGACCATCTTGATGATCAAGAAGAAATAGCACTCCCATAGAAATATGAGAACACCGATAAGGAAAAGGTATGGAATCAACATTTGACATCGAAGCAACTCGAATACCAGAATCAAAACAAAACAAAGGGTAGATATGTAGCAGCCTAATCTTCACAATATCATTCGAACAGAGGATCGAACGAATGAATTCTGCAGGTACATCAACTTGACGAGAAGCCACTTGGAGAACAAAAGGTAAATAAAAAGGAACAAGGTGCAGAAGAACAAATACAAGATAGAAGTTTCGTTCGACATCTTTGTGCTGAAAGCTCATGGAACATGTTACAAAAGGGTTTTGCAATCCCCGGATCAGCATAGCCAAGGACCCTTTAAGATGCAACTCCCGATCAGAACAAGTCCATAAAACCACTTCACTCAATGTAGAACCCCAAACTTCATATCGTGCATCCGTTGGAAGAATGCCTAGAACTACTAGATGAACCCACCTATAGATTTCCGAAAGTTTCCAGTTATGCAATCAGGTGTTGGGGATACACGGGAAGCACCGCGCAATCAACTCTAAACCTACATCCAGGTGTATCCATCCTTCAACACATAACCAGTCTTTCTCGGAAACTGTGTACCTCGGACCTTCGAAAAGCATCCACTATAACAAGCTATGACAATACTCTCGAACTACCTCCCCAGTACTGGGTGATGTCGGGGTTATCTTGCCACTGGCCGTATAGGAGAGATTTTCGATGTCGGCCGTCTTAAGTATTTAGTACTGCCGCGATATACTTGTGTCAATGATACCCCGAAGCTCAACTCCTCGGTAACAGGAGGCATCGAGAACAATATCCTTGTCACAAGAACATCGAAACAATCCCAGAATACTCGCGGGATCCTAAAAAAATTTGGTGCAATTTTGAAAGTAGAAGAGGAAGGAGTAATCGTCAGGAGTCCTCACCAGAGAGAAAAGGGATGAGAAGCAAACAGAAATCCTACTCTCCGATATAATATAGGACTCAAAAAGTTTTCAGTGTGTGCCTAGACTCAACCGTCAACGATTCGATCAAACAGTGGGGCTTCTAGGTCGGAGAAGGCTCTGATACCAACTTGTAATGCCCAGGATGGAGTTATACCTCCTACGTGTCGAGGCACGACTTAAAGGCATAAGTCCATCCTAGAATGATCTCAAGTTTGGTATCTTTGCACGACTCATGTAAAAGAGGGATTAAAATGCAAAAGGAGATAGTTGGCTTACACTCGCCACTTCACACAATACATTACATAAGCAAACATCATTCAGAACAACACAACCCGACTACGGGTGAAGAACCAAAGAAAGATACCAAAACAACAAAAGCCACAGGTCAGGATCGAATCCTAGTAGAAACCACTACTGAACATCGAAACGTCACAAGCAACGGCCAAACTCTTCATCGAGCTCCCGGTGAAGAACTGAACCAGCTTCTGCATCAAACTCGGCTGAACCTGCATCTGGTGTGGTGAAGTAACTGTGAGCCACAGAGGACTCAGCAATCCCGTTCCCGGGTAACAAGACTATTTAAGCCTTGGGTGAGGACAAGGCTGAAGAAAGAATATGAGGTGAAGGAACAAACAAGAGTCAGCAGCAGCAACTAGCACTAACTTACGTAATAGAGAGCGAGAAGAGAAGTGCATCGGTCGAAAGATGATCACGAAGTGATCCTAGCTAAGGCCGGTCAAACATAACCCCACCGTGTTCAACTCCCGAATCCCTATTCGGAAATTGACAGTCACGGTACACACGCTGGTAGTGTATTGAAACATTGTGTCAAGTTATCTACAACCGGAATTAACAAGCTCCCATCTGCCACATAACCGCGGGCACGGCTTTCGAAAGTTCAAACCCTGCAGGGGTGTTCCAACTTGACCCATTACAAGCCCACGATCCGCGGAGTCGCAACTCCATAGTTGGGAAGACCCGAGTATTCTCGGAATCCCGTGCTCAAGTTAAACCGAACTAAGGTAAGGCTAATCCAGCAAATCCTCCCGGCGTGCCGACACCCTGATAGTAGCCGCGCGTATCTCGTCTCAGGCCACGACCGGATGGGACAAGCTACGGGTTTTTACCAGACCTTGAGTTTCCTCGAGGTGGCCCCGCAGGTTGCCCAGTTCGGACCAACACTCATGTGGAGCACTGGCCCGGGGGGTTGAATTAAGATAAAAGGGATAGCTAGTCCACATGCAAGTTTTTATTAGTTATTAGGCAAATAGTACCAATGTTGGGACTTGCTGGAAAAGACTTAGCACTTAGCGGTTTATCAAGGGGGTCCCATACACCCCAACCGTGTTAGGAACGCAAAATCAAGGAACATAACACCGGTTTATACGGTTCCTAACGGCATGAGTGGAACAAAACACCAAGCAAAAGGCTTAGCCTTCCACCCTGCCAGTATATAGATGATTTCATTTTTAAGCATTTATATAGTGTGATATAACCCAACCAAACTTCAACATGAAGCAAGCATCTTCAATCTTCACCTGCAACTAACAATGCTATAAGAGGGGCTGAGCGAAGCGTACTTAGCCAAGCAACGGTTTGCATAGGTAGGGTGGTTAAACATGGCAATTGGTTACAAGTAGGAGGCTGACAAGAAAGACATGGGCATCGAGGCAAAACTATAGATCGAGACTACTAGCAATAGGCAAAGATAGTAATGGTATCCGGGTTCGGTCATCTTGCCTGGGATTCCACAAGGGAGAAGAACAGATCCAAGAAGGAGACGGAGCAACAGTCGAGCGGATCCTCACAACTCCGGAACGAAACCGAAGCTAACAAGAGAAGCAACCGGAAAGAAACAAACAACTCGGTAAACACACATATCATAAACATGGCATACGATGCACAAACAAGTATGATGCATGTCCGGTTTAATTTGCATGGCATGGCAAAAAGCACAAACAACACTACAAGTTAAGTGGAGCCCAATATGCAACAAGTTGCATATTGACGAAACACCACATTTAAATATTTAGTTGACTCTCGTTATTTACAAGACAAGATTAAATGTTTTAACATGGCAAGAGGTGAAGCATAAAGAAACTACACTATTAGGCAATTTAAATGAGGCCGGAGAATAACAACAACAATATCCGGAAAATCCCCATAAGCATGTTTAAATAATTATAAGCAAACAACAATTAAGCATTCTCATGTTGTTATCATGATGCGGATGACATGATCAAGTTTATGCAAGTTTTATTAAAAGGTTGACTTAAAGGATATGAAGTTTATGTCACCGTGGTGGAATGGAAAGGTGCCACGGCAACGATCCGAAAATGATGCAACGCAACATCTCGGTTCCGGTAACTCGTCGAGGGACCGGTGCAAAAGATGAAGGTGGCGTGAGCGAGTCAAACGAGATGAAAGGTGGGGCGATCCCGTTGCCGGGTTCCCACGAGTCGGTGACGAGGCAACCGAGGAACACGACAAAAGATGGCACAACGGACACGAAGCACACACGAGGAGCATTTCATACAACACAAGCAAGCATGCATCTCACGGGTCATGTCTCGGGGTTATACCTTCGAAACAAATGTTTCGGGACGGTTCGAGAGTGTAGAGGAAGAAGTCGTTCTCGCGAGTCGTGGTACACGTGTCGTAGAGGGAAGTAGACGTTCTCACAGCGGTAGTTGTACTCGGGCGACGGTAGACGTTCACGAGCTCGTAGCCGTAGATGTTCGGGTCGGTGTTGTGGTACTTGGACGTATC
>LR738709.1:43306504-43368935 GCA_902687465.1 Secale cereale | reverse complement strand
TGCTCCTGGGGAGCCGCGCGGTGAGGCGCTCGGGAAGATAGTTCGGTTTCCAGGCGATGGAGGAAGGAGAGGGGTGGTCGAGCGAGGGAAGGAGAGGGAAACGAGGCTCGAGGGGAAGATGCGGGCGAGCGAGGCTGGAGGGATCGAAGAGCCTGGCGGCGCACGAGGGAGAGGGAGGAGCGACCGCTAGGCTAGGGTTGGGAGTGCGGTCGGGCTAGTGGGCCAAAGGCTGAGAGGGAGTTGGGCCAGGAGGAGGGAATGGGGAGGCCGGCTGGGCCTGGAGGCCTGGCTGCTGGCCTCTTCTTTAATTTTTAAAACTGCTGTTTTTTTTTCCAGAATAAAACAGAGAAAAAAAAACAAGAAGAAGAGGAGGAGAAGGAAGGTAGAGATAGGATGGGGCAAGCGGCTATTTTTTCTCGGGCACGTAAAAAGAGCACGACCAGAGAAAAATTATAAAAAGGCCAGATCGGAAATAGTTCAAACATATTTGAATTTAATTCAAATAGTTTTGAACTAAAACTTGAATAAAGAAGTGTCCAAAAATGTTCAAATTTTTGGAGGAACCTCGAAACAACGGAAAAGAATTATTGGCAAGATTTAGAAGGTGAACTCGAAGTAAGGAAGCATGGGAAAAAATGCAAGTGTGTTATGGTGATTCCGAAGCAATGGAATAATATTAATATAGCTCCCTACATATTGAGAGGCTTTTATATGTTATAAAGAGAAGTCACCTTCCCTCGATTTAAATGGACCGAAGGTCCACATGGTTTATTTAGGTTGAGATGCAAAAAAATAAAATGACATGATGGCATGATGACATGATGCAATGCAAAAATAAATAACACAAGCACAAAAGAACCACACGGGCAACCCGGAACATCTGGAAGCTTCGAGAATCTTCTGGAATCTTCTGGGACGTCGGTCTCGGGCGTCACACCCAATTCCTTTTCATCAGATTATCTTTGGTCAAGATGACTTCGTTGTGGACAAACCACATAAAGATTTTGATGCGGAGTGGAACTTTAATCTTCCCTATGTGCAAAGACCTTGACAATAGCCCGTAATTAATTAAGTCCAAATACATGGATTTGGTAGAGAATAGTCCATTCGTGGTTAAGTTCCAACTAATTTTATTAGCATAATCTGAAAGTTAAACATCCATCAACCTACGTACCAGGTGTAACCAAGCATTCCAACGTTCCCCTACAAGGGACCTGCTAAATTGGATATTAAGTGGTATTGAGTTTAATATTGTGGCTACATAATCTTCCTAATGCTGCACAATATTATATAGTGAGGGGTATTGTAAGGCCAGGGGCGTCTCCCCTAGCCAAGTGTCCTTCCAGAACCTAGTAGAAGTACCACTACCAATTAGGAATTTCACCCGCTGAAAGAAAGTTACTTTTCTCTTCATTTACCCTTTCCAAAAGGGTGAGTCTGTTGACCTTGCATTCACCTGGGCCAAAGTCTTAGTATGTAGGTATTTATTCCGCAAGATTTGTACCCACATGCCTTCGGCCTCCGTAGATAATCCGTATAACCATTTGCTAAGCAGACATCTATTCTTTACCTCTAAATTCTCGATCCCTAACCTGCCCTGGTCTTTTGGTCTACACATGATATCCCATCTAGCCAGTCTATATTTCTTCTTGGCCTCGTCACTTTGCCAGAAGAATCGGAATTTATAGAAGTCCAATCTTTTCTGTATCCCTACCGGTACTTCAAAGAATGATAGGAGGAACATTGGCAAACTCGTCAAAACCGAGTTAATCAACACCAGCCTTCCTCCGTAAGACATGAGCTTGCCCTTCCAGCAGCTCAAATTTTTTTTCAAATCTATCTTCTATACATTTCCATTCTTTGTTCGCTAACCATCTATGGTGAATTGGGATCCCTAAATAACTAAAAGGTAGGGATCCCATTTCACAACCGAATAAGCTCCTCTAATTATCTTGTTCTTCTTTAGCTCTCTCAAAGCAGAACAATTCACTTTTATTGAAATTGATTTTGAGCCCGGACAGTTGCTCAAAAAGGCATAAAATAAGCTTCATATTCCTAGCTTTTGCAAGATCGTGTTCCATGAAAATAATAGTATCATCCGCGTATTGTAAGACGGAGACGCCTCCCTCTAAAAGATGGGGAACGAGACCTCCTACTTGGCCACTTACTTTAGCCCGACTAATAAGTACTGCCAACATATCCGCTATGATATTGAACATCACAGGAGACATGGAGTCTCCTTGTCTTAGTCCCTTACAGGTATGGAAATAATGACCGGTGTCATCATTAACCTTTATCCCGACACTGCCTTTCTGTATGAATGAATCCACTTGAGACCTCTAGGTACCATTGAATCCCTTCATACGTAATGCTTGCTGTAGGAAGGGCCATTTGATCTTATCATACGCTTTTTCAAAATCCACCTTGAAGACAATCCCATCTAGTTTCTTTGAATGGATTTCGTGCAACATTTTATGTAGGACTACCACCCCTTCTAGGATTTGTCGTCCTGACATGAAAGCAGTTTGAGTGGGTTGCACAACCAAATGTGTAACCTGCGTCAACCTATTCGTGCCAACCTTTGTAAAGATCTTAAAGCTTACATTTAGAAGACATATTGGTCTAAACTGCTCAATGCGAACGGCTTCCACCTTCTTTGGCAACAACGTAATTGTTTCAAAATTGAGGTGGAACAAATTTAGGTGGCCTTCAAATAAATCATGGAACAAAGGCATCATATCACTCTTTATGATATGCCAGCATCTTTGATAGAATTCCGCTAGGAACCCGTCTAGTCCGGGCGCTTTATTATGTTTCATTTGTGTTACGGCATCGAACACCTCTTTCTCAGTGAACGGGGCATACAACACCTCATTCTCTTCTAAGTTGAGTTGTGGTATGTCCCCGGTCATATTCTCATCAAGAGAGACAAAACTTTCTTCGGGTGCTCCGAAAAGTTTCTTGTAATATTCAGAAATGTATAATTTTAGATTCTCATGTCCTACAATTGTACCATCATCTTGTTCTAGTTGCATTATCTTTTTCTTCATATGCTTCCCATTAGCAATCATGTGAAAGAATTGTGTATTATCATCTCCTTAGACGATTTTAGAAAGTTTTCTCTAAGTGCCCATTTTATCTCCTCTTCTCTCATGAGGGTTTGCAACTTCTGCTCGGCCTCATTCTTAATATCTCTCTCAGAAGTATTCAGAAGGATCGATTCCGCTTTCACATCAAGTTCATTAATAATTCGTATCAATCTTTCCTTTTCCACTTTATAAATACCACTTTGGTGTTTGGCCCAGCCTCTTAGAAACTGATGAAGATGTCTAATTTTGTTTTGCCATCTCTCCATACTAGAAGACCCTCCCATGTCTCTGGCCCATTCAGTCGCAATGAGCTCCATGAAACCTTCCCTCTCAAACCATCCCAATTCGAAAGAGAAAGTAGTTTTGTTCCCCGCATGGGTCGCTTCCCCGGAATCAACTAATAGTGGGGTGTGGTCAGAGACGGCCCTCTGTAAGGCCTGAACCGTAACCAGTGGATATTTCTGTTCCCACTCGAGACTAGAGAGAACCCTATCCAATTTCTCGTAAGTAGGAATAGACAAAGAATTGGCCCATGTGAATTGCCTACCAGTGAGGTCAATCTCCCTCAAATCAAGGCTGTCAATTATCATATTAAACATGAAGGACCATCTCCCATCGAAGTTTCATTATTTTTTCCTCTTGTCTTCTAATGATATTAAAATCTCCCCCAACCAAGATGGGCAACCTTTCATCCCCACAAATGTGAACTAGATCCGCCAGGAATTCAGGTTTAAGCTCTGGTTGTGCCGCACCATATACAGCCACAAAAGCCCATCGGAAACCATCAATTTTCGACCTTACACGAAATTTGACAGCAAAATCAATGTGGACCACATTTAGCACTTCTAAACTTTTGCACTTCACCCCAAGTAGTATCCCTCCGGATCTCCCCCTTGGAGGTTGACAGTGCCAGTCAAATTCAACTCCCCCTGAAATGGTGTTGAGAAACTGAGGAGTGAAATTATCTCTACCCGTTTCCATCAAAGCCATAAAATCTAATTTGTGTTCTATTGATGTATCGCTAAGGAATCTTCTTTTAGCCAAGTCCGCTAGACCTCTGTTATTCCAGAATATCCCTTTCATATTTCATCATGGAATTTTTTTCTTTTGTTTGACTCTCGCACTCCGACGCACCGTCGATGTAGGATGAACCTTCCTCTTCCATATTTTTTTTTGGTCCTCAACATGTTGAACATCGGTGTCATGAGTGGCCTTTGGCTGCAGAGGAGCCACATACCCCTCCGTAACCATATCCTCCTCCTCGGCCTCCAAGCCCTGCGTGGGGACTAAATCCTCACATAGACTCTGAAGCCCATTTACTCCAAGATCATTAATGTCTGCCTCATTCATAAGTTTTACTGCTGCTAGATGTCGTATAAATCCACATCTCTATCAGTCTCTAAGTCTAGTAGGTTATTAATTGACTTTGCGGTTTCTTTCTCATTACTACCAAGAGAAATCCCTAAGTTGTTGGCTTTATCAATAATATCATGTTCCGAAAAGTGAAGAATTGAACAACTTGTATTAACTGACATACCTATATGGACTTCGATGTCTCGAACCTTGGCGGCCCTGATGGCGCGCCCCATTTAAGTCATCCGCGTCCGGCTGGTCCTGTATCCGGTGGCTACAACGCCTGCCACCGGACAAAGGGTCCGGAATACCTCCAAAAGCGATCACGCCCTCCAGAGTGACTCCTGCCGGGCTATGGCCGCCTGTAGTATGCCCGACTGAGTCAGAAGCGATGAGCGACACCCTGGGCTGGACTGTCGGTGAAGCATCATCTAGGGCGTCTGAACCAGTATCAGTCTGATCCGCATCACTAACCAGCGTGGACACCACCTGTGTCGAGTCAGTCGCAAGAGGCGACTGAGGAGTCGCAGGAAGCTGGCGCCCTCCAGCTCAGAAGGAGGGGTGTCTGTCAGCTTAGTAGTGACTAGTCTCTCCTGCGGTGACATCAGAGGAGCATCCTCAACCACTATCTGCCTGTGATGATCCTGAACCACCTCCAAAGGAAATCCAATATCAGAATCCTCCATCTCCACGCGGTCGCTCGACAAGCGACTAGGCGCAGATGCCGCCCGGAAGGAACCAAATCTGAGAGAGGCCGGCAGAGTGGACAAGGAGGCCGACCCCATGTCTATCCCCTGGGATTATATTAGTAGAAGGAAAATGCTTGAAGGCTGCCTCTACGCTTGGAGGCGACACTAGCGATTTTGGCTTGGAGGCGGGTCGCTGCAGTGTATGGCGACGACCTCTAAGGCCTTAGGGGCGCGTATGGAGGCAGCAAAAGGCAACATTGTGAATGCTCTTAGCGCTTCCTTTTTATGTTTACAAAACGACTTGAACAAAACCAAAGAAACACACAACCACAATGCCACTTGCCAGTTTGCACTTTAGTTAGCCCACGACGACTCATCTGTTAGTTTACTTTATCAATGAAGATGACCAACGAAATAATATCCACAACAAAGATAATATTGTTCATTTTCTTCTGTAATCTCAATTAACATAGCCATACAAATAGAACGGTATTGTAAAGAAACATAAAAAATAAATGTTTAGTTAAGGAACAAATGAATCAAAAACCACCAGATGTATGTGGATCTAGAATTGAGCTTGGATATGGTCTACAATGTTCTTGTCCACCTGGAAGGCTTTGGCCAGGATATCATCTGAGATGGATTGTTTGGATCCAAACACCGCATTGGCTATGGTGATCACTCCAGGGTTCTTGCTGCTCAGCGCCGCTATGGCTATTGCTTCGTTATTTCCGATGTTGAACTGAAAGTGAATCAACCCTTGCGGAAACACGAACACATCCCCTTTGCTCAAAACTTTTGAGAACAACTTGTTGTCGGGGTTCGAAGTCACGAAACCAACATAGAGTGAGCCTTCCAACACTGTCAGAATCTCGGTTGCACGAGGGTGAAGGTGCGGTGGGTTTTGACCGTAGGGTGCATAATCAACACGAGCCAATGAGACGCCCAAAGTGTTCAGCCCAGCAATCTGTGCCACGTTAACTGCAGTCACAATGGAGCCTTGCTTGTTGCTCGTGTTCCCAGCCATGTGGAGGCCAGAGAAGTAGAAGTCCTCTACCACGGCGGTCTTTGGATCTTTGCATGCGAATCCATTGACAAAAACTGCACATATACATATACAGATTTCGAACGGTTAATTTTTTTAAACTATACATTGGCACTAATAAGTCACTAGGAACATTTCACTGCACGTATGCATGTGTAATTATACATACCTTGAGATGTTCGGTCAGCGACACAGAAATCCTGGAGCTGGCCTGGGTCAGAGGCAATAGCACGAGAAGCCGACAAAGCCAAAAGGGCAAGGAGGAAGTACTTTGATGCCATTTGGATGCGAACGTTGATACTCGCTAAATCAAGTATGTTTGATCAGGTAGAGAAGAAGTGATTGTGCTCGTGCTGCACAGTGATGCTTCAAAGGGTTGGAGGAGACAAGTATATATAGGGACATGGAGGAAGATCCTTTGAGTTTGTTTTGGTTGGGGCGCATGTGGATATGAAGGAAATGGTCTTCGCTATCTGTCTAATTCCCAAGTCTAAAGCGTGTTCCTGGCCGGCCTTCCTGTGACGGGCAACCAATAGATCCCAATCAGTATTTTAATTTCTCTGCATGGTTTGAACAAGTCATATTCGTGCTTGTACTAGCTCTCTTGTCTTGTGTCTTGTCTCCACACTTGAACCAGATGGAACATAGAGATCCTTCCGTCAACTAAAGGCTTAGTTGTAAGCACAGCTGTAACAATAGAAAACAGTAATAGAAAATGCAGCAGGCCAGCACAGACGGCGTTCAAGCGGAAAGCTTTCTACTCCCTCCGTCCCAAAATACTTGTCATCAAAATGGACAAAAAGAGATGTATCTAGAACTAAAATATATCTAGATACATCCACTTTTATTCACTTTCATGACAAGTATTTCCGGACGGAGGGAGTACTATCTTGGTGCACCACTCTGCTGCATTTTCGTCCAAATTTATTTCTTACTTTCTTCAACTAGCGGTTGGAAGATACAGTAGAAATGTACCAAGAAAACTCCATCGGTTTGTTCAAAAATATATTTGTTACTGAAACTGATAGGAAGGAGGAGTGTTGGTCACATTCTCGCCTGAGACGATTAAGGGCTGACCTTAAGTGTCGTGGCAACCTTGGTTAACATGAGTGACTTTAAGCCTCAACCTTTCTTTCCAAAAAACTATGACTGGTAACAACAAAGAAACAAATTAATGGATTATACTACATACAAAGGTTACTTCCATATTAATCTTCAATATGAATAATCTGTCTACAACAAGATTATTTCTTTTAGCATATATACTTAATATGTGTTAAGTTAAGTCTAAAAATGACCTTGAATAGGAAACAATCTTACTCGTTTGTCAAACAATTACTGATAACTCAAAGCCCTAAAGAGTAGACATAAGAGTAGACATATAAAGTAATGAGAATCTATATTGATACATAATTAAACTCCATGCGTGATCTTACTGTCCAAATATGAATGTCTTTTACTGGAATATGAAGAGGATTCTAAATAGGAGAATTTGCTTTTGGTACTGACAAGGCACCCAATATTCTTACCCACGGAAGGTATAATTTTACCATAAAATTAAAGAAATTCTTATAAGAGTGGAAATAGTCAACAAAGATATGTTTTGGGGAAACTATTCTATGATTTTTCACATATGATATATCAAATAATTTTCTTTCATTTTCCGGCGTGCGCCTACCTCACTTGGAGTTTCCCTGAATATTTTTTTCTTGCAAGGATGTGCTCCTATTGGAACAGCCTAGAAGGTCATTTTTGTGTTACCTTTTCTGTTTTTTTTTTTATTTTTTTTTTGCATTTTTCCTTTTCCTATTTTTTCTTTTTCTCTTTTTTTTATTTCTTCCTTACATTATTTTCTATTTTCCCTTTTAATTAATTTATTTTTCTTCTTCCGGCTCTTATTATTTTGTTCATCTTGAGACAATGTTCATTATTTTTCAAAAACATTTCTCATGTTCTTAAAAATGTTTATTGCTCATTTTCAAACATGTGCCGCATAATTAAAAAACAAATCATAGTGTATTTGAAAAATAATGTTCACTGGGTATTTTAAAAGTATTTCTAGTTTTTTAAAAATGATGACCAGGTATGTGGTAAATATTCATCGTGTATTTCAGAAAATGTTCATCCTGTTTTTGAAAAGAAAAATCATCGTGTATCAAAAAAATATTTATCATGTATTAAAAAATTGTTCATAATATACATGTGAATCTTTGCTAAATATTTAGTCGGGATTTATGTATCATTGCATGCAGAAAACATATTCTTCTGCAAACCATGCCATGTTGTAAGATGATTTATATAACATATATAAATATAGTATATACAGGTGTACGTATGGTGCATTTTACCTTGCATGATCATGCATAGAATGTTTGGAAGCATCTACTCCCTTCGTCCCATAATATAAGAGCGTTTTTTGACGAAAATTGCTTTTGGAGCTCGGCTTCCATAGAGGCCGGTTTTTCAAAAGATTAAAATTCCAAAACTTTCATATTTTTACATTTCAAAAAATTCTGAAAACAAATACAGACATATATGGAGGTATAACACATGTGTGTGTAAATTTTCAGGACTAAATACATTGAAATGAGGGCTGTGTAAAAAAGACAAATCTATGGCCTTTTTACACATGATACTATTCATCCCAAAAGTCTATGAATTTGAGTTTTTTTTATAGAAATCGCATCTCCAGGTATTTCATCTTGAAATTTTACACACATACACATCACATCCTTGTATACTTGTACAATTGTTTTCAGATTTTTTTGAAAAGCTCCAAAATGTCGTTCTCCATTTTTGAGTAGTACATTGGAACGAGAGAGAGAGATAGAGGGTGAACATTTAATGTGTCAAAAGCATTTCCTTTCCAATTAGCCATACTTAGTATTCCGTGTAGCCGAATTGACCATGGCTAGGATTTGATTCTCCCTCTTACCTCTTAAAGATCATTTTAAATGATTTTGATGAAGAATAGATTGAGCACATGAGAGCTTCCTTTTTATGTTTACAAAATGACCTGAACAAAACCAAAGAAAGACACAACCACAATGCCACTTGCCAGTTTTTTTTTTTTGAACCAGTTTGCAATTTAGTTAGCCCACGAAAGACTCACTTGGCAGTTTACTTTATCAATGAAGATGACCAACAAAATAGTATCCACAACAAATTCCTTTTCTTATAAACTCGATTAACAATTTAACATAAACGTACAATAGAATTATATCATAAAGAACACACAAGATAATGTTTAGTTATGGAACAAACGAATCAAATCACTAGATGTACGTATGCCGATCTAGAATTGAGCTTGGATATGGTCTACAATGTTCTTGTCCACCTGGAAGGCTTTGGCAAGGATATTATCTGAGATGGATTGCTTGGATCCGAAAACCGCATTGGCTATGGTGATCACACCAGGGTTCTGGCTGCTAAGCGCCGCAATGGCTATGGCTTTGTTGTTTCCAATGTTGAACTGAAAGTGTATCAGCCCTTGCGGAAATACAAAGATGTCCCCTTTGTTCAAAACTTTTGAGAACAACTTGTTCTCGGGGTTCGAAGTCACAAAACCAACATAGAGTGAGCCTTCCAACACTGTCAGGATCTCAGTTGCACGAGGGTGAAGGTGCGGTGGGTTTTGACCATAGGGTGCATAATCAACACGAGCCAATGAGACGCCCAGAGTGTTCAGCCCAGCAATCTGTGCGACGTTAACTGCAGTCACAATGGAGCCTTGCTTGTTGCTCGTGTTCCCAGCCATGTGGAGGCCAGAGAAGTAGAAGTCCTCTACCACGGCGGTCTTTGGGTCTTTGCAGGAGAATCCATTGACAAAAACTGCACACATACATATACAGATTTCGGACAGTTAACAACTATGCATTGGCACTAATAAGTAACTAGGAACATTTCACTACACGTATGCATGTGTAGTTAACTAGTTATACATACCTTGAGATGTCCTATCAACGACACAGAAATCCTGGAGCTGGCCTGGCTCAGAGGCAAGGGCACAAGAAGCCGACAAAGCCAACAGGGCAAGCAGGAAGAACTTTGAAGCCATTTGGATTTGAAGGTTGATTCTCGCTAAATCAAGTGTGTTTGATCAGGTAGAGAAGAAGTGATTGTGCTCGTGCTGCACAGTGATGCTTTAGGCTGTGTTCGGTTGAGAGGGATTTGAAGGGGGTTTGACAGGGATTGGAGTGGATTTAATCCCCTACAAGTCAAAACCTCCCCAAATCCCCTCCAATCCTCTTGTGGAGAGGTGTAACCGAACAAGGCCTTAAAGGGTAGGAGGGGAGACCGGTATATATAGGGACATGGAGGAAAATCTTTTGTGTTTGTTTTGTTGAGGTGCATGTGGATATGAAGGAAATGGTCTTCACTAGCTGTCTAATTCCCAAGTGTAAAGCGTGTTCCTGGCCGGCCTTCCTGTGATGGCCAGTTAATAGATCCAACTCTCTCTTTTAATTTCTCTTCGTGGATTGAACAAGTCATATTCGTACTTGTACTAGCTCTCTTGTCTTGTGTCTTGTCTCCACACTTGGGCCAGATGGAACTTGGCGATCCTGCCATCAACCTAATAAAGGCTAAAAGACATTATTAACTTGTAAACACACCTGTAAGATTAACAAACCAGTAATAGAAAACGATTTCCACGCAGGAGCACGGCAGCACGGCCGTGATCCACCGAAAAGCTGTCTATAACATACTACCTACCGCTCTAGGGTTCCCCCTCCCTCCCCCAACCCCCCGGCTCTAGGGTCCCCCCCTACCGCCGTCGCCGACCGCCGGCCGCCCCCCCTCCCCTCTTCTCCCTTCCCCCGGATCCGCTCCGTGCCGCCTCCCCGGGAGGTGGCCAAGGCGGCGCGAGCCCCGCGCCCCCTTCGCCCGCCCTCGCCGCTCCTTCCCTCCCTGCCGCCGCCAACGGGCACCCCCGGCGCTGGCCGGGTGGTGTTGGCGGTGGCGGGGCCAGCCTGTCCCCGCGCGCGCGGCTCCCTGCCCAGGGCATGGGGAGGCGGCGGTGCTCCTTGGCTTGATGACGGCCCGGCGTCCCGGCAACGGTGGTCGGCGGCTCGCGCGGTGGTGGTGCGGCCCCTTGGCGGCGAGATTGCGTGGTGGCGAAGGTTGGCCGGTAGCGCGCCCCCGGCCCAGATCGGGGCCCGCGGGCCCCATCTGGGTCCTAGCGGGCCGGCCCCCGGCGTGGCTTCGTCGTCGTCTGTGTGGTGAGGAGGTGGAGCAGTTCGGACGGGGGGCAGCGACGCCGACGACGTGCCAGCTGCGGCGCGGAGGCGGGAGCTGTCCGGGCCTCTGAGGGCCCGGCCGGGCCTGTGGGGCCACGGGCCCGGTAGGCTCCTGCTTTGGCGTCCGGTCGGCTACCGTCATGGACGGTGGAGGTGGGGCCCTCCAGTATGATGACGGTGTTGCTTCCCTAGTCCCGGCTCCCCTTCTTCGTTGTGCAGGCCATCTTCGCGGTGCCGTGGTGAGACAGCGTGGGAAGCTTCGTGTCTGTGTTGGCGTAGGGTGGTGGTCGGTTTGGTGGCGAGCTCCAGAGTGCCTGAGGTGGAGGATGGGATCGGGAGAAATCCTTGTTGGCTTGGCCGACACCGACGTGGTGGCGCCTGAGGGTACCACCGGACCTTCCTGGAGGGCGTTGGGGATACCTTTCCTCCCTCCTCACCGCGTACCGGGGGAAACCCTTGGCAGCAGCGTTGTCATCGTCGCGTCCCTTCTTGGAGGTGTTGATTGGTACCGGCGCTTCGGAGGCTCGGAGCTTGGGGGACAATTTCCAATGGACGCAGCGGTCGTGAGGCTTCGTCATTTTTGTCGTTCCGCCGTTATCGGCATTTGTTTTTTTCTCTTTTCTTTTCTTTTGTGCGTGATTGTGCTGCTTCCGTCCCAGCACCTATCGTTGGTTGTATCGGATTATTACTTTGTAATACAAAGCGGGGGAAACCCTTTTTCTTAAAAGCTGTCTATCTTGTTTGCACCACTTGACGAGGTTACAGACCTAGGGTAGGGTCATAGGCCTGACCTAAAGGCCCCTCCCAAGGTCACTATCCTAAGAGATCAAAAGACAAGACCTACGGCGGTGGAGACAGTCGACTGAGATGGTCCGAGGTGACACTTCACTTGACTGGCTCACATATCCAGGACGACTCAACTCCACTCGACTGGATCAGGCACACGACTCCCGAAGACTAAACGCCTCTAAGACGGCAACGGTCATATATTTACTCAGAGTAATGAACTCCATAACTACCCTTTAATGCAGGCGTTATCAGTAACGCCCGCCTTAATGTACCTTTAAACCCTTGGTAACGTGGAGCATGGCCGGGGTCTTGGCACACTATATAAGCCACCCCCTCCTCCAGTACAAGGGTTCGCACCTCTGTAACACATACACATATACATCACTCGACCAAGCCTCCGGGCACGAGACGTAGGGCTTTTACTTCCTCCGAGAAGGGCCTGAACTCGAAAAACACTCTGTGTACAACTGCGCCATAGCTAGGACCTTGCCTCTCCATTCCTACCCCCTACCCTCACCGTCAGATCTAGTACCACGACAGTTGGCGCCCACCATGGGGCAGGCGTCTTAGCGACATATTGGTGAAGTTGCAATCCATTCTCCGACCGCTTTCATCATGGTGTCAGGCGGCGTTTTGGCGTCGGGCCGCGAGATCACGCTCGGCGCGCTGATCTTCGTCGCCGACAACTCCGCGTGGCTTCAGGAGGCCCCGCTCGACGTTGAGGCCCTGCCTGCTCGCGGAGCCACTCACTTTCGTGCCGGGGCCGACGGCGTCCTCCTTCTGCAGCCGTCGACCCGATACTCTTCATCCGTCATCCCCTCTGGGCACCGCCGTAAGCGATCCGGTCGCTCGCGGCTCCAGCGGTGGGTAAAACACGCGATGGCTCATCAAACGGCCACCCCGCAAGTCGCGGCCATCGAGCTCGACGGTTACCTCTACGGGTCGGCCGATCAGTCGACCGGACTCGAAGATTCCGTTTCCGAGTGCGGGAGCAGCGACCCCGTGGCGGAAGTACTCATGGTCGATCCGCGCCGTAGCCCGCCGGGTTTTCCTCGTGGGGAGAACGGCGGCAGCGGCGGTGATCGAGCGCACGACAACGACGGGTACGTTCCTCAGCCCCTCACCTCCGAGCAGAGGGCTGAGCTCTGCCGCCGCAACGGAGACGCGCTCTTCACCCCCATCGTGGGGGATTCCCCAGAAGCTTTGGCCCTCGAAGCCACGCACGTGGCCACCTTGGCCGAGCGCGCGCGCCTGGAAAACATCCAACGTTCACTCGACGAACAGGCCCGCCGACTAGCCCCCGAGTCCAGTCGACGGCCGCGGCAATCACGTCAGCGTGAGACTCAGGTGTTCCGCACACCAGTCCAGAACCTCGAAGCCGCGGCTCGTATCGCGGAGTCGATTCAGCCCTCCCAGTCGGAGGCTGGAAGAGGCCTTTAGCAGATCCGAGCTTTGCTCCGAACGGCTGAAAAGCAAAACGCGGCTGTCTCTCAGTCGCGCAATAGGATTCACAGTAGATCGGTGGCTGCAGACACCGTATGGTCGGCCCATAGTCTGAGATCGCCCCTGAGGCGTGAGGAACGTGGTCCGCGGCACGACCGGCACCTAGGTCGGAACGATGACCCACTCGACCGTCGACACGGACCCAACGACCGCCGTCGAGTGCCTACCCCTCCTCCGAGGAGTGGGTCACACTCGCCTCCGTGGCACGTGGGCAGGCGCCTGCGGGACGATGAGCGTAGGATTCCCCCGGATCCCCGGCGGCCCGGCTTCGACGCGAGGTCCATCCTTGTGCAGGGACGGGTCGACTATAACCGGGCGTCCAGGGACGAGTGAGGTGGGGACCAGCCCTCCGGCAGCCGAGCGCCGGCCTCCGGGACCGAGTGCTTCTGCGGCGCAATCAGGGCCGTAGAGATCCCCCCGAACTTCAGGCTGGCGGCCGGAGTGAGCAAATTCATCGGTGAGTCAAAGCCGGACACGTGGCTGGAAGACTACCGAGTGGCCGTGCAGATTGGGGGAGGCAACGACGACGTGGCCATGAAGCACCTCCCCCTGATGCTGGGAGGCTCCGCTCGGGCGTGGCTCAACCAGTTGGCCCCCAGGAGCATATACAGTTGGGAAGAGCTCGCTCGGGTGTTCGTTCGGACCTTCGAAGGCACTTGCAAACGACCTGCCGGGCTCGCCGAGCTTCAGCATTGCACCCAGAAGCCGAGCGAAACTTTGAGAGACTACATTCAGCGGTGGACCACTTTGCATCACACAGTGGAAAACGTCTCCGAGCACCAGGTGGTGTGCGCCTTCAAGGAAGACGTGCACAATCGGGAGTTGAATATGAAGTTCGGGCGAACAGGCGACATGTCCCTGTCACGAATGATGGAAATTGCCAGTCGGTACGCCAATGGTGAGGAGGCCGATCGGCTTCGCAGCGGCAAGAAACCAGTCGGACATGATGACCAGAATCACAATCGGAAGAACAAGCTTAAGGCCGACCCAGCTGCTCAGAGAGAGGCCGCGGTAGTCAACCAAGGGAAGGGCAAAGGAAAGCCCAAAGGCTCCTGGGCCCCCAAGAAAGGAAAGGGTCAGCCTGGAGATGATATGCTCGACCAGCCATGTACCATACACACTAAGAAGGATGACGAGGGAAACTTGGTATACCCCAAGCACACCACTCGACAGTGTCGACTCCTGATCCAGAATTTCCAGAAGGACCAGTCTACTGAGAAAGAGAAGGAATCGGAAGAGTCTGAAGACAAGGAAGGGGACGGAGGATACCCCCGCATCAACTCCACCTTGGTGATTTTCGCGGACGTCGAGAGCAAGAGTCGACTGAAGATCATCAACAGAGAAGTGAACATGGTTGCTCCGGCAACTCCCACGTTCTTGAAATGGTCGAAGACCCCCATCACGTTTGACCAGTCCGATCATCTAGCGCACATCGCCACCCCAGGGCGGCAGGCGTTGGTAGTCGACCCAGTGGTCGAAGGCACTCGACTGACCAAGGTTCTTATGGATGGAGGCAGTGGCTTGAATATCCTGTATGCAGCAACCCTCCGAGATATGGGCATTCCGATGTCCAAGCTAAGGGAAAGTAACATGAGGTTCCATGGGGTAATCCCCGGGAAGAAGGCCGACTCACTTGGTCAGATCTCACTCGACGTCGTCTTTGGTGAATCCAAGAATTTCCGAAAGGAGAAGCTGACGTTCGAAGTGGTGGACTTTAACAGCGCCTATCACGCCATCCTGGGTAGGCCGGCCTACGCCAGGTTCATGGCTCGACCGTGTTACGTCTACCTCAAGGTGAAGATGCCGGGACCCAGCGGTGTCATAACCATCACTGGGAACCGACTAAAAGCGGAAGAATGCTTCCAGAAAGGCTCGAAGATCGCCGACGAGCAGATGGCAGCAGTAGAGATGGAGGAGTACCAGAAGCAAGTGGATCCAGCCGACCTGCTAAGGGCTAAGAAGCCGGCTTCCGAGTCAGCTTTTCAGTCGGCCGGGGACACTAAACCCGTGCACATCCACCCCACCGACCCCAACACAGCGCCGACCCACATCTCCACCACCCTCGATAGCAAATAGGAAGAAGCGCTCATCCAGTTCCTCCGTGAGAACTGGGACATCTTTGCATGGAAACCATCAGACATGCCAGGTGTGCCCAGGGGGCTGGCTGAGCACCATTTGCGAGTCGACCCGAAGGTGAAACCCGTGAAGGAACATCTCCGTCGATCCGCTGCGGAGAAGCGGAAGGCGATTGGCGAAGAGGTGGCTCGACTCCTAGCAGCAGAGTTCGTCCGCGAGATATACCACTCCGAGTGGCTCGCCAACGTCGTCATGGTCCCCAAAAAGGACAAGTCTCTCCGCATGTGCATCGATTTCAAGCACATCAATCGGGCCTGCCCGAAAGATCATTTTCCTCTCCCCCGCATCGATCAGATAGTCGACTCGACTGCGGGATGTGAGCGTTTGTCCTTTCTGGACGCGTATTCCGGATACCATCAGATCCTTCTGTATGGACCCGATGAAATAAAAACAGCCTTCATCACCCCGTTCGGGTGTTTTTGCTATGTCACCATGCCTTTCGGCCTCAAAAATGCCGGCGCCACCTTCATGCGCATGATCCAGAAATGCTTGATAAAGCAAATCAGTCGGAACGTCGAGGCGTACATGGATGACATCGTGGTCAAGTCACGGAAAGGTTCCGACCTACTGATACGTCCAAAACGTATCTATAATTTCTGCTTGCTCCATGCCTCTTTTGTGTGATATTGCTATGATATTTATGCACTTCCATACAATTTTGATCATATTTGGACTAACCTATTAACTCAGTGCACCACAGTGCCAGTTCCTGTTTTCTGCTGTTTTTCTATTTCAGGTTTCCCCCATATTAAAAGTGCTCTAAAAATTCCGGGAAAAATACAGGAAAAATCAGCGTAACGGGAGCTTCGAGAAAAACCAAAGTGGGAACAGAGGGGAGCCAGGGGCAGCCCAGGCGGCCCCACCCCTGGCCGCCCTAGGGGGCGCCTGGGCCCCCCTCTCCACTTCTGGTGACCCCCTTTGGCATATATACTCCTCGCGTCCCGAAACCCTCGAGGACGGAACCCTTTTCTCCAGAAGCAATTCCGATCTCCGCCGCCATCGCCACCAAGTTTCGGGGGACCAGAATTCCTGTGCCGGCATCCTGCCGGGACGGGGAAGTGCCCCCGGATTCATCTCCATCGACGTTGCTTCCTCCCTCCATGATGCGGGAGTAGTTCCTCCTCGGGGCTGAGGTTTCTACCAGTAGCTATGTGGTCAATTCTCTCTCCCATGATGTGATCTTCGTTGTGATCATAGGCTATGTAAATCCAGGGTGATCCCATGATATTTCCCCTTCCTCTATGTATTGAATTGATGTACTCACTTGTCTTTATCTATTATAATCCCCGAGACCAAGGTGACAGCGGTCTATTGGACATGGATTAGAAGAATATTTTCATGAGTGATTTCCTCTTTTGTGTGTTGATTGAAGATTGAGAGTCTCTTGGTGCTTGTCTTTGACTATCCTGGAGATATGTTGTGGTGATTGTGGTACTCTCTTTGGATGGCCGCGGTGACATTGGGAGATCCATAGATTGAGAACTACGAACTTTGAGGTGTGCTTTTGTAGCCCTACATAATTCTCGTCCTCTCTTGACCACAAAGGAATGACCTCCGAGCGCGTCTCCATTGCATGTTTTATGGGAAATATCATGTGATTCGATTATGTTAATGTTGTTGGGAGTTGCCACTAGTGAAAGTATGAAGCCTAGGCCTTGTTTCCACCATTGCAATACCATTTGTGCTCACGTTTACCACTTGTTTGCTTGCTGCACTTGTTATTACAGATTTATATTACTTTGCTTTGCCACTCCTATCATCCATATTTTACCATCTCTTCGCCGAACTAGTGCACCTATACATCTGACAAGTGTATTAGGTGTGTTGGGGACACAAGAGACTTCTTGTATCTTGATTGCAGGGTTGCTTGAAAGGGGTACGTTCAACCTCCACTTCCCTGAGTTCGATAAACCTTGGGTTACTCACTTAAGGGAAATTTGCTGCTGTCCTACAAACCTCTTCTCTTGGAGGCCCAACACTGTCTACAGGAATAGAAGCGTGTAGTAGACATCAAGCTATTTCTGGCGCCGTTGCCGGGGAAGTAAGTGTTTGAAGGTATATCTTTAGATCTTGCAATTAAATCTTTTCGTTTCTTGTTTTTAGTTTCACTAGTTATGTTTATGGAAAACCGCACTCTTAATTCGCTGCTTGGGGAAGGCCGCTTTACCACACCCTTGGTAGAGAAGTCTCCTCCACCTACTGAATGTATCCCGTTCCAAATACCACTTAGGATAATTGAAATAATTAGGAATGATTGTTATGATGGGACAGTCAATCCTAGTATTCATTTGTTGAAACTTACAGAACTTTGTGAGTTGTTTAAGATTTCAGGTTTGACAAGAGATGGAGTCATGAGGAAATTATTTGCCTTGTCACTGAAAGGAAAAGCATTGGAATGGTATAGGCTACTAGATGACTCTCACCTGCTGGATTGGGAAGAGATCCAGTCTCTCTTTTACTCCAAGTTTTATCCTCTTCATGAAGTCCATGAGAATAGGAATTATGTTTATAATTTCTATCCTCATGACGGAGAGAGCATAGCTCAAGCTTGGGGGAGACTGAAAACGTTAATGATAAAATGTCCTAACCATGGGCTCCCCAAAGATATGATTATTACTAATTTCTATGCGAGGCTCTCTCGACAGGATAAAGATTTGCTCGATGCTTCCTCTATGGGTTCTTTCACAAACGAAAAGATTGATGCTAAATGGGAACTCCTTGAAAGAATTCAACGCAACACTGAAGATTGGGAGATCGACAAGGGTAAAGAGTCAGGTATAATTTATGAGTATGATTGCATTAAGTCCTTTGTTGAAACTACAAGTTTTAATAAGTTTAGCGCTAAGTTTGGGCTTGATTCTCAACTCCTTGTTGATTTCCTCAAATCTTTTGCTTCACATCTTAATATGCCTAAGGAGGATTGGATCAAGCATCATGAACCTTTTAAAGAGATTTGCAAAGAAAATGAAATTGTTCATGATGATTGCAACATGCATGATCCAATTCCTAAAAATGAAGTTTTATATAAGCATGTTGATTTTTGTGGAGTGGATAGACCTTGTGAAAGGCCCATGATTGAAGAAGAGAAGTATTGTAAGCAACATAAGCATGAAAGAACAATCACTTGGGTCAAAGATTTAAATAAAATTGCTAGAGAATTGCGTGACCTTTATCCTTTTACTTGTGAACTTTGCTGTATAGAGGGTCACTTTAATTTTCAATGCATGCATTTTCAAAACATAACTGTTAACCAGTTGTGTGATAACATGATCACCCCTGATCTTTATGATGAGCTTATGTTATTTTTGATGTGTGAAGAGTTATCAGAAAAGACTTCTTGGCTAGATGTTAATGCCATAGGAATAAAAAACACTTTGCAAAATTGCCATCTCTATTGTGTTGTTAATTGCCATAAAAATGATTACATAAGTAAGATTAGAAAGGAGGGAACTTTACCAAAGTATAAAAATGTCTCTTATATTTCTGCTAATAAAAAGGAGAGTTTCTCCCAAGTTTCCCCTATTGTTTCTAATGATAAACCAGGATATGTGGAGAAGCTTCATCTCCAACCACTCCCTCCTAAGGTGAAGAAGAAGAAAAATAAGAGGAGGAGGAAGAGGAGCAAGAAGGAAGAAGAATGGGTATCAACCTGGCCTGAGCATATTCCTCCCATCAACTTTTATCCTAACGGTTGTAAGTTTAAAGAAGAAGGTGAAGTTTATTGCCTTAATTATCATCTTGATGATACGTCCGTAGGTACTATTGAAGATGATTTTGATTATGATATGCATGTTACTTATTGTGATTGGGAAAATGATGATAATGCTACTTATGATCTTGAAAATCTTTTTGGTACCAACTCTGAAAGTGATGATATGGAAAGCTGTAAGCTTGGGGATGATAGGATTGCAAATCCTTTACCCACTAGTGATGTGATAATTGATACTTCTTTTGCTAGTAAGAATAAAGACAACATGTTTACAAATATAGTTGCTAGCAATGATAATGCTCTTCTCTACTATGATGATGTTATACCTCCAATCTATAGTGATTATAAAGGTACCTATGACATAAGGAGAAATTATCCTTATGAAACTTATCATAATCATGGAGGGAATTACTCCCTTGTTGAACACCATCTTCCTAATACACAATTAATCTATAGTGTTCAAGTTGTTTATGATAGTCCTACTCCCACTATTACCAATGAGAAAGATTATGCTTATGTGGAGAGTAAGAGTACCTTTTTGCATGTGGATCATGGTAACAATGCTTTATGTGATGCTTATATTGTTGAGTTTATTCGTGATCCCACTGAAAATTATTATGAGAAGGGAACATATGCTTATAGATATTTCAATAATATCAAGTTCCCTCTCTTTATGTTGAAGGTTTTGAAGCTGCACCTGTTTTGTCTTCCTATGCTTATTGCTTTGTGCTTCAATGAATTATTCTATTGCAATATTCCTATGCATAGGAAGCATGTTAGGCTTAAATGTGTTTGGTATTTGCTTCTTGATGCTCTCTTTTGTTCTTCAACTCTTATTCCTACGAGAGCATCATTAAAGTCTTAAGCCTATCTTTATGGCTATAAAGAAAGAGCTCTAGGGAGACAACCCTTGTTATCTTTGCTTTCAGATTGTTCTTTCAGTTTTTAGTGGTCTTGATGTTTGTTACTACTGTAGCAACATCATTGTATCTTTATTTTTCAGCTTTGTGCCAAGTTTAGCCTCCGATTGCAAGAAAGTTCAAAAGTTGTGACGTGCTGTCCAGAAAACAGATTCTGTCCTTGGACAGAAAAATTCGAATAAAATCGCCAGATCATCTTTTTGATCTAATTTTTTTTGAAAGCGTGCTCTATACAATTGGCTTTCGAGCGTCTGTTCTGAGTTTTTTGATTTGAGTTGCAGAAGTGCCCCGAAAAAATTATTTACTACCTGCTGGTCTGTTTTTCATAGATTCTGTCCTGTTTTGCCTTTTGTTCGTTTTGCAAACCTTGAGCTTGCTTTTTCTTTGCAAAAACCTTTTGGCAATCTTGAGAAACAGTAGCTCTTCAAGATTATCCTTATTTCCAGTAGGGAAAAATTATTTTATTGTGGGTACTAACCTCGCTAATCAGATTATGATGAGCTATGTATGAAGGGATTTTTCAAGTGTGCGAGGGAAGATGATAAAAGAAGATTCAGGAGTGTCAACCGCTCAAGCTTGGGGATGCCCCCATGCACCCCCAAGAAATATTCAAGAAGACTCAAGAGTCTAAGCTTGGGGATGCCCCCATGCATCCCCTTCTCCATCAACAATTATCAGTTCGTCTTTCGTTCCACTATAATTATCACTTCATGTGTTATGTGCTATGCTTGGAGCGTCTTGCTCTTTTCTTTTTAGTTTTCTTTAGCTTTGCTCGCTGTTCATAACAAGTTAGAACCCAGCTTTATTTGTGTGGGAGAGAAACACTCTCCACTTCAACCTAGAACACAACATAGAATTTTCATGCTTATCTTTGCTGTGCGTGTTCTTTGTCTTTCCATAGCTGCTGTCATGTTTAGCTCTTAGTTTTCATGCTTTTCTTTTTAAAGAGCTTTTGTTTAGTTGGTTACTGAACTCTCTTGAGTTTTCATGTTTATCTTGTTAAGAGAGTTTGCCTGTTGCACTGAGTTGTGTGCCTTAACTTAAAGTAGGTAATTGAGGTTGCTATTTAATTTTAGTAATAACTTGCAATAGTTTTGAGGTATTGCCATGAGTAATGTCTGAACTTTTGGTGTTAAGAGCTTTAGCCTATTAGTGATAGATGTCGTATTTTGGGCAATCCGTGTTTATTTTCGAAAACCTACAAATAGTTGAGAACTTTAGCTACTAAATGGATCACTAACCTTTGGAGGGATCGAATATTAGAGTACACTCACGTACCATGAGCCGAGGATGCGCAAGGATAACCAAACCCCCATACACTCCTCCTCGGGGTACTTGTCTCTTTGTGAACCTCCTAATTAGATTGAGAGTTACCGATAATAAGTGCATGAGTTCTTCGGACTAATGTGAGTATTCGAAAGTTGACACTTCCACCTAGCCATATTTTTCTAGCCTCTTCGGTACCGTGCATTGCCCTTTCTCACCTCGAGAGTTGGCGCATACTTTGCCGGTGCATCCAAATCCTTGGCACGATACGCTCTGTCATCATAAGCCTCATTATATCCTTCCTCAAAACAGCCACCATACCTACCTATCAAGGCATTTCCATAGCCTTTCCGAGATACATTACCATGCAACATCCATCTTCTCATGACTTGATCTTCATGTCATACATGCTTTTTGCTTGATCGATGAGCCGCATGCTAGTTGGGACTTGCCCTAATCATTGCTACATGATGCGCTAGTATCATTGCATATCCTGCTACACTGGCAGATGCATACATTTGCATACATCATGATAGTTTCATTTTCTTTATGTTGAGTACTTTTGTAAAGTGTGAAAGATCTTCTATACTTCTTGTAATTTGTAGAGTGTTTCCCCTAAAAGTGAGGAAAAGATCCCAAAGAGGACAAAATCAAAAGATCCCAATGAGGACAAATGAGAGTTAAATAGAAAGAGCCATTGAGGCCACAAAAAATAAAAAAAAGAGAAAAAAGAGAAAAAGAAATAAAAAGAGAGAAGGGGGCACACTACTATTCCTTTTGAGAGATCAACACTCGTACTCCATCTTATACCTTGTACTCCATAGAGATTATCATTCATGCATATAGCTATGTGGGGACCTTCACACTACAGAACTTGGCTTGTATATTCCAATGATGAGCCTCCTCAAAAGAGCTCTAGGTTTTCTTGAGCAAGCAAAGTTGGATGCACCCCCACTAGTTCCATTGGAGAGCTTACCTTAGCTCATATGTGCATCCGTTGCATGGCAATCCCTACTCCTCACATCATATCTATCATTTGGCTTTCTCTCGCCGATGATTGTCCTCATTGATGTGAGCCTTTCACACCTTTTTTGTCTTCCCCCTCTATCATTTTTCTCTCTTTGCCATCCTAAGTGTCGACTTTTTTGCTTATGCTCATCCATTGCATGAGTGCTCAAAATATCGAAAGGGAGTGGATCATTTTGACTTGTACCTGGCTGACGGTCTGGGGATGAGTCAAGATAAGATTCCAAAGAAGACCAAGTGTGAAACTTTAGTAGATTAAGTTCTCAACAATACAAAAACTATGTTTTACTCTCTCATATATCCCTATCCCCTTTCTTGCACGCAAACACCATTTGGAGACATTCGAGTCACGGACAGCGAGAGCTCTTGCAGCTTTATGTTCTTATGTTGCTTGTTACAATGCTAATATAGACTCTTGCTTGTTATGACTTGAATTGAATTACATGCCTTGACTGCTTTACTTAAAAGTTCTTA
Source organism: Secale cereale (assembly GCA_902687465.1). Classification (NCBI taxonomy): domain Eukaryota; kingdom Viridiplantae; phylum Streptophyta; class Magnoliopsida; order Poales; family Poaceae; genus Secale; species Secale cereale. The sequence continues at coordinate 43,345,699 of LR738709.1, read as the reverse complement.
TATGGTTAATAGCATGTCACCACAGAAATTATGCTTGTTATCATTTACCTACTCGAGGACGAGCATGAATTAAACTTGGGGATGTTGATACGTCCAAAACGTATCTATAATTTCTGCTTGCTCCATGCCTCTTTTGTGTGATATTGCTATGATATTAATGCACTTCCATACACTTTTGATCATATTTGGACTAACCTATTAAATCAGTGCACCACAGTGCCAGTTCCTGTTTTCTGCTGTTTTTCTATTTCAGGTTTCCCCCATATTAAAAGTGCTCTAGAAATTCCGGGAAAAATACAGGAAAAATCAGCGTAACGGGAGCTTCGAGAAAAACCAAAGTGGGGCCAGAGGGGAGCCAGGGGCAGCCCAGGCGGTCAGCCCAGGCGGCCCCACCCCTGGCCGCCCTAGGGGGGGGCGCCTAGGCCCCCCTCTCCGCTTCTTGTTACCCCCTTTGGCATATATACTCCTCGCGTCCCGAAACCCTCGAGGACGGAACCCTTTTCTCCAGAAGAAATTCCGATCTCCGCCGCCATCGCCACCAAGTTTCGGGGGACCAGAACTCCTGTGCCGGCATCCTGCCGGGACGGGGAAGTGCCCCCGGATTCATCTCCATCGATGTTGCTTCCTCCCTCCATGATGCGGGAGTAGTTCCTCCTCGGGGCTGAGGTTTCTACCAGTAGCTATGTGGTCAATTCTCTCTCCCATGATGTGATCTTCGTTGTGATCATAGGCTATGTAAATCCAGGGTGATCACATGATATTTCCCCTTCCTCTATGTATTGAATTGATGTACTCACTTGTCTTTATCTAGTATAATCCCCGAGACCAAGGTGACAGCGGTCTATTGGACATGGATTAGAAGAATATTTTCATGAGTGATTTCCTCTTTTGTGTGTTGATTGAAGATTGAGAGCCTCTTGGTGCTTGTCTTTGACTATCCTGGAGATATGTTGTGGTGATTGTGGTACTCTCTTTGGATGGCCGCGGTGACATTGGGAAATCCATAGATTGAGAACTACGAACTTTGAGGTGTGCTTTTGTAGCCCTACATAATTCTCGTCCTCTCTTGACCACAATGAAATGACCTCCGAGCGCGTCTCCGTTGCATGTTTTATGGGAAATATCATGTGATTCGATTATGTTAATGTTGTTGGGAGTTGCCACTAGTGAAAGTATGAAGCCTAGGCCTTGTTTCCACCATTGCAATACCATTTGTGCTCACGTTTACCACTTGTTTGCTTGCTGCACTTTTTATTACATATTTATATTACTTTGCTTTGCCACTCCTATCATCCATATTTTACCATCTCTTCGCCGAACTAGTGCACCTATACATCTGACAAGTGTATTAGGTGTGTTGGGGACACAAGAGACTTCTTGTATCTTGATTGCAGGGTTGCTTGAAAGGGGTACGTTCAACCTCCACTTCCCTGAGTTCGATAAACCTTGGGTTACTGATGGCTTCTCCCCCCTCGTTGGTTACCCCAAGTGGAAGGTTTGAGATGCAGTGTAGCGGAAGTTTTCCCTTGGCAAAGATACCAAGGATCGATTTCCCTGAGACTCCCAGTTTCAACAAGAAGGTGTCAACTGCTAACGGCGCCAGATATTAGCAATCAACGTGGACCTGCACATAGATACAAATAACTTTGCTCCCAATGAGTACAGAGAGGTTGTCAATCCCTCCGGCCTTGTAGTTTACAAAGGATCAAACGCAAGTGATAATAGTGATAGGAAATGCTGCAAATAGTAAGTAAAAAGCGGAAAGTAAATAGCGGATGTGATCAATGATGGTAATACGGACCGGGGTCCCATGATGTTCACTAGTGATGTCTCTCTCCCAAAAGACGATAAAACAGCTATGTGAGGTGAATGAATTACAGCTGGGCAATTGACAGAATTATGTGCGCAAACCAATGCTAACTATGTTACAAGAAAGGTAGAGGTTCAAAGCATGGGCGGTACGCCAAGGCAAGTAGACCGAAATCCATCTGCATCTACTACTAATCATCCACCTTGAGATATCTATCCAGAACATCTCGCTGGTATTAAGTTGCGAGTCCCACCCATAGTGTAAACTCAAAGCAACAGACAACTGCATTAAAAGAACTTTGCGTAAAGTAAACAATCCTTGCACCCGCGGGCACAAGCACCGTTGTTTTCCCCCTTGTGGCAACAACACATCCCCTAGACTCATGTTTCTGTCACTCAAGCTAGTCATCGAGGGGCATGAACCCACAATCAAGCATAAGGTTCCCTCTTGGAGTCACTACCTACTACTTGGCCAAAGCAATAAATAAGAACGGAGAACATGCAAGAATTACTTACGAACATAAATATAAAAGAGGTAGATCAAATATATTACTCAAACACAATCTGAACATAATCTCACAATCCATCGGATCCTAGCAAACTCAACATAGCAACAACATAAGGATTACATATGTGCCTCGATCATGTAGGGCAGCTCACGAGGACTAATTAGTGAAGCACAAGAAGGGGAGGAGAACATCACATAGCTACTGGTCATGGACCCATGGTCCAAGGGAGACTACTCAAAACTCATCCGGGAGGCGTCCATGGTGGTGGAGAGGCTCCCGGTGGTGATCCTCCCCTCCGGCAGGGTGCCGGGAAGAGTTCTCCTGGTGCTCCCGATCTTGGAAGCGCGGCGGCGGCGGAACAGAGATGAGATCGCGAAAAAGGGTTCCCGTCTCGAGGGTTTCGGGACACGATATAAATATATGCCAAAGGGGGGCATCAGCGGAGGCCTGGGGGGCCCAGGCGCCCCCCCCGGCGCGGCCAGGAGGGGGGCCGCGCCACCAGGGTGCCTGGAGCCCTGGTGGCCCCCCTCCGGCTCTACTTCGGGTGCCGGGAAGCTTCTGGAACGCTGATTTTTTATATAATTTTTCCGGGATTTTTCTGGCAGTTCTCGTAATGGGAAAACCTGAAATACAAAAACAGCAGAAAACAGAAACTGGCACTGGGGTGCACTGAGTTAATAGGTTAGTCAAAATATGATCAAAAGTGTATGGAAGTGTATAAATATCATAGCAATATCACCCAAAAGAGGCATGGAGCAAGCAGAAATTATAGATACGTTTTGGACGTATCAGTTACTCACTTAAGGGAAATTTGCTGCTGTCCTACAAACCTCTGCTCTTGGAGGCCCAACACTGTCTACAGGAATAGAAGCGTGTAGTAGACATCACCTACTGATTGACCTTGCTGAGACATTCGTGAACCTCAGAAGTTACGATATCAAGCTCAACCCGTCAAAGTGTACATTCGGAGTCCCTGGTGGCAAGCTGCTCGGTTTTCTCTTTTCCGAATGGGGAATCGACGCCAACCCAGAGAAAGTCGGCGCCATCCTCCGAATGAAACGCCCCGAGCGTATACAATGGAGCGTATCACCTCCACAACGTCGCTAATAAGAAAGACAAACCTCGTTCGTGAAACGCGGACCTGCTCCGCCGCTTCTACACTTGAAACACTCGAACAGTCGAGTTGTAATAAAGATTTTCCGGTTTATTTCAAAGACAAGTTTGCAACGATCCCTTAATGATTGTTGGTTTCTAAGATTCTGGTCTTCAAAATCCCCCAGTGGGTGCTTAGCCGCGAACCCGATTCGCCTAAGTTTCAAAAACCACTCCGAGTGACGAGCAACCCTCTCACTTGGGGGCTTAGCCGTGAACCCGATTCGCCAAAGTTACGAAAAACCACTCCGAGTGAAGAGCAACCCTCTCACTCGGGGGCTTAGCCGCGAACCCGATTCGCCTAAGTTAGAAACAACCACTCCGAGTGAAGGACAACCCTCTCACTCGGGGGCTTAGCTGCGGTCCTCCGAGCTGCGTCATAAGTATAACGTGGCTCTGTCTTCCATGCTCCGCCACAAATACAACGTAGCTTGGAATTGCCTAAATTACAAACAACCACTCCGAGTGAAGAGCGACCCTCTCACTCGGGGGCTTAGCTGCGGTCCTCCGAGCTGCGTCATAAGTATAACTTGGCTCTCTCTTCCGAGCTCCGCCACAAATACAACGCAGCTTGGAATCGCCTAAGTTACGTAGACCGCTCCGAGTGAAGAGCAACCCTCTCACTCGGGGGCTTAGCTGCGGTCCTCTGAGCTCCACCGCAAGCACAGTGTTGCTGTCAAGATGTCGACTCAGAATCCAAATGATTAAAGAGAGTCGGAAGCAAAGCAAGCAAACGCGAAAGGAACCAGATCCGGATAAAAGCCCTGCAAGATTCGGGCAAAAGTACCTGGGTCATGAGCCCACAAGAGTTTAACGGTTACAGGATCACTCGGCATTCCGAGGCAAATTGAATCAAAGTATCAAAGTTCATTCACTCCTCAGGAGGAGGCGGACTCGCAGGTGCGACAAACTCGTCCAGGTCGATCCCATCGGCGATACAGGTGGCAGCTTCCAAGAAAGTCTCCATGAAAGACTGGAACTGGAGCTCCTTCGTATTGGCGACCTTGAGCGCCGCGAGCCTTCTCTCCTTTACTTCCTTGCAGTGCACACAGACCAAGGATAGCGCCGCGTCAGCTCCGCAACGGGCAGATGACTTCTTCCACTCCTACACTCGACCAGGGATCTCATTGAGTCGAGTCATCAGAGACTCGAGGTCGTTCTCCTGCACGACTCCCCTCCAGAGTGCGGCGTCGATCCGAGCCATCACTGCTTTCAGCCGACCCAGGTAGCCTATGGCAGCAGTAAGGCGGGACTCCAGCCTCAAGATATTCATGGCAGCTTCGTCCTTGACAATGGAACTGCCTTTGGTCAAGACCGGGTTCAACCTGCCCAGTCTCTTCTTCAAAGTTGCGGCAGAATTCTACATGACAAGGAACGCGTCGAGTCAGCAAGCAAATTACGGGTCGACCAATCCAATTAAGTCCGAGCAAAAGAAATATACCTTCAAGCACGAGATACCACTTCTTGGTAAGGTCGTTCAGATAAGCTTCCAGATCTTTCTTCTTCTGGAAGAGGCCCTCATATTTCTCGTTCAGGGCGTTCTTAGCGCCCTTCAGCCGAGTAACTTCTTGGTTGGCCGCGTCGAGAGAACCCTTCAACCTGATGATCTCCGCCTCGAGCGTGCCAACAGAAGCCAGCTTCTGCTGCGCCAGTTCAATTTTCTCCCGAGCCTTCTGCTGCGCCGCCGCCAAGTCGAGGTCTTTCTGCTCCAAGGCCGCCTTCAGTTGATCTACAAGAGACATCACTAGACAAATGAACATGAGGGTACACATGACATACTTATCGAAGGTCAGTCGACGAGTTGCTCGCGTCAATTACCAGCTGCTTCGTCCTGAGTCTTCTTCAAGTGGTCCCGAGCTAGCTGCAAGTCGAGATTGAGCTAGACCTGCTTCTTCTCAAGATCCGCAAATTTGGCTCCGAACTCACAAGATCTCTGCATCAACACAACAAATCAGAATTCTAAGACTACAGTCGAGTCAAACACTCAACCACAGTCTCAGGGACTACACCCAGTGGGTGCACTGAGCGTGCCCCCACTGGTTCTCGCCCGGCCAAGATCAGTCTGGCCCGAGCTCAAAAAAGGTTCTATTATCAGACCACGGCCGACTACCAGCAGTCGACCACGGTCTCGGGGGCTACACCCAGTGGGTGCACTGAGCGTGCCCCCACTGGTTCTCGCTCGGCCAAGATTAGTCTGGCCCGAGCTCAAGAGAAGTTCAAAGCAAACAAGAAATTCTAAAGACCACAGTCGACCGACGACCTCAGTCGACCATGGCCTCGGGGACTACACCCACTGGGCGCACTGAGCATGCCCCCAGTAGTACTATCGGACGACCTTCAAACGCTAAAAGCTACAAGGCAAGACACCCAGTGGTTTTGGCATCATCTTACGAACAAAGCAGTAGATTTCTCAAACTGAAGACTACACCAACACGGCAAATCAATCAGTCGGAAGAAGCAAACCTGGACATTGGTCTGGTACGTCTCCAACGTATCTATAATTATTGATTGTTCCATGCTATTTTTTATGAAGTATTGGATGTTTAATGGGCTTTATCATACACTTTTATATCATTTTTGGGACTAACCTACTAACCCAAAGGCCCAGTCCAGATTGCTGTTTTTTTTCCTATTTCAGGGTTCTGCAGAAAAGGAATATCAAACGGAGTCCAAACGGAATGAAACCTTCACGATAGATATTTTTGGAGGAAATCACACACGAAAGACTTCGGGGCCAAGCCAGGAGACAGAAGGGCCACCCTCGAGGGTGGGGGGCGCGCCCCCTGCCTCGAGGGCAGCCCCGGTGGCCCCTGGTGCCCCTTTTCTTCCTATATATACCTACGTACCCTAGAAACTTGAACAACAGAGAGAAAACCCTAATTCCACCGCCGTAGCTGCTGTTCCCGTGGAGATCCCATCTTGGAGGCTGTTCCGGGAGGGGGATCTATCACAGAGGCCTTCATCATCATCATCATCGCCCTCACCATGAGTTATGAGTAGTTTACCACAGACCTTCGGGTCCATAGCTAGTATCTAGATGGCTTCTTCTCTCTCGGGATCTCAATACAAAGTTCTCCTCGGTCTTCGAGGAGATATATTCGATGTAATCTCTTTTTGCGGTGTGTTTGTCGAGATCCGATGAATTGTGAGTTTATGATCAAGGTTATCTATGAAAGATATTTGGTTCTTCTCTGAACTTTTTGTGTGTGCTCATAATATCCTTGCAAGTCTCTTCGAATTATTGGTTTGGTTTGGCCTACTAGATCTATAGTTATTGCAATGGGAGAAGTGCTTGGCTTTGGGTTCAATCTTGCGGTGTCCTTTCCCAGTGACAATAGGGGCAACAAGGCACTGATACGTCAAAAACGTATCTATAATTTCTGCTTGCTCCATGCTTCTTTTGTGTGATATTGCTATGATATTGATGCACTTCCATACAGTTTTGATCATATTTGGACTAACCTATTAACTCAGTGCACCACAATGCCAGTTCCTGTTTTCTGCTATTTTTCTATTTCAGGTTTCCCCCATATTAAAAGTGCTCCAAAAATTCCAGGAAAAATATAGGAAATATCAGCGTACAGGAAGCTTCGCGAAGAACCAAAGATGGACCAGAGGGGAGCCAGGGGAGGCCTAGGCGGCTACCTGGCGCGGCCCCACCCCTGGCCGCGCTTGGGGGGCGCCTGGGGCCCCTGCTCCGCCTTTGGCTGCCCCCCTTCGTGATGGGGAACGTAGTATTTTAAAATTTTCCTACGATCATGCAAGATCTATCTACCAGATGCATAGCAACGAGAGGGAAGAGTGTGTCTACGTACCCTCGTAGACCGGGAGCGGAAGCGTCGAGTGACGCGGTTGATGTTGTCGAACTTCTTCGCGATCCAACCGATCAAGCACCGAACGTACGGCACCTCCGCGTTCAGCACACGTTCAGCTTGATGACGTCCCATGAGCTCTTGATCCAGTTGAGCTTCACGGGAGAGTTTCGTCAACACGACGGCGTGGTGACGGATATGATGTGTTCACCGGCGCAGGGCTTCGCCTAAGCTCCGCGACGGTATGACCGAGGTGTGATTCTGTGGAGGGGGGCACCGCACACGGCTAAAACAATTCAACTTGTGTGTCTTTGGGTGCCCCCTGCCCCCGTATATAAAGGAGCAAGGGAGGGAGGCTGGCCGGCCCTTCCTGGTGCGGCTAGGGAGTGGACTCCTACTAGGAATAGGATTGCAATCCTATTCCTAGTAGGATTCACCAAAAGAAGGAAGAGGGAAAGGAATAGGAGAGGTGGCGCCCCCTCCAATCCTAGTCCAACTAGGAACCCTAGGTGGGGGCGCCGGCCAGCCCTATGGGATGCCTCTCTCTTTCCCTTTAGGCCCACTATGGACCATCCCCTCTCGTAGGGGGTTCCGGTAACCCCCTCCGGCATTCCCGATAAATCCGAAACTTTTCCGGAACACTTCCGGTGTCCGTATATAGTCGTCCAATATATCAATCTTTATGTCTCGGACATTCCGAGACTCCTCGTCATGTCCGTGATCTCATCCGGGACTCCGAACTACCTTCGGTACATCAATACTCATAAACTCATAATACCGATCCTCATCAAACGTTAAGCGTGCGGACCCTACGGGTTCGAGAACTATGTAGACATGACCGAGACTCATCTCCGGTCAATAACCAATAGCGGAACCTGGATGTTCATATTGGCTCCAACATATTCTACGAAGATCTTTTATCGGTCAGAACCGCATAACAACATACGTTGTTCCTTTTGTCAAACGGTATGTTACTTGCCCGAGATTCGATCGTCGGTATCTCTACACCTAGTTCAATCTCGTTACCGGCAAGTCTCTTTACTCGTTCCGCAACACATCATCTCGTGACTAACTCATTAGTCTTTTGCTTGTAAGGCTTATTGTGATGTGTGTTACCGAGAGGGCCCAGAGATACCTCTCCGACACTCGGAGTGACAAATCCTATTCTTGATCTATACCAACACCACGAATACTTTTGGAGACACCTGTAGAGCATCTTTATGATCACCCAGTTACGTTGTGACGTTTGATAGCACACAAGGTGTTCCTACGGTATTCGGGAGTTGCATAATCTCATAGTCATAGGAACATGTATAAGTCATGAAGAAAGCAATAGCAGTTAAACTAAACGATCATAGTGCTATGCTAACGGATGGGTCTTGTCCATCACATCATTCTCCTAATGATGTGATCCCGTTGATCAAATGACAACTCATGTCTATGGCTAGGAAACATAACCATCTTTGATCAATGAGCTAGTCTAGTAGAGGCATACTAGGGACATACTGTTTTGTCTATGTATTCACACATGTACTAAGTTTTCGGTTAATGCAATTCTAGCATGAATAAAAGACATTTATCATGATATAAGGAAATATAAATAACAACTTTATTATTGCCTCTAGGGCATATTTCCTTCAGTCTCCCACTTGCACTAGAGTCAATAATCTAGCTCTCATCGCCATGTGATTTAATACTGATAGTTCACATCGTTATGTGAATAACACCCATAGTTCACATCGCCATGTGACCAACACCCAAAGGGTTTACTAGAGTCAATAATCTAGTTCACATCGCTATGTGATTAATACCCAAGAGTAATAAGGTGTGATCATGTTTTTGCTTGTGAGAGAAGTTTAGTTAACGGGTCTGTCACATTCAGATCCGTATGTATTTCGCAAATTTCTATGTCTACAATGCTCTGCATAAAGCTACTCTAGCTAATTGCTCCCACTTTCAATATGCATCCAGATTGATACTTAGAGTCATCTGAATTTAGTGTCAAAGTTTGCATCGGCGTAACCCTTTACGACGAACTCTTTATCACCTCCATAATCGAGAAACATTTCCTTAGTCATCCAGTTACTAAGGATAATTTTGACCGCTGTACAATGATCTACTCCTGGATCACTATTGTACCCTCTTGACAAACTCATGGCACGGTACACAACATGTTTGGTACACAGCATGGCATAATTTATAGAACCTATGGCTGAGGCATAGGGAATGACTTTCATTCTCTCTGTATTTTCTGTGGTGGTCTGGCTTTGAGTCTTACTCAACTTCACACCTTACAAGTCAGGCAAGAATTTCTTCTTTGACTGATCCATTTTGAACTATTTCAAAATCTTATCAAGGTATGTACTTATTGAAAGTCTTATCAAGCGTCTTGATCTATCTCTATAGATCTTGATGCCCAATATGTAAGCAGCTTCACCAAGGTCTTTCTTTGAAAAACTCCTTTCAAACACTCCTTTATGCTTTCCAGAAAATTCTACATCATTTCCGATCGACAATATGTCATTCACATATACTTATCAGAAAGGTTGTAGTGCTCCCACTCACTTCTTGTAAATACAGGCTTCACCGTAAGTCTGTATAAATCTATATGCTTTGATCAACTTATCAAAGCGTATATTCCAACTCCGAGATGCTTGCACCAGTCCATAGATGGATCGCTGGAGCTTGCACATTTTGTTAGCACCTTTAGGATTGACAAAACCTTCGGGTTGCATCATATGCAATTTTTCTTTAATAAATTCATTAAAGAATGCAGTTTTGTTATCCATTTGCCAGATTTCATAAAATGTGTGTAATGCCCAGGATGGGACTATACCTCCTACGTGTCGAGGCACGACTTAAAGGTATAAGCCCATCCTAGAATGATCTCAAGTTTGGTATCTTTGCACAACTCATGTAAAAGAGGGATTTAAAATGCAAAAGAGGAGATAGTTGGCTTACACTCGCCACTTCACACAATACATTACATAAGCAAAACATCATTCAGAACATCACAACCCGACTACGGGTGAAGATCCAAAAGAAGGATACCAAACAACAACATAAAGCCATAGGTCAGGATCGAATCCTAGTAGAAACCACTACTGACTATCGAAACGTCTCAAACAAACAGTCAAACTCTTCATCGAGCTCCCGATGAAGTACTTGAACCAGCTCCTGCATCTTAATCGGCTGAACCTGCATCTGGTGTGGTGAAGTAACTGTGAGCCACAGAGGACTCAGCAATCCCGTTCCCGGGTAACAAGACTATTCAAGCCTTGGGTGAGGACAAGGCTGAAGAAAGAACGAGAGGTGAAGGAACAAACAAGAGTCTGCAGCAGCAACTAGCACTAACTTACGTAAAAGAGAGCGAGAAGAGAAGTGCATCGGTCGAAAGATGATCACGAAGTGATCCTAGCTAAAGCCGGTCAAACATAACCCCACCGTGTTCAACTCCCGAATCCCTATTCGGAAATTGACAGTCACGGTACACACGCTGGTAGTGTATTGAAACATTGTGTCAAGTTATCTACAACCGGAATTAACAAGCTCCCATCTGCCACATAACCGCGGGCACGGCTTTCGAAAGTTCAAACCCTGCAGGGGTGTTCCAACTTGGCCCATCACAAGCCCACGATCCGCGGAGTCGCAACTCCATAGTTGGGAAGACCCGAGTATTCTCGGAATCCCGTGCTCAAGTTAAACCGAACTAAGGTAAGGCTAATCCAGCAAATCCTCCCGGCGTGTCGACACCCTGATAGTAGCCGCGCGTATCTAAGTCTCAGGACACGACCGGATGGGCGATTCTATGGGTGGATACCAAATACCTCGGGTTGCCCCAAGGCGGCCCCGCAGAACCCCCGTTTGGGACCAACACCATCAGCGCTGGCCCCCCCTGCTATGTAGAAAAGAATCTCCAAGGAGCGTCCCCCTTATGCAAATTTAATTAATTAATTAAGTTGTTATTATGAGGCAAATAGTACCAAATGTTGGGACTTGCTGGAAAAGACTTAGTGCTTAGCGGTTTATCAAGGGGGTCCCATACACCCCAACCGTGTTAGGAACGCATAATCAAGGAACATAACACCGGTTTATACGGTTCCTAACGGCAAGAGTGGAACAAAACACCAAGCAAAAGGCTTAGCCTTCCACCCTGCCAGTATATAGATGATTTCATTTTAAGCATTTATATAGTGTGATATAACCCAACCAAACTTCAACATGAAGCAAGCATCTTCAATCTTCACCTGCAACTAACAATGCTATAAGAGGGGCTGAGCGAAGCGTACTTAGCCAAGCAACGGTTTGCATAGGTAGGTTGGTTAAACATGGCGATGGTTACAAGTAGGAGGCTGACAAGAAAGACATGGGCATCGAGGCAAAACTATAGAGCGGATCTACTAGCAATAGGCAAAGATAGTAATGGTATCCGGGTTCGGTCATCTTGCCTGGAATTCCACAGAGGAGAAGAACGGATCCAAGAAGAAGACGGAGCAACAGACGAGCGGATCCTCACAACTCCGGAACGAAACCGAAGCTAACAAAAGAAGCAACCGGAAAGAAAGAAACAACACGGTAAACACGCAAACATAAACATGGCATACGATGCACAAACAAGTATGATGCATGTCCGGTTTAAATATGCATGGCATGGCAAAGTGCACAAACAAAACTACAAGTTAAGTGGAGCTCAATATGCAACGAGTTGCATATTGACGAAACACCACATATTAATTATTTAGTTGACTCTCATTAAATTACAAGACAAGATTAATTGTTTTTAACATGGCAAGAGGTGAAGCATAATAAAACTACACTATTAAGACATTTTAAATGGGGCCGGAAAAATAACAACAACATATCCGGAAAATCCCCATGAGCATGTTTAATAATTATAAAGCAACAACAATTCACATTCTCATGTTGTTATATGATGCGGATGACATGATCAAGTTTATGCAAGTTTTATTAAAAGGTTGACAAGAGAGATATGAAGCATTGCCACCGTGGTGGAATGAAAGGGTGCCACGACAACGATCCGAAAATGATGCAACGGCATCATATCGGTTCCGGTATCTCGTTGAGAGACCGGTGCAAAAGGTGACGAAGCGAGTCAAACGAGATGAAAGGTGGGGCGATCCCGTTACCGGGTTCCCACGAGTCGGTGACGAGGCAACCGAGGAACAACAAAAGGGACGAAACGGACACGGAGCACACACGGGAGACATTTCATACAACACAAACAAGCATCACACGGGTCACGTCCCGGGGTTATACCTTCGAAACACTCGTTTCGGGACGGTTCGAGTTCGTAGTGGAAGTAGCCGTAGTAGTGGAAGTAGTGGTACACGGCCGAAGAGGAAGAAGTCGTTCCGCAACTCGTAGAGGAAGTAGTTGTTCCGTTCGTCTTGGCGGTTCCACGACGGCGGTAGTTGTTCACGGTCATCGGTAGTCGTTCGGGTCGTCGTGGTACTTGTCGGGGCCGTCTTGGCAACGTAGTTGTACACGTGGCCGTCGTGGGAAGTAGTGGAACTTGGTCGTTTTCCGGGCGTCGGTAGTCGTACACGGGGCGTTTCCGTTTCCGAAGAGGTACTTGTCGCGTCCGCCGTATCGACGTGTAGGGGTACTTGGTCGTGTCATGTAGAGGTACTTGCGCGTCGTGTAGTTGTTCACATCTCCAAAAGAGTACACGGGTCTCCTGTCCAAACATTACAGCACGGCAACAAAACAAAAACAAAAACAAACTACAGCAGCAGGACAAGGGGCTGCACGAGGCCACGGCAGCAGCACGCGAGGCGACGGCCGCGGGAGGTGACACGGCCCGGGGCGGAGGGGCTCTGCCGCGAGGCGAAGCGAGGCGCCCGGCGCTCGTCTTCTGGAGGTCCTGGCGCGGACGGAGGAACGCTGGAGTCGCGGAGGAGGGAGCCTCGGAGCTGCTGGTGAAGGGCCGCACGGGGAAGGCCCTGGCCGGCGTCGGGGAGATGGGGCGCTGGAGGACGGGGCCGCGGCGCTGCCTTGACGGAACCGGAGGAGGGAACCGCGCCGGGCTGCGGAGGAGGCGAGGACGGAGAGGAGGGACGAGCTGGGGCGAGCTCCTGTGGCGCCGCACGGGAGCCGGTCGCGGCACTGGGACTCGGCGTGGGAGGAGGCGAAGGGCGCCGGAGGTCGCGGCTGGAGGACCTCGCGGCCCTGGTGCGTCGGGGTGCTCGGGGCCTCGGTCTTGGGCGCGAGGAGACGAGAGAACTTGGCCGGCCCTGGCTGCGGCTGGTGCGAGCCGGTGGCGCGGCGCACGGGCCTGACCGAGAAGTGATGCGGGGCGCGCAAGGAGCGGCGCGGGAGGTCGAAGGGGAAACGGCAGAGGGGCGAAGGAACGGGACGAGGGGACTGGTCGGCTGCGAGAGAGAGAGGGTTCGAGGGGAGAGGAAACTGGCGGCGCTTGCGGGAGAGGGAGGGAGCGATGCGAGGCTGAGGGAAAATTAGGGTTCGGTCGGGCTGGACTGACCTGATGGGCCAGTGGGCCAGGAGGTGGGGAGAGGCCTGGCCAGAGTGGCTGGGCTCCCAAGGGAGAAGGAGGAGAGGAATGGGCCTGCGGCTGCTCTGCTGAAGTTTTTCTTAGCAGAAAATAAAAGAGAAGAAGGAAAAGAGGAGGGGAGTTAGGGAAAAGGGCACATGGAATTATATTTTTCTCGGGCTCATAAAAAAGTACGACCGGAGAAAAATAAGAAAGGCATGATTGGAAAATAATTCAAACATAATTGAATATAATTCAAATAGGTTTGAACTACGACGAGATTATTGAAGTGTCCAAAAATGTTCGAATTTTTGGAGGAACCTCGAAACAACGGAAAAGAATTAAGACAAGGTTTAGAAGTAGAAACTCGAAGTGGAATAAACATGGGGAATTTGCAAGTGTGTTATGTTGATTCCGAAGCAATGGAATATTATTATTAATATAGCTCCATAAATATTAGGAGGCTCTTATATGTTATAAAGAGAAGTCATCTTCCCTCGACTTAAATGGACCGAAGGTCCACACGAATTATTGGTTGAGATGCAAAAATAAATATGACATGATGGCATGATGACATGATGCAATGCAAAAATAAATAACACAAGCACAAAGAACCACACGGGCAACCCTGAACATCCGGAATCTTCTGGAAGCTTCTGGAATCTTCTGGGACGTCGGTCTCGGGCGTCACAACTCTCCCACACTAACAGAGGATCTCGACCCGAGATCCTAGAGATATCACCGGGTAAAAACGGAAGAGGAAGAGGTAAAACAAAGTTGCTTCTTTGACAGACGAGTGAAAACCAAGAACCTTGAGAGGTTGAACAACTTGAAAGAAGAATACAACAAAGATGAACGAATATGAAACTCCGTTAGAAAAGAGGAACAAGGAACACTATGAGAACCTTGTAGGTTGAAAGACATTAAACAAGAGCCACGGACCAAAAGAATATGAAACTGCAAGGGTATAACCAAGGAAGAAGAATGACAGAATTTGGACAGCACTCCGACTGAAAATGGAAGGAATTAACAAGAACTAGAGGAGATGGAGTGATACTTGATGAAAACAACAACACACAACCTCCGGAACAATTAAAAGAATGGCACAAGGAGTAAGAAAGATTCAGACAACACTCCGGTTGAAAAGAGAGGCAAACTTGATAAGATGAGGGAACTAGAAAGAAGAATACAACACTCCGGTTAAATAGATAAACAATGAAAGAACATGATATAGATATGACAAGATGATGGGGTGGAGAGAGCAATATTACAATGCCTCCGGAATGAAAGAATAGCATAAAACTGAATGAAAGACTTGAACGGAGAAGAAAATGACAACTTCTCTCAAGATTGAATTTGAAAGAGCATCCTTACCAAGAAGGGTTGAATGGGGTTGATGGAAAATCAACAACGCAAAGAATAAGCTCGTTGTGGGCTTATGGAAAACATCTCGAAATGAAGAGGTGACAACCAGCCACTGACGAAAACAATTGTTTGGATTGAGATCAACAAGGAGATGAAAAACTTAATTCACCGGAAGGATAAATGAAGAATTTGGGTCATTTATAATCACCATAATTAGCAACAATCCTCAGGGAAAGCTTTTAGGTGACATACAACCCAAGATAACTCCAATGAATAAATTGAAGGGTTGAAAGGATCTACTGAACAAAGAAAATGATGGTTTTAAATATCTCATTCTTGAAACTCGTGAATCATAATCCATGAAGGAATTGTCAAGAATGACATAACACCACCTCAAAGATAAGGGAGAAAGAATTGCAATTGGAAAAGCATGATGAAGAATGCTTGAGCTCCAACAAGAATCTTGATGAAGACTTCAAGGATGAATTAAAACATGATGATGAACCACCATGAAGAACTCCGGTAATGAAAGCATGAGAAGTGAAAGACGAAAAGAATAAGATTCAAGACCTGCGATGAATTAGATAGAGCTTGAAATGATAATTGAAATAACTTGAAGCTCCGGAAAACAAGATGAACAACTTAGTACCAAGGATATGATATGATGAACAAGCTCCGGACAAAAGAATTAAATGACCTTGACGGAATAAGAATAAGAATTATGTTATGCATCTCTTCACCAATTTAAATTGATGACAACCAAAGGATTTGGCATACTACTTATTCTCGTTGGAAAGGATTAAGAGAGATCTCGCACAAGCTTGGATAATTCTTCAACAAGGCACCGGTAGGATTATGAAAAGAACAAATGAATTAAAACGATGACAACGGAAGGGTAAACTTGAAAGAACCACCGTAAGAATATGGAGACGAACGAAGAGACATCAATGAAGAATATTTGAAGAACGAAGTTGAAAACTGAGAACGAAGAAATCTTCTGAAATGATGGCCTTCGGAGGATCACAAGGAAAAGAATTCATGAAATGCTTCGGATGGTATAAAAAGAATTTCTCACAATCAAAACAATAATGAGGATGGCATGAAGCTAGAACCACGAATCTCCAAGAGAACGGGCCAAGATTTAAGAGAAACTCTTCTCCGGTTTTCAAAAACTGAGAAGACGATGAGATACACCACCAAGAATTGTTGAGCACTCCGGAATGAAGAATTAAAAGGTTGAATCAACGATGGAAGAATTTGAAAGCGATCTTGGAGAAGGCATGTGACTAATGGAAATCATTCTTACGTCACACTAAGAAAAAAAATTCAGAATACTCCGGAAAAATAGAAGAGTCAGGTAAGATCCTGGAAAAGACCTGTGGGTTAGGGCCCACTCAAAGAAATCACCGTTGAAAAAGATTGCTTAAGAGATATAGCACCGGTTGAATTAAATGGCTTGAATAAGATAACAATCCTCAAAATAATTTGATCGGGTTAAGAATGGAATTATGAATCTTCAGCACTCCGGATATGAATAGCAAGAGGAGAATGAATAATTGGTACACCGGAATAAGAAAGCATTGTGAAAAGAGGAAAAGGATAAGATCAACACCGAAATCTAGAATTACATCCACCGGCAGAATTATGAAAACAAAAGAATGATGAACTTGAAGCTATTGAGCATCTTCACGATAAATCACCGGATAAGAACATTGAAGGAAAAGAATGAAGAAATACCACATGAATAAAATGGATACTTCATTTGAGAATTTCTAGCTCCGAGAAGAAGAAGGGTGGGAGGGTGGGGAAAACAAGGACAACTTGAGATGAACAAAAAGGACACCGGTTGAAAAGAATTAACATGATGATCTTGATGGTCAAGAAGAATTAGGACTCCCATAGAAATATGAGAACACCGATAAGGAGGTATGGAATCACCATTTGACATCGAAGCAACTCGAATACCAGAATCAAAACAAGAACAAAGGGTAGATATGCAGCATGATCTTCACAATATCATCCGAACAGAGGATCGAACGAATGAATTCCATAGTTACATCAACTTGACGAGAAGCCACTTGGAGAACAAAAGTAAATAAAAAGGAACAAGGTGCAGAAGAACAAATACAAGATAGAAGTTTCGTTCGACATCTTCGTGCTGAAAGCTCATGGAACGTGTTACAAAAGGGTTTTGCAATCCCCGGATCAGCATAGCCAAGGACCCTTTAAGATGCAACTCCCGATCAGAACAAGTCCATAAAACCACTTCACTCAATGTAGAACCCCAAACTTCATATCGTGCATCCGTTGGAAGAATGCCTAGAACTACTAGATGAACCCACCTATAGATTTCCGAAAGTTTCCAGTTATGCAATCAGGTGTTGGGGATACACGGGAAGCACCGCGCAATCAACTCTAACCTACATCCAGGTGTATCCATCCTTCAACACATAACCAGTCTTTCTCGGAAACTGTTTACCTCGGACCTTCGAAAAGCATCCACTATAACAAGCTATGGCAATACTCTCGAACTACCTCCCCAGTACTGGGTGATGTCGGGGTTATCTTGCCACTGGCCGTATAGGGGAGATTTTCGATGTCGGCCGTCTTAAGTATTTAGTACTGCCGCGATATGCTTGTGTCAATGATACCCCAAAGCTCAACTCCTCGGTAACAGGAGGCATCGAGAACAATATCCTTGTCACAAGAACATCGAAACAATCCCAGAATACTCGCGGGATCCTAAAAAAAATTTGGTGCAATTTTTGAAAGTAGAGAGATAAGAGTAATCGTCAGGAGTCCTCACCAGAGAGAAAAGAGATGAGAAGCAAAGAAATCCTACTCTCCGATATAATATAGGACTCAAAAAGTTTTCAGTGTGTGCCTAGACTCAACCGTCAACGATTCGATCAATCAGTGGGGGCTTCTAGGTCGGAGAAGGCTCTGAATACCAACTTGTAATGCCCAGGATGGGACTATACCTCCTACGTGTCGAGGCACGACTTAAAGGTATAAGCCCATCCTAGAATGATCTCAAGTTTGGTATCTTTGCACAACTCATGTAAAAGAGGGATTTAAAATGCAAAAGAGGAGATAGTTGGCTTACACTCGCCACTTCACACAATACATTACATAAGCAAAACATCATTCAGAACATCACAACCCGACTAAGGGTGAAGATCCAAAAGAAGGATACCAAACAACAACATAAAGCCACAGGTCAGGATCGAATCCTAGTAGAAACCACTACTGACTATCGAAACGTCTCAAACAAACAGTCAAACTCTTCATCGAGCTCCCGATGAAGTACTTGAACCAGCTCCTGCATCTTAATCGGCTGAACCTGCATCTGGTGTGGTGAAGTAACTGTGAGCCACAGAGGACTCAGCAATCTCGTTCCCGGGTAACAAGACTATTCAAGCCTTGGGTGAGGACAAGGCTGAAGAAAGAACGAGAGGTGAAGGAACAAACAAGAGTCTGCAGCAGCAACTAGCACTAACTTACGTAAAAGAGAGCGAGAAGAGAAGTGCATCGGTCGAAAGATGATCACGAAGTGATCCTAGCTAAAGCCGGTCAAACATAACCCCACCGTGTTCAACTCCCGAATCCCTATTCGGAAATTGACAGTCACGGTACACACGCTGGTAGTGTATTGAAACATTGTGTCAAGTTATCTACAACCGGAATTAACAAGCTCCCATCTGCCACATAACCGCGGGCACGGCTTTCGAAAGTTCAAACCCTGCAGGGGTGTTCCAACTTGGCCCATCACAAGCCCACGATCCGCGGAGTCGCAACTCCATAGTTGGGAAGACTCGAGTATTCTCGGAATCCCGTGCTCAAGTTAAACCGAACTAAGGTAAGGCTAATCCAGCAAATCCTCCCGGCGTGTCGACACCTTGATAGTAGCCGCGCGTATCTAAGTCTCAGGACACGACCGGATGGGCGATTCTACGGGTGGATACCAAATACCTCGGGTTGCCCCAAGGCGGCCCCGCAGAACCCCCGTTTGGGACCAACACCATCAGCGCTGGCCCCCCTGCTATGTAGAAAAGAATCTCCAAGGAGCGTCCCCCTTATGCAAATTTAATCAATTAATTAAGTTGTTATTATGAGGCAAATAGTACCAAATGTTGGGACTTGCTGGAAAAGACTTAGCGCTTAGCGGTTTATCAAGGGGGTCCCATACACCCCAACCGTGTTAGGAACGCATAATCAAGGAACATAACACCGGTTTATACGGTTCCTAATGGCAAGAGTGGAACAAAACACCAAGCAAAAGGCTTAGCCTTCCACCCTGCCAGTATATAGATGATTTCATTTTAAGCATTTATATAGTGTGATATAACCCAACCAAACTTCAACATGAAGCAAGCATCTTCAATCTTCACCTGCAACTAACAATGCTATAAGAGGGGCTGAGCGAAGCGTACTTAGCCAAGCAACGGTTTGCATAGGTAGGTTGGTTAAACATGGCGATGGTTACAAGTAGGAGGCTGACAAGAAAGACATGGGCATCGAGGCAAAACTATAGAGCGGATCTACTAGCAATAGGCAAAGATAGTAATGGTATCCGGGTTCGGTCATCTTGCTTGGAATTCCACAGAGGAGAAGAACGGATCCAAGAAGAAGACGGAGCAACAGACGAGCGGATCCTCACAACTCCGGAACGAAACCGAAGCTAACAAAAGAAGCAACTGGAAAGAAAGAAACAACACGGTAAACACGCAAACATAAACATGGCATACGATGCACAAACAAGTATGATGCATGTCCGGTTTAAATATGCATGGCATGGCAAAGTGCACAAACAAAACTACAAGTTAAGTGGAGCTCAATATGCAACGAGTTGCATATTGACGAAACACCACATATTAATTATTTAGTTGACTCTCATTAAATTACAAGACAAGATTAATTGTTTTTAACATGGCAAGAGGTGAAGCATAATAAAACTACACTATTAAGACATTTTAAATGGGGCCGGAAAAATAACAACAACATATCCGGAAAATCCCCATGAGCATGTTTAATAATTATAAAGCAACAACAATTCACATTCTCATGTTGTTATATGATGCGGATGACATGATCAAGTTTATGCAAGTTTTATTAAAAGGTTGACAAGAGAGATATGAAGCATTGCCACCGTGGTGGAATGAAAGGGTGCCACGGCAACGATCCGAAAATGATGCAACGGCATCATATCGGTTCCGGTATCTCGTTGAGAGACCGGTGCAAAAGGTGACGAAGCGAGTCAAACGAGATGAAAGGTGGGGCGATCCCGTTATCGGGTTCCCACGAGTCGGTGACGAGGCAACCGAGGAACAACAAAAGGGACGAAACGGACACGGAGCACACACGGGAGACATTTCATACAACACAAACAAGCATCACACGGGTCACGTCTCGGGGTTATACCTTCTAAACACTCGTTTCGGGACGGTTCGAGTTCGTAGTGGAAGTAGCCGTAGTAGTGGAAGTAGTGGTACACAGCCGAAGAGGAAGAAGTCGTTCCGCAACTCGTAGAGGAAGTAGTTGTTCCGTTCGTCTTGGCGGTTCCACGACGGCGGTAGTTGTTCACGGTCATCGGTACTCGTTCGGGTCGTCGTGGTACTTGTCGGGGCCGTCTTGGCAACGTAGTTGTACACGTGGCCGTCGTGGGAAGTAGTGGAACTTGGTCGTTTTCCGGGCGTCGGTAGTCGTACACGGGGCGTTTCCGTTTCCGAAGAGGTACTTGTCGCGTCCGCCGTATCGACGTGTAGGGGTACTTGGTCGTGTCATGTAGAGGTACTTGCGCGTCGTGTAGTTGTTCACATCTCCAAAAGAGTACACGGGTCTCCTGTCCAAACATTACAGCACGGCAACAAAACAAAAACAAAAACAAACTACAGCAGCAGGACAAGGGGCTGCACGAGGCCACGGCAGCAGCACGCGAGGCGACGGCCGCGGGAGGTGACACGGCCCGGGGCGGAGGGGCTCTGCCGCGAGGCGAAGCGAGGCGCCCGGCGCTCGTCTTCTGGAGGTCCTGGCGCGGACGGAGGAACGCTGGAGTCGCGGAGGAGCGAGCCTCGGAGCTGCTGGTGAAGGGCCGCACGGGGAAGGCCCTGGCCGGCGTCGGGGAGATGGGGCGCTGGAGGACGGGGCCGCGGCGCTGCCTTGACAGAACCGGAGGAGGGAACCGCGCCGGGCTGCGGAGGAGGCGAGGACGGAGAGGAGGGACGAGCTGGGGCGAGCTCCTGTGGCGCCGCACGGGAGCCGGTCGCGGCACTGGGACTCGGCGCGGGAGGAGGCGAAGGGCGCCGGAGGTCGCGGCTGGAGGACCTCGCGGCCCTGGTGCGTCGGGGTGCTCGGGGCCTCGGTCTTGGGCGCGAGGAGACGAGAGAACTTGGCCGGCCCTGGCTGCGGCTGGTGCGAGCCGGTGGCGCGGCGCACGGGCCTGACCGAGAAGGGATGCGGGGCGCGCAAGGAGCGGCGCGGGAGGTCGAAGGGGAAACGGCAGAGGGGCGAAGGAACGGGACGAGGGGACTGGTCGGCTGCGAGAGAGAGAGGGTTCGAGGGGATAGGAAACTGGCGGCGCTTGCGGGAGAGGGAGGGAGCGATGCGAGGCTGAGGGAAAATTAGGGTTCGGTCGGGCTGGACTGACCTGATGGGCCAGTGGGCCAGGAGGTGGGGAGAGGCCTGGCCAGAGTGGCTGGGCTCCCAAGGGAGAAGGAGGAGAGGAATGGGCCCGCGGCTGCTCTGCTGAAGTTTTTCTTAGCAGAAAATAAAAGAGAAGAAGGAAAAGAGGAGGGGAGTTAGGGAAAAGGGCACATGGAATTATATTTTTCTCGGGCTCATAAAAACGTACGACCGGAGAAAAATAAGAAAGGCATGATTGGAAAATAATTCAAACATAATTGAATATAATTCAAATAGGTTTGAACTACGACGAGATTATTGAAGTGTCCAAAAATGTTCGAATTTTTGGAGGAACCTCGAAACAACGGAAAAGAATTAAGACAAGGTTTAGAAGTAGAAACTCGAAGTGGAATAAACATGGGGAATTTGCAAGTGTGTTATGTTGATTCCGAAGCAATGGAATATTATTATTAATATAGCTCCATAAATATTAGGAGGCTCTTATATGTTATAAAGAGAAGTCATCTTCCCTCGATTTAAATGGACCGAAGGTCCACACGAATTATTGGTTGAGATGCAAAAATAAATATGACATGATGGCATGATGACATGATGCAATGCAAAAATAAATAACACAAGCACAAAGAACCACACGGGCAACCCTGAACATCCGGAATCTTCTGGAAGCTTCTGGAATCTTCTGGGACGTCGGTCTCGGGCGTCACAATGTGGCAATTGCTAACATGATTCGGACAGACTTAAGCATCGCTACGGGTGAGAAAGTCTCATCGTAGTCAACTCCTTGAACTTGTCGAAAACCTTTCGCAACAAGTCGAGCTTAGTAAACAGTAACATTACCGTCAGCGTCGGTCTTCCTCTTGAAGATCCATTTATTTTCGATGGCTTGCCGACCATCGGGCAAGTCAACCAAAGTCCATACTTTGTTCTCATACATGGATCCCATCTCAGATTTCATGGCTCAAGCCATTTTGCGGAATCTGGGCTCATCATGGCTTCCTCATAGTTCGTAGGTTCATCATGGTCTAGTAACATGATTTCCAGAACTGGGTTGCCGTACCACTCTGGTGCGGAACGTACTCTGGTTGATCTATGACGTTCAGCAGAAACTTGATCCGAAGTTTCATGATCATTATCATTAACTTCCTCACTAATTGGTGTAGGAATCACTGGAATAATTTCCTGTGATGTACTACTTTCCAATCTGGGAGAAGGTACAATTACCTCATCAAGTTCTACTTTCCTCCCACTCACTTCTTTCGAGAGAAACTCTTTTTCTAGAAAGGATCCGTTCTTAGCAACGAATATTTTTGCCTTCGGATCTGTGATAGAAGGTGTACCCAACAGTTTCTTTTGGGTATCCTATGAAGATTTTACTTCTCCGATTTGGGTTCGAGCTTATCATGTTGAAATTTTTTCACATAAGCATCGTAGTCCCAAACTTAAAGAAATGACAGCTTAGGTTTCTCAAACCACACTTCATACGGTGTCATCTCTACGAATTTAGATGGTGCCCTATTTAACGTGAATGTAGCTGTCTCTAATGCATAACCCCTAAAGCGATAGTGGTAAATCGGTAAGAGACATCATCGATCGCACCATATCTAATAAAGTACGGTTATGACGTTCGGACACACCATTACACCATGGTGTTCCAGGTGGCATGTGTAGTGAAACTATTTCACATTGTTTTTTTTACTAAAGGCCAAACTCGCTAACTCAAAATATTCTCCTCCACGATCATATCGTAGAAATTTTATTTTCTTGTTACGATGATTCTCTACTTCACTCTGAAATTCTTTGAACTTTTCAAATGTTTCAGACTCGTGTTTCATTAAGTAGATATACCCATATCTGCTCAAATCTTCAGTGAAGGTCAGAAAATAACGATACCCGCCGTGAGCTTCAACACTCATTGGTCCACATACATCAGTATGTATGATTTCCAACAAATCTGTTGCTCGTTCCATAGTTCCGGAGAACGGAGTTTTAGTCATGTTGCCCATGAGGCATGGTTCACAAGCACCAAGTGATTCATAATCAAGTGATTCCAAAAGTCCATCATTATGGAGTTTCTTCATGCGTTTTACACCAATATGACCTAAACGGCAGTGCCACATATAAGTTGCACTATCATTATTAACCTTGCATCTTTTGGCTTCAATATTATGAATATGTGTGTCACACGATCGAGATCCAACAAACCATTTTCATTGGGTGTATGACCATAGAAGGTTTTATTCATGTAAACAGAACAACAATTATTCTCTAACTTACATGAATAACCGTATTGCAATAAACATGATCAAATCATATTCATGCTCAACACAAACACCAAATAACAATTATTTAGGTTCAACACTAATCCCGAAAGTATAGGGAGTGTGTGATGATGATCATATCAATCTTGGAACTACTTCCAATACACATCGTCACTTCATCCTTTAACTAGTTTCTGTTCATTATGCAACTCCCATTTCGAGTTACTACTCTTTAGCAACTAAATCAGTATCAAATACCGAGGGGTTGCTATGAACACTAGTAAAATACACATCAATAATCTGTATATCAAATATACCTTTGTTCACTTTGCCATCCTTCTTATCCGCCAAGTATCTAGGGCAGTTCCACTTCCAGTGACCATTTCCTTTGCAGTAGAAGCACTTAGTTTCAGGCTTGAGTTTTAGCTTTGGGTTTCTTCACGGGAGTGACAACTTGCTTGTCATTCTTCTTGAAGTTCCCCTTCTAACCCTTTGCCCTTTACTTGAAACAAGTGGTCTTGTTAACCATCAACACTTGATGCTCTTTCTTGATTTCTACCTTCGCCGATTTCAGCATCGCGAAGAGCTCGGGAATTACTTTCGTCATCCTTTGCATATTATAGTTCATCACGAAGTTCTACTAACTTGGTGATAGTGACTAGAGAAATTTGTCAATTACTATTTTATCTGGAAGATTAACTCCCACTTGATTCAAGCAATTGCAGTACACAGACAATCTGAGCACATGCTCACTGGTTGAGCTATTCTCCTCCATCTTGTAGGCAAAGTACTGTCAGAGGTCTCATACCTCTCGACACGGGCATGAGTATGAAATACTAATTTCAACTCTTGGAACATCTTATATGCTCCGTGGCGTTCAAAACGTTTTTGAAGTCCCGATTCTAAGCCGTAAAGCATGGTGCACTAAACTATCAAGTAGTCATCATATCGAGCTTTTGTCAAAACGTTCATAACGTCTGCATCTGCTCCTGCAATAGGTCTGTCACCTAGCGGTGCATCAAGGACATAATTCTTCTGTGCAGCAATGAGGATAATCCTCAGATCACGGAACAATTCCGCATCATTGCTACTAACATCTTTCAACTTAGTTTTTCTCTAGGAACATATAAAAAATAAACGGGGAGCAACATCACGAGCTATTGATCTATAACATAGATATGCTAATACTACCAGGACTAAGTTCATGATAAATTAAAGTTCAATTAATCATATTACTTAAGAACTCCCACTTAGATAGACATCCCTCTGGTCATCTAAATGATCACGTGATCCAAATCAACTAAACCATGTCCGATCATCACGTGAGATGGAGTAGTTTCAATGGTGAACATCTTATGTTGATCATATCTACTATATGATTCACGCTCGACCTTTCGGTCTCCAGTGTTCCGAGGCCATATCTGTATATGCTAGGCTCGTCAAGTTTAACCCGAGTATTCTGCGTGTGCAAAACTGGCTTACACCCGTTGTATTTGAACGTAGAGCTTATCACACCCGATCATCACGTGGTGTCTCGGCACGACGAACTTTCGCAACGGTGCATACTCAGGGAGAACACTTATACCTTGAAATTTAGTAAGGGATCATCTTATAATGCTACCGTCGTTCTAAGCAAAATAAGAAGCATAATAAGATAAACATCACATGCAATCAAAATATGTGACATGATATGGCCATCATCATCTTGTGCTTTTGATCTCCATCTCCAAAGCACCGTCATGATCACCTTCGTCACCGGCGCGACACCTTGATCTCCATCGTAGCATCGTTGTCGTCTCGCCAACTATTGCTTCCTCAACTATCGCTACCGTTAGTGATAAAGTAAAGCAATTACATGGCGATTGCATTTCATACAATAAAGCGACAACCATATGGCTCCTGCCAGTTGCCGATAACTTCACAAAACATGATCATCTCATACAAAACCGTATAACTCATCATGTCTTGACCATATCACATCACAACATGCCCTGCAAAAACAAGTTAGACGTCCTCTACTTTGTTGTTGCAAGTTTTACGTGGCTGCTACGGGCTTAGCAAGAACCGTTCTTACCTACGCATACAAAACCACAATGATGTTTCGTCAAGTATGTGCTGTTTTAACCTTCACAAGGACCGGGCGTAGCCACACTTGATTCAGCTAAAGTGAGAGAGACAGACACCCGCCAGTCACCTTTAAGCAACGAGTGCTCGTAACGGTGAAACCAATCTCGCGTAAGCGTACGCGTAATGTCGGTCCGGGCCGCTTCATCTCACAATACCGCCGAAGCAAAGTATGACATGCTGGTAAGCAGTATGACTAGTATCGCCCACAACTCATTGTGTTCTACTCGTGCATATCATCTACGCATAGACCTGGCTCATGATGCCACTGATGGGGAACGTAGTATTTTATAATTTTCCTACGATCACGCAAGATCTATCTACCAGATGCATAGCAACGAGAGGGAAGAGTGTGTCTACGTACCCTCGTAGACCGGGAGCGGAAGCGTCAAGTGACGCGGTTGATGTTGTCGAACTTCTTCGCGATCCAACCGATCAAGCACCGAATGTACGACACCTCCGCGTTCAGCACACGTTCAGCTTGATGACGTCCCACGAGCTCTTGATCCAGTTGAGCTTCACGGGAGAGTTTCGTCAACACGACGGCGTGGTGACGGATATGATGTGTTCACCGGCACAGGGCTTCGCCTAAGCTCCGCGACGGTATGACCGAGGTGTGATTCTGTGGAGGGGGGCACCGCACACGACTAAAACAATTCAACTTGTGTGTCTTTGGGTGCCCCCCTGCCCCCGTATATAAAGGAGCAAGGGAGGGAGGCTGGCCGGCCCTTCCTGGTGCGGCTAGGGAGTGGACTCCTACTAGGAATAGGATTGCAATCCTATTCCTAGTAGGATTCACCAAAAGAAGGAAGAGGGAAAGGAATAGGAGAGGTGGCGCCCCCTCCAATCCTAGTCCAACTAGGAACCCTAGGTGGGGGCGCCGGCCAGCCCTATGGGCTGCCTCTCTCTTTCCCTTTAGGCCCACTATGGACCATCCCCTCTCTTAGGGGGTTCCGGTAACCCCCTCCGGCATTCCCGATAAATCCGAAACTTTTCCAGAACACTTCCGGTGTCCGAATATAGTCGTCCAATATATCAATCTTTATGTCTCGGACATTCCGAGACTCCTCGTCATGTCCGTGATCTCATCCGGGACTCCGAACTACCTTCGGTACATCAATACTCATAAACTCATAATACCGATCGTCATCAAACGTTAAGCGTGCGGACCCTACGGGTTCGAGAACTATGTAGACATGACCGAGACTCATCTCCGGTCAATAACCAATAGCGGAACCTGGATCTTCATATTGGCTCCTACATATTCTACGAAGATCTTTTATCGGTCAGAACCGCATAACAACATACGTTGTTCCTTTTGTCAAACGGTATGTTACTTGCCTGAGATTCGATCGTCGGTATCTCTATACCTAGTTCAATCTCGTTACCGGCAAGTCTCTTTACTCGTTCCGCAACACATCATCTCGTGACTAACTCATTAGTCTTTTGCTTGCAAGGCTTATTGTGATGTGTGTTACCGAGAGGGCCCAGAGATACCTCTCCGACACTCGGAGTGACAAATCCTATTCTTGATCTATACCAACACCACGAATACTTTTGGAGACACCTGTAGAGCATCTTTATGATCACCCAGTTACGTTGTGACATTTGATAGCACACAAGGTGTTCCTACGGTATTCGGGAGTTGCATAATCTCATAGTCATAGGAACATGTATAAGTCATGAAGAAAGCAATAGCAGTTAAACTAAACGATCATAGTGCTATGCTAACGGATGGGTCTTGTCCATCACATCATTCTCCTAATGATGTGATCCCGTTGATCAAATGACAACTCATGTCTATGGCTAGGAAACATAACCATCTTTGATCAATGAGCTAGTCTAGTAGAGGCATACTAGGGACATACTGTTTTGTCTATGTATTCACACATGTACTAAGTTTCCGGTTAATGCAATTCTAGCATGAATAAAAGACATTTATCATGATATAAGGAAATATAAATAACAACTTTATTATTGCCTCTAGGGCATATTTCCTTCACTTCGCATATATATCCCTCTCGTCCCGAAACCTTCGAGGACAGAACCCTTTTTCGCGATCTCGCCTCTGTTCCGCCGCCGCAGCGCTTCCAAGATCGGGAGCATCAGGAGAACTCTTCCCGGCACCCTGTCGGACGGGAGAACCACCACCGGGAGCTTCTCCACCACCATGGACGCTTCCCGGATGAGTCGTGAGTAGTCCACCTTGGACCATGGGTCCATGATCAGTAGCTATGTGATGTTCTCCTCCCCTCTTTGCTCTTCATGGTTTAGACCTCGTGAGCTGCCCTACATGATCGAGGCACATATGTAATCTTTCTGCTGTTGCTTTGCTGAGTTTGCTGGGATCTGATGGATTATGAGACTATGTTCAGATTGTGTTTGAGTAATATATTTGATTCACCTCTTTTATATCTTTGTTCTTGAGTAATTCTTGCATGTTCTCCGTTGCTGTTTATTGCTTTGGCCAAGTAGTAGGAAGTAACTCCAAGAGGGAGCGTTATGCTTGATTGTGGGTTCATGCCCCCTGATGACTAGCTTGAGTGACAGAAACATGAGTCTAGGGGATGTGCTGTTGCCACAAGGGAGAAAACAACGGTGCTTGTACTTGCGGGTGCAAGGATTGTTTACTTTACGCAAAGTTCTTTTAATGCAGTTGTCTGTTGCTTTGAGTTTACACTTTGGGTGGGATTCGCAACTTAATACCAGCGAGATGTTCTGGATAGATATCTCAAGGTGGATGATTAGTAGTAGATGCAGATGGATTTCAGTCTACTTGCCTTGGCGTACCGCCCATGCTTTTGAGCCTCTACCTTTCTTTGCAGCATAGTTAGCATTGGTTTGCGCACATAATCCTGTCAATTGCCTAGCTATAATTTGTTTACCTTGCTTTGCTGTTTTATCGTCTTTTGGGAGAGAGACATCACCAGTGAACATCATGGGACCCCGGTCCATATTACCACCGCTGATCACACCTTCTATTTACTTCCTGTTTTTATTTCCTAGTTGCAGTCATAGCTATCATTATTATCTCTTGTGTTTGATCCTTTGTAAACAACAAGGCCGGAGGGATTGACAACCTCTCTGTACTCGTTGGGAGCAAAGTTATCTGTATCTGTGTGCAGGTCCCGTCAACCGCTAAGTTTCTAGCGCCATTGACACCTACTTGTCGACCCTCGGAGTCTCACGGGATTCGATCCTTGGTACCTTTGCCAAGGGAAATTTGCCGCTACGCTACATCTCAACCTTCCACTTGGGGTAACCAACGAGGGGCGAGAAGCCATCAAGCAAGTTTCTGGCGCCGTTGCCGGGGACTCCACTCTTCAAGATAGGGGAGTTGCATGCTATCTTTTATCTTTGCTTTTTAGTCTTGTTAGTTTACCTTTCTATTTTTGCTTTAGTGTCCCTTACCAAAAATCACAAAAATAGTTATCTTGCTTGCTGCTGCTATGGGTTCCACCGAGAACACCAAGTTGTGTGACTTCACTAGTCATAACAACAATGACTTTATCTGCACGCCTATTGCTACACCTGCCACTTCAGCACCTTCTTATGAGATTAAACCTGCTTTGCTGAACCTAGTTATGAAAGATCAATTTTCCGGTGCTGGAGATGATGCTGCTTTGCACTTAAATAATTTTGTTGAGCTCTGTGATATGCAAAAGTACAAAGAAGTAGATGGTGATATTGTTAAGCTTAAGCTTTTTTCCTTTCTCCTTGAGAGGAGGAGCCAAAATCTGGTTTCAATCCTTGCCTAGGAATAGTATAGATTCTTGGGACAAGTGCAAGGATGCCTTTATTGGGAAGTACTATCCCCCTGCTAAAATTATCCAATTAAGGAGTAACATAATGAATTTTAAACAATTGGATAATGAACACGTTGCCCAAGCTCGGGAACGCATGAAATCTCTTGTCAAGAACTGCCCTACTCATGGTTTGACTACTTGGATGGTTATCCAAACTTTTTATGCAGGCTTGAACTTTACCTCGCGGAACTTGTTAGATTCGGCCGCGGGAGGAACCTTTATGTCAACTACACTTGGTGCTGCCACGAAGCTTCTCGACGAGATGATGACCAATTATTCCAAATGGCACACCGAACGCGCTCCAACAGGTAGGAAGGTAAACTCCGTCGAGGAGATTTCCTCCCTAAATGAAAAAGTTGACTTGATCATGTCTCTACTTTCCAAGCAATCTTCTATTGATCGTCATGATGTTCCTTTAAATTCTTTGATTGCTCAAGATCAAGTAGATGTGAACTTTATCTCTAGAAACAATTTCAATAACAATGCTTATAGGAGTAATTTTGGTAGCAACCCTAGACCGTTCCCCTCTAATTCCTATGGGAACAACAATACTTATCCTAGCACCAAGAACTCCACTTCTGAACTAGAGATTATGCTTAAAGACTTCATCACTACCCAAAAGGCCTTCAATAAGAGTGTAGAAGAAAAACTAGACAAACTTAAAGAGTAATCTCTCTTCGAAGGTAGACAATTTAGCCCATGAGGTAGAGTTGCTTAAAATTAGAACTTCTCCTCTTGAGGAGAGGAAGACCACTCCTATGAATGCTATTCAAGTGCAAATTAATGAAAACATTAGGATGATGGCTAAACTTAAAGAGAGATGGGCTAGAGAAAAGGAGGAAGAAGATAGAATTAAGAGCCTTCCTACCCACCACACTGTTGCTACTATCCAAGTTGTTGAGGATATCCAAACTCTTAGCACCCAATGCACTCCTAGTCCCATTGGACCTATTAATGGTGATGCTATGACCTCAACCGTAGAAGAAGAAACTCCTATGACCATAGAAGCTACCAAACAAGTGAGCCTAAAGGACACCACTACCACTTTACTTGATAGTAGTGACCTTGATTTTGATAATTGCACCCTTTCTGAAGTTATTGGTTTTCTTCACAAGATGTCTAGAGATCCCCACACTAGCACACTTAATCTTGCCTTCACGGAGCATATCACTAATGCTCTTATCAAAGCTAGGGAGGAGAAGCTTAGGGTAGAAGCCTCCATACCTAGAAACCTAGAAGATAGTTGGGATCCTATGATTAAAATTAAGTCGAATAACTTCTCTTGCTATGCTTTATGTGATGTTGGAGCTAGTACCTCCGTTGTGCCCAAAAGAATGTATGATATGTTTGAATTGAAACCTTTTGATCCTTGTTCTTTTGGTGTTCGTATTGTTGATTCTTCCGTAAAGAAACCTTTGGGGAAGATCGACGATGTTCTTATCATTGTAAATGACAATTATGTTCCCGTTGATTTTACTATTATGGATATTGAATGTGAACCTTCATGTCCAATTATTTTGGGACGTCCTTTTCTTCGCACCGTTGGTGCTATCATTGACATGAAAGAGGGGAATATAAAATTCCAATTCCCTCTCAAGAAAGGGATGGAACACTTCCCTAGAAAGAAGATTAAGTTGCCTTTTGAGTCCGTTACACGGGCTAGCTATTCTCTTACTCTTGATAAAACTTGATCTTCTCTTTTTGCATCATGCCTAGCTTAAAGGCATAAAAGAATGCGCTTTTGGGAGGCAGCCCAAAACGAATTAGGTTTTATTTTGCTTTTGTTGTGTCTTGATGTTTGTTACTACAGTAGCATCATCATTGTATCTTTTCTTTTCAGCTTTGTGCCAAGTTTAGCCGCCGATTGCAAGAAAGTTCAAAAGTTGTGACGTGCTGTCCAGAAAACAGATTCTGTCCTTGGACAGAAATATTCGAATAAAATCACCAGATCATCTTTTTGATCTGAATTGTTTTGACAGCGTGATCTATACAATTGGCTTTCGAGCATCTGTTCTGAGTTTTTTGATTTGAGTTGCAGAAGTGCCCCGAAAAAATTATTTACTACCTGCTGGTCTGTTTTTCACAGATTCTGTCCTGTTTTGCCTTTTCTTCGTTTTGCAAAACTTGAGCTTGCTTTTTCTTTGCAAAAACCTTTTGGCAATCTTGAGAAACAGTAGCTCTTCAAGATTATCATTATTTCTAGTAGGGAAGAATTATTTTATTGTGGGTACTAACCTCGCTAATCAGATTTTGATGAGTTATATATGAAGGGAGTTTTCAAGTGCGCGAGGGAAGATGATAAAAGAAGATTCAGGAGGGTCAAACGCTCAAGCTTGGGGATGCCCCCGTGCACCCCCAAGAAATATTCAAGAAGACTCAAGCGTCTAAGCTTGGGGATGCCCCCATGCATCCTCTTTCCATCAACAATTATCAGTTTGTCTTTCGTTCCACTATATTCTTATCACTTCATGCGTTATGTGCTATGCTTGGAGCGTCTTGCTCTTAGTTTCCTTTTTTTTAGTTTTCTTTAGCTTTGCTTGCTGTTCATAACAAGTTAGAACCCAGCTTTCTTTGTGTGGGAGAGAAACACGCTCCACTTCAACCTAGAACACAACATAGGATTTTCATGCTTATCTTTGCTGTGTGTGTTCTTTGTCTTTCCATAGCTGCTGTCATGTTTAGCTCTTAGTTTTCATGCTTTTCTTTTTAAAGAGCTTGTGTTTAGTTGGTTGCTGAACTCTCTTGAGTTTTCATGTTTATCTTGTTAAGAGAGTTTGCCTGTTGCACTGAGTTGTGTGTCTTAACTTAAAGTAGGTAATTGAGGTTGCTATTTAATTTCAGTAGTAACTTTCAATAGTTTTGAGGTATTGCCATGAGTAATGTCTGAACTTTTGGTGTCAAGAGCTTTAGCCTATTAGTGATAGATGTCGTATTTTGGGCAATCCGTGTCTATTTTCGAAAACCTACAAAATAGTTGAGAACTTTAGCTACTAGATGGATCACTAATCTTTGGAGGGATCGAATATTAGAGTACACTCACGTACCATGAGTCGAGGATGCGCAAGGATAACCAAACCCCCATACACTCCTCCTCGGGGTACTTGTCTCTTTGTGAACCTCCTAATTAGATTGAGAGTTACCGATAAAAAGTGCATGAGTTCTTCGGACTAATGTGAGTATTCGAAAGTTGACACTTCCACCTAGCCATATTTTTCTAGCCTCTTTGGTACCGTGCATTGCCCTTTCTCACCTCGAGAGTTGGCGCATACTTCGCCGGTGCATCCAAATCCTTGGCACGATACGCTCTGTCATCATAAGCCTCATTATATCCTTCCTCAAAACAGCCACCATACCTACCTATCAAGGCATTTCCATAGCCTTTCCGAGATACATTGCCATGCAACATCCATCTTCTCATGACTTGATCTTCATGTCATACATGCTTTTTGCTTGATCGATGAGCCGCATGCTAGTTGGGCCTTGCCCTAATCATTGCTACATGACGCGCTAGTATCATTGCATATCCTGCTACACTGGCAGAGGCATACATTTGCATACATCATGATAGTTTCATTTTCTTTATGTTGAGTACTTTTGTAAAGTGTGAAAGATCTTCTATACTTCTTGTAATTTGTAGAGTGTTGCCCCTAAAAGTGAGGAAAAAATCCCAAAGAGGACAAAATCAAAAGATCCCAAAGAGGACAAATGAGAGTTAAATAGAAAGAGCCATTCAGGCCACAAAAAATAAAAAAAATAGAAAAAAGAGAAAAAGAAATAAAAAGAGAGAAGGGGGCACACTACTATTCCTTTTGAGAGATCCACACTCGTACTCCATCTTATACCTTGTACTCATAGAGATTATCATTCATGCATATAGCTATGTGGGGACCTTCACACTATAGAACTTTGCTTGTATATTCCAATGATGAGCCTCCTCAAAAGAGCTCTAGGTCTTCTTGAGCAAGAAAGTTGGATGCACCCCCACTAGTTCCATTGGAGAGCTTACCTTAGCTCATATGTGCATCCGTTGCATGGCAATCCCTACTCCTCACATCATATCTATCATTTGGCTTTCTCTCGCTGATGATTGTCCTCATTGATGTGAGCCTTTCACACCTTTTTTGTCTTCCCCCTCTATCATTTCTCTCTCTTTGCCATCCTAAGTGTCGACTTTTTTGCTTACGCTCATCCATTGCATGAGTGCTCAAAATATCGAAAGGGAGTGGATCATTTTGACTTGTACCTGGCTGACGGTCTGGGGATGAGTCAAGATAAGATTCCAAAGAAGACCAAGTGTGAAACTTTAGTAGATTAAGTTCTCAACAATACAAAAACTATGTTTTACTCTCTCATATATCCCTATCCCCTTTCCTGCACGCAAACACCATTTGGAGACATTCGAGTCACGGACAGCGAGAGCTCTTGCACCTTTATGTTCTTATGTTGCTTGTTACAATGCTAATATAGACTCTTGCTTGTCATGACTTGAATTGAATTACATGCCTTGACTGCTTTACTTAAAAGTTCTTATATGGTTGATAGCATGTCACCACAGAAATTATGCTTGTTATCATTTACCTACTCGAGGACGAGCAGGAATTAAGCTTGGGGATGTTGATACGTCCAAAACGTATCTATAATTTCTGCTTGCTCCATGCCTCTTTTGTGTGATATTGCTATGATATTTATGCACTTCCATACACTTTTGATAATATTAGGACTAACCTATTAACTCACTGCACCACAGTGACAGTTCCTGTTTTCTGCTGTTTTTCTATTTCAGGTTTCCCCCATATTAAAAGTGCTCTAAAAATTTCGGGAAAAATACAGGAAAAATCGGCGTAACGGGAGCTTCGAGAAAAACCAAAGTGGGGCCAGAGGGGAGCCAGGGGCAGCCCAGGCGGCCAGCCCAGGCGGCCCCACCCCTGGCCGCCCTAGGGGGGCGCCTGGGCCCCCCTCTCCGATTCTAGTGACCCCCTTTGGCATATATACTCCTCGCGTCCCGAAACCCTCGAGGACGGAACCCTTTTCTCCAGAAGCAATTCCGATCTCCGCCGCCATCGCCACCAAGTTTCGGGGGACCAGAATTCCTGTCCCGGCATCCTGCCGGGACGGGGAAGTGCCCCCGGATTCATCTCCATAGACGTTGCTTCCTCCCTCCATGATGCGGGAGTAGTTCCTCCTCGGGGTTGAGGTTTCTACCAGTAGCTATGTGGTCAATTCTCTCTCCCATGATGTGATCTTCGTTGTGATCATAGGCTATGTAAATCCAGGGTGATCCCATGATATTTCCCCTTCCTCTATGTATTGAATTGATGTACCCCCTTGTATTTATCTAGTATAATCCCCGAGACCAAGGTGACAACGGTCTATTGGACATGGATTAGAAGAATATTTTCATGAGTGATTTCCTCTTTTGTGTGTTGATTGAAGATTGAGAGTCTCTTGGTGCTTGTCTTTGACTATCCTGGAGATATGTTGTGGTGATTGTGGTACTCTCTTTGGATGGCCGCGGTGACATTGGGAAATCCATAGATTGAGAACTACGAACTTTGAGGTGTGCTTTTGTAGCCCTACATAATTCTCGTCCTCTCTTGACCACAAAGGAATGACCTCCGAGCGCGTCTCCATTGCATGTTTTATGGGAAATATCATGTGATTCGATTATGTTAATGTTGTTGGGAGTTGCCACTAGTGAAAGTATGAAGCCTAGGCCTTGTTTCCACCATTGCAATACCATTTGTGCTCACGTTTACCACTTGTTTGCTTGCTGCACTTGTTATTACAGATTTATATTACTTTGCTTTGCCACTCCTATCATCCATATTTTACCATCTCTTCGCCGAACTAGTGCACCTATACATCTGACAAGTGTATTAGGTGTGTTGGGGACACAAGAGACTTCTTGTATCTTGATTGCAGGGTTGCTTGAAAGGGGTACGTTCAACCTCCACTTCCTTGAGTTCCATAAACCTTGGGTTACTCACTTAAGGGAAATTTGCTGCTGTCCTACAAACCTCTGCTCTTGGAGGCCCAACACTGTCTACAGGAATAGAAGCGTGTAGTAGACATCACCTACTGACTGACCTTGCTGAGACATTCACGAACCTCAGAAGTTACGATATCAAGCTCAACCCGTCAAAGTGTACATTCGGAGTCCCTGGTGGCAAGCTGCTCGGTTTTCTCGTTTCCGAACGGGGAATCGACGCCAACCCAGAGAAAGTCGGCACCATCCTCCGAATGAAACGCCCCGAGCGTATACACGACGTCCAGAAGCTTACTGGTTGCTTGGCCGCGTTGAGTCGATTCATTTCTCGGCTCGGGGAGAAGGCACTGCCTCTCTACCGACTCATGAAGAAATCCGACAAGTTCGAGTGAAATCCCAAAGCCGAAGCAGCGTTTGAGGAACTCAAAGCCCTGCTGTCCACCCAGCCGGTGCTCGCTGCCCCAGTCAGCGGAGAGCCTCGTCTGCTGTACATTGCTGCCACTGGACAAGTCGTCAGTACTGTACTCACGGTCGAGCGGGAAGAAGAGGGCAAGGCATATAAGGTCCAACGCCCGGTCTATTACATATCCGAAGTTTTGACTCCCTCCAAGAAAAGGTATCCACATTACCAAAAGCTGGTGTACGGGATTTACTTGACCGCAAAAAAGGTTGCCCATTATTTCTCGGATCACTCAATCTCAGTCGTCAGCGACGCCCCGTTATCAGAGATACTGAACAATCGAGATGCAACCAGTCGAGTGGCAAAATGGGCGATTGAACTTCTTCCGTTAGATATCAAGTTCGAAGCGAAGAAAGCCATCAAGTCTTAGGCCATTGCCGATTTTGTGGCAGAGTGGATAGAACAAGAGCTTCCGACTCAAGTTCAGTCGGACTATTGGACTATGTTCTTCCATGGATGCAAAATGCTCAACGGATCCGGTGCAGGCGTGGTCCTGATCTCTCCTAGGGGCGACAAGCTCAGCTACGTCCTTCAGATCCATTTTGATTCATCAAACAACGAGGCTGAGTACGAAGCACTTTTGTATGGGTTGCGTATGGCTATCTCACTCGGCGTCCGTCGCCTGATGGTCTATGGCGATTCAGACCTAGTGGTGAACCAAGTAATGAAAGAATGGGACGTCAGGAGCCCAGCAATGACCAGTTATTGCAGTGCGGTGCGAAAGCTTGAAAAGAAGTTCGAAGGCCTAGAGCTCCATCATGTGCCCAGAGCAAAGAATCAGCTAGCCGACGATCTCGCAAAAATTGGGTCGACTTGGAGGTCCATACCCAAGAATGTGTTCCTAGAGCATCTGCACACTCCCTCTGTCAAGGAAGACCCCTTCACGGAAGAGCACCCACAGCCAGTCAGCGCAACCGATCCGACTGAGGTCGAAGTGCCTGCCGTGGTCGACTTGGTCATGGAGGTCCTAGTAATCACACCTGATTGGACCGTGCCATACATATCGTATCTGC
The DNA here is from genome assembly GCA_902687465.1 of Secale cereale. NCBI lineage: Eukaryota > Viridiplantae > Streptophyta > Magnoliopsida > Poales > Poaceae > Secale > Secale cereale. Next base: position 43,308,252 of record LR738709.1, on the reverse strand, counting down.
TCAGGCAAGAACTCCCAGAAGATGAAGAAGAAGCGCGACAGATCGTCCGCTGATCCAAAGCGTTCACAGTCATTCGAGGTCAGCTCTACAGAGAAAGCGTCACCGGAGTCGCCCAGCGCTGCATCGATCCAGAGGAAGGTCGATTGATCTTGAACGAGATTCACTCGGGAACTTGCGGCCACCACGCCTCCTCTCGGACTATCGTGGCCAAAGCGTACCGAGCCGGATTTTACTGGCCCCGCGCCAATGAGATGGCCAAGGATATTGTGGACAAGTGTGCAGGGTGTCAGTTCTACTCCAACATGTCACACAAGCCAGCATCCGCCCTCAAAACCTTCCCACTAGTCTGGCCCTTTGCTGTTTGGGGCTTAGATATGGTCGGTCCCTTCAGGACAGGCAGGAGCGGATTCACTCACCTTCTGGTGGCAGTCGACAAGTTCACCAAGTGGATCGAGGCCAAACCCATCAAGAACCTCGAGTCGAGCACCGCCATCAGCTTCATTAAGGAACTAATATTCAGATATGGGGTCCCACACAGCATCATCACAGACAACGGCTCCAACTTTGACTCGGACGAATTCAGGGCTTTTTGTGCTTCCCAAGGGACACGGGTCGACTACGCCTCCGTGGCACACCCTCAGTCGAATGGAAAAGCGAAAAGAGAAAATGGGCTGATTCTCCAAGGCCTAAAGCCTCGGCTCATGCGTGACCTCGAGCATGCCGCCGGGGCTTGGGTAACCAAGCTGCCCTCCGTCCTGTGGGGTCTGAGGACAACTCAGAATCGGTCGACTGGCCGTACCCCTTTTTTCCTGGTCTATGGAGCCGAAGCTGTATTGCCGAGCGACTTGTTACACAATGCCCCCAGAGTAGAACTCTTCTCCGAAGCCGAGGCAGAGCGAGCTCGTCAGGATGCAGTCGACCTTTTGGAAGAGGAAAGAGAGATGGCCCTGATTCGGTCGACCATCTATCAACAAGACCTGCGTCGATTCCACGCTCGCAACATGAGGAGTCGAGCGTTCCAGGAAGGAGACCTGGTCCTCCGAGTGCATCAGAAACGTCCGCACAAGCTCGCCCCAGCATGGGAAGGCCCGTTCATCATCACAAAGGTGATGCGCAACGGAGCCTACCACCTCTACAATGTAGAACAGAAGAAAGACGAACCTCATTCGTGGAATGCGGACCAACTCCGCCGTTTGTTCACTTGAAGCACTCGATGGTCGAGTTGTAATAAAGATTCCCCAGTTTGTTTCAAAAGCAAGATAGCAATGATTCCCTAACAATTGGTATCCTCTAAATCGCCCAGTGGGTGCTTAGCTGCGATCCTCCGAGCTACGCCACAAGTACAAGGCGGTTCGGTCCTCCGAACTCCGCCACAAGTACAACATAGCTTGGAATCGCCTAAGTTATAAACATTCTACTCCGAGTGAAGAGCGATCCTCTCACTCGGGGGCTTAGCTGTGACCCCGTGACTCGCCTAAGTTACAACTATCTACTCCGAGTGAAGAGCAACCCTCTCACTCGGGGGCTTAGCTGCGATCCTCCGAGCTACGCCACGAGTACAAGGCGGTTTGGTCCTCCGAACTCCGCCACAAGTACAACGTAGCTTGGAATCTCCTAAGTTATAACCATTCTACTCCGAGTGAAGAGCGATCCTCTCGCTCGGGGGCTTAGCTGCGACCCCGTGACTCGCCTAAGTTACAACTATCTACTCCGAGTGAAGAGCAACCCTCTCACTCGGGGGCTTAGCT
>LR738709.1:43293185-43306186 GCA_902687465.1 Secale cereale | reverse complement strand
AAACATTCTACTCCGAGTGAAGAGCGACCCTCTCACTCGGAGGCTTAGCTGCGACCCCGTGACTCGCCTAAGTTACAACTATCTACTCCGAGTGAAGAGCAACCCTCCCACTCGGGGGCTTAGCTGCGATCCTCCGAGCTACGCCACAAATACAAGGCGGTTCGGTCCTCCGAACTCCGCCACAAGTACAATGTAGCTTGGAATCGCCTAAGTTATAACCATTCTACTCCGAGTGAAGAGCGACCCTCTCACTCGGGGGCTTAGCTACGACCCCTGACTCGCCTAAGTTACAACTATCTACTCCGAGTGAAGAGCATCCCTCTCACTCGGGGGCTTAGCTGCGATCCTCCGAGCTACGCCACAAATACAAGGCGGTTCGGTCCTCCGAACTCCGCCACAAGTACAACGTAGCTTGGAATCGCCTAAGTTATAAACATTCTACTCCGAGTGAAGAGCGACCCTCTCACTCGGAGGCTTAGCTGCGACCCCGTGACTCGCCTAAGTTACAACTATCTACTCCGAGTGAAGAGAAACCCTCTCACTCGGGGGCTTAACTGTGATCCTTCGAGCTACGCCACAAATACAAGGCGGTTCGGCCCTCCGAACTCCGCCACAAGTACAACGTAGCTTGGAACCGCCTAAGTTATAAACATTCTACTCCGAGTGAAGAGCGACCCTGTCACTCGGGGGCTTAGCTGCGACCCCGTGACTCGCCTAAGTTACAACTATCTACTCCGAGTGAAGGGTGACCTTCTCACTCGAAGACCCGGCTACAGACGTCGACTCAAAGATTCCAAACAATCAAAAGAGGAGCATCGAACCAAAGGATCAAAATCAAACAAAAAGCCCCGCAAGGTTCGGGCAAGAGTACTTGGGCCACAGACCCACCAGAGTTTAACGAGTACAAATCCACGCGGCATTCCGCGGCAAATAAAGTCAATGTATCAAAGTTATGGCTCGGGAGGAGGCGGGCTTGTAGGCGCGACAAATTCGTCCAAATCAATCCCGTCGACGATGCGAGTGGCAGCCTCCAAGAAAGTCTCCATGAAGGTCTGGAATTGGAGCTCCTTCATGTTTGCGACCTTCAGCGCAGCAAGCTTCCTCTTCTTCACCTCCTTGCAGTGCACTCGGACCAAAGCCAGCGCCACATCTGCTCCGCCCTGGGCAGCCGACTTCTTCCATTCCTGCACTCGTTAGGGGACCTCATTGAGTCGAGTCATCAAAGACTCGAGGTCGTTCTCCTGCACGACTCCCCTCCAGAGCGCAGCGTCGATTCGGGCCATCACCGCCTTCAGTCGTCCCAGATAATCGGTGGCCGCGGTGAGGCGAGACTCCAACCTCAGTATGTTCATGGAAACCTCGTCCTTCACGATGGAGTTGGCAGGATCCAAGCCAGGCTCAACCCGGCTAGTCTCCTCTCCAAAGTTACGGCAGAACTCTGCACCAAAAACAGCAGTCGAGTCAGCGGATGCAATATGGGTCGACCAACCCAATGTCAACCAATTTAAACAGGACATACCTTCGAGCACGAGGTACCATTTTTTGGTGAGGTCACCCAAGTACGCCTCAAGATCAAGCCTCTTCCGAAACAGAGCCTCATACTTGTCGTTCAAGTCGGCCATGGACTTCTTCAGCTGAGCCACCTCCTTGTTGGCCGTGTCGAGTGAACCTTTCAGTCGGGTGATCTCCGCCTCGAGTGCGCCCACAGAAGCCAGTTTCTGCTCCGCCAGCTCCGACTTCTCCTGGGCCGCCTGCTGCGCCGCCACCAAGTCAAGGTCCTTCTGCTCTAAAGCTGCTCGCAGTTGTCCTACCAAGGCCGCCACTGGACAGATGAACATAAAGGAACACTCTAAGCGAAAAATCAGTCGACGAGGGTCAGAAGTAAGTTACCAGCCGCATCGTCCTGCGTCTTCTTCAGATGGTCCCGGGCCAACTGCAAGTCAAGATTGAGCTGGATCTGCTTCTGCTCAAGATCCGCAAACTTGGCCCCAAACTCGCAAGATTTCTGCATCAAAAAGACAAAGCAAAGGTTATAAGACTACAGTCGAGCCAGATCACTCAACCGCAGCCTCGGGGACTACACCCAGTGGGTGCACTGAGCGTGCCCCCACTAGTCTCACTCGGCCAAGATCAGTCTGGGCGAGCAAAAAAAAACATGGAAGCTCTAAAGTAAGACCATGGCCGACTTCAACTCAGTCGACCACGTTCTCGGGGGCTACACCCAGTGGGTGCACTGAGCGTGCCCCCACTGGTCTCACTCGGCCGAAATTAGTCCGGCCCGAGCTCAAGGAAGACAAGAAAAGAAGAGCACCCAGTGGGTGGTGTGGTACCTCACAAAGCAAAACAAGCAGATTTATTTCGGAAAAGTACTCCGACAAAATATCTGGACATTGGCCCGAAGAGCAGAGCTGGCGTCGTAAGCCGCCATGCTGGCCTCATACGCCGCCTTCGTTCGCCCCATCATCTCCTCCGCCTGGCGAACGGCCTCTCGTGCCGCCCCCACAGGGTCCTCCGGGAGGCGATAGGTGGAGAAAAGGATAGACGAAGCAGCAGGCGTCGAACCGGCCGCAGGCGCAGGCGATGGATCGACGGCGCAAATCGGCGCCGAGTCGACAACTGGAGGGGGCGCGGGGTCGACGACCAAGGTGGGCGCTGGGTCGACGCTCGGTGCAGGCGGTGGGTCGACCACGGGCACGGTTGGCACAGGGACAGCGAACGAGGCCGCAGTTCGGGCCGCGTCCTCGGGTCGCTGGGCCTCCGAGCCAGAAGGCGCTTTCCGCTCCTTCCTCCTTGCGCGCCGGTAGTCCTCGCAAAGCCGCCCCTCGTCCTCGTCGTCGTCCGGCAGCTCTATGACAAGGCACGACACTTCAGATGAAACAGGGAACCAAGTCAAACGACTATCGCCCGGGAACGAAAAGAAGAACAAAATCGAGTCTCATGGGGCTCATACCTGCTCGAGATGTCGCGGCGTCCGCGATCTCCTCGTCATCTCGACCCCGGTCGATGTCCATTGAGGTCGTGGAAGCGGCAGCTCTGAAAAATTTGATCAAGAAATGAGTCGACCAAAACTGCAGTCGACCCCCAAGAAGCAAGGAAAGATAAGCCCGAGCGACACTTACGTAGAGGCGATGGGTACATCCACCTTGATCCTTGGCAGAGCCTTCCGGGGCTTGGCGGGGGCGACTTTGGGCTGCTTGGGCGTCCTCTCAGCTGGCTCGGGGGTGATCGTACGGGTGCGCTTGGGTGTCCGAGACCTCGAGGGACCCACACGAGGTCGAGCAGCCCCTGGGTCGTTCTTCTCCTTGGAGCGGCGCTCGACATGGGGAGCTGACTCGACCTCCTCCCCGCTGCTGTACTCCTCGCTCTCCTCGGTCTCCTCCTCCGATTTCCACTCCGCGGCGTCGCCCGTACCCTCCTTGACTCCTTGGCTTGAGTTTCCGTTGGGCAGCGAATACATCTCCGTATATATCTGCAACGAAAGGAAGCTCACCAAATACCAGTCAGAATCATCAACAAAGATCACGGATCAATCGACAGATGCACCACTCGGAAGCGGAAGGCTCACCTTGTCCGGCAGGTGGTCAGCATCAAATGGGATGATCCTCCCCGACCCCCTGGGGTTGTCCTTGTTTCCAGTGACACTCTTCAGGCACTGCACTACGTACTTCGGGTCGGCCGCCTCCGGGTGGATCCGCGACGAGTCGTCAGGGCCGGAGTACAGCCACATCGGATGGTCCCGGGCCTGGAGCGGCTGGATCCTCCGCGAGATATACACCTCGAGCAAATCCATCCCCGTGACCCCCTCGCGGACTAACTGGACGACCCTCTCCATCAACATGTCAACCTCGGCCCTCTCGGCCTTGCTCACTACCATCAAAGGAGGCGGACTGGCTCGACCTAGGGTAAACGGAGGAAGACCAGTCGACTGACCCGGAGTCGGACTGTCCCTGTAGTAAAACCAGGTCGACTGCCAGCCCCGGATCGAGTCTGGAAGGTTCATGGGAGGGAAGGCACTCCGGTTCCTAAGCTGAATCCCGAGCCCGCCGCACGCCTGAAGGACGTGCGTCTTGCCGTCACTCGGGGTCACTCTATTAACGGTCTGGGAGCGGCAGGTGAAGATATGCTTGAACAATCCCCAGTGCGGTCGGCAACCGAGGAAGTTCTCGCGCATGGAGACGAAAGCGGAGAGAAAGGCGATGGAGTTGGGCGTGAAATAGTGCAGCTGGGCACCAAAGAAGATCAGAAAAGCGCGGAAGAAAGGATGCAGAGGGGTTGAGAAACCTCGGTCGACGTGGGTGGCGTGGAGCACGCACTCGCCCTCCCGCGGCGGAGGCTCGAGCTCTCCTCCCGGTATCCGCCAGGAACCCCCGGCGATCAGCCCCTCCTCCTCCAGCTCCTGCAGATCCTCCACCACGACGGTGGAACGGATCCAATCCCCCTGGATCCATCCAGCGAGGAGCCCGGACCTCGACGACGAGCCGACCCGGCCGGCTCGCCGCCCCTTCCCTGACGCCACCTTCTTGGAGCGCTCCATGGCGGCGGTCTTGTCCTTAACCATTGCTCGCGAGACGGCGGTTGCGGCGGAGAGAAGCAGGGGGATTGGGGGCGCGGCGAAGAAGCAAAGGCGTTGCGGACAAGACAAGCGAACATGGGAAAGCTGGGTGCACAGTACCCCCCGCAGCAGACTCAGCGCGCTTTTATAACGAACCGGTCGAGTGGCTGACCGGTGGCCCTAGACAATCTTATCCGATCCCGTAACAGGCGCTGGAGCGATACGTGGCGAAAAAGGAGGCGCGAGAATCGAGGCGTTCGAACCGCACCCCTCCGATTGATGCGCACGCCCCGTCTCGCGCGCTTCCCCAAATTTCGGAAGCCCTGCCGAATCCGGCGGACAGGGGGCAACCGATTCCGTCGAAAACGGCGCGCACTCAAGGCGCCCGACGCCCGACGCAAAACCCAGTCGACGCAAGACGTCCAGTCGACGCGAAGACAACTAATTCACCAACGGCTTCAGAATCGATTGAGGCGACCAAGACACAGTTGAGGGCCCGAGTCACAAGCTCCAAAGTGATCTGCCTCGAGAACGACGAGTCAGTACCTGAGCTTCCCTCAGCATCCCCTTTCTCAAGCCCCGATCCATTCGGGGGCTACTGACGAGGTTAAAGACCTAGGGTAGGGTCATAGGCCTGACCTAAAGGCCCCTCCCAAGGTCACTATCCTAAGAGATCAAAAGACAAGACCTACGGCGGTGGAGACAGTCGACTGAGATGGTCCGAGGTGACACTTCACTCGACTGGCTCTCATATCCAGGACGACTCAACTCCACTCGACTGGATCAGGCACTCGACTCCCAAAGACTAAAAGCCTCTAAGACGGCAACGGTCATATATTTACTCACTGTAATGAACCCCATAACTACCCTTTAATGCAGGCGTTATCAGTAATGCCCGCCTTAATGTACCTTTAAACCCTTGGTAACATGGAGCATGGCCGGGGTCTTGGCACACTATATAAGCCACCCCCTCCTCCAGTACAAGGGTTCGCACCTCTGTAACACATACACATATACATCACTCGACCAAGCCTCCGGGCACGAGACGTAGGGCTTTTACATCCTCCGAGAAGGGCCTGAACTCGAAAAACACTCTGTGTACAACTGCGCCATAGCTAGGACCTTGCCTCTCCATTCCTACCCCCTACCCTCACTGTCAGATCTAGTACCACGACACCACTCTGCTGTCTCTTCGTCCAAATTTCCCTTTTTTTTGGTAACGACATGCGTGAGAGATTGAAGCAGCAGTTTCAACTAGAACCTGCCGGAAGAGACATGCGTGCATCCTCATCCAATCTACTAATGGAAGCAACAAAGTTTCAGATTGTTCTATTTTGTGCTATTTTTTATTTTACTGTTCATCATGATACCTAGAAAACTTGATCTGTTTGTTCAAAACCATATTTGTTACTGAAATTGAAAGGAAGGAGGAGCTCAAAGAACTAGTACGGACCGAGGCAGAACTAGCATTAGGGAATCTTCAAACGCAGACCCTCAAACCGCCTGCATACATCGGGACGCACTGTTCGGACGTGTTGTGTTGCGGCATCCAACGCGATCCCATACCGCTTCGCTCGGCGGACACACTTTTCCCAGTAATCGAAGACAAAGTGTGTGTGGGGAGGGGGGTGGGAGGGGAGGCTTTGAGGACGTCCAGAACACTGGCACACCCACTTATGATTGCTCTGGCCCACCAAACCCCCTCCCTTGCTTGCGTGCACTTCCCGTCCGAAACGGCCAGTGCTGCATTCATGCCCGACCAGAGCGGACATGACCTCTCACTACTGCCTGCAATGAAGCAGCGCACCGGCCAAGAGAGTGCCGCCCACACCGCTTCTCAATGCACAGAACTGCTCTGCGTTCAAACAAAACCACGACCGCCCATCGCACTACATTAATGTCACATAGTTGCCGAGGAACCTACTATGACGCCACTAGTCTGTTCGTCTACCGCCCACCATTGCCATTCGCCCGCTATATAAACTCCAACCCTGACAATAGCTGTAGTCATTCTCATCGAGCCCCTTTCTCCTCTCCACACCACTCCACCATGGCCTCCTCACGCTCCAAAGCTCTCTGGGATGAACTATTGTTGGAGCAGAAGAAGGAGACGGGTGCAATTGCTGCTAGCTGACAGACTGGCACGCAAATGGAGGCTGATGACGTCCGAATGGAGGATGCGGCTGAGGATGAGCTGGCGCCACCATACTCGCGGGTGCATGTCAGCATGACCATCGGCGAGGCCTGTTCCCACTATATAGACACGGTGTGGGAGGAGCGGGAGGCGCATGCCGACCGGGCCTATGATCTCCGGCTCCTCGAGGAGCACCGGCCGACTCAGGAGGAACTCGCCGCCGGAAGGGCCATCGTGCCAGACGCGGACGTGTTGGAGCAAGCTGTGCTGCTCGAGTTCAACCGCTCCGTCTGCGAGATCAGCCTTGACCGCTGGCGGTACTGCCAGCATCTGACGGAAATGGAGGCAGCTTACAAGGAGATGGACAAAGGCAGCGGACGAGGTGTGTGCAAGAGCGACGACGAGGAGGACATCGTCGGCTTTGCCAAGGCCGCACCCCGTTGCCCGACATCGAAGCCGACACGTCTGCAGGTGCCGTCGTCAGCAAGGAAGCGTACACTAGTAGAAAATCGATCTTTCGTTCTAGCCTATTCGGAGCAATAGTCCCGGTCATGTTATGAACCGGGACTAATGTGAGCATTAGTCCCGGTTCCAGCGGCTAGGGCGCCGGCCGGGGCTCGGCAGGCATCAGTCCGGGTTCGAAAGGGATCTTTAGTCCTGCTTCCATACACCAACTAGGACTAAAGGGGTCGATACCCTTTAGTCCTAGTTGGTGTCTGGAACCGGGACCAAAGGTCCGTCTTCAGTCCCAGTTTTACACCCCAACCATGACTAAACGTTTGCCTATATATATATTCCTCGCCCCTGCTCGCCCTCTTGTCTGTTTTGTCCTCAAAGAAGGTGGGAGGTGCGTGCGAGTTTGTTTTCCCTTCCTATGCACAAGTGGTGCTCGATGAAAGGCCTGAGAGCATGATGCCACTTGAGTTCACACAAAACAAACATGATATGAGGTGTCTGAGCCACACTTAAGCTTTCTCCTCTTTCTTCTCCTCTGCTCTTCCTCCAAGATCGACCCTCCAAGCTTCATTTTCCCCAAGATTTGTCTAGATTTGGCGGTACACCAACTATATATCCAAGTGTTCTAGAAGGTTAGCAACTTCAACCGATCATCTCAAATTGCTACTTTAGCTCATTTCATGCTCTAGAAGTAGAGTGATTTGTGGATTTTAGTGGAGGAGTGTATGTGGGAGTTTTATTTGATTTAGATGCACTAGTAGAAAACAGGGCATTGGTCCAGCCCATTAGCCCCGGTTCAAACTAGAACCGGGTCCAATGGGGGTACTGGACCCGGTTCGTGTGCCCAGGGGGCCGGCCGGGCCACGTGGGCCATTGGTCCCGGTTCGTCTGGACCTATTGGTCCCGGTTGGAGCTAAAAACCGGGACCAATGGCTCTTGCTCCTGGCCCACCACTATTGGTCCCGGTTGGTGTTATGAACCGGGACCAAAGGCACCCCTTTAGTCCCGGTTTGTAGTACCAACCTAGACCAGTGAGTTGCCTATATATACCCCCTCACTCAAGAGCAGAGCTCACTGCTCTGTTTTTTTTCCTGACCGAGGGGGAGAGGGGTTAATGGTGCTCTAGCTCACCTCCTATGCACACAACGTGTTCGGTGGAATGCCCGAGCCACACTAGTTAAGCTTTTCTCCTCTCGAAGCTCTATTTTCTCCGAGATTTGTCTAGGTTTAGCGGTCCGTCACGTCCCGTCCCCGTCTTCGCCGCCGTCGATCGCCCCCGCCGATCTCGTCACCGGCACCACCGTGGTGAGCCTCTTGTTATGTCCATGCTTTTCTTACTTTTATTATTGCTTTAGATAGATATTTGTCTAATTTTCTTACGTTTATTATTGCTTGTTATTATATAGTGCGATGGTTTTGATATCCGCCCACGTGGGCCCTCGTTCGGTCTACGATTCGGATGTGGTATATTATCTATAATTTATAACTATTTGTTTTAGTGCTTATGATAGTTATGCCGACCAACCTGACATGCATAGATGTTTTATTATGTCTAGGAGGTAGTTGAACCGGAAATTACAACCGACCCTCTTGTGGAGAGGTTAAATTTAGTTGAAGAGGAAAACATTTCGTTAAAGAAAAAATTGGAAAAAATGGAGGAGGAGAAGATGGAATTGGAGTTGCATGTTGCGGAAGTTATCGATGATCAGAAGATCAAGATGGACCCTATTGGCGAGAGGTTAAATTTAGTTGAAGAAGAAAACAAATTCTTGAAGGAAAAAATAAAAAAAATTGTGGACGAGAAGATGATATTGGAGTTGCATGTTGCGGATGTCGTCGATGATCACAAGATCAAGATGGATGCAATGCGGTTGAAGATTAAAAAGATTAGAAAATATGCCATTCATACCAAGGCTTGGTATCATTATGCCGTTGGATCAATTGTTACCTTGGTTGCGATTATGATAGCATTTGTTTTCGCGTTGAAATGTTTTACATAGTTTCGATGTGTATGGAGAGCTATATGTTGTTAGATGAGAACTATATATGTATGTACTTTGGTTTTAATGTGATGATGAACTTTTATCCATTTGGTCACTTAATTATCTATTTATGATGTTCTGTAATGGTTTTTGACACACTTAATTATATATAAATGCACGCAGATGAACCGGCAATGGATGTACGATGACAGACACACCTCCGAGTACATTAAGGGCGTGCGTGAGTTTCTAAATGCGGCTGAGGCAAACAAGCAGAATGGTTTTATGTGTTGTCCATGCACTAAATGTGTGAATACGATGTCTTACTCTAACCGGAAAATCCTTCACTCCCACCTGCTTTACAAGGGTTTCATGCCACACTATAATGTTTGGACGAGGCACGGAGAAATAGGGGTTATGATGGAAGACGGTGAAGAAGAAGAGTACGATGACAACTATGTGCCCCCTGAATACGGTGATGCTGCAATGGGGGGAGCTGGTGAAGATCAAGAGGAACCAGACGATGTGCCCAATGATGCTGCAACGGGTGAAGCTGCTGAAGATCAAGAGGAACCAAATGATGATCTTCGCCGGGTCATTGTCGATGCAAGGACACAATGCGAAAGTCAAAAGGAGAAGCTGAAGTTCGATCGCATGTTAGAGGATCACATAAAAGGGTTGTACCCCAATTGCGAAGATGGCAACACAAAGCTCGGTACCGTACTGGAATTGCTGCAGTGGAAGGCAGAGAATGCTGTGGCTGACAAAGGATTTGAGAAGCTATTGAAAATATTGAAGAAGAAGCTTCCGAAGGATAACGAATTGCCCGACAGTACATACGCAGCAAAGAAGGTCGTATGCCCTCTAGGATTGGAGGTGCAGAAGATACATGCATGCCCTAATGACTGCATCCTCTACCGCGGTGCATACAACGATTTGAACGCATGCCCGGTATGCGGTGCATTGCGGTATAAGACCAGACGAGATGACCCTGGTGATGTTGATGGCGAGCCCGCCAGGAAGAGGGTTCCTGCGAAGGTGATGTGGTATGCTCCTATAATACCACGGTTGAAATGTTTGTTTAGAAACAGAGAGAATGCCAAGTTGATGCGATGTCACAGTGTGGACCGTAAGAAAGACGGGAAGTTGAGAGCACCCGCTGACGGGTCGCAATGGAGAAAAATCGAGAGAAAGTACTGGGAGGATTTTGCAAAGGACGCAAGGAACGTATGGTTTGCTTTAAGCGTGGATGGCATTAATCCTTTCGGGGAGCAGAGCAGCAATCACAGCACCTGGCCCGTGACTCTATGTATGTATAACCTTCCTCCTTGGATGTGCATGAAGCGGAAGTTCATTATGATGCCAGTTCTCATCCAAGGCCCTAAGCAACCCGGCAACGACATTGATGTGTACCTAAGGCCATTAGTTGAAGAACTTTTACAGCTGTGGAATGGAAACGGTGTACGTGCGTGGGATGAGCACAAACAGGAGGAATTTGACCTAAAGGCGTTGCTGTTCGTGACCATCAACGATTGGCCCGCTCTCAGTAACCTTTCAGGACAGACAAACAAAGGATACCACGCATGCACGCACTGTTTAGATGACACTGAAGGTATATACCTGGACAAGTGCAGGAAGAATGTGTACCTGGGCCATCGTCGATTTCTTCCGACCAACCATCAATGTCGAAAGAAAGGCAAGCATTTCAAAGGCGAGGCAGATCACCGGAAGAAGCCCGCCATGCGTACCGGTGATCACGTACTTGCTATGGTCAATGATTTACACGTAATCTTTGGAAAGGGCCCCGGCGCACTAGCTGTTCCGAATGACGATGAGGGACACGCACCCATGTGGAAGAAGAAATCTATATTTTGGGACCTACCCTACTGGAAAGACCTAGAGGTCCGCTCTTCAATCGACGTGATGCACGTGACGAAGAACCTTTGCGTGAACCTGCTAGGCTTCTTGGGCGTGTATGGAAAGACAAAAGATACAGCTGAGCACGGGAGGACCTGCAACGTTTGCACGAAAAAGACGGCATCCCTCCGAAGCAGTATGAAGGTCCTGCCAGCTATGCTCTTACGAAAGAAGAGAAAGAAATCTTCTTTGAATGCCTGCTCAGTATGAAGGTCCCGACTGGCTTCTCGTCGAATATAAAGGGAATAATAAATATGGCAGAGAAAAAGTTCCAGAACCTAAAGTCTCATGACTGCCATGTGATTATGACGCAACTGCTTCCGGTTGCATTGAGGGGGCTTCTACCGGAAAACGTCCGATTAGCCACTGTGAAGCTATGTGCATTCCTCAATGCAATCTCTCAGAAGGTGATCGATCCAGAAATCATACCAAGGCTAAGGAGTGATATGGCGCAATGTCTTGTCAGTTTCGAGCTTGTGTTCCCACCATCCTTCTTCAATATCATGACACACGTCCTAGTTCATCTAGTCGACGAGATTGTCATTCTGGGGCCCGTATTTCTACACAATATGTTCCCCTTTGAGAGGTTCATGGGAGCCCTAAAGAAATATGTCCGTAACCGCGCCAGGCCAGAAGGAAGCATCTCCATGGGCCATCAAACAGAGGATGTCATCGGGTTTTGTGTTGACTTCATTCCTGGCCTTAATAAGATAGGTCTCCCTGAATCGCGGTACGAGGGAAGATTGACTAGAAAAGGCACGCTTGGAAGGGACTCAATAATATGCAGGGACGGATATTCTTGGTCTCAAGCACACTACACAGTTCTACAGAACTCTACATTGGTGACCCCGTATGTCGATGAACACAAGAACAGTCTGCGCTCCAAACACCCGGAGCAGTGCGACGACTGGATTACACGTCAACACATCAAGACTTTCAGCAGTTGGTTGGAAACACGTCTCAGAGGTGACAACACTGTTTGTGATGAGTTGTACTTGTTGTCCAGGGGACCATCTTCGACCGTATTGATTTACAAAGGATACGAGATAAATGGGAATACATTTTACACGATTGTCCAAGATCAAAACAGCACCAACCAAAACAGCGGTGTCCGCTTTGATGCAACAACCGAGAGGGGAAAGGACACATATTATGGTTACATAGTGGACATATGGGAACTTGACTACGGACATGATTTTAAGGTCCCTTTGTTTAAGTGCAAATGGGTCAATCTGTCAGGAGGCGGGGTACAGGTAGACCCACTGTACGGAATGACAACAGTGGATCTGAAAAATCTTGGATACACTGACGAACCGTTCGTCCTAGCCAATGATGTGGCAAAGGTTATCTATGTGAAGGACATGTCTACCAGACCGAGAAAAAGAAAATATAAGGAAGCGAATACATCATACGATGAGCCAAAGCGCCACATAGTTCTTTCAGGAAAAAGGGACATCCTGGGAGTGGAGGGCAAGACAGACATGTCTGAAGATTATGAAAAGTTTCATGAAATTCCTCCCTTCAAAGTCAAGGCTGACCCAAGCATCCTGATAAACGATGAAGATTATCCATGGTTACGGCGCAATAAGCAAATGACACAAGCGAAGAAAAAGTGAAGAGTTTTCTCCGCAACTATTATGATGATACCATGCCAACTTTGTAACAAACGAGTATGATACCATTGTCCGTTTGTACTATTCAAATTTACACTAACAAAACGTTTGTAATTGGTTTTACCAGAAAGAATTAAAAAATAAAACAAAAAACAAAAGAAAATAAATAATGCAGAAAACAAAAAAAAAACTTGCAAAAAAATAAAAAATAGCAACAATAAGTATTTCATTGTAAGTAGAAACAAAATAAAATAAATAAAGCAACAAAGAAAACAAATAATTTCAAATTTAAACTATTCAAATTTGAATACTACTTGCACTAACAGAAAGTTTGTAATTGGTTTTAC
>LR738709.1:43232631-43289958 GCA_902687465.1 Secale cereale | reverse complement strand
GGTGACATGAGGGGGTCTAGGGTTGTGGATCGCCGAGAAGTCGGGGGTCGAGGGGTCGAGAGAGGTTGCCTAGCTAGTGTCAAAGTATTGAAGAATTCCATGACTTCATCATTTGCCAGAAGTAACCGGGGCATTTTGGTACGAAGTTATGCAAAGTTGTTCTGGAACGAAGTCCCTGATAGGATAATCCGTCTTTTGTTACGAATTATCTTATCCGGGGACTTCGTTCCAAAACAACTTTGGAGAGCTTCGTACCATCATGCTACTGTTACTTTCGCCTAATGATGAAGTATTGGTTTTGTTGAATCCTTTGACACTCTAGACAAAATGTGACATGAGGGGGTCTAGGGTTTGTGGATCGCCGGGCAGTCGAGGGTCGAAGCTAGTTCTACGTTTGCCATTAATATATCCATCTGTCTTGTTTGAATAATAATTGGCATTTTGTAAATATTTGTAGAAACAATGGACCACAACACCCGAGACCTAGCACAAGAAGCGATGTTGATGGACCTAATCGCAGACGGACAAAATGCCGTCTTGTCGTTTCTCAACGACACCGATGACCATGTCGAAAAAGAGCTGCAGCTAGAAGATCTAGGCTATGATATTGATGGATCCGGTGACCCAATGCACATGGAAGAATTAGTAGACTGTGAGGACGGCTCCGGTGACCCAATGCCGGTGCCAGAAGGAGACCGTGATGCTGGCTCCGGTGACCGAACCGAGTCCGGCCAGGAGGTATATATGTTAGTTAAGCATGTGCTGACTAGTTAATTGATGCATTCATTAACTCTCGTCTTTGTTCCTTTTTCTAGCCCTCCGGATCGAGCAAATCTTCGGTAAAGAGACGAGGAGCGAAGAAAAAGTTGAGGCCGGATGAAAAGTTTGAGATCTCAGAAATCTCGCGCTCCGGCGAGCCGATTGCACCCATCCGGACAAAGAACGCATTTGTTAATCAGTGCGGGGTTCTGGTTAGGGACAAGATCCCGATCAGCATCCATCAATGGTTAAAGCCGGCTGCAAACGACGCTCAGGTGACTTATGTCACTGATATGCAGAAAGAAGATCTTTGGACTGAGCTGAAGTCAAATTTCGTCCTACCGCGAGAGGTTGATCCGGCGAACCCAGTTAAAGAGGAGTTAATCAAGTCTGCTGCACTTTCGAAGATGGCAGATCAATTCAGGGCATGGAAGAAAAAACTGAATACGTTTGTCAAAGATAAAAAGACTCCAGAATTCGTGGGCATATATGAGAAGATCAAAGATGACTGGCCCGCATTTGTGGCCCATAAGAAGTCGGAAAAGAGTAAGAAGATGTCAGAGACAAACCGGATAAATGCTGCGAAGAAGAAGCATCACCATCGCACGGGGTCGGGCGGCTACCTCGTTGCCCGGCCTAAGTGGGCCAAGGCTGAGAATGATCTGCTTCAGAAAGGGATCGAACCAGAGGCAATGCACTGGCCAGAACGTTGCCGGACTTGGTTCTTCGGGGCTGGCGGAACCTTGGACCCTGTAACAGGGTGGTGCATTTGGACGGACAAGCAATTGGAAACACCACTCAGGAAGATGCGGCAGTATATCAAAGCAGCGCATGAAGGGACGTTCTTCCCCGACAGAGAGACCGATGAGCTGACAATGGCCCTCGGGAATCCTGAGCACCCTGGACGGACACGAGGCACGCCAGGCTCCCTTCCGTGGCGTGCTGGGTTTCCGAACGCAGGAGGCTACAAATGCCACGACAGGAGGAAGAAAATGGAGCAGACCGAAATCCAGGCGCTGCGGGCCAGAATACAAGCGATAGAGGAACGGGAAGCAAATCGGGAGAAAAGAATTGCCGAAGCTTCCCCCGAAGCTACCCCGCCATCTCAGCGGAGAAGCAGCCTGGCTTCCACCGAGCTGCTTCAGCCAGAGCCTGCCTTGACGGCTACTGCCAGGAATCCTGTGGATGCTATCACGCAGGCACAAAATTGCCACTTTATGGCACAGTGGATGAATCTGAAGGTCAAGGCGGCTGCTGGCTCTGTTTATCCTTCTGGACCCGACGACACTTTTCACTGCCGGCCGATTCCAGAAGGATATGCTAGGGTGATGGTCGACGAAATAACGGAGGGATTTGAGGAGCTCCAGCTTGACCACCCTACCGGTGAAGGGGAGACTCGGCTGGGTTCTTCACTGAAGACTCCATGCCTATGGCGGAAGGACCTAATCAACATTCTCAACTGGACGCCTCCGCCTCCTCCTCCTCCGACGATGAGTCAGGGCACTCCGCCTCCTCCACCGCCTCCTCCTCCGGCGAGTGACCATCAGGGCACTCCGGCTCCTTCTCCGGCGCGTGGCGGCACTCCGCCTCCTTCGCCGCCGGCGCGTGGTGGCACTCCGCCTCCTTCGCCGCCGGCGCGCCCGAGCAGCCAGCCTGCTCCTCCTTCTCCGCCTAATCAGCAAGGGCGGAAGAGACCTGCCGACGCTCCGGCTGCTCCTGCTCCGGCGCGTAAGCAAGTAAAAAAGACAGCCGCTTCGTCTGGTCCGGCGACGTCTACCAGTACAGCCAGAGGCGGGAGGCGATGCAGATTCGGTCCTTCTCTCACGCCTCTAGAGAAGTTACCGTACGAGAGGTCCGACGAGGAAAACACGAAGATCGCTCAAGGCGAAGTGAAGGACTTTTTTGAAGGGTTGAAAGCACAGAGACATCCACCTCCAGAGGAGAAGATAGATGCGGTGAAAGCAAAGCGCACTCTTGCTGCCCTGAAGCAACCAGCGAAAAGTAAGCCGAAGGGCAACTATGACCGCATGATTCAAAAGACATTTCAAGATGCCAAGCGGTCGGGAAGTACAAAAAGTGATCAGAGGTTAGCAGAAGGACGAGCTAGGAAACAAATTGCCCATCTCGGCGAACAAGCGAACCAATCGTGCCCCCCGCTCAAGGTGTCTAGCGACATGGTCGCTAATGATCCGAGGATGGTGCCCGGTTATACCAATCTTGCAGATTACGCGTCCGACGATGTACACTATGATTTCTTGGAAGTGCAGATACAAAGATACGAGTACGGGAAGCCTCTCGTCAAAAATGAAAGATCTCTATCAACGAATATGCGAAGATTGCATGATTGGTACTTGAAAATCTGCAGAGAGTCTGGGGGGAGGGATAACTTGTATTTGAGAGTTAAACCGGAGCATGACCTCGTTGGAATTGACCTGGTGCCTGTTCCATTTGAGGAGTTCTATCAGTTTTTCAATCAATTGGCCCTCGATAAAACAACGGTCACCTGCTACTGTCTGTAAGTAGTACTACTTTTGTCATTATATAGCTGATCTTCATTGCATGTATTTATGGTTATCCTCACTATATTATGCAGATTGAAGATCGTCGAATTGAAGAAAAGACAAGTAGGTGATATTGGGTTCGTTAACACATACCTCATAGATGCAACCGAGGTTAAATTGCGTCCCGAAGATACCGAGACCAACTTGCTACGATCGTTGGTGGTAAATGAAAACAAAGATATAATACTCTTTCCTTACAACTTCAAGTGAGTGTTACTGTCTTGTGCATATTTGGTTTCCCTTATATATCAGTTAAGGTTATAGTGATGTAATTGATGAGTTCATGCATGCGTGCGCAGCTTCCACTATATTCTCTTAGAGATTAAGCTTGAGAAGGGAGTAGTAACTGTCTTGGACTCTAGACATAAAGATCCCGAGGAGTATGCAGACATGACTCAAATGCTCGAGAGGTAAGTTAAATCGATCAATATTATCCACCATGCATATCAGCAACTTTGTTCATTTCTGATATATATCAAGTAATTGTTTTCTTTGTCTGGCAGGGTTTGGAGAAAATTCACCAAAAAAGCTCCGGGACTGCTGAAGAAGCTAGAATTTAGACACCCGAAAGTAAGTACTATATAGTAGCATGTTCCGCGCATCTCCTATATCTTGATTCAAGCGCTAGTTTCATCAATACCATTTGTTGGCATTCTTGCTTATCAGTTTGATTGACCTCTATTTCTTGTAAAGTGGTTGTGGCAGGAACCCGGGAATAATTACTGTGGATACTACATTTGCGAGTCCATCCGCCAAACGACCTGTGAGCGGGGCTACTTTGAAGCACAATTTGAAGTGCGTAAGCAATTAATTATAATATTCATAATTTTATAGCATCATTTCATGTATTGACCCCTACTTCAAATTAGATGTTTCGGATGCGGGATGAACTCCTAACAACAGATCGTCTGCGAGCAATTCAAGAGGAATTGGTGGCATTCTTCCTTGAACACGTGATCGCGCTAGCCGGAGAATACCATGTGGACCATGCGTCCATCCTATAGGAGATTATTTTTGTAAAAGATAATTGTATATATATACCCGGTAGTGTCGGATAGATATACGAGAACTTGTTGTTCGACCGATCTCTCGGGGAAGGAGAGGTGGTCGATATTACTTCTCTCTGTATGCATATATATATATATATATATATATATATATATATATATATATATATATATATATATATATATATATATATATATATATATATATATATATATATATATATATATATATATATATATATATATATATATATATATATATATGTTGATTATACTATCTTCTGTTTCCTTCGTTTGCTTAGTAGCTAGCAGCTAGCTAGCTAGCTAGCGTGACTAGTCCTCTCTATATACGTATGTGTTGTATGTAGCGTCGACCAAGCACGGACATAAGAGAGGACACTTCTCTCTATTAATTAGCTAGCTAACATAATATATGAAACACCTAAATTAACCCCCCAAAACCTAAAACCCCCCCTCCCCTTTCAAAAAAAAAACAAAAACCACAGCCACAGAAATGCTGACGCGTGGATGCCTTTTGGTCCCGGTTGGTACCACCAACCGGGACTAAAGCCCCTCCTGCCTGGGCTCGGTGCACAGGCCACGTGGACACCCTGCTGCCCCGGTTCTGGATTGAACCGGGACTAAAGGGTCCGAGCATTAGTACCGACCCTCTTGTCCCGGTTCTGGAACCGGGGCTAAAGGCCCAAATGAACCGGGTCTGATGACCCTTTATCTACTAGTGACGCAATGTGAGCTCAAATTAACTTCTTAGTTTGCACATGTGTAGGGTGTCGTCCCGTCCCCGTCCCCGTCCTCACCGTCGTCTATTGCCCGTGCCGATCTTGTCCCCGGCACCACCGTGGTGAGTCTCTCGTTCTTATCTTTTTTTAAAAAAAAAATCTTACTTGTATGATTTAGAAAGTTACTCGTTTAACTTTCTTACTTGTATTATTGTTTGTTACTATATAGTGCCATGGTTTTGATATCTGCACCTATCGGCTCTCGTCTGGTCAATGATTCGGATGTGATATATTATCTTTTATAACTATTTATTTCATTTAGTGTTTATGATAATTATGCCAACCAACTTGACATAGCTATTTTTACGTAGGAGGTATGTGAACCAGAAATTCCAACGGGCCCTCTTGTTGAGAGGTTAAATTTAGCTGAAAAAGAAAACAATCATTTAAAAGAAAAATTGAAAAGAATTTAAGAAGAGAAGATGAAATTGGAGTTGCACGTTGCCGATGCCGTTGATCTACACAAGATCCAGATGGATGCAATGCGCTTGAAGATTAGAAAGATTAGAAAATATGTCACGATAAAGAGGCTTGGTATCATTATGTTGTTGGATCAATTATTCATTAGTTGTGATTTTGATCGCATTTGTTGTTGCATTTAAATGTTTTATATAGTTGTATGTTAGTTTCAATGTATGTTTTAGATGCTCTAGATAGTTATCTGTTGTTTTATGAGAACTATGTATGAACTTTATGTATTTATTTTTGCAGTAATTTGATAACTATTGTACTTTGGTTTTAATGTGATATAATTGTATTAATATGGTCATTTATCTATTCATGATGTTTTGTAATGGTTTTTAATATACTTAATTATATAATGCAGATGAACCGGTAATGGATGTATGATGACCCACAAGTGTAGGGGATCTATCGTAGTCCTTCCGATAAGTAAGAGTGTCGAATCCAACGAGCAGCAGAAGGAAATGATAGGCAGTTTTCAGTAAGGTATTCTCTGCAAGCACTGAAATTATCGGTAACGGATAGTTTTGTGATAAGGTAATTTGTAACGAGTAACAAGTGGTAAAAGTAAATAAGGTGCAGCAATATGGCCCAATCATTTTTTAGCAAAGGACAAGCCTAGACAAACTCTTATATAGAGGAAAGCGCTCTCGAGGACACATGGGAATTATCGTCAAGCTAGTTTTCATCACGTTCATATGATCCGCGTTCGTTACTTTGATAATTTGGTATGTGGGTGGACTGGTGCTTGAGTACTGCCCTTACTTGGACAAGCATCCCACTTATGATTAACCTCTATTGCAAGCATCCGCAACTATAAAAGAAGTATTAAGGTAAACCTAACCATAGCATGAAACATATATGGATCCAAATCAGCCCCTTACGAAGCAATGCATAAACTAGGGTTTAAGCTTCTGTCACTCTAGCAATCCATCATCTACTTATTACTTCCCAATGCCTTCCTCTAGGCCCAAACAATGGTCAAGTATCATGTAGTCGACGTTCACATAACACCACTAGAGGAAAGACAACATACATCTGATCAAAATATCGAACGAATACCAAATTCACATGACTACTTATAGCAAGACTTCTCCCATGTCCTCAGGAACAAACGTAACTACTCACAAATCATATTCATGTTCATAATCAGAGGGGTATTAATATGCATAAAGGATCTGAATATATGATCTTCCACCGGATAAACCAACTAGCATCAACTACAAGGAGTAATCAACACTACTAGCAACCCACAGGTACCAATCTGAGGTTTTGATACAAAGATTGGATACAAGAGATGAACTAGGGTTTGAGAGGAGATTGTGCTGGTGAAGATGTTGATGGAGATTGACCCCCTCCCGATGAGAGGATCGATGGTGATGACGACGGTGACGATTTCCCCCTCCCGTAGGGATGGTTCCCCAGTAGAACAGCTCCGCCGGAGCCCTAGATTGGTTCCGCCAAGGTTCCGCCTCGAGACGGCGGTGCTTCATCCCGAAAGCTTCCTTATGAATTTTTTCCAGGGAAGAAGACACCTTATACCAAAGATGGGCACCGGAGGGCTGCCAGGTGGCCCACGAGGCAGGGGGCGCGCCTAGGGGGGTAGGGCGCGCCCCCAACCTCGTGGACGGTGGGTGGTCCCCCTTCGGTGCTTTCTTCGCCCGATATTTTTTATATATTCCAAAACTGACTTTCATGGAGTTTTAGGACTTTTTGAGTTGTGCAGAATAGGTCTTAAATATTTGCTCCTTTTCCAGCCCAGAATTCCAGCTGCCGACATTCTCCCTCTTCTTGTAAACCTTGTAAAATAAGAGAGAAAAGGCATAAGTATTGTGACATAATGTGTAATAACAGCCCATAATGCAATAAACATCAATATGAAAGCGTGATGCAAAATGGACGTATCAACTCCCGCAAGCTTAGACCTCGCTTGTCCTCAAGCGGAAGCCGATATCGAAAAATATGTCCACATGTTTAGAGATAGAGGTGTCAATAAAATAAAATACGTACATGAGGGCATCATGATCATTCTTATAACAGCAACATATTTATTGTCATATGATTTCTTATGCTAAAGTAACAATCTATTCACAATGTCAAGTATGAATCAGAAACTTCATTGAAAACTAACAAACTATGATCTCGGTCATTGAAGCAATTGCAATTTATCATAACATCAGAAGGAGTCAATATAAAAGCTTTTCAGCAAGTCCACATACTCAACTATCATTTAGCCTTTCATAATTGCTCACACTCACGCAATACTTATGAGTATGGAGTTTTAATCGGACACAGAGAAAGATAGAGGCTTATAGTGTTGCCTCCCAACCTTTTACCTCAAGGGTAATGTCAACAATAATAGTTTATGATAACTTACATCCAATTGGGTATATATGTCAGGATGTTTCCAACACAATGTGCTTGCCAAAGGATAAAATGTAAAAAGGAAAGGTGAAGATCACCATGACTCTTGTATAAGGTATAAGACAAGAAAAAAAGATAGGCCCTTCGCAGAGGGAAGCAGAGGTTGTCATGTGCTTTTATGGTTGGATGTACAAAGTCTTAGTGCAAAAGAACGTCACTTTATATTGCCACTTGTGATATGGAACTTTATTATGTAGTCCGTCGATTTTATTGCTTCCATATCACAAGATCGTATAAAGTTTATTTTCTCCACACTAATAGATCATACATATTTAGAGAGTTGCAACAATGACAACTTACTTGAAGGATCTTACTCAATCCATAGATATATATGGTGGACTCTCATGGCAAAACCGGGTTTAAGGATATTTGGAAGCACAGGTAGTATCTCTACTTGGTGCAAGGAGTTTGGCTAGCATGAGGGGGAAAGGCAAGCTCAACATGTTGGATGATCCATGACAATATACTTTATTTCAGATATAAGAAATCATAACCCATTACGTTGTCTTCCTTGTCCGACATCAACTTTTTAGCATGTCATATTTAAATGAGTGATCACAATCATAAAAGATGTCCAAGATAGTATATTTATATGTGAAAACCTCTCTTTCTTTATTAATTCCTATTAATTGCAACGATGACCAAAACCATGTTTGTCAACTCTCAACATTTTTTATTCATCATACTCTTTATATGTGAAGTCATTACTCTCCATAAGATCAATATGATATCTTTTATTATTTTCATTCTTTCTTTTATTCTCTCATGATCAAAGTGAGATAATCAAGCCCTTGACTCCAAACTAATGTTTATTATATAGCTCACGGACTCGATTACATAGATAAGGATCATAAAGCAAAGCTCACAACTAGATCATACTAAACTTTATTCTACTAGATCAAAATATAACCAAAAGGATCGAACTAAGAAAAACGGTAAAGATAGAGGTGTGATGGTGATACTATACCGGGGCACCTCCCCCAAGCTTGGCAGTTGCCAATGGGAGTGCCCATACCCATGTGATTATGTCTCTTTCTTCGGACGAGGTGAAAATGGAGTGTCGTACATCGAGCGTAGGAGATCCTCTAATTTGCGGATGATACCCTTGAGTGCGGTGATATGCTCATTCAACAAAATATTTTCATGTGTGAGATACTTGTTTTTTATGCGAGCTAATTCAATCATCTGAAAGCTTCAATCTCAGTTGGGGTAAGACCATTTTGGTGAAGTTGGAGGACGTCTTCTTCTTCAGCTGCCGGAGCTTGATCCTCCATGGCCTTCTTGATCCTATCATCCTTGTTGATCTCCCCGGGTTCTTCTCTCTTCATCTCTATCTTCATTAGCCAAGCATCGTTGCCGTCATTGTTGGAGGAGGGGGACGACATGATGCCTGGCCTTGGCAACTCTGGCAGAAAACAGCTCGAAACAAAAAGTAGAGGATTTTTGCGGGATACGGTGGTCAAAACCTCCGGGGGATTATATAATGAATTTTTACCGACCAAAAGAAGTATTGTGCAAGAAAACAGAGTCCAGAGGGCACACGAGGTGCCCACGAGGCAGGGGGCGTGCCCAGGGGGTTGGGCGCGCCCTCCACCCTCATGGATGCCTCATGTATCTTTCGGACTACTTCTTATTTTCCTATTTTCTTAAATATTCCAAAACGGAGAAAAATTGCCATTAGAACTGTTTTGGAGTCGGCTTACTTACCGTACCACATACCTCTTCCTTTTTGGAGTCTGAATCGTTCTGGAAAGTGTCCCTTATGTATTCCTTCGGGGTTACGATTTCAATGACATTATTTTCAACATTTATGGGATTACCTGAGATATAATGTTTGATTCTTTGGCCGTTCACCACCTTTGGATTCGTACCTTTGAAGTTGTTGATTTTTATGGTACCGGAATGATACACCTCCTCGATAACGTAAGGACCTTCCTACTACTTCTCAAGCTTGCGTTGTATTCCCTCGAAGAGGAAAGGGTGATGTAGCATGGTAGCGTAAGTATTTCCCTCAGTTTCTGAGAACAAAGGTATCAATCTAGTACGAGACCACGCGCGAGTCCCTCGCACCTGCACAAACAAATAAGAACCTCACAGCCAACACGATAAAAGGGGTTGTCAATCCCTTCTCGGTCACTTACGAGAGTGAGATCTGATTGATATGACAAGATAATTTTTTTGGTATTTTCGGTATAGAGATAAAGTAAATAAAGCAAATAAGCAACGGCAACAGAAATTGGCAAGTTGACGGGAAAATAATATGATGAGAATAGACCCGGGGGCCATAGGTTTCAGTAGTGGCTTCTCACATGATAGAAGAATTCTACGGTGGGTGAACAAATTACTGTCGAGCAATTGATAGAAAAGCGCATAATTATGAGAATATCTAGGCAGGATCATTGTATATAGGTGCTACTTCTCGAGCTTGCGTTGTATTCCCTCGAAGAGGAAAGGGTGATGCAGCACAATAGCGTAAGTATTTCCCTCAGTTTTCGAGAACCAAGGTATCAATCCAGTAGGAGACCACGCGCTAGTCCTTCGCACCTGCACAAACAAATAAGAA
Organism: Secale cereale; assembly: GCA_902687465.1. Classification (NCBI taxonomy): domain Eukaryota; kingdom Viridiplantae; phylum Streptophyta; class Magnoliopsida; order Poales; family Poaceae; genus Secale; species Secale cereale. The sequence continues at coordinate 43,279,382 of LR738709.1, read as the reverse complement.
CTTCGCAGCCAATGCGATAAGGGGTTGTCAATCCCTTCACGGTCACTTACGAAAGTGAGATCTGTTAGATATGATAAGATATTATTTTTGGTATAGAAACAGAAAGTAAATAATGCAAAGTAAAGTAGATGGAAGATTAGTATGTTGAGAATAGACCCGGGGGCCATAGGTTTCACTAGTGACTTCTCTCATGCTAGCAGAATTTCTCTGATGGGTGAACAAATTACTGTCGAGCAATTGATAGAAAAGCGCATAGTTATGAGAATATCTAGGCTTGATCATTATATATAGGCATCACATCCGTAACAAGTAGACCGAAACGATTCTGCATATACTACTATTACTCCACACAATGACCGCTATCCAGCATGCATCTAGGATATTGAGTTCATAAGAAAAGAGTAACGCCTTAAGCAAGATGACATGATGTAGAGGGATAAACTCAAGCAATATGATATAAACCCCAGCTTTTTATCCTCGATGGCAACAATACAATACGTGCCTTGCTGCCCCTACTATCACTGGGAAAGGACACCGCTAGATTGAACCCAAAGCCAAGCACTTCTCCCATTGCAAGAACTATAGATCTAGTAGGCCAAACCAAACCAATAATTCGAAGAGACTTGCAAGGATATTATAATCATACATAAAATATTTCAGAAAAGAATCAAGTATTGTTCATAGATAATCTTGATGATAAACCCACAGTTCATCAGATCTCGACAAACATACCGCAAAAAGATTACATCGAATAGATCTCCTCGAAGATCGAGGAGAACTTTGTATCAAGATCCAAAAAGAGAGAAGAAGCCATCTAGCTAATAACTATGGACCCGAAGGTCTGTGGTAAACTACTCACAACTCATTGGTGAGGCTATGGTGTTGATGTAGAAGCACTCCATGATCGATCCCCCCTCCGGCGGAGCTCCGGAACAGGCCCCAAGATGGGATCTCACGGGAACAGAAGGTTGCGGCGGTGGAATTAGGGTTTCGTCTGTTGCCTCGATGTTTTTAGGGTACGTGGATATATATAGGAGGAAGGAGGACATCGGGGGTGCCAGAGGGGGCCCACAAGGGTGGGGGGCGCGCATGCCCCCCTATGCACGCCACCTGCCCTCGTGGCCGCCTCTCTCGTTCTCTCGCGTGTACCCCAAGTCTTCTGTGTAGATACGGTTCCAAAAATAACTCTCCCGAAGGTTTCATTCCGTTTGGACTCCGTTTGATATTCCTTTTCTGCGAAATACTGAAATAGGCAAAAAACAACAATTTGCATTAGGCCTTGGGTTAGTAGGTTAGTCCCAAAAATAATACAATAGTGTGTAATAAAGCCCATTAAACATCCAAAACAGAATATATAATAGCATGGAGCAATCAAAAACAATAGATATGTTGGACACCTATCAAGCATCCCCAAGCTTAATTCCTGCTCGTCCTTGAGTAGGTAAATGATAAAAACGGAATTTTTGATGTGGAATGCTAACTAACATAATTCTCGATGTAATTCTCTTTATTGTGGCATGAATGTTCAGACCCAAAAGATTCAAGACAAAGGTCTATATTGACATAAAAATAATAATACTTCAAGCATACTAACAAAGCAATTATGTCTTCACAAAATAATATGGCCAAAGAAAGTTATTCCTACAAAATCATATAGTCTGGCTATGCTCCCTCTTCATCACACAAAATGTTAAAATCATGTACAACCCCGGTTTCAGCCAAGCAATTGTTTCATATAGGCTGGTTCAGGAAGTGTCCAATTATTCTCATTGGCCAGCATATTATTCAATAGCAATTCAGCTTGATCAACTGTTCTTTCCCTGAAAACGCAACCAACACAACTATCCAGGTGGTCTCTGGAAGCATCGGTTATTCCATTATAAAAGACATCAAGTATTTCATTCCTCTAAAGAGGATGATCAGGCAAAGCATTAAGTAATTGGAGAAGACTCCCCCAAGCTTGTGGGAGACTCTCTTCTTCAATTTGCACAAAGTTATATATTTCACGTAAGGTAGCTTGTTTCTTATGAGCGGGAAAATATTTAGCAGAGAAGTAATAAATCATATCCTAGGGACTACGCACACAACCAGGATCAAGAGAATTAAACCAAGTCTTAGCATCACCCTTTAATGAGAACGGAAACAACTTAATGATATAGTAATAACGAATCTTTTCTTCATTGGTAAACAGGGTGGCTATATCATTCAACTTAGTAAGATGTGCCACAACAGTTTTAGATTCATAACCATGGAAAGGATCAGATTCAACCAAAGTAATTAACTCAGGATCAACAGAGAGATCATAATCCTTATCAGTAACAAAGATAGGTGAAGTAGCAAAAGCAGGGTCATATTTCATTCTAGCATTCAAAGACATTTCTTTCAGCTTAGCTAATAATTTCTTAAGATCATATCTATTGTTGCAAGCAAGAAAGTCTCCAGCAGCTTCTTCATCCATAACATAACCCTCAGGAATAACATGCAATTCATATCTAGGGGCAGAAGTTCCATCATCACTTTCATAAATATTATCAGTTTCAATATTTGCATTCTCCCTAACCATAGCAATTTGTTCATCCAGAAATTCATCTAGTGGCACATTATTGTCAAGCATGGAAGTAGTTTCATCATACATAGCAGAAGTGGCATCATCAAGAACATGCGACATATCAGATTCAATAGCAGGAGTAGGTGTCGCAAATTTACTCATAACAGAGGGTGAATCAAGTGCAGAGCTAGATGGCAGTTCCTTACCTCCCCTCGTAGTTGAGGGAAAGATCTTAGTTTTTGAGTCCTTCAAATTCTTCATGGTGATCAACAGATATAAATTCCAAGTGACTTAAAGAATATAGCTATGCTCCCCGACAACGGTGCCAGAAAATAGTCTTGATAATTCACAAGTGTAGGGGATCGCAACAATTTTCGAGGGTAAAGTATTCAACCCAAATTTATTGATTCGACACAAGGGGAGCCAAAGAATACTCTTAAGTATTAGTAACTGAGTTGTCAATTCAACCACACCTGGAAACTTAGTATCTACAGCAAGGTAATTTAGTAGCAAGGTAATATGGAAATAGTGGTAAAAGCAATAAAAGTAACGATAGTGTTTTTGTAGTTTTTGTAATAGCAGTAGCGGAAAAGTAAATAAGCAACAAGCAATATGTGAAAAGCTCGTAGGCATTGGATTGGTGATGGAGAATTATGCCGGATGCGATTCCTCGTGTAAAAGTTATAACCTAGGGTGACACAGAACAAGCTCCAGTTCATCAATGTAATGTAGGCATGTATTCCGAATATAGTCATACATGCTTATGGAAAAGAACTTGCATGACATCTTTTGTCCTACCCTCCCGTGGCAGCGGGGTCCTAGTGGAAACTAAGGGATATTAAGGCCTCCTTTTAATAGAGTACCAGACCAAAGCATTAACACATAGTGAATACATGAACGCCTCAAACTACGGTCATCATCGGGAGTCGTCCCAACTATTGTCACTTCGGGGTTGTCGGATCATAACACATAGTAGGTGACTATTGACTTGCAAGATAGGATTAGAACACACATATATTCATGAAAACATAATAGGTTCAGATCTGAAATCATGGCACTCGGGCACTAGTGACAAGCATTAAGCATAGCAAAGTCATAGCAACATCAATCTTAGAACATAGTGGATACTAGGGATCAAACCCTAACAAAACTAACTCGATTACATGGTAAATCTCATCCAACCCATCACCATCCAGCAAACCTACGATGGGATTACTCAGGCACGGCGGTGAGCATCATGGAATTGGTGATGAAGGAAGGTTGATGATGCTGATGGCGATGATCTCCCCTCTCCGGAGCCCAGAACGGACTCCAGACCAGCCCTCCCGAGAGAGATTAGGGCTTGGCGGCGGCTCCGTATCGTAAAACACGATAATTCTTCCTCTTTTATTTTTTTTCTTCCCGAAAGTGAATAGATCTACGTATCCCAACAAGCGCTATCGTTTAACGCCCCTAGCTAGGCACGATACAAGAATAGATCTACGTATTGCCGTAATGATAGGATTGATCGCAAAAACTCATCTCATACTCCCTACATTTAGCAGCAAGTTTTCTTTGTGGCAAGAAAAAGTAATCAAAAGGGCTAAATTTAATAGGACAACAGTCCCCCATATCAAGCTCAGGAGGTATAGGTTCCTCCTTTGGCCCTTCATATTGCACAACCAATTCATCATTATAAGCATTCTTTTGGCAAAAGGTCATGAGCCTTTGCTCAAGAGAAAATCCTAACCCATTGTTTTGAATAGCAAAATCATCATTCAATTCAGAGATCCTATCAACCAAGATATCAGTAGGAACCTTTTTCCTAAGGTTTTCATTAAAAGCAACATGATCTAAAGATTGCAAACGCATTATGTCCTCTTGATTAAATAAGATAGCTTCTATGGGAGGACGACCAACGTCCACCCTATAATGCGTAAAGATTTCTTTGGCCTCTTTCATTATGAAGCTGAACTCATGAGCCAAAAAGATAGTAGATGCGCGCTTAACAAAAGAATGCTCAATATTGGAAAATTCCAGAAAGATTCTTTGAATGCAAGGATGCATATGGATAAATTGTCTTTCAATTTCAACTACACGCATAGATATGGCATCCGCAAGACTACTAGCTCTATGAATAATAGATCCACCCATAGTGGGTAAAGCACTGACACAAGTAAAGAAGTCTTGAAAACTCCTTGTCCAATAATATTACCACTACCAACCCAGAACTTCTTAGTATGTAAAGTGGTAGTTTCATCCGAAGTATCAACAAAGGTAAAGTTGCCCTCAACGTTACTACCCTCTTCAACGACATCCTCCCCCATCTCAGACATGAAATTAACAAAACGCGATAAAGACAAACACACACGAGGAAAGCGAACGGTAAACACACGGAAAAAGAAGGGCGAATAAACCGGCAAGGGTGAAGTGGGGGAGAGGAAAACGAGAGGCAAATAATGTAATGCGAGGGGTAAGTGTCGTGGTTCTAAGTCTGACAGTACGAGTAGGGGGTACGAATGAGGAGGCATGGCCCTAGATATGGTGGAGTTGTACACAAGGAGTTTTACGAGTTCAGGCCCTTCTCGGAGGAAGTAACAGCCCTACGTCTCGGTGCCCGGAGGCGGTCGACTGAAGTGTGTACATGTGTGAGTTACAAGGATGCAAACCCTTGTACTGGAGGAGGAGGGTGGCTTATATAGTGCGCCAGGACCCCAACCATGCTCCATGTTACTAAGGGTTCAATGAACATTAAGGCGGACGTTACTGGTAACGTCTGCAGTAAAGAGTAATAAAGGCATTCACTACGGCGAGTAAATCCCAGAGCTGTCCTAAGAGACCTTTGACCTTCGGGGGTCGAGTGCCTTGGATGGGTCGAGTGAAGTTGAGTCGTCTGGTATGTGGTGTTCAGTCGAGTGGGATGTCCTCTTTTCCCGTCTCGGTCGACTGTCTTTACCATCATAGGTTTTGTCTTTTGATCTTCTGGGGTAGTGACCTTGGGTGGGGTACCTTGGTCAGGCCTGTCACCCTACCCTAGGTCTGTAACCTCGTCAGTAGCCCCTGAATGGATTGAGGCTTGAGCAGGAGAGAGTGTTGAAGAGAGCCTCGGTCCGGGTTCGACGCCCTTGGGGTAGTCTTCTCTGAGCTCGTGGACTAGGTTGTTTTTCCAATCTCGTCTTGGTCGCCTTGATCGATTCTGGAACCGTCGAGTGAGATAGTTGTGTTGCCCATCGACTAAACTTTGCGCTAGGCGCCGAGCGCCGTTGGCGTGCGCAGTTTTCGGCGGGATTGGTTGTTCTCCGGATCTTACGGGATTTCAAAATTTGGGGAAGCGCGCGGGACGGGTCGTGTCGCGGCAATCGGATCAGATATGCTCGGGACGCCTCAATCCTCGCACCGCCTTTTTCGCCACATATCGCGTCCGTGCCTATTGCGGGATTTGGTAGGATCGCTCGGGGCCACCAGTCAGTCACTCGACCGTGGTGCTATAAATGCGTGCCTTGCCGGAAACGAGGGCACTGTGCGCTCATCCTCTGTTCCATCGCCTCCGCCTCTCCGCCGCACCTCTGCTTCTTCTCCCTTTCTCCACAGCCAACACCGGCTCGCGTGCCATGGGCAAAGACAAGACCGTGGTGATGGAGCGCTCGAAGAAGGCGGTGACGGGGAAGGGGAAGCGGTCCGGCCGCGGCGGGTCGTCGTCGAGGTCCGGGCTCCCTCCTGGTTGGATCCAGGGGGACTGGATCAGGTCCACCATCGCAGTGGAGGACTTGGAGGAGCTGGAGGAAGAGGGGCTGGTCGCCCGCGGCTCCTGGCGGGTGCCGGAGGGCGAGCTCGAGCCTCGGCTGCGGGTGAGCAAGTGCGTCCTCCTCGCGACACACGTCGATCGAGGTTTCTCCATGCCCCCGTACCCTTTTTTTCGCGCCTTCCTGAACTTTTTCGGCGCCCAGCTGCACTACTTCACGCCCAACTGCATTGCCTTCCTTGCTGCGTTTACCTCTATGTGTGAGAACTTCCTCGGCTGTCGGCCGCACTGGGGTTTGTTTAAACATATCTTCACTTCTCGCTCTCAAACCGTCAAGAAGGCGAACCCGAGTGACGAGAAGACGCACGTCCTCCAAGCGTGCGGTGGGGTTGGCATCTAGCTTAGGAATAGGAGCGCCTTTCCTGCTATGATTCTTCCAAAGTCGATTCGGGGCTGGCAGTCGACTTGGTTCTATTATAAGGACAGTCCGACTCCTGGCCAGTCGACCGGGATTCCTCCCTTCTCTCATGGTCGAGCCAGTCATCCTCCGTCATTGATTGTGGGTCAGGCCGAGAGAGAGGAAGTGGACATGCTGGTGGAACGGGTTGTCCAATTGGTCCGCGAGGGGGTCACAAGGTTGGACCTGCTTGAGGTGTACCTCATGCGGAGGATCCAGCCTCTCCAGGCTCGAGACCACCCAATGTGGCTGTACTCCGGCGTCGACGACTCGTCATGAGTCTACCCAGAGGCAGCGGACGTGAAGTATGTGGCGCAGTACCTGAAGTGTATCACCGGGAACAAAGACAACCTCAGGGGGTCTGGAAGGGTTCTCCCATTCCACACCGACCATCTTCCTGACAAGGTCTGTCCTTGGCTCCCGAGTGGTGTTCTTGTTCTTGGCTTGCAGTTGTCTTGATGAGTCTGACTGACATTTGGCTAATCTTTCTTCCTTGCAGATTTATACCAAAATGTACTCGGTGCCCAATGGGGATCAGGTCCAAGAAGGCGAAGAGGGTGCGGCAATATCTTCGAGTGGAAGTCTGACGAAAAGACCGAAGAGGAGAGCGAGGACTCCGGCAGTGGGGAGGAGGTCGAGTCACCTCCCCGTGGCGAGAAGCGATCCAAGGAGAAGAACGACCCAGGGGTTGTGCGCTCTCGGACGGGCCCCTCCAGCTCCGAGGTGCGAAAGTGGGCTCGTACGGCCACTCCCGATCCATCTGAAAAGGCGCCCAAGCAGCCCAAGGTCACCCCCGCCAAGCCCCGGAAGGCCCTGCCCAAGATCAAGGTGGATGTCCCAATCGCCTCCACGTAAGTGATGTTCAGCTTTATTTCTTTCTGCCTTTTGGAGGTCGACTCTATCTTCGTCGACTCATCTTGAAGGAAATTTTTCAGTGCTGCTGCTTCCGCGACCTCGATGGATATCGACAAGGGTCGGGACAATGAGGAGACCGCGGATGCTGCTACGCCACGCGCAGGTGCGAGTTGTAGATCGTGCTTTGCTTTTCGTCGGTTTGAGCTGGCGGTCGACTGAACCTCATAATTGTCTTTTTTTGAAGTGCCACGCCATGTCATAGATCTACCAGACAATGATGATGACGATGAGGAGCACTCGGGAGTGGCTCGACGAGGCACTGGAAGGAAGGGACGGAAGGTGCCTTCTGGCCCTGAAGCCCAGCAACAGGAAGACGTGGTCCGAACCACGGTCTCCTTCACCGTCCCCGTGTCGACCGTGCGCCCACCTTCGTCGTCTGGAGGGGCCGTCGACCCATTGCCTGCTCCGGCCGTCGACCCAGCGCCTGCTCCGGCCGTCGACCCAGAGCATGCTCCGTCGTCCATTCTCTTCTCCACCTATCGCCCCCTGGAGGATCCCGTGGGCGCGGCTCAAGAAGCCGTTCGTCAGGCGGGGCTGATGATGGAGAGGACGAAGGCGGCGTACGAGGCTAGCATGGCTGCTTACGACGCTAGTTCCGCCCTTCGGACCATGCTACCTCTTGAGCTTACATTGTATTCCCTCGAAGAGGAAAGGGAGATGCAGCACAGTAGCGTAAGTATTTCCCTCAGTTTTTTAGAACCAAGGTATCAATCAGTTAGGAGACCACGCGCCAGTCCCTCGCACCTCCAAAACAAATAAGAACTTCGCAGCCAACACGATAAGTGGTTGTCAATCCCTTTATGGTCACTTACGAGAGTGAGATCTGATAGAGATGATAAGATAATATTTTTGGTATTTTTGATTTAATAAAACAGCAAATAAACAACGGCAATAGCAATTAACGGGAAAGTGATATGATAGAGATAGACCCGAGGGCCATAGTGTTCTCTAGTGGCTTCTCTCATGATAGCGGTATTCTACGGCGGGTAAACAAATTACTGTCGAGCAATTGATAGAAAAGTGAATAATTATGAGACTATCTAGGCATGATCATTGTATATAGGCATCATGTCCGAGACAAGTAGACCGAATCGATTCTGCATCTACAACTATTGCTCCACACATCGACCGCTATCCAGCATGCATCTAGTGTATTAAGTTCATACAAACAGAGTAACGCCTTAAGAAAGATGACATGATGTAGAGGGATAAACTCAAGCAATATGATGAAAACCCCATCTTTTTATCCTCGATGGCAACAATACAATACGTGCCTTGCTGCCCCTACTGTCACTGGGAAAGGACACCGCAAGATTGAACCCAAAGCCAATCACTTCTCCCATTGCAAGAACTATAGATCTAGTAGGCCAAACAAAACCAATAATTCGAAGAGACTTGCAAGGATATTATGAGCACACATAAATAGTTCAGAGAAGAACCAAATATCTTTCATAGATAACCTTGATCATAAACTCACAATTCATCGGATCTCGACAAACATACCACAAAAAGAGATTATCTCGAATAGATCTTCTCGAAGACCGAGGAGAACTTTGTATTGAGATCCAGATAGAGAGAGAGAAGAAGCCATCTAGATACTAGCTATGGACCCGAAGGTCTGTGGTAAACTACTCACAACTCATGGTGAGGGCGATGATGATGATGATGATGATGATGAAGGCCTCCGTGATGGATCCCCCTCCCGGAATAGGCTCCAAGATGGGATCTCCACAGGAACAGCAGCTACGGCGGTGGAATTAGGGTTTTCTCTTTGTTGTTGGAGTTTATGGGGTACGTAGGTATATATAGGAAGAAGAGGGGCACCAGGGGCCACCGGGGCTGCCCTCGAGGCAGGGGGCGCGCCCTGGGAAGGGGGGAGGTCCCCCACCCTCAAGGGTGACCCTTCTGTCTCCTGGAATGGCCCCGAAGTCTTTCGTGCGTGATTTCCTCCAAAAATATCTCTTGCGAAGGTTTCATTCCGTTTGGACTCCGTTTGATATTCTTTTTCTGCAAAACCCTGAAATAGGCAAAAAAACAGCAATCTGGACTGGGCCTTTGGCTTAGTAGGTTAGTACCAAAAATGATATAAAAGTGAATGATAAATCCCATTAAACATCCAAGACTTCATAAATAATAGCATGGGACAATCAAAAATTACAGATACATTGGAGACATATCAAGCATCCCCAAGCTTAATTCCTGCTTGTCCTCGAGTAGGTAAATGATAAAGAAAGAATTTTTGATGTGGAATGCTAACCAATATAGTTTTTCAATGTAATTCTCTTAATTGTGGCATGAACGTTCAGATATGAAGGTTTCGAGATAAAAGTCTATATTGACATAAGAAATAACAATACTTCAAGTAATACTAACAAAGCAATCATGTCTTCTCAAAATACTATGGCTAAAGGAAGTTATCACTACAAAATCATATGGTCTGGCTATGCTCCCTCTTCATCACACAAAATATTCATATCATGCACAACCCCGATTTCAGCCAAGCCCTTGTTTTCATACTCTATTCTTTTCAAACCTTTCAACTTTCACGCAATACATGAGCGTGAGCCATGGATATAGCACTATGGGTGGAATAGAGGTGGTTGTGGAGAAGACAAAAAGGAGGAAGATAGTCTCACATCGACTAGGCGTATCAACGGGCTATGGAGATGCCCATCAATAGATATCAATGTGAGTGAGTAGGGATTGACATGCAACGGATGCACTAGACCTAAATATGAATGAAAGCTCAAGAAAATAAACTAGTGGGCGTGCATCCAACTTGCTTGCTCATGAAGACCTAGGGCATTTAAGGAAGCCCATCGTTGGAATATATAAGCAATGAATCATGTGTGACATGTATGAAAAATTATGCATGGTGGCTTTGCCACAACTACGATGTCAACTACATGATCATGCATGGCACTATGACAATATGATGCATGTCATATGAACAGAATGGTGGAAAGTTGCATGGCAATATATCTTGGAATGGCTATGGAAATGCCATGATAGGTAGGTATGGTGGCTGTTTTGAGGAACAATATGGTGGCTGTTTTGAGGAAGGATATATAGTGGTTTATGGCACCGGCGAAAGTTGCTCGGTACAAGAGAGGCTAGCAATGATGGAAGGGTGAGAGTGCGTATAATCCATGGACTCAACATTAGTCATAAGAACTCATATACTTATTGCAAAAAATTACGAGTCATCAAAATCAAAGTAATCAACGCATGCTCCTAGGGGGGAGGTTGGTAGGAGTCATCAAAATCAAAGTAATCAACGTATAATCCATGGACTCAACCATCGCGCGCCCCCAACCTCCACACAAAGGTTGGCACTCTACAAATACCTTATGCTCTAACTTCGTCACATAGCGGTTCACCATACGTGCATGTCAGGACACCGATCCAAAATCACATAGGTCTAGCCTATAACACATCATATCACTTTGCGGCCTCACACACGGTATTTCCACGGGTGCCACCTAACCTGGCCCGGGACCGTTTGTGCATTTTGGCACACGTATATGATAGTGTCGCTAGCATCCATATGATAGAGAACCCGGCCCGACATGACTAGTTATAAACCAAAAGTGGCACTAAATTACAGAGACATGCGTACATGACCCAGAAACGATCGTGTCGGTCATCAACGTGTGAACCCAAGTCGTAGCAAGCTACAAGGACTTAAAGGAACAACGCGTGACATTTCCCCTAAGGGACAGACACAGGAACGGACAAGGACACATGCCGACCAGCCTAAGTGTTTCGGAGCAGTAGCAAGCTACCAAGGCTCAGTGGAAGCACTAGGAGACATTTCCCTGCAAGATAGGCTACAAAGGGTAAACAACTAGGTGTCGGATCCCACACATAGCAATACACATTACACGTACGCATAACATGCAAGTATGTGCTGTACAACATGGCATCACAACATAACTCAACAACTCATATAGATAAAGGCCCAGAAGAGCCATCATAACATTTATTACAAAAAGAGGTCACATGACCGAACATACAGAGCATACAGGCAACGGGAGCATAACATCTCTGAGTACAGACAACTACAAATGAAAAAGGCTGAGAAGCCTGACTACCTACTAGACCCTCCCAAGGAACAAGATCGTAGATGAGGTAACAAGCTAAACGTCGAAGTCCACGCGGAACCACTACTGAGACTGAAGTCTCTCTGCAAAACATAAATTAAGCAAATGTGAGTACAAAGGTACTCAACAAGACTTACATCAGAACAATCTACATATGCATCAGTATCAACAAAGGGGTGGTGGAGTTTGACTGCAGCAAGCCAGCTTTGACTCGGTGGCTATCCTGAACTATGACTGCAAGTAACTCTTTTGAGGTGGCGCACACGAGTTCACATATTCACCAATCAATACACCACTATGGATCCGCTCTCGTCTCCCTACGAGAAGGCCATCCATAGCACTCACGCTTATCTTGCGTGTTTTAGAGTATCCACTTTCACTTGTCTATGAACTGTACAGGTAACCCAGAAGTCCATTACCGCGGACACGGCTATTCGAATAGATCATATATAACCTTGCAGGTGTGTACTTCTTCACACACGCTCTCACCACTTACCACCGTTTACACGACATGTACTCGGCAACCTTCAAGCGGAAGCCCAGCGAGGGTGTCGGCCACGACCTGACTAACCACACAAGTCCCTAGTCCAGGTTTATCGCCTATTTGGGTTCCATCCGTGGGGAGATCCGGCCGGGGTGTCGCTCACGGCCCAAAACGATATGTACAGGGTTCCCGAGTTACCAAACGGGTGACCGGTACACCGTGCCACGTACCTGCCACATCACAGCCCACCCCGAGGGTCAGCGCTGCGCATGACCTCCAGTAAACTACAAACACCAGAAACTAGTTTCAACTCCTGGACAGAGGACAAGGGTAGTTAATAAGTCGAGAGAGCTTGGAGCGCCCGGAGCCCAATGCGTGGTAGTAGCTGTTCATGGATCAACCAACACAGAACTCAGTTCCTGAGGACGGCTGCAATGAGACAACCCACCATGTACTCCTACGTGGCCTCTCATCGCTACCTTTACAAAAATCGTGTTCACACACTTAGCTCTCAACAGTAGGACATGTTCACCACATTCCAATTCATCCCCGTTGAATCAGACCTGACACAACTCTAAGCAATAGCAGGCATAACCAGAAAGCATGAATGAGTAGGCACAACATGGCTCAAACAACTCCTATTCATGCTAGTGGGTTTCAACTATTTACTATGGCAATGACAGGTCATGCAGTGGAAAGGGGTTCAACTACCGCAGCAGGTAACCGTTGAAGCGTTGTTGTCCTAATGCAATAAAAGAGAGCAAGAGCGAGAGAGTGGGATTGTATCGGAATGCTCAATGGGGTTTTGCTTGCCTGGCACTTCTGAAGATAGCACTGTGTCTTCATCAGTGTCATCGGTCACATCGTCAGAACAGATTCTACTGAGAGGGGACAAACACCGGCAACAGAGAAAGAAAACAATCAATGCAATGCGACAATATGATGCATGATCATGACATGGCAATATGCTGTTGATTGGCTAATGCAACTAGCAACCATATTTAATGAAGTTGGTTTGAACCAAAGGTTTAAATTCAAACTCCATATGTGATTATTTAAATGTCATTTAATTGATTTGACCTGATCAACAGGTTTAACTTGTTCAAACATGCACGAAAATGTCATAAACAGATTCCTTGAATTTTTTTGATCATTTTTCATATATAAATTATTTTCATTGGAGTTATAGATTATTTTATGTGATTTTTAGAAGTTTTGGCTATTTTCTAAAATAAATAAATCATTTGAGATTTATTTTAAATTCCAGAAAACATTACTGCGTCGGCATGCCGTCTGTGTGATGTCAGCAAGTCAACAGGGCGGCCAGGGGTCCACACGTCAGTGACACAACTAACTAACAAAGTTAGTTAGTTTTAAGTTAACACTAACTAAACTGTCAGTTGGGCCAAGGCCCACCAGTGAGCGACTCATTAAGTTAATGACATCAATTAGCACTTAACTAAAACCTAATCTAAAACTAGTCAAAGGCCAGCCCCACATGTCATGGACAAAGGGGGGGGTCCAGGCGTGGTCAAAGGGGTCAACCCCACCGGCGAGAGCCAGGATGGCAGCGCGGCTCGGAAACACCGTTCCGGTGACGAAAAGAGCAGCGGAGGGGCTCCACGTGGAGCCGGAAACGAGCTCGCGGCGGCGGCCGGAGCTCGGGCGCAGATGAAAACGACGACACAGGGCACGGGGGGACCAACGGTTGGTTCCTACGGGTGCTATGTGCGCTCACGAAGACGACGGGCATGTGCACGGGACCAAATGGTCACCGGAGCCTCGTCAGCGACGAGCCTGTGCGGCGGCGTGCTTCGGACATCATGGAAACGGTGGCTACAGCGAACGAACGAGGTGGAGGAGAGGGGGGTTTGGTCCGTGAGCTCACAGCGGAGTCGAAGGGCTGGTCAGCAAGCTCGGAGGAGGCCTGGAGACGGCGAGACGGCGACGGCGATCTCCGACGCTGGAGCTTGAAGATTAAGTCGATGGCGGCGATACGGCGCGTCCCCGGTTGCTTGGCTCGTCGAGGAGGCATAGACGATGGAGGCGGAGCTCATGGGCGCGTTGAGGGGGCGAGGGGGAGGCGGTGGCTGCGGCTATGGCGAACGGCGGCGTCGGCAGCGTTTGACCATGGCGCCGGGAGGGCGAGAGAGAGGCGAGGGGGAGAAATGGAGTGGTCAGAGCGATCGGGACGGCTTCGAAGGGGTCATCCACGCGTCCATTTCCTCGGCGGCAAGAAGGAGGTGGCGTGCGGTGGCCGTGCACGCGCCGTGCGTCCGACTAGCGGGAGGAAGAAGACCTCCCTGCCCCTGGTGGGCTGGGCCAGCCAGATGGGCTGCCAGGTGAGCGCCAGGTAAGTGCTCTCTCTCTCTCTTTTTAATTCTTGTTTTCTATTATTCTGTAGACTTTAGGGCTTTATTAAAAATGCCAGGGCATTTCCAAAAATCATGAAACTAAGCATGGCTACTGTTTATAATAAATCCAACATTAAACATTTTAGTTTATGATTATTTGAGCATTTAAAATATTTTATAGCATTTAAATGCCCAAATGCAAATATAGTATGATTTAATTCAGAGCCCAAATATGTCATGGAATAATGTGCATCACCTCTGGTTACTGTTTACAGCATTTCCCATAAATGATGAACATTTTTGAAAGCCATTTGGACTTACTGAAAATATTTTAGGTGAACCTAGTGAATTCCTTTAAGGCTAGGGTTTAGGCAAACCCCATTTCAACTTTCTGTGAAAAGTAAACATGATGCATCACCAAAGGCTAGTACTAGTGCAAAGCCAGAAGCTAGGGATGTGACAACTCACCCCCACTAAACAAGAATCCCGTCCCGAGATTCAAGACGTGAGGTAAGAAGACAGAGGGGACACAAAGCTAACACGATCTTCATGATCCAAGTGTCCTTCATATTAATGTTGATTGTTTGCATCATGTTGATCTTGACATCCTTGCTTTCGAGGTCTTTGTCCAAACAGTGACGACGAGAGAAACTCTACAATACTTGATCTTCTGTAAGATCGAGCAACTCAAGATCAACTCATGGAGTGAGACATTGAAACATCTCTTGAGCTGAGACACGGAACACACATCCAATGGGATGGAGGGAAACAAATGATGAAGATTCACTTGGTAGGCAACCAATTCCATACCTAAGAAGATGGTGACCGATGTCACCAGACGGGGCACCTTAGAGAAGGTGACTCGTAGAATTATTCCCTTAAGTGGCAAAAAGAATTACTTTTGATATAGAGATCATTGAAATTCTCTATACCAGCCTAAGGCGATCACAAACGATCATTTGACGAAGTTCGAAAGAACGACATACTCCATCTAGAATGGATGATGTGGACTACCTTGTTGAAGACAACACAAGGGATGATTTTGCTTATCATCGGAAATGGATGGAACCCATGGTAAAATGGCACATTGGCGGTCCAAGCTGGGAACAAAATGCAAATGCTGGGAATGATTCTGGTAACTAGGAAGAAACCCAACAGTAGAGGGTGGATCTACTGTTTGAGAGGTTATAGCATAACTAAGAACACTGGGAGCAATCCCGATTAGTGCCAGTGATAACACCTAGTGCTTGTGCGTGCTCTCAAGAACTTGAGCATTTCCATAATCATCAAGGTTTTGCCATTATCAGTGCTAATGGTGCTGACAACACAACATACGACCATGATGAATAGTGATGGACGATGCAGATGCAAAGGAAGATACACTTTCTCAGATTTCACCATAGCGGAGTCAAGGGGCAAAATCGGGCTGATCGACCGAGAGACATTTAGCACTCCGCTTCTAATGTTCTCCTTGATGTGCTAGCGCAACCCATTTATTAAAATGGTTTGATACCTAGAACGTCAAGTAAAAGGTCGGACTTCAGGAGCACAAAAATCCATAAGTAACAACTAGGGAGTAAATCCTACGAAATCCTTATGGGGAGGTGGCCAACTTCTTCAATCAAGATACTACAACAATAGGTCTTCCGGCTGGGTGTGTTGGCCACGACATCCACTTTACCGGTTATCGAGAGACCAATATTATAGTTCTTGGGAAATGCTCCAACCATCATATCTGCCTGAGATTCAGTTCTGGTTGGTGATGTCTACACACGCTTCTACTCTTGTAGACTATGTTGGGCCTCCAAGCGCAGAGGTTTGTAGGACAGCAACAATTTCCCTCAAGTGGATGACCTAAGGTTTATCGAACTCAGGGAAGTAGAGGTTGAAGATGGTCTCTCTCAAGCAACCCCGCAACTAAGATACAAGAAGTCTCTTGTGTCCCCAACACACCTAATACAACTAGGAGTTATATAGGTGCACTAGTTCGGCGAAGAGATGGTAAAATATGGATGATAGGAGTGGCAAAGCAAAGTAATATAAATCTGTAATAAAAAGTGCAGCAAGCAAACAAGTGGTAAACGTGAGCACAAATGGTATTGCAATGGTGGAAACAATGCCTAGGGATCATACTTTCACTAGTGGCAACTCCCAACAACATTAACATAATCGAATCACATGATATTTCCCATAAAACATGCAATGGAGACGCACCCGGAGGTCATTCCTTCATGGTCAAGAGAGGACGAGAATTATGTAGGGCTACAAAAGCACACCTCAAAGTTCGTACTTCTCAATCTAAGGATTTCCCAATGTCACCGCGGCCATCCAAAGAGAGTCCCACAATCACCACAACATATCTAAAGGATATTCAAAGACAAGCACCAAGAGACTCTCAATCTTCAATCAACACACAAGAGAGGAAATCACTCATGAAAATATTTTTCTAATCCATGTCCAATAGACCGCTGTCACCTTGGTCTCGGGGATTATACTAGATAAAGACAAGTGAGTACATCAATCCAATACATAGAGGAAGGGGAAATATCATGGGATCACCCTAGATTAACATAGCCTATGATCACAACGAAGATCACATCATGGGAGAGAGAGATAACCACATAGCAACACGTACAAGCCCTCGGCCTCGGAGGAAACTACTCACGCATGGACATGGTGAGGAGGAGGTTGATAATGGTGTTGATGGAGAGGTGCAGCCCCGCGAGGAGGAGACGGCCGGCGGCAGCCACGGAGGCGGCGGCGGCGGCCCTTGCGGGCGCGGCGGCGGCGGCGGCCCTAGGGGGCAGCGGCTCCTTGGCCCCCCTTCTTCCTTGTGGATGGTGCTACAATGGTGCTGGTCCTCCCCTCCAAGACGGCGGCTCGGGAGGAGGAAAATTCGTGGCCCTTGGTGACCTAGGTTTCCTCTCTTTATATAGACTCTCGGATTCCCGTCATCAGATTTTGGGCCTCAGTAAAAAGGGCTTTACTCGGCCGTCCGGACTCCGATTGGGACGAATTTTACATCCAGAAGCATCGCCTCGAAATTCCCCACAACTTTTGAAACTAGAATCTTTCCATTTGACGCTGTCTTCGGGTCGGGACGTGACTATCTTTAAAAAACGTTCTCAGACAGATTTCAGGAAAATCAGAGTCCTACTCCAATACGACTCCTTTTGTGTTTTTGTCAATTTCCAAGTAATTCCTACACAATAAAGTGTAAAACAAGAACATTGTGCACTTTTGCAACCATTAGTAGGTTAGTTCAAATATGATCAAAAGTGTATGGAAGTGCATAAATATCATAGCAATATCACACAAAAAAGGCATGGAGCAAGGAGAAATTATAGATACGTTTTGGACGTATCAGTTGGTGTCAGGATATTCCAGACTCATCGAGTTCTAGAAATAAAAATGAAAGTTTGCAACACAAATTGACGAGATGGCGTTGCGAGATTCTCAGGGAGTGAACTACGATAGCAAGCTCCAAAACATGAGCTGGTTCTGCTACAAACCTGTGAACACGTTGTCCAAGACAAACAGGACCACGTAGTAGTCTTATAACAAAACACTACCTAGTTCAGGTTAGGGAACCATCATTAGTGACATTGAAGTCTCCGCGCATAACTCTACAGTATTAACCTTAGAACAGAATCCTTTATCTTGAACAAATCAATCAGTGGCTTGATGTGCTAAGGATACATATGGAATGAAGGTTGCAAGTCTCCAACCACAGAATATTTCGCACGTGTGCATGATTGACTTGGGATGATTCCAGAGGAAGAGAAACAACTTTCTTGAACTCACTGTGGCAACTTGCATCAATTACACATGAATTAGGGAAGTCTCTTCTCTCATCGAACATATACCTCATGAACGGGACATGAAGGCAATGCTTACAAAGTTTCCAACACTAGCTTTAATGTTCAACATGAATCATGGAGAGGATAAACATGTCGCCGATGGGCTCGACAATAATTCATCGAGGCTTCCATAAAATGGAATTCCATAACTATGTGAACACGGTGATAGCATTGGTCAGACCAATAGATGTAACGGTGTATGCTCGAGGGATCAACCACGAGTAAGACAACATTATGAATACCATTGGTTCTGATTTGACTTCACGATAGCCCACACTCAAATCAAAGTTTGGACAAGACAATAGATCCAACAATTGATCAAGAGGATCGATCGATCAAGATATCATCTTTCTTCAACAAACACACAAACACAAGGATAACCCTTTGGCAAAGAACTAAGTGGGGCAAGCTTTCATCTTCCAACTCTCCAAGTTGTCGTTTAGCTTTACCAACTAGCTCAGGGGTATGCAACATAGATTCTTGGAGAAGGGGTGGTTTATATGAAACCAACTTGATCACAAGCTCAACGCATTGGTCAGGGGACAACCTGGTGATACTTTTGGGAAGATAACCAGAAAATCACGAACCACCGATATGTTACTAAGCTCGAGAACAATCTTGCTTTTCAGGGCAAGACGATATGATCAAATGAGCGAGGACTTAACAAAATCCTAACTCATCAATCGAGGAGTGCACCAAGAAAGTGGACGAGGTAGCACGATCAACCTTATGGTGATGATTCAATAATCAACTCGCTAAGGATGATGTTATTTTCCATTTAACTACCAAGCAACGGAGTTGCTAGGAGTATTGATTTCACACATCACAATTCACTTGTCAGCATTCCGGTTAAGATAACACGAAGACCGAGGAATAAATGATGATGGCGAGAAGTATCACTTTATGAAAAGTTCATAGGAGATTGTGCAATTCCCATGACATTCTTGACATAAAAGAGGGTAACACTCCAAGGTAGAACAGAACAAAAGCCGGATTGACATTTTGATCTGCAGTATACAACTACTTTGACCCAGTCCTAGATATGGATAAGGTACTGGAGTTTGTTTCTCCTAGTCATTTCGAGATAGAATGGATTGACGGACCACAAGGGTAAAAGGCATCGATGAACACGAATGCACAACTACTCCTGACTATCAATTGATAGACGGGGGTCATCAAACAACTAAAAGGGACAACTCAAAGGAACATATAACTTTCCGAATTGTGGATGCATAGACTAGCATGTCGAACTTTCAACATATTTCTTCCGGATAACCCATGCAGAAAGGTAGGACTGGCAGAGTCACAATATCAATGGAGTACTACTCAAGAGCACTTCGGTTGTGATCTTTTGGTTCAGAAGAACTTCTGCCATGATGGTTCATGGTATTGGAAGAGCGATAACCACGGACCTCGAGGACTATCACAAGGTTACTAATATCCTAAAGGGACGAGCAAATACTACCAACATGAAGTAGGTAGAATGAATCTTGGGTTCAAGAACCCAGAAATAGAATGCTAAATGGCATCACGGGATGCTTTCGAGAATGATGGCCAGAATCATCACACTGGAAATACAGAGTATTGCTAGATTACTGGGTGATTCTCTAGGACACCTAGGGTCATAATAATAACTCCAACATGTATGTCGAGGCAACGGAGTACCTCAACACAACGACAAGTGTGGTTAATCTGGCCCAAGGAGCATCGGGAACAGGAAGAAGGGATTTGCAAATGCATCAGATTGTTTAGAAACCTGGGATGACTCGGACAGCATAACGGCTGTAAATGCTAAAAAATATTTTGAGATCCAAGCAAAAAGGGAGCATAACCTTTGAACATCATAATGCCAAGGTTCTGAGATCAACAGTTAAACACACAGAAGTAGTAGGAACTGAACTGAGGGTTGAATCCACATTAACGTGATCCCGATAAATAGAATGAGAATCCTAGTTCCTTAACCCTGTAGAAAAGAAGAGGGTGACTCAGATCAGAAGGTCATAGGGTAAAGGAGTAAAAAGAGCCTTACGTTCCCTCCCACAATCAATTCCCTTATTATAACTAAAGAGTTTCTAGACACGACTTCGACCAGTTTGGCTTGCTAATCCTACAGGCAGTCAGGCTCTGATACCAAAACTGTCAGGACCCCGATCCTAAATCACACAGGTCTAGCCTGTAACACATCATATCACTTTGTGGCCTCACGCACGGTATTTCCATGGGTGCCACCTTACCTGGCCCGGGACCGTTTGCGCATTTTGGCACACATATATG
Organism: Secale cereale; assembly: GCA_902687465.1. Lineage (NCBI taxonomy): Eukaryota > Viridiplantae > Streptophyta > Magnoliopsida > Poales > Poaceae > Secale > Secale cereale. Next base: position 43,258,666 of record LR738709.1, on the reverse strand, counting down.
ATAGTGTCGCTAGCATCGATATGACAGAGAAACCGGGCCGACATGACTAGTTATAAACCAAAAGTGGCACTAAATTACAGAGACAGGCATACATGACCCAGCAACGAATGTGTCGGTCATCAACGTATGAACCCAAGTCGTAGCAAGCTACAAGGACTTAAAGGAACAACGCGTGACATTTCCCCTAAGGGACAGACACAGGAACGAAGAAGGACACATGCTAGCCAGCCTAAGTGTTCCGGAGCAGTAGCAAGCTACCAAGGCTCAGTGGAAGCACTAGGGGACATTTCCCTGTAAGATAGGCTACCAAGGGTAAATAACTAGGTGTCGGATCCCTCACATAGCAATACACATTACACGTATGCATAACATGCAAGTATGTGCTGTACAACATGGCATCACAACATAACTGAACAACTCATATAGATAAAGGCCCAGAAGAGCCATCATAACATTTATTACAAACAGAGGTCACATGACCCAACATACAGAGCATACAGGCAACAAAAGCATAACATGTCTGAGCACAGACAACTACAAATGAAAAAGGCTGAGAAGCCTGACTACCTACAAGACCTTCCCAAGGTACAAGATCGTAGCTGAGGTAACAAGCTAAACGTCGAAGTCCACGCGGAACCACTAGTGAGACTGAAGTCTCTCTGCAAAACATAAATTAAGCAAACGTGAGTACAAAGGTACTCAACAAGACTTACATCAGAACTAGCTACGTATGCATCAGTATCAACAAAGCGGTGGTGGAGTTTGACTGCAGCAAGCCAGGTTTGACTCGGTGGCTATCCTGAACTACGACTGCAAGTAACTCTTTTGAGGTGGCGCACATGAGTCCACATATTCACCAATCAATACACCACTATGGATCCGCTCCCGTCTCCCTACGAGAAGGCCATCCATAGCACTCACGCTTATCTTTCGTGTTTTAGAGTATCCACTTTCACTTGTCTATGAACTGTACAGGTAACCCAGAAGTCCATTACCGCAGACATGGCTATTCGAATAGATCATATATAACCCTGCAGGGGTGTACTTCTTCACACACGCTCTCACCACTTACCGCCGTTTACACGACATGTACTCGGCAACCTTCAAGCGGAAGCCCAGCGAGGGTGTCGGCCACGACCTGACTAACCACACAAGTCCCTAGTCCACGTTTATCGCCTATTTGGGTTCCATCCGTGGGGAGATCCGGCCGGGGTGTCGCTCACGGCCCCAAACGATGTGTACAGGGTACCCGAGTCACCAAACGTGCGACCGGTACACCGTGCCATGTACCTGCCGCATCACAGCCCACACCGGGTCAGCGCTGCGCATGACCTCCAGTAAACTACAAACACCAGAAACGAGTTTCAACTCCTGGACAGAGGACAAGGGTAGTTAATAAGTCGAGAGAGCTTGGAGCGCCCGGATCCTAATGCGTGGTAGTAGCTGTTCATGGATCAACCAACACAGAACTCAGTTCCTGAGGACGGCTGCAATGAGACAACCCACCATGTACTCCTACATGGCCTCTCATCGCTACCTTTACCAAATCGTGTTCACACACTTAGCTCTCAACAGTAGGACATGTTCACCACATTCCAATTCATCCCCGATGAATCAGACCTGACACAACTCTAAGCAATAGCAGGCATAACCAGAAAGCATGAATGAGTAGGCACAACATGGCTCAAACAACTCCTACTCATGCTAGTGGGTTTCAACTATTTATTGTGGCAATGACATGTCATGCAGTGGAAAGGGGTTCAACTACCGCAGCAGGTAACAGTTGAAGTGTTGTTGTCCTAATGCAGTAAAAGAGAGCAAGAGCGAGAGAGTGGGATTGTATCGGAATGCTCAATGGGGTTTTGCTTGCCTGGCACTTCTGAAGATAGCACTGTGTCTTCATTTGTGTCATCGGTCACATCGTCGGAACATCGTCTACTGAGGGAGGACAAACACCGGCAACAGAGAAAGAACACAATCAATGCAATGCGACAATATGATGCATGATCATGACATGGCAATATGCTGTTAATTGGCTAATGCAACTAGCAACCATATTTAATGAAGTTGGTTTGAACCAAAGGTTCAAATTCAAACTCCATATGTGATTATTTAAATGTCATTTAATTGATTTGACATGATCAGCAGGTTTAACTTGTTCAAACATGCATGAAAATATCATAAACAGATTCCTTGAATTTTTCTGATCATTTTTCATATATAAATTATTTTCATTGGAGTTATAAATTATTTATTGTGATTTTTAGAAGTTTTGGCTATTTTCTGAAATAAATAAATCATTTAAGATTTATTTTAAATTCCAGAAAACATTACTGCGTCAGCATGACGTCTATGTGACGTCAGCAAGTCAACAGGGCGGCCAGGTCAAACCTGACGTGTGGGGTCCACACGTCAGTGACACAACTAACTAACAGAGTTAGTTAGTTTTAAGTTAACACTAACTAAACTGTCAGTGGGGCCTGGGCCCACCAGTCAGCGACTCATTAAGCTAATGACAGCAATTAGCACTTAGCTAAAACCTAATCTAAAACTAGTCAAAGGCCGGCCCCACATGTCATGGACACAGTGGGGGTCCTGGCGTGGTCAAAGGGGTCAACCCCACTGGTGACTCGCCGCCGGCGAGAGCAAGGATGGCGGCGCGGCTCGGAAACACCGTTCCGGTGACCAAAAGAGCGCCAGAGGGGCTCTACGTGGAGCTGGGACTCGCCCACATCCATCTAGGCAGGCGGCAGGGGTTGAGGTGGCCCGAGCTCGCCGGAAACAAGCTTGCGGCAGCAACCGGAGCTCGGGCACCGATGAAAACGACAACACAGGGCACAGGAGGACCAACGTTTGGTTCCTACGGGTGCTATGTGCGCTCACGAAGACGACGGGCATGTGCACCGGATCAAATGGTCACCGGAGCCTCGTCGGCTACGAGCTTGTGCGGCGGCGTGCTTCAGACATCATGGAAACGGCGGCTACAATGAACGAACGAGGTGGAGGAGAGGGGGGTTTGGTCCGTGAGCTCACAGCGGAGTCAAAGGGCTGGTCAGCAAGCTCAGAGGAGGCCTGGAGACGGCGAGACGGCGACGGTGATCTCCGGCGCTGGAGCTTGAAGATGAAGTCGATGGCGGCGATACGGCGCATCCCCGGTTGCTTGGCTCGTCGAGGAGTCATAGACGATGGAGTAGGAGCTCATGGGCGCGTCGAGGGGGCGAGGGGGAGGCGGTGGATGTGGCTATGGCGAACGGCGGCGTCAGCAGCGTTCGGTCATGGCGTCGGGAGGGCGAGAGAGAGGCGAGGGGGAGAAATGTAGTGGTCGGAGCGATCGGGGCGGCATCCAAGGGGTCATCCATGCGTCCAGGGCCTCGGCGGCAAGCAGGAGGTGGCGTGCGGTGGCCGTGTGTGCGTCGGTCACGCGCCGTGCGTCCGGCTGGCGGTAGGAAGAAGACCTCCCTGCCCCTGGTGGGCTGGGCCAGCCAGATGGGCTGCCAGGTGAGCGCGAGGTAAGTGCTCTCTCTCTCTCTCTCTCTTTTTAATTCTTGTTTTCTATTATTCTGTAGACTTTAGGGCTTTATTAAAAATGCCAGGGCATTTCCAAAAATCATGAAACTAAGCATGGATATTGTTTAGAATAAATCCAACAGTAAACATTTTAGTTTATGATTATTTGAGCATTTAAAATATTTTATAGCATTTAAATGCCCAAATGCAAATAGAGTATGATTTAATTCAGAGCCCAAATATGTCATGGAAAAATGTGGATCACCTCTGGTTACTGTTTACAGTATTTCCCATAAACGATGAACATTTTTGAAAGCCATTTGGACTTACTGAAAATATTTTAGGTGAACCTAGTGAATTCCTTTAAGGCTAGGGTTTAGGCAAACCCTATTTCAACTTTCTATGAAAAGTAAACATGATGCATCACCAAAGGCTAGTACTAGTGCAAAGCCAGAAGCTAGGGATGTGACAGTGCATGATACATGAATCACTAACCTTAATACAAGTATTCTTCAATTTCATAATAACTCCACTAGCATGACTCTAATATCAATATCCTCATGTCTCAAAACAATTATCAAGCATCCAACCTCTCATTCTATTCAATGCACTAGATGTGAAAATTTTACTACATTGACATTGGATGTTTATCATGTGAAGACTAGTTTCTTTAGCCTAAACACATTACCATGCTGTTTTAATAGACTCTCAAATAGATCTAAGTGAAGCATGAGAGTTCAACAATTTCTACAAAATATAACCACCGCCATGCTCTAAGAGATATAAGTGAAGCACTAGAGCAAAAACTATTTAATTCAAAAGATATAAGTGAAGCACATAGAGTGTTCTAATAATTTCTAGGCCATATTTTACTCTCTCAAATAGGTGTGTCCAGCAAGGATGATTGTGGAAAACTAACAAGCATAGACTCAAATTATACAAGACACTCCAAGCAAAACACATAGCATGTTGCGAATAAATATATAGCTTCAAGTATAGTTACAGATGGATGAAGACGAAAGAGGGGATGCCTTCCCGGGGCATCCCCAAGTTTGGATTTTGATTATCTTGATTTTACTTGGGGTGCCATGGGCATCCCCAAGCTTGGGCCTTTTCTACTCCTTGTTCCATAGTCCATCAAAGCAATACTCAAAACTTGAAAACTTCACGACACAAAACTTAGACAAAAATTCTCGTGAGCTCCGTTAGTAAGAGAAAGCAAACCACCACTCAAAGGTACAGCAAGTAATTCATTCATTGTTTATATTGGTGTTAAACCTACTGTACTCCAAGTTCTCTATGGTTCATATCTTCCAATATTACTCATAGATACATCGGAATAAGCAAACAACACACGAAAAACAGGATCTGTCAAAAACAGAACAGTCTGTAGTAATCTGCTGGGTTCGCCTACTTCTGGAACTCCAAACAATTCAAACTAAATTGGTAAATTTGCGCAATTTGTCTAGAAATCAGCATAAAAAAGAATTAACTAAAAATCACGCTCCAGTAAAATCTGAAGACTACATTAGCGAGCACTAACGATTCTGTTTTTCACAGCAAGATCAAATAAACTTCACACAAGTCTTACCAAAGGTTCTACATGGCACAAACACTAAAAAAACATGAAAACACATCTAATCAGAGGCTAGATGCAATATTTATTCCCTAACAGCAACAAAAGCAAAAAAAACATAAAATTGGGTTGCCTCCCAACAAGCGCTATCGTTTTACGCCCCTAGCTAGGCACGATACAAGAAAGATCTAGATATTGCCATCTTTGGAAGGCAATCGATAAGTGGCTCTCATGATAGATTCATATAGTAATTTGATTTTCTTTCTAGGAAAGTGTTCCATGCCTTTCCTTAATGGAAATTGGAATCTAATATTTCCTTCCTTCATATCAATAATTGCACCAATCATTCTAAGGAAAGGTCTACCAAGAATAATAGGACATGAAGGATTGCAATCTATATCAAGAACAATGAAATCTACGGGCACATAATTCCTATTGGCAACAATAAGAACATCATTAATTCTTCCCATAGGTTTCTTAATAGTGGAATCCGCAAGATGCAAATTTAAAGAACAATCATCAAGCTCATGGAGCCCTAGCAAATCACACAAAGTTTTTGGGATAGTGGAGACACTTGCACCCAAATCACACAAAGCATAGCATTCATGATCTTTTATTTTTATTTTTATAGTAGGTTCCCATTCATCATAAAGATTTCTAGGTATAGAAACTTACAACTCAAGTTTTTCTTCATAAGATTGCATCAAAGCATCAACTATATGTTTAGTGAAAGCTTTATTTTGACTATAAGCATGCAGAGAATTTAGCACGGATTGCAACAAGGAAATACAATCAATCAAAGAACAATTTTCATAATTGAATCCCTTGAAATCCAAATTAGTGGGTTCATCACTATGCAAAATTTTAATCTCTTCAATCCCACTTTTAGCCATTTTAGCATCAAGATCTAAAAACTCCAAATTATTGGGACACCTTAAAGCAAAATCATCTCCACTCCTATTCTCATCAAGATCAATACTAGAAAATAAGGATCTAATAGGAGACACATCAATAACTTTCAGATCTTCATCTTTATTTTCACGATAACCCAAAGAGCATGATTTAATATAATCTTCTCTTTTAGCACGCATTCTAGCGGTTCTTTCTTTGCATTCATCAATGGAAACTATCATGGCTTTGAGAGACTCATTGATATCATGCTTAGGTGGAATAGATCTAAGTTTCAAAGAATCAACATCAAGAGTAATTCTGTCCACACTTCTAGCCAACTCATCAACCTTAAGCAATTTCTCTTCAAGCATAGCATTGAAATTCTTTGGCGAGATCATAAACTCCTTAACACTAGTTTCAAATTCAGAAGGCATCTTTCCATAAGAGTTGTTGTAGGAATTACCCAAATAATATATGAATTACTAGGAAAAGGCATAGGATTAAAATTACCTCTATAAGCATTGTTACCAAAATTGTTCCTACCAACAAAATTCACATCCAAAGATTCATCGTTATTCTCAATCAAAGTGGACAAAGGCATATCATTAGGATCAAGAGAAGCACTTTTAGCAGAAAACAATTTCATAAGTTCATCCATCTTTCCACTCAAAACACTAATTTCTTCGATAGCATGGAGTTTCTTACTAGTAGATCTTTCGGTATGCCATTGAGAATAATTAACCATAATTTTATCTAGGAGTTTGGTAGCTTCTCCTAAGGTAGTTTCCATGAAAGTGCCTCCGGCGGCCGAATCTAAGAGAATTCTAGAAGCAAAATTCAAGCCAGCATAAAAGTTCTAAATAATCATCCATAGATTTAAACCATGTGTGGGGTAATTAGGTATCATTAATTTCATTCTCTCCCAAGCTTGTGCAACATGCTCATGGTATAGTTGCTTAAAATTCATAATATCATTTCTAAGAGAGATGATCTTAGCAGGAGGGAAATACTTAGAGATAAAAGCATCTTTCCACTTATTCCACGAATCAATACTATTTCTAGGCAAAGAGGAAAACCAAGTTTTAGCACGATCTCTAAGTGAAAACGGAAATAACTTCAATTTAACAATATCGTTATCCGTATCCCTTTTCTTTTGCATATCACACAAATCAACAAAGTTGTTCAGATGGGTAGCAGCATCTTCACTAGGAAGGCCGGAGAATTGATCTTTCATGACAAGATTTAGCAAAGCAGCATTGATCTCACAAGATTCAGCATCGGTAATAGGAGCAATCGGAGTGCTAATAAAATCATTGTTGTTGGTATTGGAAAAGTCACACAATTTGGTATTTTCCTGAGCCATAGTGACAAGCAAGCAATCCAACACACACAAGCGAACAAGAAGCAAGCGAACGAAAAACACGTGGCGGAAGAAGGGCGAATAAAACGGCAAAGGTGAAGTGGGGGAGAGGAAAACGAGAGGCAAATAAATGTAATGCGAAGGATAAGGGTTTGTGATAGGTACTTGGTATATGACTTTTGCGTAAGCATCCCCGGCAACCGCGCCATAAATTCTTCTTGCTACCTCTTGAGCTTGCGTTGTATTCCCTCGAAGAGGAAAGGGAGATGCATCACAGTAGCGTAAGTATTTCCCTCAGTTTTTGAGAACCAAGGTATCAATCCAGTAGGAGAGCACGCGCTAGTCCCTCGCACCTGCACAAACAAATAAGAACTTCGCAGGCAACACAATAAGGGGTTGTCAATCCCTTTACGGTCACTTACGAGAGTGAGATCTGATAGAGATGATAAGATAATATTTTTGGTATTTTTGATTTAATAAAACAGCAAATAAACAACGGCAAAGCAATTAACGGGAAAGTAATATGATAGAGATAGACCCGAGGGCCATAGTTTTCTCTAGTGGCTTCTCTCATGATAGCGGTATTCTACGACGGGTAAACAAATTACTGTCGAGCAATTGATAGAAAAGCGAATAATTATGAGACTATCTAGGCATGATCATTGTATATAGGCATCATGTCCGAGACAAGTAGACCGAAACGATTCTGCATCTACTACTCTTACTCCACACATCGACCGCTATCCAGCATGCATCTAGTGTATTAAGTTCATACGAACAGAGTAACGCCTTAAGAAAGATGACATGATGTAGAGGGATAAACTCAAGCAATAGGATGAAAACCCCATCTTTTTATCCTCGATGGCAACAATAAAATACGTGCCTGATGGCTTCTCACCCCTCGTTGGTTACCCCAAGTGGAAGGTTGAGATGTAGCGTAGCGGCAAATTTCCCTTGGCAAAGGTACCAAGGATCGAATCTCGTGAGACTCCGAGGGTCGACAAGTAGGTGTCAACGGTGCCAGAAACTTAGCGGTTGACGGGACCTGCACACAGATACAGGTAACTTTGCTCCCAACGAGTACAGAGAGGTTGTCAATCCCTCCGGCCTTGTTGTTTACAAAGGATCAAACACAAGAGATAATAATGATAGCTATGACTGCAACTAGGAAATCAAAACAGGAAGTAAATAGAAGGTGTGATCAGCGGTGGTAATATGGACCGGGGTCCCATGATGTTCACTAGTGATGTCTCTCTCCTAAAAGACGATAAAACAGCAAAGCGAGGTAAACAAATTACAGCTGGGCAATTGACAGGATTATGTGCGCAAACCAATGCTAACTATGCTGCAAGTATGCCAAGTATGCTGCAAGGTAGAGGCTCAGAAGCATGGGCGGTACGCCAAGGCAAGTAGACCGAAATCCATCTGCATCTACTACTAATCATCCACCTTGAGATATCTATCCAGAACATCTCGCTGGTATTAAGTTGCGAATCCCACCCAATGTGTAAACTCAAAGCAACAGACAACTGCATTAAAAGAACTTTGCGTAAAGTAAACAATCCTTGCACCCGCAAGTACAAGCACCGTTGTTTTCTCCCTTGTGGCAATAGCACATCCCCTAGACTCATGTTTCTGTCACTCAAGCTAGTCATCAGGGGGCATGAACCCACAATCAAGCATAACGCTCCCTCTTGGAGTTACTACCTACTACTTGGCCAAAGCAATAAACAGGAACGGAGAACATGCAAGAATTACTCAAGAACAAAGATATAAAAGAGGTGAATCAAATATATTACTCAAACACAATCTGAACATAGTCTCATAATCCATCAGATCCCAGCAAACACAGCAAAGCAACAGTAGAAAGATTACATATGTGCCTCGATCATGTAGGGCAGCTCACGAGGTCTAAACCATGAAGAGCAAAGAGGGGAGGAGAACATCACATAGCTACTGATCATGGACCCATGGTCCAAGGTGGACTACTCACGACTCATCCGGGAAGCGTCCATGGTGGTGGAGAAGCTCCCGGTGGTGGTTCTCCCCTCCGGCAGGGTGCCGGGAAGAGTTCTCCTGATGCTCCCGATCTTGGAAGCGCTGCGGCGGCGGAACAGAGGCGAGATCGCGAAAAAGGGTTCTGTCCTCGAGGGTTTCGGGACGAGAGGGATATATATGCGAAGCGGGGCAACCAGAGGCGGAGCAGGGGCCCCAGGCGCCCCCCTGGCGCGGCCAGGGGTGGGGCCACGCCAGGTGGCCGCCTGGGCTTCCCCTGGCTCCCCTCTGGCCCATCTTTGGTTCTTCGCGAAGCTTCCTGTACGCTGATTTTTCCTATATTTTTCCTGGAATTTTTGGAGGACTTTTAATATGGGGGAAACCTGAAATAGAAAAACAGCAGAAAACAGGAACTGGCACTGTGGTGCACTGAGTTGATAGGTTAGTCCAAATATGATCAAAAGTGTATGGAAGTGCATCAATATCATAGCAATATCACACAAAAGAAGCATGGAGCAAGCAGAAATTCTAGATACGTTTTGGACGTATCAACATCCCCAAGCTTAATTCCAGCTCGTCCTCGAGTAGGTAAATGATAACAAGCATAATTTCTGTGGTGACATGCTACCAACCATATAAGAACTTTTTAAGTAAAGCAGTCAAGGCATGTAATTCAATTCAAGTCATAACAAGCAAGAGTCTATATTAGCATTGTAACAAGCAACATAAGAAAATAAAGGTGCAAGAGCTCTCGCTGTCCGTGACTCGAATGTCTCCAAATGGTGTTTGCCTGCAAGAAAGGGGATAGGGATATACGAGAGAGTAAAACATAGTTTTTGTATTGTTGAGAAATTAATCTACTAAAGTTTCACACTTGGTCTTCTTTGGAATCTTATCTTGACTCATCCCCAGACCACTAGCCAGGTACAAGTCAAAATGATCCACTCCCTTTCGATATATTGAGCACTCATGCAATGGATGAGCGTAAGCAAGAAAGTTGACACTTAGGATGGCAAAGAGAGAAAAATGATGAAGGGGGAAGACAAAAAGGTGTGAAAGGCTCACATCAATGAGGACAATCATAGGCGAGAGAAAGCCAAATGATAGATATGATGTGAGGAGTAGGGATTGCCATGCAACAGATGCACATATGAGCTAAGGTAAGCTCTCCAATGGAACTAGTGGGGGTGCATCCAACTTGCTCGCTCAAGAAAACCTAGAGCTCTTTTGAGGAGGCTCATCATTAGAATATACAAGCCAAGTTCTATAGTGTGAAGGTCCCCACATAGCTATATGCATGAATGATAATCTCTATGGAGTACAAGGTATAAGATGGAGTACGAGTGTGGATCTCTCGAAAGGAATAGTAGTGTGCCCTCTTCTCTCTTTTTATTTCTATTTCTCTTTTTTCTATTTTTTTTATTTTTGCGTGGCCTCAATGGCTCTTTCTATTTAACTCTCATTTGTCCTCTTTGGGATCTTTTGATTTTGTCCTCTTTGGGATCTTTTCCTCACTTTAGGGGCAACACTCTATGTATTACAAGAAGTATAGAAGATCTTTCACACTTTACAAAAGTACTCAACATAAAGAAAATGAAACTATCATGATGTATGCAAATGTATGCCTCTGCCAGTGTAGCAGGATATGCAATGATACTAGCGCGTCATGTAGCAATGATTAGGGCAAGGCCCAACTAGCATGCGGCTCATTGATCAAGCAAAAAGCATGTATGCCATGAAGATCAAGTCATGAGAAGATGGATGTTGCATGGCAATGTATCTCGGAAAGGATATGGAAATGCCTTGATAGGTAGGTATGGTGGCTGTTTTGAGGAAGGATATAATGAGGCTTATGATGACAGAGCGTATCGTGCCAAGGATTTGGATGCACCGGCGAAGTATGCGCCAATCTCGAGGTGAGAAAGGGCAATGCACGGTACCGAAGAGGCTAGAAAAATATGGCTAGGTGGAAGTGTCAACTTTCGAATACTCACATTAGTCCGAAGAACTCATGCACTTATTATCGGTAACTCTCAATCTAATTAGGAGGTTCACAAAGAGACAAGTACCCCGAGGAGGAGTGTATGGGGGTTTGGTTATCCTTGCGCATCCTCGACTCATGGTACGTGAGTGTACTCTAATATTCGATCCCTCCAAAGATTCGTGATCCATCTAGTAGCTAAAGTTCTCAACTATTTTGTAGGTTTTCTAAAATAAACACGGATTGCCCAAAATACGACATCTATCACTAATAGGCTAAAGCTCTTGACACCAAAAGTTCAGACATTACTCATGGCAATACCTCAAAACTATTGCAAGTTACTACTAAAATTAAATAGCAACCTCAATTACCTACTTTAAGTTAAGACACACAACTCAGTGCAACAGGCAAACTCTCTTAACAAGATAAACATGAAAACTCAAGAGAGTTCAGCAACCAACTAAACAAAAGCTCTTTAAAAAGAAAAGCATGAAAACTAAGAGCTAAACATGACAGCAGCTATGGAAAGACAAAGAACACACACAACAAAGATAAGCATGAAAATCCTATGTTGTGTTCTAGGTTGAAGTGGAGCGTGTTTCTCTCCCACCCAAAGAAAGCTGGGTTCTAACTTGTTATGAACAGCAAGCAAAGCTAAAGAAAACTAAAAAAAGGAAACTAAGAGCAAGACGCTCCAAGCATAGCACATAACGCATGAAGTGATAAGAATATAGTGGAACGAAAGACGAACTGATAATTGTTGATGGCGAAGGGGATGCATGGGGGCATCCCCAAGCTTAGACGCTTGAGTCTTCTTGAATATTTCTTGGGGGTGCACGGGGGCATCCCCAAGCTTGAGCGTTTGACCCTCCTAAATCTTCTTTTATCATCTTCCCTCGCGCACTTGAAAACTCCCTTCATACATAACTCATCATAATCTGATTAGCGAGGTTAGTACCCACAATAAAATAATTTTTCCCTACTGGAAATAAAGATAATCTTGAAGAGCTACTGTTTCTCAAGATTGCCAAAAGGTTTTTGCAAAGAAAAAGCAAGCTCAAGGTTTGCAAAACGAAGAAAAGGCAAAACAGGACAAAATCTGTGAAAAATAGACCAGGATGTAGTAAATAATTTTTTCGGGGCACTTCCGCAACTCAAATCAAAAAACTCAGAACAGACGCTCGAAAGCCAATTGTATAGAGCACGCTGTCAAAACAATTCAGATCAAAAAGATGATCTGGTGATTTTATTTGAATTTTTCTGTCCAAGGACAGAATCTGCTTTCTGGATAGCACGTCACAACTTTTGAACTTTCTTGCAATCGGCGGGTAAACTTGGCCCAAAGCTGAAAAGAAAAGATACAATGATGATGCTACTGTAGTAACAAACATCAAGACACAACAAAAGCAAAATAAAACCTAATTCGTTGTGGGCTGCCTCCCAAAAGCGCTTTCTTTTATGCCTTTAAGCTAGGCATGATGCAAAAAGAGAAGATCAAGTTTTATCAAGAGTAAGAGAATAGCTAGCCCGTGTAACGGACTCAAAAGGCAACTTAATATTCTTTCTAGGGAAGTGTTCCATCCCTTTCTTGAGAGGGAATTGGAATTTTATATTCCCCTCTTTCATGTCAATGATAGCACCAACGGTGCGAAGAAAAGGACGTCCCAAAATAATTGGACATGAAGGTTCACATTCAATATCCATAATAGTAAAATCAACGGGAACATAATTGTCATTGACAATGATAAGAACATCGTCGATCTTCCCCAAAGGTTTCTTTACGGAAGAATCAACAAGACAAACACCAAAAGAACAAGGATCAAAAGGTTTCAATTCAAACATATCATACATTCTTTTGGGCATAACGGAGGTACTAGCTCCAAAATCACATAGAGCATAGCAAGAGAAGTTATTCAACTTAATTTTAATCATAGGATCCCAACTATCTTCTAGCTTTCTAGGTATGGAGGCTTCTACCCTAAGCTTCCCCTCCCTAGCTTTTATAAGAGCATTAGTGATATGCTCCGTGAAGGCAAGATTAAGTGTGCTAGTGTGGGGATCTCTCGAAATCTTGTGAAGAAACCCAATAACTTCAGAAAGGGTGCAATTATCAAAATCAAGGTCACTACTATCAAGTAAAGTGGTAGTGGTGTCCTTTAGGCTCACTTGTTTGGTAGCTTCTATGGTCATAGGAGTTTCTTCTTCTACGGTTGAGGTCATAGCATCACCATTAATAGGTCCAATGGGACTAGGAGTGCATTGGGTGCTAAGAGTTTGGATATCCTCAACAACTTGGATAGTAGCAACAGTGTGGTGGGTAGGAAGGCTCTTAATTCTATCTTCTTCCTCCTTTTCTCTAGCCCATCTCTCTTTAAGTTTAGCCATCATCCTAATGTTTTCATTAATTTGCACTTGAATAGCATTCATAGGAGTGGTCTTCCTCTCCTCAAGAGGAGAAGTTCTAATTTTAAGCAACTCTACCTCATGGGCTAAATTGTCTACCTTCGAAGAGAGATTATCTAGTTTGTCTAGTTTTTTTCTACACTCTTATTGAAGGCCTTTTGGGTAGTGATGAAGTCTTTAAGCATAATCTCTAGTTCAGAAGTGGAGTTCTTGGTGCTAGGATAAGTATTGTTGTTCCCATAGGAATTAGAGGGGAACGGTCTAGGGTTGCTACCAAAATTACTCCTATAAGCATTGTTATTGAAATTGTTTCTAGAGATAAAGTTCACATCTACTTGATCTTGAGCAATCAAAGAATTTAAAGGAACATCATGAGGATCAATAGAAGATTGCTTGGAAAGTAGAGACATGATCAAGTCAACTTTTTCATTTAGGGAGGAAATCTCCTCGACAGAGTTTACCTTCCTACCTGTTGGAGCGCGTTCGGTGTGCCATTGGGAATAATTGGTCATCATCTCATCGAGAAGCTTCGTGGCAGCACCAAGTGTAGTTGACATAAAGGTTCCTCCCGCGGCCGAATCTAACAAGTTCTGCGAGGTAAAGTTCAAGCCTGCATAAAAAGTTTGGATAACCATCCAAGTAGTCAAACCATGAGTAGGGCAGTTCTTGACAAGAGATTTCATGCGTTCCCAAGCTTGGGCAATGTGTTCATTATCCAATTGTTTAAAATTCATTATGTTACTCCTTAATTGGATAATTTTAGCAGGGGGATAGTGCTTCCCAATAAAGGCATCCTTGCACTTGTCCCAAGAATCTATACTATTCCTAGGCAAGGATTGAAACCAGATTTTGGCTCCTCCTCTCAAGGAGAAAGGAAAAAGCTTAAGCTTAACAATATCACCATCTACTTCTTTGTACTTTTTCATATCACAGAGCTCAACAAAATTTTTTAAGTGCAAAGCAGCATCATCTCCAGCACCGGAGAATTGATCTTTCATAACTAGGTTCAGCAAAGAAGGTTTAATCTCATAAGAAGGTGCTGAAGTGGCAGGTGTAGCAATAGGCGTGCAGATAAAGTCATTGTTGTTATGACTAGTGAAGTCACACAACTTGGTGTTCTCGGTGGAACCCATAGCAGCAGCAAGCAAGATAACTATTTTTGTGATTTTTGGTAAGGGACACTAAAGCAAAAACAGAAAGGTAAACTAACAAGACTAAAAAGCAAAGATAAAAGATAGCATGCAACTCCCCTATCTTGAAGAGTGGAGTCCCCGGCAACGGCGCCAGAAACTTGCTTGATGGCTTCTCGCCCCTCGTTGGTAACCCCAAGTGGAAGGTTGAGATGTAGCGTAGCGGCAAATTTCCCTTGGCAAAGGTACCGAGGATCGAATCCTGTGAGACTCCGAGGGTCGACAAGTAGGTGTCAACGGCGCCATAAACTTACCGGTTGACGGGACCTGCACACAGATACAGATAACTTTGCTCCCAACGAGTACAGAGAGGTTGTCAATCCCTCCGGCCTTGTTGTTTACAAAGGATCAAACACAAGAGATAATAATGATAGCTATGACTGCAACTAGGAAATAAAAACAGGAAGTAAATAGAAGGTGTGATCAGCGGTGGTAATGTGGACCGGGGTCCCATGATGTTCACTAGTGATGTCTCTCTCCCAAAAGACGATAAAACAACAAAGCAAGGTAAACAAATTACAGCTGGGCAATTGACATGATTATGTGCGCAAACAATGCTAACTATGCTGCAAAGAAAGGTAGAGGCTCAAAAGCATGGGCGGTACGCCAAGGCAAGTAGACCGAAATCCATCTGCATCTACTACTAATCATCCACCTTGAGATATCTATCCAGAACATCTCGCTGGTATTAAGTTGCGAATCCCACCCAAAGTGTAAACTCAAAGCAACAGACAACTGCATTAAAAGAACTTTGCATAAAGTAAACAATCCTTGCACCCGCATGTACAAGCACTGTTGTTTTCTCCCTTGTTGCAACAGCACATCCCCTAGACTCATGTTTCTGTCACTCAAGCTAGTCATCAGGGGGCATGAACCCACAATCAAGCATAACGCTCCCACTTGGAGTTACTACCTACTACTTGGCCAAAGCAATAAACAGCAACGGAGAACATGCAAGAATTACTCAAGAACAAAGATATAAAAGAGGTGAATCAAATATATTACTCAAACACAATCTGAACATAGTCTCATAATCCATCAGATCCCAGCAAACTCAGCAAAGCAACAGCAGAAAGATTACATATGTGCCTCGATCATGTAGGGCAGCTCACGAGGTCTAAACCATGAAGAGCAAAGAGGGGAGGAGAACATCACATAGCTACTGATCATGGACCCATGGTCCAAGGTGGACTACTCACGACTCATCCGGGAAGCGTCCATGGTGGTGGAGAAGCTCCCGGTGGTGGTTCTCCCCTCCGGCAGGGTGCCGGGAAGAGTTCTCCTGATGCTCCCGATCTTGGAAGCACTGCGGCAGCGGAACAGAGGCGAGATCACGAAAAAGGGTTCTGTCCTCGAGGGTTTCGGGACGAGAGGGATATATATGCGAAGGGGGGCAGCCAGAGGCGGAGCAGGGGCCGCAGGCGACCCTGGCGCGGCCAGGGGTGGGGCCGCGCCAGGTGGCCGCCTGGGCCTCCCCTGGCTCCCCTCTGGCCCATCTTTGGTTCTTCGCGAAGCTTCCTGTACGCTGATTTTTCCTATATTTTTCCTGGAATGTTTGGAGCACTTTTAATATGGGGGAAACCTGAAATAGAAAAACAGCAGAAAACAGGAACTGGCACTGTGGTGCACTGAGTTAATAGGTTAGTCCAAATATGATCAAAAGTGTATGGAAGTGCATCAATATCATAGCAATATCACACGAAAGAAGCATGGAGCAAGCAGAAATTATAGATACGTTTTGGACGTATCAGTGCCTTGCTGCCCCTACTGTCACTGGGAAAGGACACCGCAAGATTGAACCCAAAGCCAAGCACTTCTCCCATTGCAAGAACTATAGATCTAGTAGGCCAAACCAAACCAATAATTTGAAGAGACTTGCAAGGATATTATGAGCACACATAAAAAGTTCAGAGAAGAACCAAATATATTTCATAGATAACCTTGATCATAAACTCACAATTCATCGGATCTCGACAAACACACCGCAAAAAGAGATTACATCGAATATATCTCCTCGAAGACCGAGGAGAACTTTGTATTGAGATCCCGAGAGAGAAGAATCCATCTAGATACTAGCTATGGACCCAATGGTTTGTGGTAAACTACTCATAACTCATGGTGAGGGCGATGATGATGATGATAAAGGCCTCTGTGATAGATCCCCCTCCCGGAACAGGCTCCAAGATGGGATCTCCACGGGAACAGCAGCTACGGCGGTGGAATTAGGGTTTTCTCTCAGTTGTTCGAGTTTCTAGGGTACGTAGGTATATATAGGAAGAAGAGGGGCCACCGGGGCTGTCCTCGAGGCAGAGGGCGCGCCCCCCACCCTTGAGGGTGGCCCTTCTGTCTCCTGGCTTGGCCCCGAAGTCTTTCGTGAGTGATTTCCTCCAAAAATATCTATCGCGGAGGTTTCATTCCGTTTGGACTCCCTTTGATATTCCTTTTCTGCAAAACCCTGAAATAGGAAAAAAACAGCAATCTGGACTGGGCCTTTGGGTTAGTAGGTTAGTCCCAAAAATGATATATAAGTGTATGATAAAGCCCATTAAACATCCAATACTTCATAAATAATAGCATGGAACAATCAATAATTATAGATACGTTGGAGACGTATCAGACCAATGTCCAGGTTTGCTTCTTCCGACTGATTGATTTGCTGTGTTGGTGTAGTCTTCAGTTTGAGAAATCTACTGCTTTGTTCGTAAGATGATGCCACAACCACTGGGTGTCTTGACTTGTAGCTTTTAGCATTTGAAGGTCGTCTGATAGTACTACTGGGGGCATGCTCAGTGCGCCCAGTGGGTGTAGTCCCCGAGGCCATGGTCGACTAAGGTCGTCGGTCGACTGTGGTCTTTAGAATTTCTTGTTTGCTTTGAACTTCTCTTGAGCTCGGGCCATCCTGATCTTGGCCGAGCGAGAACCAGTGGGGGCACGCTCAGTGCACCCACTGGGTGTAGCCCCCGAGACCGTGGTCGACTGCTGGTAATCGGCCGTGGTCTGATAATAGAACCTTTTTTGAGCTCGGGCCAGACTGATCTTGGCCGGGCAAGAACCAGTGGGGGAACGCTCAGTGCACCCACTGGGTGTAGTCCCCGAGACTGCGGTTGAGTGTTTGACTCGACTGTAGTCTTAGAATTCTGATTTGTTGTGTTGATGCAGAGATCTTGTGAGTTCGGAGCCAAATTTGCGGATCTTGAGAAGAAGCAGGTCCAGCTCAATCTCGACTTGCAGCTGGCTCGGGACCACTTGAAGAAGACTCAGGACGAAGCAGCTGGTAATTGACGCGAGCAACTCGTCGACTGACCTTCGATAAGTATGTCCTGTGTATCCTCATGTTCATTTGTCTAGTGATGTCTCTTGTAGATCAACTGAAGGCGGCCTTGGAGCAGAAAGACCTCGACTTGGCGGCGGCGCAGCAGAAGGCTCAGGAGAAAACTGAACTGGCGGAGCAGAAGCTGGCTTCTGTTGGCACCCTCGAGGCGGAGATCATCAGGTTGAAGGGTTCTCTCGACGCGGCCAACCAAGAAGTGACTCGGCTGAAGGGCGCTAAGAACGCCCTGAACGAGAAATATGAGGGCCTCTTCCAGAAGAAGAAAGATCTGGAAGCTTATCTGAACGACCTTACCAAGAAGTGGTATCTCGTGCTTGAAGGTATATTTCCTTTGCTCGGACTTAATTGGATTGGTCGACCCGTAATTTTCTTGCTGACTCGACGCGTTCCTTGTCATGTAGAATTCTGCCGCAACTTTGAAGAAGAGACTGGGCGGGTTGAACCCGGTCTTGACCAAAGGCAGTTCCATTGTCAAGGACGAAGCTGCCATGAATATCTTGAGGCTAGAGTCCCGCCTTACTGCTGCCATAGGCTACCTGGGTCGGCTGAAAGCAGTGATGGCTCGGATCGACGCCGCACTCTGGAGGGGAGTCGTGCAGGAGAACGACCTCGAGTCTCTGATGACTCGACTCAATGAGATCCCTGGTCGACTGCAGGAGTGGAAGAAGTCATCTGCCCGTTGCGGAGCTGACGCGACGCTATCCTTGGTCCGTGTGCACTGCAAGGAAGTAAATGAGAGAAGGCTCGCGGCGCTCAAGGTCGCCAATACGAAGGAGCTCCAGTTCCAGTCTTCCATGGAGACTTTCTTGGAAGCTGCCACCTGCATCGCCGATGGGATCGACCTGGACGAGTTTGTCGCACCTGCGAGTCCGCCTCCTCCTGAGGAGTGAATGAACTTTGATACTTTGATTCAATTTGCCTCGGAATGCCGAGTAATCCTGTAACCGTTAAACTCTGGTGGGCTCATGGCCCAGGTACTTTTTCCCGAATCTTGCAGGGCTTTTATCCGGATCTGGTTCCTTTCGCGTTTGCTTGCTTTGCTTCCAACTCTCTTTAATCATTTGGATTCTGAGTTGACATCTTGACAGCAACACTGTGCTTGCGGTGGAGCTCGGAGGACCGCAGCTAAGCCCCCGAGTGAGAGGGTTGCTCTTCACTCGGAGCGGTCTACGTAACTTAGGCGATTCCAAGCTGCGTTGTATTTGTGGCGGAGCTCGGAAGAGAGAGCCACGTTATACTTATGACGCAGCTCGGAGGACCGCAGCTAAGCCCCCGAGTGAGAGGGTCGCTCTTCACTCGGAGTGGTTGTTTATAATTTAGGCGATTCCAAGCTACGCTGTATTTGTGGCGGAGCATGGAAGACAGAGCCATGTTATAATTATGACGCAGCTCGGAGGACCGCAGCTAAGCCCCCGAGTGAGAGGGTTGCTCTTCACTCGGAGTGGTTGTTTGTAACTTAGGCGATTCCAAGCTACGTTGTATTTGTGGCGGAGCTCGGAAGACAGAGCCACGTTGTCGTGGAATTAACACGGCAGATGTCCGGTTTAGCGGACTTGATGATGGAACCATCGCACGGGTTAGCTTGAAAGGGTTCATGGCACACAAAGGACACAAAGGGTTTTATACTAGTTCGGCCCCTTCGAGAAGGTAAAAGCCTACGTCTAGTTGGTTTGGTATTGCTTGGGCGTCGGATTACAGGGAGCGGAATCGCTTGCCTGCGTCTCGACAGATCGATTGTTGCTTGTCCCTGAACCGGTGCCGAGTCGTCCCTTTATATAGAGGTGACGCCTGGTCCGGTTTACAGAGTCCCGAGGCTGGCTCATAATCGTGTCCGCCCCAGTCTCTGCTCTTCCTTTCTTATCTCTCAAGTTACATCTCTTTGGCGGTTTACAAACCGTATTTCTATACATGGGCCTTGAAATCTCATGGGCCGTAATCTCTACTAATAATAAACCAAGTATGATATAACTAAGCCGGTTTACAATATCCGGTTTATACCTATTAACCATATCCCTGACATTAGGCCCCAGAATGATTTGAACTTGTTCATATCAGACTCCATCGTCTCCTGCAATTTCTCTTCTGTCTTCATTTTTTGTAAACCGGCTCTGACGTCATCCTCCAAAATCATTAAAGTCTGACAATGACATCATCTCCGCATTCAACGCCGCGAGCTGTACTGTAGTTTGTTTTTAATGGTTATGCCGAGAATCGAGGCGTTCAACGGATCTTTATCCGATTTTTCTCCCTTGATTACCGCACCTGTCGCTTCATATCTGCCTCTCTGTCTATAAATAGTGCCGCCCCTCCTCATTCTTCCTTCTCGCGTCTTCTTCCTCCTTCCGCTACCTGACCTGCAAGAACTCCATTAGATCCCGAGCTCGGAGCGCCGCCATCATCTCGTCGGATCAAGAGCTCCTCAGGCCGCTGCATCAACCTGACTCGTCCAGATCCTCTCCGCCACCGATTCCTGCCGTCCCTGGTATGTTTATTCTCCTCATTGTAGATCTGTATTCGCCATTGCCTTTCTGGTGTTCTTCCGCCATTAGAGCTTCTGATGAAGCTTCGTCTCCTTGTAGCTATCTTTCTTACAGAGATTTAGTAACCTTTAAACCCTAGTCCGTAGGTCTCTCGCTTAGCATCAGATTAGATCTTCGTCATAGTAACCTTGTAGTTTTATTCGTTCCGCCATTAGAGTTCTCCGCGAGCTTCATACTGTTCTTTCTCTGAAACCTGCAACTCCGTAGTATCTTTATCTTTCTGATCTTGCTGTAGATGCGCCAGGTACTTTTAGATCTTGCCATTTTTATTTCTGCTGTTGCCTGCTTTAGGTCTCCTTTTTATGCACATCCTGTAAACTCATCTGCTCTGAATTGGACCTCTGTAG
This sequence comes from Secale cereale, assembly GCA_902687465.1. Taxonomy (NCBI): domain Eukaryota; kingdom Viridiplantae; phylum Streptophyta; class Magnoliopsida; order Poales; family Poaceae; genus Secale; species Secale cereale. The sequence continues at coordinate 43,237,545 of LR738709.1, read as the reverse complement.
ATTTCCCGTGTAATTTTCGTTTCTTTATCTCCTTATGCTCAGATCTATTCCTTCTTAGCAATGCGTTGAAAACCTGTTTTTCTCTTTAATAGATCTGCTAAGTATGCTCCGGTTTAGATCGTCATGTCATAAACCGGAAATGATGTAACCTGATGCAATAACTTTAAATTATTCTTCTTCAACTGCCATTTAAACCGGAAATGATAAAACTCTGTTTCATAATTGCCGGTTTAATCTTGCCAAATAATTCTCCGTTTTAACCATTGCATATCATGAATAAATCCCGGATCGTTGCTTTTTCATAATCCGTCTTTGCACTTTCTCTTCTTCAGTACTTTGCTCAAATGGCTAAGCAGTATGTTTCGTGCGACTGGGTTCGTTCTGTCGTGACTGAAGAAGATTTAGTCAAACTATCAAGCATTGGCACGTTAGGTCCTCGGGCCGAATTGAAATGGCGCGCTCCGGGTAATGAGTGTCCTCCCGCTCCTAGGTCCGGGGAAGTGATCGTATTTCTGGATCACATCTCCAGGGGTTTCTCTCCCCCCGGTTCAAAATTTTTCCGGGACGTCCTTGCCACCTTCCAGCTGCATCCACAGGACATCGGGCCAAACTCCGTTTCCAATATTTGTGATTTCCAAGTTTTTTCTGAAGCGTATCTGCAAGAAGAGCCTTCGGTTGATCTTTTTCGGGATTTCTTCCATGCAAACCGGCGTACTGAGTTCACCAGCGGGCCTCACCAAGAGCTTGGTGGTATCAGTATTCAGAAAAGGAGGGATGCAGTTTTCCCTCACGCCTCTTTACACACTCACCCCAAGGACTGGAATAAGTCTTGGTTTTATTGTATAGACACATCCCCTGAAGGTGAAAACCCTTTGCCGGGTTATCGTGAAACTCGTATCCCGGCAAATCACCCCTTGCCGCAACGACTAAGTGCTGCTGAACGGATCCAGTTTTCTCCTCAACTCTCCAAGCTGAGAGCTTTCATGGCCAATGGCCTGATCGGCACAGATTTCCTTCGCTGCTGGTTATTATGGAGTATCCTTCCCTTAAGCCGGCGCCCTGATTTGATGTGCAATTACTCCGGTAAATCGGATGATCCTCAGAGGTTTTCTAAGGAGAAGTTGTCTGAATCGGAAGTAATTGAATCGGCCAAGAAGATTGTCAATCCTGCTCTAACAGACTGCACTAGAGTTGGCTTGGCCCCATATTTCAAGAAAAATAAGCTGCCTGAGGTAAGTGTCTTTAACTTGTACTTTATAAACCGTCCTTTTTGAACCGTCTTTTATTTGCCTTTCCTTTTTTCATTTAGGCTGATGATCCTTTCTGGAGGAGGAAACCTCAGGAAAAACCTGCAAGGCAAGCTCGCCGAAAAACTCCTGCAAATAAGAAAAGGAAAGCAGCCGTTGACGCCGGTTCTCCTTCTGAGGATGATGATCCGGACTCCGAGGTACGCCTTACTCCGGTTTACATTTTGCCTTTATATACTTGTTCATATCTCTAATGATGCCCTTTCCACAGGATCCACTCGAAGGTGATAACCCGGCGGAGATTGAGGTAACCCTTATTTCTTTCGATTCCGAACCCCCTCCTCAAAAGAGCCGTCGGACTGTTAGAAAGTATCAATTTTCTCATCCTTATGCTAAGTTGGATCCCAATTTTACTTTGAAGAAACAACAGCACGAAGCTTTGCGCCGGACCACTCGCCATAGCGGCTTGGCAGTGGAGTCCTCTGGAATTTCGATAACTCCGGCTCGAAAACGCCGCGCTGAGGTGATGCTCTCTCCAACTCTTCTTCACCCCAAGGCCGGTCTTATCAGAAAACCACTTAAACCGACTGATCCTGATTATCAGGAAACTCCACTGTCTTCATCTGGTGAATCAACCGCTACACAGCTTCCACCTTTGAAGACTGTCCCAGGGTAATCCTCTTTACTTCTTCCGGTTCATGATCCCCCCTTTTATTATAATGTTAACTTATTTTTGCTTGTTTCTCCAGCAAACCGAAACCCAGCAAAAGAGCTAAGGGTAAGAAGCCTGTTGCTGATCCTTCTACTGATGAACCAGTAATTGAGCCGTCAACAGCTATCCCTCCTGAAGGTACTCCTGTCACTCCGGTTCAAGAACCTGTTCTTGATACCCCTGCTACTGATGCTGCCCAAGATCCACCAAGTCCGGCCCGGGTTAGCTCTCCTCAAGTTAACCCGGGGTCTCCTGATCCAGCTCAAGCTGAAGTTACACCTCCCAATGCACCCACTTCCCCTGACGTTGTGGTTACTGGCGCTGCTTATGTTGCGCCAGCCAAACCCACCGTTTTAGCAAAACATACTGCTAAAGCGGAGAAAGTAACTCAGGAAAAGGGGAAGTGGAGTACGGACATATCCAGTCTTTCGAGTATGAGTGCTCAAGACATTTATTCCGGATATTTGAGCCGGCTCCACAGCAGCCGGGACTATGAAGCCAGCTTAGTGAACTTGATGAGAGAGAAATACGAAGTAAGTTTTCCTGTTCTGATTTTGCTTTGATTTGACGCATCTTTATCTTCTACCAGCCCCCAAGTTCCGGTTTATCTTCTTTATTGAAGGTAATCCGGAACTTTGTAGTTTTTAACTGTTGATCCATACATTAGCCCCCAAGTATCAAGTAGATAACTTGGTTATGTAGTTGATACTTGTAAAAATTGTCTCTGATGCATTGCTTCAACTGCCATTAGCCCCCAAGTGTCAAGTATACAACTTGGTTGTGTGCTTGAGACTTGTAAAAATTTGTCTCTGATGCATTGCTTCAACTGCCATTAGCCCCCAAGTGTCAAGTATACAACTTGGTTGTGTGCTTGAGACTTGTAATTTCTAATCTTACCTTTGAACTTTTGTCTACAGGCTGAGCTGAACCGGAATGCTGTGGAAAACAGTGAACTTCGAAGCCGGCTTATAGAGACTGAGGCAGCTGCTTCAAAGGCGAAGAAAGAACTTCAAGTGAGTTTAAAAACTGCTGAAGACTTGAAGAAGTTCTTTGATGAGGAACGGACTGCTTTTGAAGTCCAGAAGAAGGACCTTGAAAAACGTATTCAGGATGCCGAAGGAGCACTTAACCCGGTTACTGAAGAATTGACCGGGTTAAAATGCCAGATTGATTTGATGACCTCTGCTATCTTTGGTAAGCATAACCTGAATTCTTGTCTGTTATCTTTGCAAACTGTGTTTTGTACCGGTTTAACTTTTCTTGTTGAATGTAGGACGCCGCGTCTCCCATCTTGGGGATGATGTACGGAAGAAACTGAAGGCCTGCTATACTTTGGTGGAGCAACTATACTCTGGGGCGCAAAGGATTATCAGCGCTACCTCCTTTGGTAAACCGGCTCCTTCAACCATCAAGGCTACTTTGAACAGCTTGTCGATTCTGCCAACTCGTCTTGAAGAGGTGAAGAAATCGGCTGCCCGAGGAGGTGCTCTTCTGGCCCTGACAAGGGCTAAAGCTTGGGTTCCAGACATTGATCCGGCAGAAGTGTTAACCGGGTTTCCTGACACCAAGGAAGACGGTTCAGCATTTGGTGAGAGAGATCTGTACGCTCTGACAAAGGAAATGCGTCCACTTTCTAGCAAGATTGCGGTGGAAACTGATTTGTCTCGATACCACCCAGCATATGACCTTCAAAACGAGCGTGTGGAACGACCGGTTTATGATGTTGCAAACTTAACTCCGCCGGTTCGTCCTCACACTTTTGCTCCTGATATTGATCCTGCTGAGTTGATCAACGATGAAGTGTATTTCCGTGCCTTGGCCAAGATTGATTGGCGTGCACCAGATTTCCCGCCGCTTCACGAGGAGGAAGATGTTCCGGAACCAGATGGTGGCCAATCATCCCGGCAGGGAGGAACGGAATCTTAAATGTTATTGCTGTATTCACAATTGCTATTCCATAAACAATGCTTCCAACTATTTGGCTTTCATGCCTTGTAATAGGCTTTAGCTGAAATTTAATGCACTGTGATCCGGCTTTTGGTCTTTATAAAGTACTCTTTCGCTGACTTGTTGATTTATGCGGATTTCTTGCCCTGTCCATAAAAAAGATGAAAAATATGTCCTAGTGGTTTGACCACTGGACGGATTAACTTGTTCTCTTGGTATAATAAACAAGCATACCTTTGATAAATAACTGTGATACCTTAATTGCATGTAGCCAAAATACCTGAAAACGGCAAGATGTTTAAAATTACTTTAATCAGTCTTCATCAATCCTAATAAGTCTTTGAAACTCTTCAGCTCAACTTGTCCATAAACCCTTCTCTTCTCGGTTCAACAATTTGTAACTCGTATCTGATTGTGTGCTGCCAATTGTTAGCTCATTATGAAGTCGAGCCGGGTTACGATGAACGCCGGTTTAACTCTCGCTGGTGTTCATGACCCAGACTTATAACACTAGATAGACGGTCAACTTCTAGAGCTGTTCCCCTTGGTTAGAAAGGTTATGAAACACAAAAATCATCAAGAAACACATAATTATTGTAAATCAAACTATGCAATCGAGGCTTTTTCAAAGAGCTGCCAGGCTCAAAACAAGATTTAGCCATTCATGGGGATGTGGGCGAACCCGACTGTCCTCAGGGGCCGGGTCATCATTTGAACGTGGGCGATACCACTGTTCAGGGAGCCCAAAAATTCATAACATAGCCATTCAAGGGGGTGTGGGCGAACCACTGTCCCCAGGGGCCGGGTCATCATTTGAACGTGGGCGATACCACTGTTCAGGGAGCCCAAATATTGGTAATATAGCCATTCAAGGGGGTGTGGGCGAACCACTGTCCCCAGGGGCCGGGTCATCATTTGAACGTGGGCGATACCACTGTTCAGGGAGCCCAAATATTCGTAACATAGCCATTCAAGGGGGTGTGGGCGAACCACTGTCCCCAGGGGCCG
>LR738709.1:43200826-43232621 GCA_902687465.1 Secale cereale | reverse complement strand
TTTGTAACTTGTATCTGATTGTGTGCTGCCGAGTGTCAGCTCATTATGAAGTCGAGCCGGGCTACGATGAACGCCGGTTTAACTCTCGCTGGTGTTCATGACCCAGACTTATAACACTAGATAGACGGTCAACTTCTAGAGCTGTTCCCCTTGGTTAGAAAGGTTATGACACACAAAAATCATCAAGAAACACATAATTATTGTAAATCAAACTATGCAATCGAGGCTTTTTCAAAGAGCTGCCAGGCTCAAAACAAGATTTAGCCATTCATGGGGATGTGGGCGAACCCGACTGTCCCCAGGGGCCGGGTCATCATTTGAACGTGGGCGATACCACTGTTCAGGGAGCCCAAATATTCGTAACATAGCCATTCAAGGGGGTGTGGGCGAACCACTGTCCCCAGGGGCCGGGTCATCATTTGAACGTGGGCGATACCACTGTTCAGGGAGCCCAAATATTCGTAACATAGCCATTCAAGGGGGTGTGGGCGAACCACTGTCCCCAGGGGCCGGGTCATCATTTGAACGTGGGCGATACCACTGTTCAGGGAGCCCAAATATTCGTAACATAGCCATTCAAGGGGGTGTGGGCGAACCACTGTCCCCAGGGGCCGCTGATATTCCTCTTTTTCCTTTTTCTTTATACAGGGCTTTCCTCTTCCTGAACCGGACATGATCTTTTGTTCTTGTGAGTTCTGCCGCTCCTTCACATACCCTGTAAAGATTAGCTTCTAAAAACCAGCTAACATTGAAATATGTTTCTTTGATAACAAACTAATATGGATATTTGTCGCAAATTTGATGTATGTAGAAAAAGGGCTGAGCCCCCGGTTTACCGAGGGTGCCGGTTTATTCATTATTCATAATATATACATAGGATACATGGGAGCCTATGGCTCAAGTATAATACGGCCGTAGATGAGCAATGTTCCATGGCCTTTTCGTCTCCTCTTCTGATGTCCGTGAATCTTTGTGCTCTCGAATGTCCACCAAATAGTATGACCCGTTGTGTAAATTTTTGCTGATCACAAAGGGCCCTTCCCATGGCGGGGATAGCTTGTGCATGTCTGTTTGATCTTGGATAAGCCGGAGTACCAAGTCACCCTCCTGGAATGTCCTGGTTCTGATCCGGCGGCTATGATATCTGCGCAGGTCTTGCTGATAAATCGCCGACCGTGCTGCAGCTATGTCACGCTCTTCATCCAACCGATCCAAACTATCCTGTCTTGACTCTTCGTTGATGGCTTCTACATAGGCCGCCACCCTTGGGGAATCATGGCGTATGTCACTTGGAAGAACTGCTTCTGCCCCGTAAACCATGAAGAAAGGTGTATAACCTGTAGATCCGTTTGGTGTAGTGTTAATGCTCCAAAGGACAGAGGGTAATTCTTCAACCCAACACCCTGGGGTTCTCTGCAAAGGTGTCATAAGCCGGGGTCTAATTCCACGCAAAATCTCCTGATTTGCCCTCTCTGCTTGACCATTGGATTGGGGGTGAGCGACAGAAGATACATCTAAACGAATATGCTCTCGTTGACAGAATTCTTCCATCTCACCCTGAGATAAATTGGTGCCGTTATCTGTGATGATGCTGTGTGGAAAACCAAACCGGAATATTACTTTTTTGATAAACTTAACCGCCGTTGCCGCATCACACTTGCTTATAGGTTCCGCTTCAACCCACTTTGTAAACTTGTCCACTGCCACTAGCAGATGAGTTTTCCGATCTTGGGATCTCTTGAAAGGACCAACCATGTCAAGCCCCCAAGTTGCAAAAGGCCAAGTTATTGGTATCATTCGGAGTTCTTGCGCCGGAACAAGGGCACGTCTCGAGAATTTCTGACAAGCATCGCACTTGCGGACCAGGTCTGCCGCATCTGCATGTGCAGTTAACCAATAAAAGCCATGTCGGAAAGCCTTAGCTACCAAAGATTTTGATCCGGCATGATGACCACAATCCCCTTCATGAATCTCCCTTAGAATCTCACAACCTTCCTCAGCTGAAACACACCGTTGAAATACTCCAGAGGTGCTACGATGATGCAGCTCCCCATTGGCAATTGTCATAGACTTGGAACGCCGGATTATCTGCCGTGCTTCACCTTCGTCCTCTGGCAATTCTCCCCGGTTTAAATATACCAAATAAGGTATCGTCCAATCCGGAATAACATGGGTTGCTGCAACCAACTGTGCCTCTGGGTCCGGAACAGCCAGATCGTCCTCTGAAGGTACTTGCACCGAAGGATTGTGCAACTCATCCAAAAAGGTGTTCGGTGGTACCGGTTTACGTTGCGACCCTAGCCGGCTTAAAGCGTCAGCTGCTTCGTTCTTCCGCCGGTCTATGTGTTCCACCTGATACCCTTTGAAGTAACCTGCCACCGCTTCAACCTCTCGTCGATAAGCCGCCATGAGGGGATCCCTTGAATCCCACTTGCCCGAAACTTGCTGTGCCACTAGGTCTGAATCGCCCAAGCACTTAACCCGGCTTAAATTCATCTCCTTTGCCAACCGCAAACCATGAAGTAGTGCTTCATATTCCGCTGCATTATTAGTACAAGGAAATAACAACCGGAGGACATAACAAAATTTATCACCTCTGGGGGAAGCTAAAACCACTCCGGCCCCTGAGCCCTCCAACTGTTTCGAACCGTCGAAGTGAATCGTCCAATAAGTGAGATCCGGCTTCTCCTCCGGGGTCTGCAATTCTGTCCAGTCGTTGATGAAGTCCACCAGTGCCTGAGATTTGATAGCCGTACGTGGTACATATTTCAATTCATGTGGACTGAGCTCAATGGCCCACTTGGCTATTCTGCCTGTTGCTTCTCTATTCTGGATTATATCTCCCAACGGAGCCGAGCTGACCACAGTTATCGGATGCCCTTGGAAATAATGCTTCAACTTCCGGTTCGCCATGAACACCCCATACACCAATTTCTGCCAATGAGGGTATCTTTGCTTGGACTCGGTGAGTACTTCACTCACATAGTAAACCGGACGTTGAACCGGATGTTCTTTCCCTGCTTCCTTGCATTCAACCACAATTGCAACGCTGACTGCCCGTGTGTTTGCAGCAACATATAGTAGCAAAGGCTCCTTGTCGATAGGGGCAGCTAAAACCGGCGGCTTCGCTAGTTGCTGTTTCAGATTCTCAAACGCTGTATTCGCTTCATCACTCCAAATGAACCGGTCCGTTTTCTTCAACATTTGATAAAGCGGGATCGCCTTTTCTCCTAAGCGGCTGATGAACCGGCTCAACGCCGTGATCCGGCCAGCTATGCGCTGGACATCATTAATGCAAGCCGGTTTCGTCAAAGATGTGATGGCCTTGATCTTCTCCGGGTTGGCTTCTATTCCCCGGTTTGAGACCAAGAATCCCAAAAGCTTACCAGCCGGGACACCAAAAGCACATTTTTCCGGATTGAGCATCATCTTGTAAGCCCGAAGATTATCAAAGGTTTCGCTGAGATCTTCTATCATTGTCCTCTCCTCCTTTGATTTAACTACAATGTCATCCACGTAAGCATGTACGTTCCTTCCTATTTGCCCTTTCAAGCAATTCTGAACACAACGCTGATAAGTCGCCTGCGCACACTTAAGCCCAAAAGGCATAGACACATAGCAAAAAGCACCAAAAGGGGTTATGAATGCCGTCTTCTCTTGGTCTTCAACTGCCATTTTGATCTGGTGATAGCCTGAGTACGCATCCAGGAAACTCAGCCGCTCACACCCTGCTGTAGCATCAATAATCTGATCAATGCGAGGTAGAGCAAAAGGATCAGTTGGGCAAGCTTTATTGAGATCTGTGTAGTCCACACACATCCTCCACCTCCCATTCTTCTTTAGAACTAGCACCGGATTAGCCAACCATTCCGGATGAAACACTTCTACTATGAACCCTGCCGCCAAAAGCTTAGCCACTTCTTCTCCTATAGCCTTGCGCCTCTCTTCGTTGAAGCGGCGCAGATACTGCTTTACCGGTTTAAACTTCGGATCAATATTTAACTTGTGCTCAGCGAGTTCCCTCGGTATACCTGGCATGTCAGAGGGCTTCCATGCAAAGATATCCCGGTTCTCACGGATGAACTCGATGAGCGCGCCTTCCTATTTAGGATCCAAGTTAGCACTGATGGTGAACTGCTTAGATGAATCTCCGGGCACAAAATCGACCTGCTTAGTCTCTTCCGCTGATTTGAACTTCAAAGCCGGATCATGCTCAGTGGTTGGCTTCTTCAGCGGAGTCATGTCTGCCGGATCAACATTATCCTTATAAAATTTTAACTCTTCCGCGGCACATACCGCTTCTGCATAAGCTGCATCACCTTCTTCACATTCCACTGCTATCTTACGACTGCCGTGCACCGTAATCGTGCCTTTATGACCTGGCATCTTGAGCTGCAGATAAACATAACATGGCCTAGCCATAAATTTAGCATAAACCGTCCTCCCAAACAAAGCATGATACGGACTTTTGATTTTGACAACTTCAAAGGTGATCAACTCCGATCTAGAATCATGTTCATCCCCAAAGGTAACTTCTAAGTCAATCTTACCAACTGGATAAGCCGACTTACCTGGGACCACCCCGTGAAATACTGTGTTTGATGTCCTTAACTGTTTATCTGTCAGACCCATACGACGGAAAGTCTCGTAATATAATATATTGATACTGCTACCTCCATCCATGAGGACTTTAGCGAACCGGTATCCTCCCACCTGAGGTGCCACCACTAAGGCTAAATGTCCCGGATTATCTACCCGTAATGGGTGATCCTCCCTGCTCCAAACGATGGGCTGCTCTGACCATCGTAGAAACTGCGGTGTCGCCGGTTCTACCGCATTAACAGTCCGCTTTGAAACCTTCTGGTCTCTCTTGCATAAACTTGTGGTGAAAACATGATATTGACCGCTGCTCAACTCCTTTGGATTACTCTGGTACCCGGATTGCTGTTGTTGCTGCGGACGCTGCTGCTGCTGATTTCCTTGGTTATTGTGACTCCCTTGGCCCTGCTGCTGATTATTCTGATTGTTGTAACCACCTTGATGATACGACTGGTTTCCCTGACTCTGATAACCACCTTGATAATGTGATTGGCTTCCTTGACCATTATAGTTTCCTTGACCACCTGGGCCGCCTGGCCGGGATTGATAACCACCGTTGTTCCCTTGATAACCGCTGTTGCCCCTATATCCTGAACCGGAATTGTTCCCTTGGTAACCCGGGCCATAAAACCCGGGCCCTGAACCGGCATTCGGGGGCCGGTTAAAAGAATTAAAACGGCCGTTCCCCGTTATCGTAGGGTTCAAGCACTCTCTTGCCGTGTGCCGTGCAGGCCCCTTACTCCCGCTATGCTTTATACAGGGTTGATCCAAATCCTGCTCCCAACCCGGATTTCCTCCACCGGCTCGGCGAGCGGGACCCTGCTGATTTCCTTGAAAACCGCCTTGAACCTGTGTATTAGCCACAAAATCGGAGCTGCTTTCCGGTTTCCGTTTGCCCAAAAGACCTGAAGTAATCGGATTAGCTGTCGCCGGTTTGCCAGTCTTGCTGGTCTTTCCCGCTTTATCTCCTTCTGGCTCCGGATACTTGGTATTATCTGAGTCTCCGTACTTCACCAAGGCGCTCATCAAAGTCCCCATGTCATTGCACTCCCGTTTGAGCCGTCCGAGTTTTAATTTCAAAGATTCAAACCGGCAATTATTCTCCAATGTTACAATTGCTGTGCTCGGATTAATGCCGTTTGAGGAGTGCAAGATCTCTGCCACTCTGCGTACCCAAGCTGCTGTAGACTCCTGCTCTCCTTGCACGCACGCTGCTAAATCTATCATCGACATAGGTTGCTTGCACGTATCCTTAAAATTTTTAATGAACTGACTGCGCAGCTCCCCCCATGATCCGATGGAATTCGGAGGAAGACCCTTTAGCCAAGTCCGGGCCGTTCCTTCAAGCATCATAGTAAAATATTTGGCACAAGCCGATTCATCCACGTCCAGCATCTCCATGGCCATCTCGTAACTTTCTACCCAAGCCTCGGGTGGTAAATCGGCTGTGTAATTAGGCACTTTGCGAGGCCCCTTGAAATCCTTGGGCAATTTAACACTTCGCAGGGCGGGGACGAGACATTGTATCCCAAAACCGCTCGCCGTCGCTCCTGTCCCTGTAGTGCCTGTGTGAACCGGCGTCGACTGACGGACCTCTTCCCTGGCCTCCGATCTAGGCCGGTTTCGATCCGGGGCCGGCATCTCTGCCCTTGCCGGATTATCTTGCCTGTGCTGATGTCTCCTTCGTTCACTGCTAGACACTTCGGGCTCCTCCCAATGTCTAGAGTAACTCCGATTGGGACGTGGTGTTGAATGTAACCTCTCCCTGCTGTGAGAGTACGCTTGCTGCTGTATTAACGCCGTGTTGAGTAACCTCTGGGCCCTGCGCGCCTCTATCGCTACAGGGGATGTTTCTTCCACAGGCAAAGCGGCCAACCGCGCTGCTGCTGCAGCGATATTATCCACAGGGTTGGAATAGTGCCCCGGGGGGACTGGAACATAAGGCGCCGATGTAATCCGTCGCTCCCGCTCCGCGGCGGGTTGCTGAACCGGTTCCTCTCGAGCCAGTGGGCTTCCCCGGTTTAAGATCGGATTGTTACTGGCCCCAGCCCCCGGTGTTCTGAACAAATTCGCAGATTCGTAACCCGGCGGCAGGCGGGATCGATATTTTCGTCCTCTTACCCCTTCCATGGAAGCCTGTTCCATCCTTAAGTGAAAAGCTTGTTCATCCAACTCTGCTCGCCTTATCGCTAGCATCTCTCCTTCTGCCTTTAAGTCCTCCTTTAACTGATCGATCCGTGCCTTCAACTGAAGAAGCACTGCATCATGTTGCGCCTTGTCTGCTGGAGCTATGACCTCTACTGCCTTAGCCGCGAACTCCTCCATCAAGGTGGATAGAACCGCAGTAACGAAGGGATTTGAACCGCTTCCCCCTGCGCCAGCCTCCGCTGTTGTTCCGTTCGTCGGGGGTTGTGAACCGGCCATGAAAACCGCCACCCGGTTTGGCGGGTCGGAGGGGCCCGGAATACTGTTTCCATCGGACTCACCCTCAAACCGGCCGTCCCGCAACTGATACAGAGATTCAGTTTCACCGGACGAAGATTCGTCGTCTGAATAGACGACGGTTGCACCATCAGATTCCGACCCGTCCTCAGCTTGTCCTCCGTGAATCGCTCCAACGAGCACATGCTTCATGGCAGGTTGAATCCGGGTCGACCTCGCACGCTGAGCCGGCTCGACGATGTTGGGGAAGGTGTCCGGCTCAGGTCCCGGTCCACCGATTTTGCCGATGAAGACTTGGATGCTGCCGAAGGGGACCCGGTACCCGTATTCAATCGAATCGGCCTCCGGTCCCCAACCTGCGTCGTCGATGTAGATCCGGCCGCGACGACTCTTGGTCATCCGGCCAACTGCGTAGCCCTTCAACCCCTTGAGGCCGCCTTCCAAGAACTCGAAACCATCGTGCGCAGGCCCCACGGTGGGCGCCAACTGTCGTGGAATTAACACGGCAGATGTCCGGTTTAGCGGACTTGATGATGGAACCATCGCACGGGTTAGCTTGAAAGGGTTCATGGCACACAAAGGACACAAAGGGTTTTATACTAGTTCGGCCCCTTCGAGAAGGTAAAAGCCTACGTCTAGTTGGTTTGGTATTGCTTGGGCGTCGGATTACAGGGAGCGGAATCGCTTGCCTGCGTCTCGACAGATCGATTGTTGCTTGTCCCTGAACCGGTGCCGAGTCGTCCCTTTATATAGAGGTGACGCCTGGTCCGGTTTACAGAGTCCCGAGGCCGGCTCATAATCGTGTCCGCCCCAGTCTCTGCTCTTCCTTTCTTATCTCTCAAGTTACATCTCTTTGGCGGTTTACAAACCGTATTTCTATACATGGGCCTTGAAATCTCATGGGCCGTAATCTCTACTAATAATAAACCAAGTATGATATAGCTAAGCCGGTTTACAATATCCGGTTTATACCTATTAACCATATCCCTGACACACGTTATACTCATGACGCAGCTCGGAGGACCGCATCTAAGCCCCCGAGTGAGAGGGTTGCTCTTCACTCGGAGTGGTTGTTTGTAACTTCGACGATTCCAAGCTACGTTGTATTTGTGGCGGAGCTCGGAAGACAGAGCCACGTTATACTCATGACGCAGCTCGGAGGACCGTAGCTAAGCCCCCGAGTGAGAGGGTTTCTCTTCACTCGGAGCGGTTGTTTGTAACTTAGGTGATTCCAAGCTACGTTGTATTTGTGGCGGAGCTCGGAAGGCAGAGCCACGTTATACTTATGACGTAGCTCGGGGGACCGCAGCTAAGCCCCCGAGTGAGACGGTTGCTCTTCGCTCGGAGTGATTTTTTGTAACTTAGGAGAGTCACGGGGTCGCAACTAAGCCTCCGAGTGAGAGGGTTGCTCTTCACTCGGAGTGGTTCACGTAACTTAGGTGATTCCAAGCTGCGTTGTATTTGTGGCGGAGCTCGGAAGACAGAGCCACGTTATACTTATGGCGCAGCTCGGAGGACCGCAGCTAAGCCCCCGAGTGAGAGGGTTGCTCTTCACTCGGAGTGGTTGTTTCTAACTTAGGCGAATCGGGTTCGCGGCTAAGCCCCCGAGTGAGAGGGTTGCTCTTCACTCAGAGTGGTTTTTCGTAACTTTGGCGAATCGGGTTCGCGGCTAAGCCCCCAAGTGAGAGGGTTGCTCGTCACTCGGAGTGGTTTTTGAAACTTAGGCGAATCGGGTTCGCGGCTAAGCACCCACTAGGGGATTTTGAAGACCATCATCTTAGAAACCAATAATCATTAAGGGATCGTTGGAAACTTGTCTTTGAAATAAACCGGAAAATCTTTATTACAACTCAACTGTTCGAGTGTTTCAAGTGTAGAAGCGGCGGAGCAGGTCCGCGTTTCACGAACGATGTTTGTCTTTCTTATTAGCGACGTTGTGGAGGTGATACGCTCCATTGTGCAGCACTTTGGTGATGATGAAGGGGCCTTCCCAAGCCAGGGTGAGCTTGTGTGGTCGTTTCTGATGCACTCGAAGAACCAGGTCTCCTTCCTGAAATGCTCGGCTTCAGACGTTGCGAGCATGGAATCGACACATGTCTTGTTGATAGATGGTCGACCGGATCAAGGCCATCTCACGTTCCTCCTCCAAGAGGTTGACTGCATCCTGACAAGCTTGCTCCGCTTCGGCTTCAGAGAAGAGTTCCACTCGGGGGGCATTATGTATCAAATCACTTGGCAGCACGGCTTCAGCTCCATAGACCATGAAGAAAGGGGTACGGCTAGTTGACCGGTTTGGAGTTGTCTTCAGACCCCATAAGACAGACGGCAGTTCAGTTACCCAAGCCCCGACGGCATGCTTAAGGTCACACATGAGCCGCTGCTTCAGGCCTTGGAGAATCATACTGTTTGCCCTTTCTGCCTGTCCATTCGACTATGGATGTGCTACGGAGGCATAGTCGACTCGTGTTCCTTGAGAGGAACAGAAAGCTCTGAATTCATCCGAGTCAAAGTTGGAGCCGTTGTCCGTGATGATGCTGTGGGGGACTCCATATCCGAATATAAATTCCCTGATGAAGCTGATGGCAGTGCTCGACTCAAGGTTCTTGATGGGCTTGGCCTCAATCCATTTGGTGAACTTGTCGACTGCCACGAGCAGGTGAGTGAATCCGCTTCTGCCAGTTTTGAAGGGGCCAACCATGTCCAAGCCCCAAACGGCAAAGGGCCAAACTAGCGGAATTGTCTTCAGGGTAGACGCCGGCTTGTGGGACATGTTGGAGTAGAACTGGAAGCCTTCGCACTTATCCACAATATCTTCGGCCATCTTCTTGGCTCGGGGCCAATAAAACCCGGCTCGGTACGCTTTGGCCACTATGGTCCGAGAGGAAGCGTGGTGGCCACAAGTTCCCTAGTGAATGTCATTCAGAATCAGTCGACCCTCTTCTGGGGTGATGCAGCGCTGAGCGACTCCAGTGACACTTTCTCTGTAGAGTTGACCCTGAATGACGGTGAACGCCTTGGACCGATGGACGATCTGGCGCACTTCTTCTTCATCTTCCGGGAGTTCTTGGCTGAGCAGATATGCTATATATAGCACAGTACAGTCGGGCATAATCACCAAAACCTCCATGATCAGGTCGACCACTTCAGGCACTTCGACACTGACTGGCTGTGGGGGTTCCTTCGTGAAGGGGTCTTCTTTGACTGAAGGGGTGTGCATGTGTTCCAGAAACACATTCTTGGGTATAGGCTTCCGAGTCGACCCAATTTTTGTGAGGTCATCGGCAAGCTGATTCTTGGCTATGGGCACGTGATGGAGCTCTAAACCTTCGAATTTCTTTTCAAGCTTCTGTACTGCACTGCAATAACTGGTCATTGCCGGGCTCCTGACGTCCCATTCCTTCATCACTTGGTTTACTACTAAGTCTGAGTCAATGTAGACCATCAGGCGACGGACGCCGAGTGAGATGGCCATGCGCAATCCGTACAAAAGTGCTTCGTACTCAGCCTCGTTGTTCGATGAGTCAAAGTGGATTTGAAGGATGTAACTGAGCTTGTCGCTCCTGGGAGATACCAGGACCACGCCTGCGCCGGATCCGTTCAACATCTTGGATCCATCAAAGAACATAGTCAAGTGATCCGACTGAACTTTAGTCGGCAGCTCTTGTTCTATCCACTCGGCCACAAAATTTGCTACAACCTGAGACTTGATGGCTTTCTTCGCTTCAAACTTGATATCTAACGAAAGAAGTTCAATCGCCCATTTTGCCACTCGACCGGTTGCGTCTCGGTTGTTCAGAATTTCTGACAGAGGGGCGTCGCTGACGACTGAGATTGTATGATCCGAGAAGTAGTGGGCAACCTTCTTTGCGGTCAAGTAAACCCCGTACACGAGCTTCTGGTAATGCGGGTACCTTTGCTTGGAGGGAGTCAAAACTTCGGAAATGTAATAGATTGGGCGCTGGACTTTGTAGGCCTTGCCTTCTTCTTCCCACTCGACCGTGAGTATAGTGCTGACAACTTGTCCGGTGGCTGCAATGTATAGTAAAGGAGGCTCTTTGCTGACTGGGGCAGCAAGCACCAGCTGGGTGGACACCAAGGCTTTGAGCTCTTCAAACGCTGCTTCGGCTTCGAGATTCCTCTCGAACTTTTCTGATTTCTTCATCAGTCGGTAGAGAGGCAATGCCTTCTCACCGTGACGAGAAATGAATCGACTCAATGCGGCCAAGCAACCAGTAAGCTTCTGGACGTCGTGTACACGCTTGGGGCATTTCATTCGGAAGATGGTGCCGACCTTTTCTGGGTTGGCGTTAATTCCTCGTTCGGAAATGAGAAAACCGAGTAACTTGCCACCAGGAACTCCAAACGTACACTTAGATGGATTGAGCTTGATATCATAGCTTCTCAAATTTGCGAATGTCTCAGCAAGGTCAGTCAACAGGTCGGAATCTTTCCGCGACTTGACCACAATGTCATCCATGTATGCTTCGACGTTCTGACTGATTTGCTTCAGCAGGCACTTCTGGATCATGCGCATGAAGGTAGCGCCAGCATTTTTGAGACCGAAAGGCATGGTGACAGAACTGAAACACCCGAACGGGGTGATGAAAGCTGTCTTGATTTCATCGGGCCCAAACAGTCGGATCTGATGGTACCCAGAATACGCGTCCAGAAAGGACAAACGCTCGCATCCCGCAGTCGAGTCAAGTATCTGATCGATGCGGGGGAGAGGAAAATGATCCTTCGGGCAGGCCCGATTGATATGCTTGAAATCGATGCACATGCGGAGAGACTTGTCCATCTTGGGGACCATGACGACATTAGCGAGCCACTCGGAGTGGTAGATCTCGCGGATAAACTCAACTGCCAGGAGCCAAGCCACTTCCTCGCCAATTGCCTTTCTCTTCTCCGCAGCGGACCGACGGAGATGCTCCTTCACATGCTTCACTTTTGGGTCGACTCGGAAATGGTGCTCAGCCAGTCCCCTGGGTACACCCGACATGTATGATGGTTTCCATGCGAAGATGTCCCAGTTCTCACGGAGGAACTGGATGAGCGCTTCTTCCTATTTGCTGTCAAGTGTAGTGGAAATGTGGGTCGGTGCTGCGTTGAGGTCGGTGGGGTGAATGTGTACGGGCTTCGTCTCCCCAGCCGGCTGGAAAGCTGAATCGGAGGCCGGCTTCTTGGCCCGTAGCAAGTCACTCGGATCCACACTTTTCTGGTACTCCTCCATCTCTACTGCTGCCATCTGCTCGTCAGCGATCTTCGAGCCTTTCTGGAAGCACTCTTCCGCTTTCTGACGGTTCCCCGTGACGGTTATAACGCCGTTGGGTCCCGGCATCTTCAGCTTGAGGTATATGTAACACGGCCGAGCCATGAACCTGGCGTAGGCGGGCCTACCCAAAATGGCATGATAAGCGTTGTTGAAGTCCACCACTTCAAATGTCAGCTTCTCTTTGCGAAAATTCTTCGATTCACCAAAGACTACGTCGAGTGTGATTTGGCCAAGTGAGTCGGCCTTCTTCCCGGGGATGACCCCGTGGAACCTCATGTTGCTTTCACTTAGCTTGGACATCGGGATGCCCATATCCCGGAGGGTTGCTGCATACAGAATATTGAAACCACTGCGTCCATCCATCAGGACCCTGGTCAGACGTGTGCCCTCGACCACTGGGTCGACCACCAGCGCCTGCCGCCAAGGGGTAGCAATGTGCGAAGGGTGATCAGACTGGTCGAATGTGATGGGGGTCTTGGACCACATCAGAAACGTGGTGGTTGCCGGGGCAACCATGTTGACTTCTCTGTTGATGACTTTCAGTCGACTTTTGCTCTCGACATCTGCGAAGATCACCAAAGTGGAGTTCATCAGGGGGTATCCTCCATCCCCTTCCTTGTCTTCGGTCTCCTCTGATTCCTTCTCCTTCTCAGTCGACTGATCTTTCTGGAAGTTCTGGATCAGGAGCCGGCACTGTCGAGTGGTGTGCTTGGGATATACCAAGTTTCCCTCTTCATCTTTCTTCATGTGAATAGGACACGACTGGTCGAGTACATCATTTCCATCTTGATCCTTTACTTTCATGGGGACCCAGGGCCCCTTCGGCTTTCCTTTGCCTTTCCCTTGGTTGACCACCACGGCTTCGCCCTGAGCGGCTGGCTCGGCCTTGCGCTTGGGCTTCCGATTGGAATTCTGATCATCTTGTCCGACTGGTTTCTTGCCACTGCGGAGTCGATCGGCCTCTTCGCTGTTAGCATACCGACTGGCCATGTCCATCATCCGGGATACGGACATATCACCGTTCGACCAAACTTCAAATTCAGCTTGGTGCTCAGACACATTTTCCACCGTGTGATGCAAGGTGGTCCATCACTGTATGTAATCCCTTAAGGTTTCATTCGGCTTCTACACGCAGTGTTGAAGCTCCGCGAGACCAGCAGGCCGCTTGCAGGTGCCCTCGAAGGTCCGAATAAACACTCGGGCCAGCTCCTCCCAACTATAAATACTCCCAGGGGCCAACTGGTTGAGCCACGCCCGAGCTGAACCGCCCAGCATCAGAGGAAGATGCTTCATGGCTACATCGTCGTTGCCGCCTCCGATCTGCACAGCCACTCGGTAGTCCTCTAGCCAGGTGTCTGATTTTGACTCGCCGGTGAACTTATTTAACCCCGCCGCCAACCTGATGTTTGGGGGGATCTCAGCGGCCCTGATGGCACTGCAAAAACACTCGGGCCCAGAGACAGGTGCTCGGCTTCCACTCGGACGATCTCTGCCTTGCTCTTCTCTGAATGCCCTGTTTTGGTTGACCAGGCCCTGCCCAAGGATAGACCTTACATCGAAGCCCAGCCTCCGGGGATCTGGGGGAATCCTCTGCTCGTCTTCGCGTAAGCGCCGGCCTTCGTGCCGCCTGGGCGAGAACGATCCGCTTCCCGGAGGAGGCGTAGGCACTCGACGGCGGTCGTGATGACCGGGTCGACGGTCATATTGCTCGTCATTCCGACCCAGATGCCGATCTTGCCGTGGGCCACGTTCCTCATGCCTTCGGGGAGATCTTGGACTGCGGGCTGACCAAACGGTGTCTACAGCCACCGATCTGCCGTGAATCCTGTTGCGCGACTGAGAAACAGCCGCGTTTTGCTCCTCAGCTGTTCGGAGCAACGCCCGGATCTGCTGAAGGCCTCTCCCAGCATCCGACTGAGATGGTTGAATAGACTCCGCGATGCAAGCCACGGCTTCGAGGTTCTGGACCGGCGTGCAGAACACCTGAGTCTCGCGCGGGTGCGATTACCGCAGTCGTCGACTGGACTCGGGAACCAGTCGGCGGGCTTGTTCGTCGAGTGCGCGCTGGATATTTTCCAAGCGCGCGCTCTCAGCCACGGTGGGCAAGCGCATGGCCTCCAGGGCCAGAGCCTCTGGAGTATTTCCCACGATGGGGGTGAAGAGCGTGTCTTCATTGCAGCGACAGAGCTCGTCCCTCTGCTCGGCAGTGAGGGGTTGAGGGATGTATCCGTCGTTGTCATATGAATGGTCACCACCGCTGCCGCCATCGCCGCCGCGAGGAAAACCCGGTGGGCTGCGGCGGGAGTCGACCATGAGGACCTCCGTTGCGGATCGCTGCTCCCGCACTCGGAAACTGAATCCACGAGCTCGACCGATGGGTCGACCAGCCCATAGAGGTAACCATCGGGCTCGATGGCCGCTACCTGAGGGGTGGCCGCCTGGCGGGCCACCGCGTGTTTCACCCATCGCTGGAGCCGTGAGCGACCGGATCACTTGCGACGGTGTCCGGCGGGGATGGAGCACGATGTAGGAATCGGCAGGTACTGAGTCGACGGCTGCCGAAGGAGGACGCCGCAGGCGCTGGCGCGGAAGTGCGCAGCCCCACGGACGGGCAGAGTCTCAACGTCGAGAGGAGCCTCCTGGAGCCAAGCGGAGTTGTCGGCGACGAAGACGAGCGCGCCGAGTTGGATCTCACAGCCCAACGCCAGACCACCGCCGGAAACCATGACGACGGAGGTCGGAGAAAAGATTGCAACCTCACCAGAAGTCGCTAAGACGGCTTGCCCCATGGTGGGCGCCAACTGTTGTGGTTCTAAGTCTGACAGTATGAGTAGGGGGTACGAATGAGGAGGCAAGGCCCTAGCTATGGTGGAGTTTTACACAAGGAGTTTTACGAGTTCAGGCCCTTCTCGGAGGAAGCAACAGCCCTACGTCTCAGTGCCGGGAGGCGGTCGACTGAAGTGTGTATATGTGTGAGTTACAAGGATGCAAACCCTTGTAGTGGAGGAGGGGGGTGGCTTATATAGTGCGCCAGGACCCCATCCATGATCCACGTTACTAAGGGTTCAATGTACATTAAGCCGGATGTTACTGGTAACGTCTGCAGTAAAAAGTAATAAAGGCATTCACTACGGCGAGTAAATCCCAGACCGTTGCTGTCCTAAGAGACCTTTGACCTTCGGGGGTCGAGTGCCTTGGATGGGTCGAGTGAAGTTGAGTCGTTTGGTATGTGGTGTTCAGTCGAGTGGGATGTCCTCTTGGGCCGTCTCGATCGACTGTCTTTAACATCGTAGGTTTTGTCTTTTGATCTTCTGGGGTAGTGACCTTGGGTGGTGTACCTTGGTCAGGCCTGTGACCCTACCCTAGGTCTGTAATCTCGTCAGTAAGGGTTTGTGATAGGTATGTTATATGACTTTTGCATAGATCTCCCTGGCAATGGCGCCATAAATTCTTCTTGCGACTTCTCGAGCTTGCGTTGTATTCCCTCGAAGAGGAAAGGGTGATGCAACACAGTAGCGTAAGTATTTCCCTCAGTTTTTGAGAACCAAGGTATCAATCCAATAGGAGACCATGCGCGACTCCCTCGCACCTGCACCAACAAATAAAAACCTCACAGCCAACGAGATAAAATGGGTTTTCAATCCCTTGTCGGTCACTTACGA
Source organism: Secale cereale (assembly GCA_902687465.1). NCBI lineage: Eukaryota > Viridiplantae > Streptophyta > Magnoliopsida > Poales > Poaceae > Secale > Secale cereale. The sequence continues at coordinate 43,216,646 of LR738709.1, read as the reverse complement.
GAGTGAGATCTGATAGATTTGATAAGATAATATTTTTGGTATTTTTGTTTAGAGAAAAAGTAAATAAAGCAAATAAGCAACGGCAATAGAAATTGGCAAGTTGAAGGGAAAATATTATGATGAGAATAGACCCGGGGGCCATTGGTTTCACTAGTGGCTTCTCTCATGATAGCAAAATTCTACGGTGGGTGAACAAATTACTGTCGAGCAATTGATAGAAATGCGCATACTTATGAGAATATCTAGGCATGATGATTGTATATAGGCATCACGTCCGTGACAAGTAGACCGAAATGATTCTGCATCTACTACTATTACTCCACACATCGACTGCTATCCAGCATGCATCTAGAGTATTAAGTTCATAAGAACAGAGTAACGCCTTAAGCAAGATGCCATGATGTAGAGGGATAAACTCAAGAAATATGATATAAACCCGACCTTTTTATCCTCGATGGCAACAATACTATACGTGCCTTGCTGCCCCGGTTGTCACTAGGAAAGGACACCACAAGATTGAACCCAAAGCCAAGCACTTCTACCATTGCAAGAACTATAGATCTAGTGGGCCAAACCAAACCAATAATTCGAAGACACTTGCAAGGATATTATAATCATACATAAAAAAATTCAGAAAATAATCCAATATTGTTCAAAGATAATCTTGATCATAAACCGACAATTCATTGGATTTCGACAAACACACCGCAAAAAGATTACATCAAATAGATCTCCTCGAAGATCGAGGAGAACTTTGTATTGAGATCCAAAGAGAGAGAAGAAGACATCTAGCTAATAACTATGGACCCGAAGGTCTGTGGTATACTACTCACAACTCATCGGAGAGGCTATGGTGTTGATGTAGAAGCCCTCCGTGATCGATGCCCCCTCCGATGGAGCTCTGGAACGGGCCCCAAGATGGGATCTCACGGGAACAAAAGGTTGCAGTGGTGGAATTAGGGTTTTGCCTCGATGTTTTCAGGGTATGAGAGGATATATCGGCTGAAGAGGCACGTCGGGGGGTCAACTGGTGGCCCACGAGGGTCGGGGGCACGCCTACCCCCCTGGGCGCGCCCCCTGTCCTCGTGGCCACCGCCTTCGCTTCCTGGCATGTACAAGTCTTTCGTGTTTATTTTGTTCCAAAAATAACTCTCCCGAAGGTTTCATTCCGTTTGGACTCCGTTTGATATCCCTTTTCTACGAAACACTGAAATAGGCAAAAATAGTAATTTGCACTGGACCTTGGGTTAGTCCCAAAAATAATATAAAAGTGTATAATAAAGCTCATTAAACATCCAAAACAGAATATATAATAGCATGGAACAATAAAAAATTATAGATACGTTGGAGACATATCACTTCCCATTTAGAGAGAAGTTTTCCTGCAAAAAATCTTAAACGAGAGTTGTATAGCAAAAGATAATCACCTACATTAAACTCATGCTTTTGTATCCTTTTGTCATGCCATCTCTTAATTTTCTCTTTAAACAATTTGGCATTTTCATACGTCTGGGTTCTCCATTCATCAAGTGAGCTAATGTCAAAAAGCCTCTTCTCACCGGCAAGTTTGAAATCATAATTGAGCTCTTTAATGGCCCAATATGCCTTATGTTCTAGATCGAGAGGTAAGTGGCATGCTTTTCCATAAACCATTTTATACGGAGACATACCCATAGGATTTTTATATGCAGTTCTATCAGCCCATAATGCATCATCAAGTTTCTTGGAATAATTCTTCCTAGATCTATTTACAGTCTTTTGCAAAATTAATTTAAGCTCTCTGTTACTCACTTCTACTTGACCACTAGACTGTGGGTGGTAAGGGGATGCAATCCTATTATTAACATCATACTTTGCAAGCATTTTATGAAAAGCACCATGAATAAAATGTGAACTACCATCAGTCATTAAGTATCTAGGGACTCCAAACCTCGGAAAAATAACTTCTTTAAGCATCTTAATAGAGGTGTTATGATCAGCACTACTAGTTGGAATAACTTCTACCCACTTAGTAATGTGATCAACAACAACTAAAATATGTGTATACCCATTAGAGGAAGGAAACAGTCCCATATAATCAAAGCCCCAAACATCAAATGGTTCAATAACGAGTGAATAGTTCATAGGAATTTCTTGACGTCTACTAATATTGCCAATTGTTTGACATTCATCACAAGACAATACAAACTTACATGCATCCTTGAAGAGAGTAGGCCAAAAGCTAGAAACCAGATTACAGTACCTTATGTGCAGTTCTATCTCCAGCATGGTGTCCTCCATAAGCCTCGGAGTGACACTTGCGTAGGATCTATTCCTATTCATGCTCAGGTACGCAATGTCTAATAATACCATCTACTCCTTCTTTATAAAGGTGCGGGCCATCCCAGAAGTAATGTCTTAAATCATAGAAAACCTTTTTCTTTTGCTGGTATGTGAAACTAGGTGGTATAAATTTAGCAACAATGTAATTAGCATAATCAGCATACCATGGAGCAGTACGAGAAACATTTATGACAGCTAATTGTTCATCAGGAAAGCTATCATCAATAGGTTGTGGGTCATCAAGAATATTGTCTAACCTAGACAAGTTGTCTGCAACGGGGTTCTCAGCTCCCTTTCTATCAATAATATGTAAATTAACTTCTTGTAGCAAGAGAACCCATCTAATAAGTCTAGGTTTAGCATCTCTCTTTTCCATAAGATATTTAATAGCAGCATGATCAGTGTGAATAGTTACTTTAGAATCAACAATATAAGGCGTGAACATATCACAAGCAAATACAACTGCTAAAAATTCTTTTTCGGTAGTAGCATAATTTCTCTGGGCATTGTCTAGAGTTTTACTAGCATATTGGATAACATTCAATTTCTTATCAACTCTTTGTCCTAGAACAACACCTACATCATAATCACTAGCATCACACATAATTTCAAAGGGTAAATTCCAGTCAGGTGGCTGGAGAATAGTTGTAGAAATCAATGGTTTCTTAAGTATTTCAAATTCTTCTACACAATCATCATCAAAGACAAAAGGAACATCTTTTCGTAAGAGGTTAGTCAGAGGCCTAGAGATTTTTGAGAAGTCCTTAATGAACCTCCTATAAAAATCGGCATGACCAAGGAAACTTCTTATACCTTTGATGTCCTTGGGACACGACATCTTCTCAATAGCATCAACTTTAGCTTTATCAACTTCAATACCTCTTTCAGAAATGTTATGCCCCAAGACAATACCTTTATTAATCATAAAGTGGCACTTTTCCCAATTCAAGAAAAGATTAGTTTATTCACATCTCTGCAAAACTCGATCAAGGTTGCTCAAGCAATCATCAAAAGAAGTTCCATAAACGGAAAAATCATCCATGAAAACCTCAACAATCTTTTCACAAAAATCAGAGAATATAGCCATCATGCATCTTTTAAAGGTAGAAGGTGCATTACATAAACCAAAAGGCATACATCTATAAGCAAAGGTACCGAAAGGGCAAGTAAAAGTGGTCTTTTCTTGATCCTCTTTTGACATAGGTATTTTAGAGAAACCAGAATAGCCATCTAGAGAGCAAAAATGAGTATGTTTGGATAATCTTTCTAGCATTTTATCAATAAAAGGTAGAGGGTAATGATCCTTTTTAGTAGCTTTATTTAATTTGCGGAAATCAATTACCATTCTATAGCCGGTAACAATTCTTTGTGGGATCAATTCATATTTATCATTAGGAACAACAGTAATACCTCCCTTCTTAGGGACACAATGGACATGACTTACCCACTGACTATCAGCAACTCGATAAATTATACCTGCCTCTAGAAGCTTTAGTATTTCTTTCCTCACCACTTCTTTCATCCTAGGATTTAACCGTCGTTGATTATCAACAACCGGTTTAGCGTCTTTCTCCAATTTTATTTTGTGTTGGCATAGAGTGGGACTAATGCCCTTAAGATCATCAAGAGTATATCCAATAGCAGCATGGTGCTTCTTCGGAGTTTTCAATAATTTATCTTCTTCTTTCGCTGAAAGGTTGGCACTAATAATAACAGGATATATCTTCTTTTCATCAAGATAGGCATACTTAAGAGTATCAGGTAATGGTTTGAGCTCAAACACGGGATCACCCTTGGGTGGAGGAGGATCCCCTAGAATTTCAACAAGCAAGTTGTGTTTCAATAAAGGTCCATGCTTAAAGAATATTGCATCTATTTCCCTTCTCTCATTCATATACATATCGTTTTCATGGTCTAGCAGATATTTTTATAAAGGGTCGTTATGAGGCACGTCAATAGAAGCAAGACTAGTAATTTCATCCTTACTAGGCAATTCTTTATCATGGGGTTGTCTACGAAATTTAGCTAAGTTAAAATCATGAGACATATCCCCTAAACCAATAGTAACAACATCCTATTTGCAGTCTATCTTAGCATTAACAATATTCAAGAAGGGTCTACCAAATATAATGGGGCAAAAGTCATCTTGTGGGGAACCAAGAACAAGAAAATCAGTAGGGTATTTAACTTTCCTACACAATACTTCAACATATCTAACAATCCCCATTGGTGAAATAGTATCTCTATTGGCAAGCTTAATTGTAACATCAATACCTTCTAGCTCAGCAGGTGCAATATCGTGCATAATTTCTTCGTATAAGGAATGAGGTATTGCACTAGCACTAGCACCCATGTCACATAAGCCATGATAGAAATGATCTCCTATTTTAACAGAAATAACAGGCATGCCTACAACAGGTCTATGTTTATTTTTAGTATCGAGTCTAGCAATTCTAGCAGCTTCATCATAGAGGTAAATAACATGCCCATCAATATTATCGACCAAGAGATCCTTAACCATATCAACACTAGGTTCAACTTTAATTTGTTCAGAGGGTGTAGGTGTTCTAGTATTACTCTTACGAACCATAGTTGAAGCTTTATCATGATCCTTTATTCTAGCAGGGAAGGGTGGTTTCTCAATATAAACAGTAGGAACAATAGGATCAACATTATAAGTGATAGTCTTTTCTTCAACTCTAACAGGTTCAACTACATTTACTTCAATGGGAGGTTGATATTTAAACCACTTCTCCTTAGGGAGATCAACATGAGTAGCAAATGATTCACAGAAAGAAGCTACTATCTCAGAGTCAAGTCCATATTTAGTGCTAAATTCACAGAAAACATCGGTATCCATAAAAGATTTAACACAATCAAACCTAGGTGTTATACCTGACTCCTTACCTTCGTCGAGATCCCAATCTTCAGAGTTGCGTTTAATTCTTTCCAATAAATCCCATTTGAATTCAATAATCTTCAACATAAAAGAACCAGTGCAAGAAGTATCGAGCATGGAGCGATTATCGAGAGAAAGCCGAGCATAGAAAATTTGAATAATAATTTATTTTGACAGCTCATGATTGGGGCATGAATATAACATTGACTTTAGCCTCCCCCAAGCTTGAGCGATGCTTTCTCCTCCCCGAGTCCAGAAATTATATATATAATTGCGATCATGATGAACCTGATGCATATGATAGAACTTGTGATGAAATTCCAATTTCAACCGGTTGTAGTTCCACGATCCAATATCATCACATAGCCTAAACCATGTAAATGCCTTTCCCTTGAAATATAAAGGGAAGACCTTCTTCTTGATAACATCCTCGGCCATACCTGCAAGCTTAAATAATCCACAAACTTCATCCACATAGATTAGGTGCAAATCGGGATGCAATGTTCCATCTCATGTAAAGGGATTAGCTAGCAGTTTCTCTATCATACCCGAAGGAATTTCAAAGTAAACATTTACAGTAGGTTCAGTAGGTTGAGGAGAAACTCTTTGCTCTACTGGTCGGGGTGAAGATACCCCGAACAAGCCCCTCAAGGGATTATGTTCAATAGTACCAAGTGACAGTAAGTTTCAGCACACTATATAAATTTTTCCTTACCAAACTCCACTTACCAGAGGCGCTTCACTCCTCAGCAACAGTGCCAGAAAAGAGTATTGATGACCCACAAGTGTAGGGGATCTATTGTAGTCCTTTTGATAAGTAAGAGTGTTGAACCCAACGAGGAGCAGAAGGAAATGATAGGAAGTTTTCAGTAAGGTATTCTCTGCAAGCACTAAAATTATCGGTAACATATAGTTTTGTGATAAGGTAATTTGTAACGAGTAACAAGTGGTAAAAGTAAATAAGGTGCAGCAATATGGCCCAATCCTTTTTGTAGAAAAGGACAAGCCTGGACAAACTCTTATATAAAGGAAAGCGCTCCCGAGGACACATGTGAATTATCGTCAAGCTAGTTTTCATCATGTTCATATGGTTCGCGTTCGTTACTTTGATAATTTGGTATGTGGGTGGACCGGTGCTTGGGTACTGCACTTACTTGGACAAGCAACCCACTTATGATCAACTTCTATTGCAAGCATCTGCAACTACAAAAGAAGTATTAAGGTAAACATAACCATAGCATGAAACATATGGATCCAAATCAGCCCCTTACGAAGCAACGCATAAACTAGGGTTTAAGCTTCTGTCACTCTAGCAACCCATCATCTACTTATTACTTCCGAATGCCTTCCTCTAGGCCCAAACAATGGTGAAGTGTCATGTAGTTGACGTTCACATAACACCATGTGACACCCCGAGACCGATGCGCTAGGTGTCAGCCAGTTATTCGTCATCGTTGCCATGTCGTCTGCTTGCGTGTTGCATCTTGCCATGTCATCGTGTGCATTGCATCAGCATGTTTTCAAAACTTGCATTTGTCCGAGTCCGCTCGTCCTCTCCGTTGTCCGTTCTGAGCCCAGACACACTTGCACGTGCCCGCGACACCTCCGTATATTTATTTTATGAGTGGCCGGAAAACGTTCTCGGAATGGGGTGAAACTTGGCGCGTGGTCTTATTATAGCATAGGTAGACCGCCTATCAAGTTTCGTCACGTTCGGAGTTCGTTTGATAGCCCAATGGTTAACCGTGTTAACCACCGGAAGCCTTTCCTCTTTTGGTCCAGCACCCCTCCACACCAGCCCGCTAGCCCATCCCAACCAACTCCATGCTCTCGGTCGTTGGATCGTGATCATGTGGCCGAAAACCGCTCCTCATTTGGACACTCCTAGCTCCCTCTACCTATATATATGTGTCTCCCCTCAAAATTTCGCAAATGAAACCCTAGCCCCGCTCCCACCGCGCAGCCGGACATGTCTGCCCGTCGCCGGACATGTCCAGCCGTGCCCTCAGCCAATCCCCCACCGCCACGTTGCCTCCATCACGCATCCCACCACCGCGGCCCTCCAGGCCCGTCGCGGGCCCACGCGAGCCCGCAGCCGCCGCCGCCAGATCCCGCGTCCCGCGCCTTGCCTTCACCGCCGTCGGCGGGCCTCCGTCGCCGCCCCGCCTCCCACGAGCTTGTCTCGTCGCCGCTGCAAGCCCGTCGCCGCCGCGCCCGAGCTCGCCTCCGCCCGGTGGCCTCGGATCCGGCCGCCCCGAGGTCCTCCTAGACGGATCCGGCGGATCCCCACCTCGCCGCCCCACTGCGCAGCGCCGGCCGGCCGCAAGCGCCGCCGTCGCTGGTGCCAGCCAGGGTCGCTGCCGTTGCTGTCTCTTCCCGTTGGGAGTAGGGCGGACGACGCCCCCATGGTGCCTGCGCCTGGGCCGGTCTCGCGCCTCCCATCGACCACGGCCCAGCAGCGCGCCCGGCCTGCCTCTCGGATGGACTGGGCCTCAGCCCAAGGGTGAGACCCGTTAAGTCCGCCCAATATTTTGCGCTCAGTTGTTTTTTTTCCAGAATATGGCTAAGTACCCAGGAATCTGTTAATTTATATGCATGTTTGAGTGGCTGTAACTTTTTGTGTGTATGTTCGAATGGAGTGAATAATATGTCAAAATGATCGTTGTGATACGCATTTTGTTCCACTGTGACATGCTTGTTTGAGTTCATCTTGATGACCTAATCATCGTTGCAAGAGTGCTATATGTTTAAAACTGCTGTTAACTGTAATTTTGTTAGCATGTTTGAGATGTGATAACTTTTGTGCATGTTGGTCCAAATGAAGCATATGATATGTCAAAATGTTCATTATGAAGTGCTCTACATGATGGTTGCTGTAGCATTCATGTTAGGTGCCATATTGCCATGTTAATCTCTGTTGCAAAAGTGCATGTGGCTATTAAGTGCTGAAACTTGTTATGAGATGCTGATTTCACTTGTTTATTGCTATTGATGTGTTTGTCTTCATGCCACATGTCTATATGTTCTAGAAGCACAATCATATGGTCTTTGCTATGGTGCAGTCCACTTTCCATGATATGCCTTGAGGTGACTTAAAAAAGCTTGTAAACATGCCATGCCAATGTTGCTGTTTTATACTTAGTGAAAAAACTGCTAAGACTAGAATCTGTTAAACCTGATGCCATGTTTGCTTGATGCCCTAGTCAAATACATGCATGTTTTAGTATGTCAAATGATCATGTCTTGTTGTCCATGTTATTGTCTATCCATCCATGCCCTTGTTTGCACATATGGCCTGCTGTAGCTTATTTATTTCTTGCTCTCAAGTTGCTATAAATTTACCTGTCATACTTTTATCAGCATGATCAATTTGGTGAAGCTTGTTATTATTGATCCATGCCTCCTATGGAGTTGCTCCAATAGATTTGTTTGATGTATGCTATGTCTATTACATGTCCATTATATTTATATACTTAATAGAGTTGATATGCTTGTATTTTTGTGCCTCCGAAGGCAGTATCGTGATGATGTTTTGCCTTCCCAGATTTTGACTAAGTCTGGATAAATTTATTGCAACTTGCCATGCTTGGTTAATTGTGTTCCAGAAAGTTTTTGGGTGTGTTCTAAGTTCATGCTTGCTAAGTATCATGTCTATTTCACATCCATGCCTCTTTTTCTCATGTTTCGGTGCTGTAGCATATATATACCTTGCTCCAAAGTTGCTATGTTGTTGATTTTGGACAGCTTGTGGTTATATCTTGTTTCGTGTGTATGTGATGAACCGTTGCTCCGTTTTGAGCGTGCCCTATATGAAACTTGTGTGTTTTGCATGTAGAAGCATAATATCATGTTGTTTTCATGTTTGGAGTGTGTTTGCTTGATGTTTGGGTGCATCTTGCACCGATAACATGCTTGTCTTGTTTTGCTCATATCTTCTAGGCCGTAGCTCTGAATTAAACAAAGTTTATATGAAACTTGTCTAGAATTTCGAGTAGATCATCATGGTGCATGTTAAATTGCTTTTTAACAACTTTAACTTAAGGTTTGTTCAGATCTGGACCAAATTCAAAATGTGCATATGAGGACTTACCGGAATTGTTATATGTTGATTCCGGCCTCATTTAAACTTGTTGGTTTGTGTTGTTCTTGTGTGCTTCATTCTTGTCATGTATTGCATCATATAGACTTGTCTTGCATCATACTTGGTTGAGCATCTCGTCATGTTCTTGAGTGGTGTGTTTACCATGTTGTGTGCTTTTATCTCGCTAGTTCTTATCCGTTGCGATCGTGAGGATTCGTTCGACTGTAGTTGGTTCGTCTTCAAGGCTTCTTATTCGTCTACTTCATGGACTCATTCCTCTTCCTTGAGGGATATTAGGCAAGATGACCATCACCTTGGATACCTTTACTATCATTGCTATGCTAGATGTCTATATGCTATCGTTATATATCGCGCTACCCATCATTAGTGTCAGCCCCTCTCCTTGTTGCCATGAAACCTCTAACCTTTGACACCTTCCTAGCAAACCATTGTTTGGCTATGTTACCCACTTGCTCAGCCCCTCTTATAGCGTTGTTAGTTGCAGATGAAGATGAAGATCGTTCCATCTTGGAACTTGTTGTTGGAATATCACAATATATCTTATATATCTTAACACACCTATATACTTAGCAATGGGTGGAAGGCTTGGCCTTTTGCTCGGTGTTTTGTTCCACTCATGCCGCCTTAGGAGCCAATAAACCGGCGTTATGTTCCTTGATTTTGCGTTCCTTACACGGTTGGGTATATGAGGACCCCTTGACAGTTCATCTTTGAATAAAACTCCTCCAGCAAGGCCCAACATTGGTTTTAATTTGCTCAAAATAAAAACTTAATTAATTAAATAATTGCATAGGGAGTTAGCGCTACCCGAGGATTCTTTTTACATATAGGGGGGCCAGTGTCGATGGTGTTGGTCCCAAACGGGGGTCCTGTAGGGCCGCCACGGGGAAACTCGAGGTATCTCGCTCCTGTAGCATCGCCCATCCGTTCGTGGCCTGAGACGAGATACGCGCGACTACTATCAGGGTGTCGACACACTAGGAGGTCTTGCTGGGCTTGTTTTACCATTGTCGAAATGTCTTGTGCACTGGGAAATCCGAGTCTGATCGGGCCTTCCCTAAGATAAGGGGTAATATTATTATTACTTCTGCTGATCGTGAGAGCTTGTGATGGGCTAAGTTGGGACACCCCTATAGGGTTATGATCTTTCGAAAGCCGTGCCCGCGGTTATGTAGGAGATTGGAATTTGTTAATGTTCGGTTGTAGAAAACTTGTCAGAGGATCCGAAGTAAAACACACAACTGTGTGAGTAACCGTGACCGTCTCTTTTAACTTTGAGAAGAGAACACGGTGGGGTTATGTTTGACTCATAGGTAGTTCAGGATCTTTAGCGATCACTACTAGTTTGCGACTGTTTGCGTAGATGCTCATCTTATTCTTGTACTCGTAAGTTAGCCACCATATTATGCTTAGCCGCTGCTGTAACCTCACCACTTTACCTCTTCCTACCCCTTTAAGCTTTGCTAGTCATGATACTCATTGTTGTGGGATTGCTGAGTCCTCGTGGCTCACAGATACTACAACAACAGTTGCAGGTGCAGGATTCTGATGACTTGACGCGAGAGCGATGTCCTTTGTGTTGGAGTTCTTTCTTCTTCTTCTTCATCAGCCTTGGGTTAGGTTCCTGGTCGGCGGCCTGGGATAGCAGATGGATGTCGTTAAGCTTTTCATGTTTGCATCCGTAGTCGGATGCCTTGTATTGATGTTGTGGTATTCATGTGAATTGTATGAATTGGTGTATCCCCATGTATGTATGTAATGGTACGATGTAATCAAGGTTGTCAGAATCACGATTTTGTTATACGATTCTACGACTTTACGATCCAAACCAACCCCTATGATTTTACGATTTTAGTTATTAGAATCTACGTTTCTACGATCCTGATAGTGAAGATTCTACGATTTGCGATCCTACCATCGAAGCTCCGATCCGATTCAAAGTCGCGATTGTGACAACCTTGGATGTAATGATATCCATCTTGCTAAGCAACCGAAATGCGGTTGTGCCCCAATCACGTATGTGTCACGTGATCGGGATAGAATCACATCTTGGGCCTGACACACCACTAGAGGAAAGACAACATACATCTCATCAAAATATCGAACGAATACCAAATTCACATGACTACTTATCGCAAGACTTCTCACATGTCCTCAGGAATAAACGTAACTACTCACAAATCATATTCATGTTCATAATCAGAGGGGTATTAATATGAATAAAGGATCTAAACATATGATCTTCCACTGGATAAACCAACTAGCATCAACTACAAGGAGTAATCAACACTACTAGCAACCCACATGTACCAATCTGAGGTTTTGATACAAAGATTGAATACAAGAGATGAACTAGGGTTTGAGAGGAGGTGGTGCTGGTGAAGATGTTGATGGAGATTGGCCCCCTCCCGATGAGAGGATCGATGGTGATGATGAAGGTGACGATTTCCCCCTCCCGGAGGGATGGTTCCCCGGTAGAACAGCTCCGCCGGGGCCCTAGATTGGTTCCGCCAAGGTTTCGCCTCGAGACGGCGGCGCTTCGTCCCGAAAGCTTCCTTATGATGTTTTCCAGGGCAGAAGACACCTCATACATGAAGATGGGCATCGGGGGGCTGCCAGGTGGCCCACGAGGCAGGGGGCGCGCCTAGGGGGGTAGGGCGCGCCCCCACCCTTGTGGATGGTGGGTGGTCCCCCTCCAGTGCTTTCTTCGCCCGATATTTTATATGTATTCCAAAACTGACTTTCATGGAGTTTCAGTATTTTTTGAGTTGTGCAGAATAGGTCTCTGCTACTTCTCGAGCTTGCGTTATATTCCCTCGAAGAGGAAAGGGAGATGCGGCACGGTAGCGTAAGTACTTCCCTCAATTTTTTAGAACCAAGGTATCAATAAGGTAGGAGACCACACACAAGTCCCTCGCACATGCACAAACAAATAAGAACTTCGCAGCCAACGCGATAAGGGGTTGTCAATCCCTTTACGGTCACTTACGAAAGTGAGATCTGATAGAGATGATAGTTTATATTTTTGGTATTTTGGTTTATAAGAACCGAAAGTAAAAGCGATAAAATTAAAGTAGATGTAGATTGATATGTTGAAAATAGACCCGGGGGCCATAGTGTTCTCTAGTGGCTTCTCTCATGATAGCGAAATTCTACGGCGGGTAAACAAATTACTGTCAAGCAATTGATAGAAAAGCGAAAAATTATGAGACTATCTAGGCATGATCATTGTATATAGGCATCACGTCCGAGACAAGTAGACCGAAACTATTCTGCATCTACTACTCCACACATTGACCGTTATCCAGCATGCATCTAGTGTATTGAGTTCATAAGAAAAGAGTAACACCTTAAGCAAGATGACATGATGTAGAGGGATAAACTCAAGCAATATGATATAAAACCCATCTTTTTATCCTCGACGGCAACAATAGAATACGTGCCTTGCTGCCCCTACTGTCACTGGGAAAGGACACCGCAAGATTTAACCCAAAGCCAAGCACTTCTCCCATTGCAAGAACTATAGATCCAGTAGGCCAAACCAAACCAATAATTCGAAGAGACTTGCAAGGATATTATGAGCACACATAAAAAGTTCAGAGAAGAACCAAATATTTCACATAGATAATCTTGATCATAAACTCACAATTCATCGGATCTTGACAAACACACCGCAAAAAGAGATTACATCGAATAGATCTCCTCGAAGACCGAGGAGAACTTTGTATTGAGATCCAGAGAGAGAGAAGAAGCCATCTAGATACTAGCTATGGACCCGAAGGTCTGTGGTAAACTACTCACAACTCATGGTGAGGGCGATGATGAGGATGATGAAGAACTCCGTGATGGATCCCCCTCCGGTGGAGCTCCGGAACAGGCTCCAAGATGGGATCTCACGGGAACAGAAGGTTACGGCGGCGGAATTAGGGTTTTCTCTCTGTTGTCGAAGGTTTCGGGGTACGTAGACTTATATAAGAGGAAGGAGGACACCGGGGGACGCTCGAGGAGCCCATGAGGTAGGGGGGCGCGCCCTGGGAAGGGGGGCGCGCCCCCACCCTCGTTGGCGCCTCGATGCTCCCTTGCGTGGTTCTCAAGTTCCCTGTGCGTGATTTTCTCCAAAAATATCTTTCGCGGAGGTTTCATTCCGTTTGGACTCCGTTTGATATTCTTTTTCTGCAAAACCCTGAAACAGGCAAAAAACAACAATCTGGACTGGGCCTTTGGGTTAGTAGGTTAGTCCCAAAAATGATATAAAAGTGTATGATAAAGCCCATTAAACATCCAAGACTTCATAAATAATAGCATGGAACAATCAAAAACTATAGATACGTTGGAGACGTATCAAGCATCCCCAAGCTTAATTCCTGCTCGTCCTCGAGTAGGTAAATGATAAAGAAATAATTTTTGATGTGGAATGCTAACCAATATAGTTTTTCAATGTAATTCTCTTAATTTTGGCATGAATTTTCAGATCTGAAAGATTCAAGGTAAAAGTCTATATTGACATAAGAAATAATAATACTTCAAGCATACTTACAAAGCAATCATGTCTTACCAAAATACTATGGCTAAAGAAAGTTATCCCTACAAAATCATATAGTCTGGCTATGCTCCCTCTTCATCACACAAAATATTCATATCATGCACAACCCCGATTTCAGCCAAGCACTTGTTTTCATACTCTATCTTTTCAAACCTTTCAACTTTCACACAATACATGAGCATGAGCCATGGATATAGCACTATGGGTGGAATAGAGGTGGTTGGGGGAGAAGAAAAAAAGAGAGGAAGATAGTCTTACATCCACTAGGCGTATCAACGGGATATGGAGATGCCCATCAATAGATATCAATGTGAGTGAGTAGGTATTGCCATGCAACGGATGCACTAGAGCTAAGTATGTATGAAAGCTCAACAAAAGAAACTAGTGGGTGTGCATCCAACTTGCTTGCTCACGAAGACCTAGGGCATTTGAGGAAGTCCATCGTTGGAATATACAAGCCAAGTTCTATAATGAAAATTCCCAATAGTATATGAAAGTGACTAAACATGAGACTCTCTATCATGAAGAACATGGTGCTAGTTTGAAGCACAAGTGTGGAAAAAGATAGTAGCAATTGTCCCTTCTCTCTTTTCTCTCAATTTTTTTGGACGGGCTTTCTCTTTTTTTTTATTAGCCCCTCTCTATATTTTTTTGGGCCATCTTTTTTTATTGGCCTTTCCTCACATGGGACAATGCTCTAATAATGGTGATCATCACACTTTTATTACAACTCGAAATTACAACTCGATACTACAACAAGTATGACTCTACATGAATGCCTCCGGCGGTGTACCGGGATGTGCAATGAATCAAGAGTGACATGTATGAAAAATTATGCATGGTGGCTTTCCCACAAATACGATGTCAACTACATGATCATGCATGGCAATATGACAATATGATGCGTGTCATATGAATGGAACGGTGGAAAGTTGCATGGCAATATATCTCGGAATGGCTATGGAAATGCCATGATAGGTAGGTATGTTGGCTGTTTTGAGGAATAATATGGTGGCTATTTTGAGGAAGGATATATAGTGGGTTTATGGCACCGGCAAAAGTTGCGCGGTACAAGAGAGGCTAGCAATGGTGGAAGGGTGAGAGTGCATATAATCCATGGACTCAACATTAGTCATAAGAACTCATATACTTATTGCAAAAATCTATGATTCATCAAAACAAAGCAATCAACGCATGCTCCTAGGGGGGAGGTTGGTAGGAGTTAACCATCGCACGCCCCCGACCTCCACACAATGGTTGGCACTCTACAAATACCTCATGCTCTAACTTCGTCACATGGCGGTTCACCATACGTGCATGATAATGGAATCACTAACATTAACACAAGTATTTCTCAATTTCATAATAACTCCACTAGCATGATGTGACGCCCGGATAGTTAAGCTACAGTAACCATCCGCTAATGGTGCCACGTCAGCACGATTACTGTTGCTAATCTTGCGATGATACAAATCCCGTTCAAATTTCAAATTTAAAATAAAGTCAAACAATATAAGTTTTCAAATACTAAAACTAAAATGTTCTAAATGGGTCAATTAAATCATAAGTACTTAGGATGAAGGAACCACGGTCTTAATAAAAGGTTTAAATGCACTTAAAATAAATAAGGCAGTGGCAAGTCAGATATTCAAATGCTTTTAAAATAATAAACAATTTCAAACCTATTTTATTTCAGTACTGAACTGTTTGTGGTAGTGGCCTAAATTGTAACACTATTTTAGGTGTCACTTTTGTATTTTGTTGAAACTAAAATAAAACAGATTAGAAGTAAAAGAAAATTTAAGAAAAGGAAAACATTAACAAAAAAGGAACAAACAAAAAAAACAAAGCAAAGGACCCCCCTGGCCTACTGGGCCTCGGCCCACTCCCCCCTCAGCCTATAACCCCCTCACCCCACAGTGGGGGAGAATATCCCCCACACCCCACCGACACT
>LR738709.1:43154341-43191705 GCA_902687465.1 Secale cereale | reverse complement strand
GCCGTGGCCTTTCCCCGCGCGCGCGCCGCAACTTCCCCCCGCCTCGGCTTCGCGCTGGCGGCCGCCCTCATCGGCTCCAGGTATATGACTGTTTAATTTCGAAATAATAATAAATCCAGAAATTGCAAAATTAATAAAAACTTCAGAAAATCATATCTTTTAAACCGTAACACGGATGAAAATAATTTATATATGAAAGTTGCTCAGAACGACGAGACGAACCCGAATACGCGGTCCATTCGTCCGCCACACATCCCTATCATACCGAACATGCAACATTCCCCTCCGTTTCATCTGCCCGAAAATGCCTAACACCGGGGATACTTTCCCGGATTTTTTTCCTCTTCGCCTGTATCACCGAGCACCGCGTTAGGTCACACGTAGCACCGCCTTTTGCCATGTTATGCTTTGTGATGCTATTGTTTGCTCTGTTATTTATTTGTTTCCCCTTCGTTGCTTATTTTCGGTAGACTCCGATACTGTGATAGACCCGGAGACCATTGATGCTTCGGTGTTCGACTACGGCTACGCTTCTGAAGATTCCGTTCGTCTGCAGAGCTTCCAGGCAAGCCCCCCCTTTGATCACCAGATATCGCCTACTCTTCTCTCTACTGCTTGCATTAGAGTAGTGTAGCATGTTACTGCTTTCGATAATCCTATTCTGCTGCATAGCCTGTCATTGTTGCTACAACTGTTGATACTTTACCTGCCATCCTAATGCTTAGTATAGGATGCTAGTACTCCATCAGTGGCCCTACACCCTTGTTCGTCTGCCCTGCTATTCTATCGGGCCGTGATCACTTGGGTGTGATCACGGGTATATACTATATACATCCTTTACATACACATGATGATGATTCGGATATGGGGGCTGAAGGGGCAGGTGGTTCCACCCAGGTAGTGGTGGGCCTGGGTTCCCGACAGTCCCATGATGGTTACTTTGTGGCGGAGCGACAGGGCGGGTTGCGACCACCTAGGAGACAGGTGGGCCTGGCCTTGGTCGTTGTCCGCGGTTATTTCATAATAACACGTTTAATGGGATCTTGGTATTTGATCTGAGTCTGGCTATTTGGTCTATACGCACTAACCAGCTGCGTGGGAACAGTTATGGGCACTCGACGTCGTGGTATCAGCCGAAGCCTTCTTGACGTCAGCGACTTAGCGGCGCGCGCCGGATTGGACTGGAATGCCTACTCTGGTATTAGGAGAGGCTAGGTCTGTTTACCGGCCGCCCTCGCAACGTGCAGGTGTGCATTGGGCGATGGGCCCAGACCCCCGTGCGCTTAGGGTTTAGACCGGCGTGCTGACCTCTCTGTTGTGCTTAGGTACGGCTGCGACGTGTTGATCTTCCGAGGCCAGGCATGACCCTGGAAAGTGTGTCCGGCCAAATGGGATCAAGCGTGCTGGGTTATGTGGTGCACCCCTGCAGGGAAGTTAATCTATTCGAATAGCTGTGTCCCTCGGTAAAAGGACGACCCGGAGTTGTACTCTGACCTCATGACAACTAGAACCGGATACTTAATAAAACACACCCTTACAAGTGCCAGATATAACTCGGTGGTTGCTCTCTCACAGGGTGACGAGGGGAGGATCACCGGGTAGGTTTATGCTATGTGATGTTACTTGGTGAACTTACCATCTATTCTATTCTACTGCTGCAAGACGGAGGCTGCGAGAAGCGAGGATACTTGTTACTTTCCAGCTACCCTCATCTTCTGCTGCACGATGGCGGTTACGAGAAGCGTAGTCTTCGTTTGGATTAGCTATCCCCCTCTTATTCTAGCATTCTGCAGTTCAGTCCACAGATATTACCCCCTTACACAGATACCATTGCATATGTAGTGTAGATCCTTGCTTGCGAGTACTTTGGATGAGTACTCACGGTTGCTTTTCTCCCCCTTTTCCCCTTTTCTCCCTTCTTCTCGGATGACGCAACCAGATGGTGGAGTCCAGGAGCCAGAGGATCCCGATGATGTTTCTACATGGAGTTCGGCTTCGATGAGTAGTTAGGAGGTCCCAGGCAGGAGGCCTTGCCTTTTCGATCGTTGCTATATTTGTGCTAGCCTTTTTAAGGCAATCTTGTTTAACTTATGTCTGTACTCAGATATTATTGCTTCCGCTAACTCTTGTGTATTCGAGCTTATGTATTCGAGCCCTCGAGGCCCCTGGCTTGTAATATAAAGCTTGTATTATTTTAATTTGTGTCTAGAGTTGTGTTGTGATATCTTCCAGTGAGTCCCTGATCTTGGTCGTACACATTTGTGTGCATGATTAGTGTACGGACAAATCGGGGGCGTCACACATGACTCTAATATCACTATCCTCATATCTCAAAACAATTATCAAGCATCCAACATCTCATCATATTCAATGCACTTAGTGTGAAAATTCTTTACTACATTGACATTGGATGTCTATAATGTGAAGACTAGTTTTATTAGCCTAAACACATTACCATGCTGTTTTAATAGACTCTCAAATAGATATAAGTGAAGCATGAGAGTTCAACAATTTCTACAAAATATTACCACCACCGTGCTCTAAAAGATGTAAGTGAAGCACTAGAGCAAAAACTATTTAACTCAAAAGATATAAGTGAAGCACATAGAGTGTTCTAACAATTCCTAGGCCATATTTAACTCTCTCAAATAGGTGTGTCCAGCAAGGATGATTGTGACAAACTAACAAGCAAAGACTCAAATTATACAAGACGCTCCAAGCAAAACACATATCATGTGGCGAATAAAAATATAGCTCCAAGTATAGTTACCGATGGATGAAGACAAAAGAGGGGATGCCTTCCCGGGGCATCCCCAAGCTTAGCTTTTGATTATCCTTGAATTCCTTGGGGTGCAATGGGCATCCCCAAGCTTAGGCATTTGCTACTCTTTGTTCCATAGTCCATCAAAGCAATACTCAAAACTTGAAAACTTCACAACACAAAACTTAGACAAAAATTCTCATGAGCTCCGTTAGTACAAGAAAACAAATCACTACTCAAAGGTACTTGATAACCCACAAGTGTAGGGGATCTGTTGTAGCCTCTTTCGATAAGTAAGAGTGTCGAACCCAACGAGGAGCTAAAGGCAGAACAAATATTCCCTCAAGTTCTATCGACCACTGATACAACTCTACGCACGCTTGACGTTTACTTTACCTAGAACAATTATGAAACTAGAAGTACTTTGTAGGTGTTTTTGGATAGGTTTGCAAGAATATAAAGAGCACGTAAATAAATCTAGGGGCTGTTAAGATAAAGTTAATGATAGCGAGTGTGGAAAAGTGGTGGTAGGAGTTGTGAAATTGCCCCTAAGCAATTGACTATGTTACTAGACCGATCGCAAGTTTTATGTGGGAGATGCCACTTCTAGCATGTCATCCCTTACTTGCACTTATGATTGGAACTATTAGCAAGCATCTGCAACTACTAACGTTCATTAAGGTAAAACCCAACCATAGCATTAAGATATATTGGTCCCCCTTCAATCCCGTATGCATCGATTTCTACGCTAGGTTGAAGCTTCTGTCACTCTTGCCCTCCAATACGTAGTCCTATCAACATACAACTAACCCTATGATGTGATCCACGCGCGCGCTCATATGATGGTCACCGAAGGACAACCAAATAACCACATGCAATTTAAATCAATCATAGCAATTCACCAATCACCGATAGGACAGCAAAAATCTACTCAGACATCATAGGATAGCAACACATCATTGGATAATAATATGAAGCGTAAAGCACCATGTTCAAGTAGAGGGTACAGCGGGTTGCGGGAGAGTGGACCGCTGTAGATAAATGGGGGAAGGTGATGGAGATGTTGGTGAAGATGATGGAGGTGTTGGTGTAGATTGCCGTCACACGATGACGGCCCCTGTGGCACTCCGGCGCCACTCGAAGCGAGGGGGAGAGAGCCCCCCTCCTTCATCTTCTTCCTTGACCTTCTCCCTAGATGGGAGAAGGGTTTCCCCTCGGGTCCATAGCCTCCATGGCGGCGGAGGGGCGAGAGCCCCTCCGAGATTGGATCTGTCTCTCTGTCTCTCTCTGTTTCCGCGTTCCCAGATTCTGGCCCTTCACCATTTCTTAAATTCCCGGAGATCCGTAACTCCGATTGGGCTCATCTTTTGACACGATTTATATCCGGAAATTAGCTTTCTTGCGGCGAAAGAAGGGCATCAACCACCTTACGGTGTGGGCTCGAGGGCCCAGGGTGCGCTCTGGGCAGGGGGGCGCGCCCCCCACCCTCGAGGCCCACTCGAGCATTGTCTCGTGTTAGTTTCGCTTCCCAAAATTCACATATATTCCAAAAAAAATCTCCATCCGTGTTTATTCCGCTTGGACTCCGTTGATATGGATATTCTGCAAAACAAAAAACATGCAACAAACAGGAACTGGCACTAGGCACTGGATCAATATGTTAGTCCCAAAAAATAGTATAAAAAGTTGCCGAAAGTATATGAAAGTTGTAGAATATTGGCATGGAACAATCAAAAATTATAGATACGACGGAGACGGTTCAGTACTGCAATGAATTCATTTTTTCTTTATATTGGTGTTAAACCTACTGTATTCCAACTTCTCTATGGTTCATACTTGCCAATACTACTCATAGATGCATTGAAATAAGCAAACAACACACGAAAAACAGAATCTGCCAAAAACAGAACAGTCTCTAGTAATCTGCAGGTTTCGCATAATTCTGTAACTCCAAAAAATTCAAACTAAATTGGTAAATGTGAGGAATTTGTCTACTAATCATCTGCAAAAATAATCAACTAAATAGCATGCTCCAGTAAAACCTGACGACCATTCTAGTGAGCGCTAATGATTCTGTTTTTTTTTCACAGCAAGATCACATAAACTTCACACACATCTCCCCAAAGGTTCTACTTGGCACAAACACTAAACAAAACATGAAACCACATCTAATCAGAGGCTAGATCCAATATTTATTCCCTAACAGTAACAAAAACAAAAAATATAAAATTGGGTTGCCTCCCAACAAGCGCTATCGTTTTACGCCCCTAGGTAGGCACGATACAAGATAAATCTAGGTATTACCATCTTTGGAAGGCAATTCTTTGATTAAGCACCTGTGATTTTTAGGCACTTCTTTGTCCCTATTAATAATCAAACTCTTTGGCAAGAAATCGAGAAATTCTAAAGTATCAAAAGGGTTTCTTGCAAAAGTAAGAAAATTAGGGTGAACACTTATGGATTTGAGATCCGTAATTCTGGATGTTTCACCCTTGTCTTTAGGGACATACATGAACTTGGATAATTTAGTGGTAGAGGTATTTGGAGTAGTTTTTATAGCGGAAAGAGCAGAACCCACATTAGTGATAACATCCTCAAGCTTATTGATTCTAGTAGAATCCTGATCTAGCTTTTCTTTAACTATGGGCTCCTTTTCCTTAAGATTTTTCAAAACTACTCCTACCTTAGATCCATATTGGGTGATTTCATTATGGATTTTTTTTATCCAAGTTCTCTACTAGTTCTACCGTAGCAACTTTGTTTTCAATGAATTCTAACCTTTCCATAACATGCTCCAAAGTTAAAATGGTCCATTAACCATAAGAGGTGGTAAGCCAAATAATTCAGTCATAACAAGAATCAAAGGTGTGGCTACCCAAGAAATTCGCTCCGGTAATGGTATCTAAGATAAATCTGTTCCACGGAGTTATGCCAACATAAAAATTGCGAAGAAGCACGGAAGTGGAAAGCTTCCTATTGGATCTATTTTGAGCATTGCAAATTCTATACCAGGAATCTTTTAAGTTTTCTTCCTCTCTTTGTTTAAAGTTGAGGACCTCACTCTCGGGAGTGTTGATAATGATAGGTGTGCTAGACATGATGACAGGCAAGCAAGCAGCACACAAGCAAACAAGAAGCAAGCGAATGATAAACACACGGCGGAAGTAGGGCAAATAAAACGGCAAGGGTGAAGTGGGGGAGAGGAAAACGAGAGGCAAATAAACGTAATGCAAAGGATAAGGGTTTGTGATAGGTACTTGGTATATGACTTTTGCGTAAGCCTCCCCGGCAAAGGCACCAGAAATCCTTCTTGCTACTTCTCGAGCTTGCGCTGTATTCCCTCGAAGAGGAAAGGGAGATGCAGCACAGTACTGTAAGTATTTCCCTCAGTTTTTGAAAACAAGGTATCAATCCAGTAGGAGACCACGCGCAAGTCCCTCGCACCTGCACAAACTAATAAGAACTTCGCAGCCAACGCGATAGGGGTTGTCAATCCCTTTACGGCCACTTACAAAAGTGAGATCTGATAGAGATGATAGTTTATATTTTTGGTATTTTGGTTTATAAGAATAGAAAGTAAAAGCGATAAAAGTAAAGTAGATGTAGATTGATATGTTGAGAATAGACCTGGGGGGCATAGTGTTCTCTAGTGGCTTCTCTCATGATAGCAATATTCTACGGCGGGTAAACAAATTATTGTCAAGCAATTGATAGAAAAGAGAATAATTATGAGACTATCTAGGCATGATCATTGCATATAGGCATCATGTCCGAGACAAGTAGACCAAAACGATTCTGTATCTACTACCATTACTCCACACATCGACCGCTATCCAGCATGCATCTATTGTATTGAGTTCATAAGAACAGAGTAACACCTTAAGCAAGATGACATGATGTAGAGGGATAAACTCAAGCAATATGATATAAACCCCATCTTTTTATCCTCGATGGCAACAATACAATACGTGCCTTGATGCCCCTACTGTCACTGGGAAAGGACGCCGCAAGATTGAACCCAAAGCCAAGCACTTCTCCCATTGCGAGAACTATAGATCTAGTAGGCAAAACCAAACCAATAATTCGAAGAGACTTGCAAGGATATTATGAGCACACATAAAAAGTTCAGAGAAGAACTAAATATTTCTCATAGATAATCTTGATCATAAACTCACAATTCATCGGATCTCGACAAACACACTGCAAAAAGAGATTACATCAAATAGATCTCCTCGAAGACCAAGGAGAACTTTGTATTGAGATCCAGAGAGAGAGAAGATGCCATCTAGATACTAGCTATGGACCCGAAGGTCTGTGGTATACTACTCACAACTCATGGTGAGGGCGATGATTATGATGAAGAAGAACTCCGTGATGGACCCCCCCCTCCGGTGGAGCTCCTGAACAGGCTCCAAGATGGGATCTCATGGGAACAGAAGGTTACGACGGTGGAATTAGGGTTTTCTCTCTGTTTTCGAAGGTTTCGGGGTACGTAGACTTATATAGGAGGAAGAAGGACACGGAGGGGGCGCTCGAGGGGCCAACGAGGTAGGGGCGCGCCCCCACCCTCGTGGGCGCCTCGATACTCCCCTGGCATGGTTCTCAAGTTCCCTGTGCGTGATTTTCTCCAAAAATATCTCTCGCGAAGGTTTCATTCCGTTTGGACTCCGTTTGATATTCTTTTTCTGCAAAACCCTGGAACAGGCAAAAAACAGCAATCTGGACTGGGCCTTTGGGTTAGTAGGTTAGTCCCAAAAATGATATAAAAGTGTATGATAACGCCCATTAAACATCCAAGACTTCATAAATAATAGCATGGAAAAATAAAAAATGATAGATACGTTGGAGACGTATCAGTCTCCAATATTTGCTCCTTTTCCAGCCCAGAATTCCAGCTGCCGACATTCTCCCTCTTCATTTAAACCTTGTAAAATAAGAGAGAAAAGGCATAAGCATTGTGACATAATGTGTAATAATAACCCATAATGCAATAAACATCAATATAAAAACATGATGCAAAATGGACGTATCAATGTACGCTGATCGACGCTGTTCTGAGTACATTACGGGCCTGCATAATTTCATCGGTGTGGCTAAGGGAAATAGTCTGAATGATTTTATGTGTTGTCCATTTGTTGACTATCAAAATTAGAAGGATTACTCTTCTAAAAAATCCTTCACGCCCACCTGCTTAAGTACGGTTTCATGCCCAGCTATAATTGTTGGAGCAAGCACGGAGAAAGAGTGGTTATGATGAAAGATAATGAAGAAGAGAATGATACCAACTACCCTATGTTCCCTGAATATGGTGATACTACAATGGGGAAACCAAAAATCAAGAGGCACCAGATGTGTCCATTGATGATCTTCGCCAGATCATTGTTGATGCACAGAGAGAATGCAGAAGTGAAAATGAGAAGTTGAAGTTGCAGCGCATGTTAGAGTATCACAAAAAAATATTGTACCCAAATTGCGGAGATGGAAACACAAAGCTCGGTACCATACTGGAATTGCTACAATGGAAGGCACATAATGGTGTATCTGACAAGGGATTGGAAAAGTTACTGATACTGATGTAAAATAAGCTTCCAAAGGATAATGAATTGCCTGACTGTATGTACGAAGCAAAGAAGGTTCTCTGCCATCTAGGATTAGAGGTGCAAAAGATACATGCATGCCCTAATGACTGCATCCTCTACCGTGGTTAGGGGTATGAGAATTTTATTGTATGCTGAGTATGCGGTGCATTGCGATGTATGATCGGACCAGATGACCTTGGTGATGTTGAGGGCAAGTGCCCAAAGAAGAGGGTTCCTGCCAAGGTGATGTGGTATGCTCCTATAATACCACGGTTGAAACGTCTGTTCAGAAACAAAGAGCATGCCAAGTTGTTGCGATGGCACAAACAAGACAGTAAGAAAGACGTGATGTTGAGAGTACCCCTGATGGGTCGCGGTGGAGAAAAATCGAGAGAAAGTGGCCGGAATTTGCAGATGACGTGAGGAACTTATGGTTTGGTATAAGTACAAATGGCATGAATCCTTTTGGGGAGCAGAGAGCAGTCATAGCAGCTGGCATGTGACTCTATGTATCTATAACCTTCCTCCTTGGTTATGCATGAAGAGGAAGTTCATTATGATGCCGGTGCTCATCCAAGGTCCTAAGCAACCCGGCAACGACATTGATGTGTACCTAAGGCCATTAGTTGAATAATTTTTACAATTGTGGGATATAAAAGGTGTACGTGTGTGGGATGAGCACAAACAGCAGGAATTTGACCTACGGGCGTTGTTGTCTGGTACCATCAATGATTGGCCTGCTCTTATTAACCTTTTAGGACAGACAAATAAGGGATACAATGCATGCACGAGTATATATTTGGATAAATGTAAGAAGAATGTGTACCTGGGACATCGTCAATTTCTTCCGAGCAGGCATCCCTTAAGAAAGAAAGGCAAGCATTTCAAAGGTGAGGCATATCACCGGAAGAAGCATGTCCACCATACTGGTGATGATATATTTGGTATGGTCAAGGATTTAAAATTAATCTTTGAAAAGGGTCCTGGCGGACAATCTGGTCTGAATGACGCTAACGGACACGAACCCATGTGGAAGAAGAAATTAATCTATATTTTGGGAGCTACGCTATTGAAAAGTCCTACAGGTCCGCTGTGCAATCAACGTGATGCGCGTGATGAATAATCTTTGTGTGAACTTGCTAGGCTTCTTGAGCATGTATGGGAAGACAAAAGGTACACCGAAGGCACGGGAGGACCAACAACGTATGAACAAAGAAGACGGCATGCATCCAAAGTAGTATCAAGGTCCTGCCAGCTACCCTCTTACCAAACCAGAGAAAAACAAATTTGAATGCTTGCTCAGTATCATGGTCACGTCTGGCTTCTCGTCGAATATGAAGGGAATAATAAATATGGCAGAGAAAAAATACCAAAACCTAAAGTCTCATGATTGCCACGTGATTATGACGCAATTTCTTTCGGTGGAATTGAAGGGGCTTCTACCAGAAAATATTCGATTATCCAATGTGAAGCTATGTGCATTCCTCAACGCAATTTCTCAGAAGGTAATCGATCTAGAAATCCTACCAAGGTTACATAATGATTTGGTCCAATGTCTTGTCAGTTTCGAGTTGGTTTTCCCACAATCCTTGTTCAATATTATGATGCACGTCCTAGTTCACCTAGTCGAAGAGATTTCCATTCTCGGTCCTGTATTTCTACAGAATATGTTCCACTTTGAGACATTCATGGGGCCTTAAAGAAATATGTTCATAACCGTGCTAGGCCAGAAGGAAGCATCTCCAAGGGCCATGAAATAGAGGAGGTTATTGAGTTTTGTGTTGACTTTATTCCTGACCTTAAGCCGATTGGTGTTCCTCAACCGCATCATCAGGGGAGATTGAGTGGAAAAGGCACACGCTAGCACCGAAAGAAATAATATGTAGGGACGAGCATTCTTTCACTCAAGAACACTACACAGTTCTACAAAGGTCTACCTTGGTGGCCCCGTATATCGAGGAACACATGGATATTGTACGCTCCAAGAACCCAGAGCAGTCTGACCCCTTGGTTAAACGTACACTGATAACCCACAAGTGTAGGGGATCGCAACAGTTTTCGAGGGTAAAGTATTCAACCCAAATTTATTGATTCGACACAAGGGGAACCAAAGAAAACTCTTAAGTATTAGCACTTGAGTTGTCAATTCAACCACACCTCGAAACTTAGTATCTGCAGCAAGGTAATTTAGTAGCAAGGTAATATGGAAGTAATGGTAACGGTAGCAAAAGTAGCGATAGTGTTTTTGTAGTGATTCTAACAATAGCAGCAGAAAAGTAAATAGCAACAAGCAATATGTGAAAAGCTCGTAGGCATTGGATCAGTGATGGAGAATTATGTCGGATGCAATTCCTCATGTAATAGTTATAACCTAGGGTGACACGGAACTAGCTCCAGTTCATCAATGTAATGTAGGCATGTATTCTGAATATAGTCATACGTGCTTATGGAAAAGAACTTGCATGACATCTTTTGTCCTACCCTCCCGTGGCAGCGGGGTCCTATTGGAAACTAAGGGATATTAAGGCCTCATTTTAATAGAGTACCGGACCAAAGCATTAGCACATAATGAATACATGAACTCCTCAAAATACGGTCATCACCGGGAGTCGTCCCGATTGTTGTCACTTCGGGGTTGCCGGATCATAACACATAGTAGGTGACTATTGACTTGCAAGATAGGATCAAGAACACACATATATTCATGAAAACATAATAGGTTCAGATCTGAAATCATGGCACTCGGGCCCTAGTGACAAGCATTAAGCATGGAAAAGTCATAGAAACATCAATCTTAGAACATAGTGGATACTAGGGATCAAACCCTAACAAAACTAACTCGATTACATGGTAAATCTCATCCAACCCATCACCGCCCAACAAGCCTACGATGCGATTACTCACGCACGGCGGTGAGCATCATAGAATTGGTGATGTAGGAAGGTTGATGATGACGATGGCGACGATCTCCCCTCTCCGGAGGCCCGAACGGACTCCAGATCAGCCCTCCCGAGAGAGATTAGGGCTTGGCACGGCTCCGTATCGTAAAACGCGATAACTCTTCCTCTCTAATTTTTTTCTCCCCGAAAGAGAATATATGGAGTCGGGGAATATTTTGGTGGAGCAACAGGGGGCCCACGAGGCAGGGGGCGCGCCCACGGGGAGGGGGCGTGCCCCACCCTCGTGGACACTGTGTGGGCCCCCTGGCTTGGTTCTTTCCGTAGATATTTGTATATTCCAAAATAATTCTCCATTGAATTTCAGGTCATTCCGAGAACTTTTATTTCTGCACAAAAATAACACCATGGCAGTTTTGCTGAAAACAGCGTTAGTCCGGGTTAGTTCCATTCAAATCATGCAAGTTAGAATCCAAAACAAGGGCAAAAGTGATTGGAAAAGTAGATACGCTGGAGACGTATCAACTCCCCCAAGCTTAAACCTTTGCTTGTCCTCAAGCAATTCAGTTGATATACTGAAAGTGATAAAGAAAAACTTTGACAAACTCTGTTTGCTCTTGTTGTTGTAAATATGTAAAGCCAGCATTCAAGTTTTCAGCAAAGATCATGAACTAACCACATTCACAATAACTTTCAAGTCTCATGTCTACTCATATCAATGGCATAATCAACTAGCGAGAAATAATAATAAACCTCGGATGACAACACTTTCTCAAAACAATCATATTATGATATAACAAGATGGTATCTCGCTAGCCTTTTCTGAGACCGCAAAACATAATTGCAGAGCACCTTTATAGATCAAGGAGTAACTAGACATTGTAATTCATGGTAAAAGAGATCCAGTCACAATCATACTCAATGCAAATTAATAGCAATACATGCAAATGATAGCGGTGCTCTCCAAGTGGTGCTTTTTAATAAGAGGATGATGACTCAACATAAAAGTAAATAGATAGGCCCTTCGCAGAGGGAAGCAGGGATTTGTAGAGGTGCCAGAGCTCGATTTTTAAATAGAGATGAATAATATTTTGAGCGGTATTCTCTCATTATCAACATAACAACCAAGAATCTCGATATCTTCGATGCTACACACTTTATAGGCGGTTCCCAAACAGAATGGTAAAGTTTATACTCCCCCAACCACCAACAAGCACACTCCATGGCTAGCTCGAAACAATGGGTACCGTCCAAACCAGCAACAACCCTGGGGGAGTTCTGTTTAATTATTATGATTTGAGCATGGGACTGGGCATCCCAGTTACCAGCCATTTTCTCATAAATGATGAGCAGAGTCCACTCATCGTGAGAATAACCCACCTAGCAAGGAAGATATAGACAGCGCTAGTTGATACATGAGCTGTTCGAGAATACAAAACAGAATTTTATTTGAAGGTTTAGAGTTTGGCACATACAAATTTACTTTGAACGGCAGGTAGATACCGCATATAGGAAGGTATGGTGGACTCATGTGGAATAACTTTGGGGTTTATGGAAGTGGATGCACAAGCGGTATTCCCGCTTAGTACAGGTGAAGGCTAGAAAGAGACTGGGAAGCGACCAGCTAGAGAGCGACAACAGTCATGAACATGCATTAAAATTATTCAACAATGAACGCAAGCATGAGTAGGATATAAATCACCATGAACATAAATATCGTGGAGGCTATGTTGATTTTGTTTCAACTACATGCGTGAAGATGTGCGAAGTCAGACCACTTGAATCGTTCAAAGGAGGATACCACCCTATCATACCACATCACAACCATTTTAATATCATGTTGGCACGCAAGATATACCATTATAAATTCCTAGATAATTAAGCATGGCAAGCAGCTATAATCTCTAATTGCCATTGCAAGCATGTTCATTCATAATAGGCTGAACCAGGAACAATGAACTATCATATTTACAAAAGCAAGAGAGGTCGAGTTCATACCATCTTTTCTAATCTCAATTAGTTCATCATATATCATCATTATTGCCTATCACTCGCACGACCGAACGGTGTGGATAATAATAATAGTGCACATGCATTGGATTGAGCTGGAATCTGCAAGCATTTAATACAAGAGAGAAGACAAACTAATATGGCTCAAGGTTAAATCAACAATAAAGCATATGAGAGCCACTAAACATTTTCATTATGGTCTTCTCCTCTTGACCCCCAAAGAAAAGAAAAGAAACTATTTACACGGGAAAGCTCCCAACAAGCAAAATAAGAACGAGAAATCTTTTTGGGTTTTCTTTTAACTACTACTACTACAGGCATGGAAAGTAAAGTAGCTAAAAGCTACAACAATTTTTTTTGTTTTTCTTAAGGTTTTTTCTAACACACAAGAAAAAGACTAAGAAAAGAAATGAAACTAGCATGGATAGTACAATGAAAGTGTGTGAGCACCGACTACTAGAATAAGTGTGTGAACATGAATGTAATGTTGGTGAGAAACACGTACTCCCCCAAGCTTAGGCTTTTGGCCTAAGTTGGTCTATGGCCAATATTGGCCTGATGGATATCCAAAGTCGTAGTTGGGGTTGTACTGAGATGCAGCGGCTACTGCCTGGCGAGCTGCATCCTGGAGACAAGCTGCTCTCATTGTCTCCTTATAATCATTTTGCCTCCTCCTTGGTTATAATGTATCTCCCTTTTGCCTGAAAGTCAAAGAAGGTAGGAGCAGGGAGAGCAATATGGACAGTGTGACGTCTGTTAAAGATTAGTCGATACTAGAGGGATTGTTCATCCCTCTCTATAAACCGATGGCTAACCATAGCATTATAATCTAAATAGGCAGGTGGTAATAGTTCATCATTTTCATGTATAGGCACACCAAGACGATGGGCTATGCGAGTGGCATAAATCTCACCAAATAAATCTCCAGTTAAACCATAATGATGTAACCTACATGCAATAATGGCTCCCAAGTTATATTGTCTATCTCCTAACACAGCAATCTTGAGAACACTAAGATCCGAAACACACATGTGGCAAGCCTCATCTTTACCGTTGATGCATCTACCAATAAAGAGAGCAAAGTAATGAATAGCAGGAAAATGAATGCTCCCTATGGTAGCTTGAGTGATCTCTCCAGATTCCCCCACAATGATACTAGCAAGGAAGTCTTTATATTCAGATTTGTGAGGTTCACTAATATTGCCCCACTACGGGAGCTTACAAGCATCATTAAAATCTTCTAGGTCCATGGTATAAGATTTATCATATAGATCAAACAGGACATTGTGAGAATTACGTGAAGATGTAAATTTGAACCTTCTCACAAAGGTATCAGTTAAGTACTGGTACTGAGGGCACTTATCTAGCATGAAGCCCTCGAGGTCAGCATTACACACATATGCTTCAAACTTCTCCTTAATGCCTGCCCGAACCATAAACTCCTCTGACGGCCATTCGCAGGGCCGCACTTGAGCTTCCCTTGGAAATTCATCATCCGGCACACGCATCGCGAGCCTTGGTCCTTGCTTCCTTGAGGAACCACCTTGGAAGATTTCCTACGCATTTTTCTGAAATTTTTAGTGACTCAAAATAAAAGTGAACCAAACTCAACAAGATTGATAGCAACAACTCCTACAAGTGCCTAGAGACTATATCATGTATTGGAACTACTTGGGACCAAAGAAATTAAACATGCAAGCTCAAGAACAAGGTGACCACAGTAGCAAAAATTTGCAATAAATAAAGCACTAGAACGAAAACTAATTGGACCAATGAAGGAGTCACATACCAAGGAACAATCTCCCCAAACAGTTTTGTGAATGGAGCTTTGAGCAAGGAGGTCGAAAATGACAGCAAGATGAGCTAGAACTCGTGCTTGAGCTGGATATTGTTTAATTTTGGGAGGAAGAAGGAGTGTGTGGGTGAAAGAATAAGTGGAGGGGAGCCATGTGGGGCCCACGAGGCAGGGGGTACGCCTAGTGAGGGTGGGCGCGCCCTGGACCCTCGTGGCCAGGTGCTGGCTCCCCCTGTTGTGTTCTTTGTGCCAAATATTCTCAAATATTCTATAAAAAATCATATTCCATTTTCAGGGCAGTTGGAGAATTTTATTTTCGTGGTATTTTTTATTGCACGGATAAGTCTGAAAACAGACAGAAAATACTATTTTTGCTTTATTTAATCCAATTAACAGAAAGTAAAAGGAGGATACAGAAGTTTGTGCTATCTAGATTCACCCATCTAATGCTCATCAACGGGAATCCATTAACAAGGTTGATCAAGTCTTGTTAATAAAATCTTTCCGAATATAAATTGAAACTGGAGAATTTTTGAATAACACTAGGTTACCTCAATGGGGATATGTATGTCCCCAGCAATGAGAATATCATATGTCTTCTTGATAGTAGGAAGAGTAAATTCAAAACCTCCAATAGTAATAGTTGAAATTTTTCCAATATAATTGGTACTGTGGACCTAAGGTTGTTTCCTCGAAAAGTGTACCGTATGCTCATTACCATTGACATGAAACATGACATTGCCTTTGTTGCAATCAATAACAGCCCCTGCAGTATTAAAAAAGGGTCGACCAAGGATAATAGACATACTATCGTCCTCGGGAATATCAAGTATAACAAAGTCCGTTAGAATAGTAACATTTGCAACCACAACAGGCACATCCTCACAAATACCGACAGGTATAGCAGTTGATTTATCGGCCATTTGCAAAGATATTTCAGTATGTGTCAACTTACTCAAGTCAAGTCTACAATATAAAGAGAGAGGCATAACACTAACACCGGTTCCAAGATCACATAAAGCAGTTTTAACATAGTTTCTCTTAATGGAGCAAGGTATAGTAGGTACTCCTGGGTCTCCTAGTTTCTTAGGTATTCCACCCTTAAAAGTGTAATTGGCAAGCATGGAGGAAATTTCAACTTCAGTTATCTTTCTTTTGTTGGTAATAATATCTTTCATATACTTAGCATAAGGATTTGTTTTAAGCATATCAGTCAAACGCATACGCAAAAAGATAGGTCTAATCATTTCAGCAAAGCGCTCAAAATCATCATCATCTTTTTTCTTGGATTGGTTAGGAGGAAAAGGCATGGGTTTCTTAACCCATGGTTCTCTTTCCTTACTATGCTTCATAGCAACAAAGTCTCTCTTATCATAACGTTGATTCTTTGATTGTGGGTTATCAAGATCAACAGCAGGTTCAATCTCTACATCATTGTCATTACTAGGTTGAGCATCATCATGAACATCATCATTAAATATTATCACTAGGTTCATGTTCATTACCAGATTGTGTCTCAGCATCAGAGATAGAGATATCATTGGGATTCTCAGGTGTGTCAGCTACAGTTTCAATAGAAGCATGCAAAGTCCTATAATTTTTCTTTTTCTTCTTCTTAGAAGAACTAGGTGTATCTAAATTAGCTCTCTGAGGATCTTGCTCAATTCTCTTAGGGTGACCCTCAGGATACAAAGGTTCTTGAGTCACTTTACCCCCTCTAGTTGCAACTCTAACAGCAAAGTCATTATTCTTACTATTTAATTCATTGAGCAGATCATTCTAAGGCATAAGTACTTGTTCTACTTGAGTGGTAACCATAGAAGCATGTTTACTAATGAGTTTCAATTCACCTTTAACTCTAGACATATAATCACTCAAGCGTTCAATCATATAAGCATTACGTTGCAATTGTCTAACAACATAAGCATTGAAGTTCTCTTGCTTCACAATAAAATTATCAAATTCATCTAAGCATTGGCTAGCAGACTTATAACGAGGAATATCACCTTCATCAAATCTATAAAGAGAATTTACCTTTACTACCCGTGTCGGGTTATCAAGACCATGTATTTCTTCAATAGGTGGTAAATTCTTAATATCTTCAGCTTTAATACCTTTTTCTTACACAGATTTCTTTGCCTCTTGCATATCTTCAGGACTGAGAAATAGAACTCCCCTTTTCTTCGAAGTTGGCTTAGGGGCTGGTTCAGGAGGTGTCCAATTATTTTCATTGGTCAACATATTATTCAATAGTAATTCAGCTTGATCAACTGTTCTTTCCCTAAAACACAACTAGCACAACTATCTAGGTGGTCTCTGGAAGCATCGGTTAGTCCATTATAAAAGACATCAAGTATTTCATTCCTCTGAAGAGGATGATCAAGCAAAGCATTAAGTAATTGGAGAAGCCTCCCCCAAGCTTGTGGGAGACTCTCTTCTTCAATTTGCACAAAATTATATATTTCTCGTAAGGTAGCTTGTTTCTTGTGAGCGGGAAAATATTTAGCAGAAAAGTGATAAATCATATCCTGGGGACTACGCACACAACCAGGATCAAGAGAATTAAACCATGTCTTAGCATCACCCTTTAACAAGAATAGAAATAACTTAAGGATATAGTAATAACGAATCTTTGCCTCGTTAGTAAAAAGGGTGGCTATATCATTCAACTTAGTAAGATGTGCCACAACAGTTTCATATTCATAACCATGGAAAGGATCACATTCAACCAAAGTAATTACCTCATGATCAACAGAGAAATCATAATCCTTATCAGTAACAAAGATAGGTAAAGTAGCAAAAGCAGGTTCATATTTCATTCTAGCATTCAAAGACTTTTCTTCCAGCTTAGCTAATAATTTCTTAAGACCATATCTATCGTTGCAAGCAATAAAGTCTCTAGCAGTTTCTTCTTCCATAACATAACCCTCAGGAATAACAGGCAATTCATATCTAAGGGGAGAATCTTCATTATCACTTTCATCAATATTATCAGTTTCAATATTTGCATTCTCCCTAACCTTAGCAATTTGTTCATTTATAAATTCATCTAGTGGCACAGTATTATCAAGCATAGAAGTAGTTTCATCATACATAGCAGAAGTAGCATCATCTAGAACATACGACATATCAGATTCAATAGCAGGAGTAGGTGTCCCAAATTTAATCATAACATATGGTGAATCAAGTGCAGAGCTAGATGGCAGTTCCTTACCTCCCCTCGTAGTTGAGGGAAAGATCTTGGTTTTTGAGTCCTTTCAGTTCTTCATAGTGATCAACAGATATAAATCCCAAGTGACTTAAAGAATATAGCTATGCTCCCCGGCAACGGCGCTAGAAAATAGTCTTGATAACCCATAAGTGTAGGGGATCGCAACAGTTTTCGAGGGTAAAGTATTCAACCCAAATGTATTAATTCGACACAAGGGGAGCCAAAGAATACTCTTAAGTATTAGCAGTTGAGTTTTCAATTCAACCACACCTGGAAAGTTAGTATCTACAGCAAGGTAATTTAGTGGCAAGGTAATATGGAAGTAACGGTAACGGTAGCAAAAGTAGTGATAGTGTTTTTGTAGTGATTGTAACAGTAGCAGCAGAAAAGTAAATAGCAACAAGCAATATGTCGGATGCAATTCCTCATGTAATAGTTATAACCTAGGGTGACATAGAACTAGCTTCAGTTCATCAATGTAATGTAGGCATGTGTTCCGAATATAGTCATACGTGCTTATAGAAAAGAACTTGCATGACATCTTTTGTCCTACCCTCCCGTGGCAGCGGGGTCCTATTTGGAACTAAGGGATATTAAGGCCTCCTTTTAATAGAGTACCGGACCAAAGCATTAACACATAGTGAATACATGAACTCCTCAAACAACGGTCATCACCGGGAGTGGCCTGATTGTTGTCACTTCGGGGTTGCTGGATCATAACACATAGTAGGTGACTATTGACTTGCAAGATAGGATCAAGAACACACACATATTCATAAAAACATAATAGGTTCAGATCTGAAATCATGGCACTCGGGCCCTAGTGACAAACATTAAGCATGGAAAAGTCATATCAACATCAATCTTAGAACATAGTGGATACTAGGGATCAAACCCTAACAAAACTAACTCGATTACATGGTTAATCTCATCCAACCCATCACCGTCCAGCAAGCCTACGATGGGATTACTTACACACAGCGGTGAGCATCATGGAATTGGTGATGGAGGAAGGTTAATGATGACGATGGCGACGATCTCCCCTCTCCGGAGCCCCGAACGGACTCCAGATCAGCCCTCCCGAGAGAGATTAGGGCTTGGTGGCGGCTCCGTATCGTAAAACACGATAATTCTTCCTCTCTGAATTTTTTCTCCTCGAAAGAGAATATATGGAGTCGGGGGATACGTCGGTGGAGCAACAGGGGGCCCACGAGGCAGGGGGGCTGGCCCCCACCCTCGTGGATAGGGTGTGGGCCCCCTGGCTTGGTTCTTTCCACATATATTTTTTATATATTCCAAAATAATTGCCCGTTGAATTTGAAGTCATTCCAAGAACTTTTATTTCTGCACAAAAATAACACCATGGCGGTTCTGCTGAAAACAACGTCAGTCCGGGTTAGTTCCATTCAAATCATGCAAGTTAGAGTCCTAAACAAGGGCAAAAGTGTTTGGAAAAGTAGATACGTTGGAGACGTATCATACACACATGGTGACTTTCGGCGGTTGGTTGCAAACACATCTCATGAATGACACCATTGTTGGAGATGAGCTGTACTCGTTGGCCAGGACACCATCTTCAACTCTATTGAGTTTCCAAGGGTGTGAGATAAATGGGAATACATTTTACACGATCGCGCAAGATAAAAAGAGCACCAACCAAAATAGTGGTGTCCACTTTGATGCAGGAAACACCAATAGGGAAAAGGACACATATTATGGTTACATAGAGGAGATATGGGAACTTGACTATGGACGTGATTTTATGGTCCTTTTGTTTCGGTGCAAATGGGTCAATCTGACAGGAGGCGGGGTAAAGGTAGAACCGTAGTACGGAATGACAACAATGGATCTCAACAATCTTGAGTATACAGACGAACCATTTGTCCTAGACAATGATGTGGCACAAGTTTTCAATGTAAAGGACATGTCTACCATATGGACAAAAGGAAAAGATAAGGAAGCGAATACATCATATAGTGATCCAAAGTGCCACATAGTTCTTTCAGGGAAAGAAACATCATGGGAGTGGAGGACAAGATAGACATGTCAGAAGATTATGAAAAGTTTGATGAAATTCCTCCCTTCACAGTGAAGACTGACCCAAGCATCATGTCAAATGATGATTATTATCCATGGCTACGGCGCAATAAGCAAGGGACACGCGCGAAGAATTTTTTTTATACCCCAAGATCCCAATCTGGGATGTGACCGGCTTCACCGTCATCACTTTCTCTCTAGTGAGTTTTTGGACTTATAGCTGGAAAGTCCCACTTCGGATAAATCGGAGGGAATCTTTGTATAGTTAGGGTATGTATGTGTTTTGGGTGTTCCTAGGTGGACTCCGGGGCGTCGGAATCTAATCAAAAAGCTATAGGATTCTGGCATTTGAAACACTATTTTCGAATAATAATTTATTAAGATATCAATTTTTACTTATTCATGTCCTTTTAGTATTTTAAATATACAGAGGAGTTAATCAATGCAAGTATGTCCAAACAAAATATGAATCTCTTCTGAGCATTGCAGATAAGCCGCTTGAGGTTAACCGGCATAGGCCATACACCCTCACAAGTTGTAGTGATTTCCCTACTATGTGGTTTCTTCGATCGGAGGAGCCCTTATCCCAAGCCAAGTCCAGATAAGAGGAGTTCTGGTTGCTTTCTAGTGAACGTGAGAACAACATATCAGATGGTAGGATTGTTCAAGTAACTGTTCTGTATATACAAGATAACCAAATAAATTTGCACCTTTGATTCTGGTTGAAAGCCATAGTTATGCTCCACAACTATTCTGAGATGGCTTTGATCTAGAATCATTGCAGTTACATGAAGGTGGTGTATTAGCTGGCAAGATTGACATTTGTTCTAATTTTCGGTAAATGTATGTTTCTTTCCTTGTACAAATATGCAGGTAATAGAAAAATATGTGGATCCATTGGTAGGCCACCTGAAAAGCATGCTCTCTTATCGCAAATTCAGGAAAGGGTTAAACGGGGAAGTTGATGATATGTTTAGGGATGAGAAATCAGAGAATCCTATGAGAATAGTCTATTGTTTTGGCATATCTCATGAACATCCAGACATCTTTATATTATCTTACATTAGGAGTACAAACCCACATCATGAGTATGTTGGGTTATACCCAAAGGGCTTTAGATTCCGGAAGAAAGATTTTGACAGCATTGTACAAATATGCAGGTAATAGACATATATGTGGATCCATTGGTGGGCCACCTGAAAAGCATGCTCTCTTACTGCAAATTCAGGAAAGGGTTAAAAGGGGAAGTTGATGATATGTTGAGGGCTGATAAATCAGGGAATCCTATGATAATAGTCTATTGTTTGGGCTCTCATGAACATCCAGGCACCTTTTTAATCTTACATCAGGAGTGCAAACCCACATCATGAGTATGTTGGGTTATCGCCGACCGCTCCCTTGACGTCGCGGCTCTCCTCCAAGCACCGCACGAGCCCGCGTCGGGACCGTCAGACTGCCCACCACCGCACCTCCACGCACGTGCCCGCCTCTTGATCGACGTCGTCGCTCTGCTCCACGCGCTGCCACGGCCCGAGCCTGCGCTGCTCCTCCACGCGCGAGCCATCGCCCACGCGTACCTCCTCCTTCCTTAATCGACCGGTGTCAAGCCTGAGCCCACGCCGCTCCTCCACGCCCGGCCCCCCTCCATCACGACTGAGCTCGGCCCCTCCCCATGGTGAGCTCCGGTGAGCTCCTTTCCTTTTTTCCAAAAAATGTTTTAGATGAAAAAAGTTAATGTGTATAAAGTGTTTTAGATGTGTATAAAATGTTTTTATTTTAAAAAAAATTAATCACTTGGATGTGTATAAAAAATTGATATTAAAAATGTAGACATGTGGTGAGAGAAAAAAGAGAAAAAATAAAGAAATATGATGCAAACAATGAAATAAAGGACAGATGGAGCAACGCTCGCTGGAGGAGTCCTCGACGATCGCCGGTGATGAGACCCCAACGACAGCCGGAGGAGTCCCCGACGATCGCCGGTGAGGAGTCCCCGACGATCACCGGAGGAGTCTCGAAGATTTTGCCATTATCAATCTTGTCCTTTGCGTTTCCTTCCCGATATCGTTTCAGCTAGTAGAACCGTAACTCCGATCGAGATGTTCTCTATGTGCATTTGTTTTGATTTCTCTTTTATATTATGTTTTGCCATCATCATACATGTTAAAATAAATAAACTTGTTGTTCTGTTGCGAATACTAAAACTGTATAAAATGCATATGAAATAACTTGCAAGTCTTTGCAGAAATTATGGAACATGCCAGAGACGAAGAACAAGAAGACATGTTGGAAGAAATAATCCGCGACAGAGATGATGATATCACCTCACAGTTTCTGAACGACTCCGGTGAGGGAATGGATGGCTTCAGCGAGAGAATGGAGTGAGAAGATGACCGCTACGGTGTTGGAACCTTAATTATTACAAAGTCCGACGAGGTATATTAATTTTGCCCTTATCAATATTGTCCTCGCCGTTTCCTTCCCAATACATATATTAACGCTTCTTTCTCCTTTTAGCCCTCCAGATCGAGCCAGCAATCTTCTATAAAGAAACGAGGCCCGAAAAATAGTTGGGCGATAATGAAAGGTTCAAGATCGAAGAAGTCACTGCGGATGGCAAACTGATTGCTCCCAAGCGGACCGCAGGTGCATTTGTAAGTGAGTGCAGAGTTATTGTTAGGGACAACATCTCGATCACCATTCAATAATGGAATAAACCAAAGGCGAACGATGGCTTATGTCGACGATATATCCAAAGAAATGATTTGGAGTACGCCCATGACAAATTTTACTCTACCACCAGAGGTGGATTCAAATAAAAAAGTTATTGAGCAAAAAGTCAAGGCATGGACTCTTAAGAAGATGGCCGCACTATTCTGCAACTGGAAGAGAAGATTGAACCATGACTATGTCTAGAAAGACAAGACTCCAACATTCACCAGAGCATATAAGAAGATAAAAGATCACTGGGACGCATTTGTGGAGTACAAGAAATCGATGAAGCTACGAAAAGGTCATAAAGAAATAAGATAAATGCTGCAAAGAAGGAATATCACCATGTTATGGGGTCAGGTGGCTACAAGGTTGCCATGCCTAAGTGTGAGAAAACTGAGAACGAGCTGATTGCTAAAGGGATCGATCCAAAGCGATTGCCGTGAACCAAATGGTCAAGGGCATGGTTTTACGGGCATGGGGAACATTGAACCTAGAAATAAGGAAGTGTATTTATACCAAAGAGCAACTTGCAACACCC
Organism: Secale cereale; assembly: GCA_902687465.1. NCBI lineage: Eukaryota > Viridiplantae > Streptophyta > Magnoliopsida > Poales > Poaceae > Secale > Secale cereale. Next base: position 43,168,162 of record LR738709.1, on the reverse strand, counting down.
CTCGAAGCCATTAAAAATGCAATGAAGGAAGTGCAGGACAGGATGTTCAATCCCGACAGAGAGAACGACGTGCTGACACGCGCCCTCGGGAATACTGAACATAGTGGACGAACACGACGCACATCAGGCTCCGTTCCGTGGAAGATTGCGTTTCCCGACTGGAATGCCACCTATAGAAGTCGAGCGAGAAAAAAGAAACATGATGCAGACAGACTGCAGAAGGTAGGAGAAAAATTAGAGATGCAACGGAAGAAAATAGAGGCACTTACCAACTAGAAAGCTATAGGCACATCTCAGCGGCACAAAGATCCTCCACTCGATACTGCCCCATCATCTCAGCGGAAAAGCAGTGTGGCTTCCACGAAGCTCGTTCGGCCCATAGATGATATCATGGCTCGTCGCCACCCCGTGGATGATATCATGCAGAGGAAAATTTGTGAGCTACATGTGAAATACATGAACATATCTGTGAAGGTGGCGGATGGCTTTGCCTTACGCGTCCTGTGCATGATGGAACTCACCATTGCGCCCCGATTCCAGATGGCTATGCTTTTGTCGGGGTGGATGAAGTTATCAACGGATTTGAGTAAATGGAGGTGGACTTCCCTACACGTGAAGGGGAGACTGAGCGGATATGCTAGAAAAACTACCATTCTATGCAAAAAGAAACACATCATGCTTCCACATTGGACGCCAAGGCCATCGACTCCTCAGTCGTCTCCGCCGCGTCAGCGTACTCCGCTGCCTCTGCCGCGCCAGCCGCCTCCGCCACCGTCTAAGCGGAAGAGAACCGGTGCTCCGTCGGCAAGTACTACAACTGCGAAGAAATCCAGAGCATGTACAAGGAAGAGCATCAAGGAGGCTCCTGGCAAGTTACCATACGACCTTACTAATGAGGAGCGCAATAAGCAAGTGGATGCTGATGTGAAATGCCAGCTTGCACCAAATCGACGCGACCCAAAGGAGAAAATAGATCCGACAAAAGCGAAGCAGCTTCCGGAAAACCTTACGCGATGACCATCGCCCCCGCTGCCATCAAACTATGCCCACTCTATTATGAAGTCACATAATTATAAACAACAACAGTCGGGAAGTAGTATTAGTGCAAAGGGGGGAAACAATTCCCCAGCTCGGAGAATCGAAAAACCAATCGTGGCCCCCGCTCAACGTGTTTTCCGATAAGGATTATGATCTGGAGGTAGCGGCCACTCTTTCTAATTTCTTAAGCAGGGTAGAGTTTCCCATGGCTGAGTTAGCATACGGATGTGTGCACGAGAAGCCTCTCGCCATACCTGAGAAGGTTCAGCTTCAACTCAAATGCGAAGATTGCATGAGAGGTACATGGAAGCCTCACAGGAAGGGAGCAGCTTTCTCATGGTGGAAATTAGAGATGAGCATTACTTCAATGGAGACCAGGAGATGTTCATTCAATTTGATGAATTATTTCAGTTATACAATCAAGACGTCATCGACAAAACTATCGTCAGTTGCTATTCTCTATAAGTATTATCTCTGTAATTAAGTCTCTAGCTCAGCTCGTTCATTGCATGTATAATTATACTCACTATATTATGCAGAATGAAGATTCTTTAATGCAAAAGAGGACAAATCTATGACATAGGGTTCATTCACCCAAATATTGTACAAGAATATGCGGTAGAAAAGAAAGCCAAGGAAACGGAGAAAAACTTGCTAAGGGCGTTAATTGCACAACAAACCAAAAGGGAAATACTATTTCCTTACAACTTCAAGTGAGTGTTACTGTCTTGTACACATTCTATTTCGTTTACTCGATGTTAAGTGTAATTGATGAGTTATGCGTGTGCAGGTTCCACTTTATTCTACTAGTCATTCAGCTTGACCTAGGAAAACTTGTCATGGACTCGAAATGTAAAGACCCTACGATGTGGGTGAACCTGAGTGAAATTCTCCAGAGGTATTTTCAATCATTATCGCACTACATCGGCCTCTTTCATTCATTTCCTGCTATCAAGTAATTAATAACTCGTTTATTCATTTTCTTTGTCGGCAGGGTTTGGAAAGAGTTCACCAAGGAGGCTGGGGGTGAATGGAAAGAGGAGCTAGAATTTCGACACCTCAATGTAAGTAGTACTAGGTAGGTCCGCGCATCTCTTTGATTCTAGTTTCAATGCCATTATCATGCTTGATTATTATTTTGATTGAACTCTATTCTCGTAAAGTGCTTGAGGCGGGGAGACGGATAATTTTTGTGGATACTACGTTTGTGAGTTCATTGGCCAAACGACCTATGAGACAGGCATAATTTTACAACAACTTGAAGTACGTAAATAATATTCACAATTCTATTTTATTACCATCAATTGTGTTGAGTTTTATTGATATATATTGACTCCCTTCTTTAAATTAGATCCAACGGATGCGGGACGTCTCCTACCAAAGGATTGCGTAAGAGCAATTCAAGAGGAGTTGGCGGGATTGTTACTTGAAGAGGTCATACCAACCGGAGAATACCGTTGGGAATTGGTAGGGGATTTCGGTAATTAGATATTAGGGAATGTAAGAGATATTATATTGTATATTTGCATGAACGTGTACTATATGTAGTAGCGTCGAATATATATATATATATATATATATATATATATATATATATATATATATATATATATATATATACACGAAAACCAAGCTTGTTGTTCGACCAAGCACCGAGAAAGAGGTCACTTCTCTATATTCATGACGATGTTGTGTAATGGTTCCTTCATTAGCATATGTAGTAGCGTCGAGTTGAATGGAAAACATAAAAAGAAAATGAAAACCCTAAATGAAAACGAATTGAATGGTAAACACAAAAAAGAAAACACAAAATGAAACCCCTAAACCCTCCAAAAAAACTACCCCTCCAAAACCCTAAACCCCAGCTCCTGACGCGTGGCGGCCTTTAGTCCTGGTTGGTGTTACCAACCGGGACTAAAGGTCCTCCTTCCTGAGCGCTCCGCAGTGGCCACGTGGAGCCCCTTTAGTCCCGGTTCGTAACACAGCCGGGACTAAAAAGAAGGGCCTTTAGTCTCGATTCCTTAGTCCCGGTTGCGCAACTGGGACTAAATGCCCTTACGAACCGGGAATGAAGGCCCTTTTGTTGCACTCAAAATTGCTTCCATTTATCAACAGAAAATTGGTTCATCTTTCTAAGTGTCTCAAAAGATGCATCATCCTGTTGGTAGCAAGCTTAGTTTGTTTTCCATTATCAATGTTCCAAGCTTCATCCCAAGATGGGTAATTTTAACTTCGCATAGTTTGTTTAGCTTGTTCATCAATTTCTAAGCATACATTAAAGCCTCAAATCATTAGCAAGCATGCTTCATTATTTCTCGCATTTTTATTTGCAACGAATGTGCTTCCATTACTTCATACATATATTTCTATTGTATAAATGTTTTTATGCACACAGTGATATACATTTTTATTGCAAGTGCAAGTGTGTGCTTCCTTGTTTCTTATTATTTATTCTACGAGACATTTTGCTACACCTGATGAGTTCAGCCATGCCTTTTGTTGCTGCGCAACGCCAAGAAGGATACGTTGATGTTAAGTGTGATGTGACCAGGAGTAACCAGTATACATCGGCGACTACCATGTTGCCCACGGAGCTTTGCATCATGTGTAATGCTTATCCATAATCAGCCCGGTTAGTAGGCACTCCGATCTCTGCTGAGTGGAAGTACAAATAGTGTTGATATCGGAAATTTGTATTTTTATTAAATGAAAGAATTGTAAATTATTGCCACACCAAGAAGTAGAAATAGTGGGTTTGTTTGAATTCTTGTGCTTCTTGTTGTGGCTGCCTTAAGACCTTCTTTCCTCGGTATCCATTGGTTTCGCTGAATCTGAATACTTTTTCCATCTCCCGCCCACCAGATTAGGCCCTTTGTCAGCAGCTCTAGGCCGAACTCCACAACTCTCCAAACAGGGGAAGCGTCCGAGGCAAACATAGTATCTAGAATATCCCCATTGGGATAATACTTGGACTTCAGGACTCTCGTGCAAAGACTGTTTGGATTTTGAATTAGTCTCCATCCTTGTTTGGCGAGGAGTGCTTGGTTGAAGAGATGCATGTCTCTAAAGCTTATACCTCCAGCACGCTTAGGCTTGATCATATGCTCCCACGACATCCAATGTACCCTCCTGTGTCCTTCCTCATCCCCCCACCAGAAATCTCTAATCAATCTTTCGTACTTGTCACAAAATCCCTTCGAAAGCATAAACACAGTCATAATGAAAGTGGGAAGGGCTTGGACTATTGATTTGACATGGACTTCCTTGGTCGCATAAGACATGAACCGTTCTGTCCAATCGTTGCATCGTTTGCTGAACCTGTCCATGATGGGTCGAAACTGCTCTTCCTTCATCCTCCCTTTCGATGTAGGCAGACCCAGGTACTTACTCTCAAAAATGTCTGATTGCACCCCAAGAATTGCTTTGATTCCTTCTCTTGTTTCGGCCGGGCATTTCTCACTGGAAAGGATCGAGCACTTGCTTGCACTTAGCAATTGACCCGTGCACTTCTGGAAAGAATCCAACACATTCTTTATCGTCTTCGCCTGATCTAAAGAAGCCTTGAAGAAAATTAGGTTGTCATCAGCGAAGAGAAGGTTAGAGATACCTGGACTATTGCGAGCCACTTTTATGGGGTTTAAACTGCTAGCCAAGATCTCTCGGTTAATGAGTTTCACCAAGCCTTCGAGCACAAACAGAAATAGGTAAGGGCTGAGAGGGTCCCCTTGACGTAGACCTCTGAAAGGCTCGAAGGGTTCCAGTAGTTCACCATTACACCGAACTGACTATCTCACCGACCTAACACACTGCATCACCCATCCTGTCCATTTACTGCAAAAACCACTCTTCAGCATCACTCCTTCCAAGAAGTCCTAGTCCACCCTATCATAGGCTTTGGCCAAGTCTAATTTGTACGCACAATATGTGTCCCGGGATCTAATGGAAGCACTCAAAAGCTATGATTGTGTTATCAGTAATCAATCTGCCCGGGATAAACGCACTTTGAGTCTCTGAAATTATCTCGTCCGGGATAGGCCGTAGGCGATTTACTAGACACTTCGACACCAGTTTGTAGATGACATTACATAGACTAATCGGCCGGTAGTCTTTTATGGTCTGGGGTCCTTTCCTTTTGGGATGAGAACTATAACTGTGTCATTTGTACCCTCAGGTAGCCTTCCCCGCTCAAAGAAGTCTAACACACCCTTGATCACATCCTCCTTAAGCACTGTCCAATTTGTTTGGTAAAAACGAGCAGGGAATCCGTTTAGTCCGGGTGATTTGAGTGGCCCAATTTAAAATAAGGCATCACTGATCTCCTCGGCTGAGAAAGGTTTTGTCATCATCTCATTCATTTCTTTCATCACTTTCACCTCAAAAAGCTCCAAAACCTCATGCGGCGTCACCCCATTTTCCTTCTCATACAACTCTGTAAAAAAGGACTTTGTCATCTCCTCCAAATTAGCTTTGTCCTCCACCCAAACACCGCTGGAGTCCTTTAATTTAATTATGTCGTTCTTCTTCTTCCTAACTTTGTGATGTTGCTTTCCTCTGGAATCATTTAGTATTTTTGTCCCCTTCCGTGATAAAAGTTACTCTGGATCTCATTTTGTATATTTATGTAAGACCAAAAAATCTGAAAGTTTTTTCACACATTGATGTTCTAACGTTTGTTCGATCTGCAAAGTTTGAAGTTCATATGTTGTTTCATTTTAGAGAAACAAAAAAGAGAAATCTGCTTGTTGTAAGTTAGTTGGGTAGTACGGATCTCAAAGCAAGACTGGAGGGTTGAGGATAAGAGGTTCCGTATAGCCTGAGCTACAAAGAAACTTTGTGATGTTGCTTTCCTCTGGAACCATTTAGTATTTCTGTCCCCTTCCGTGATAAAAGTTACTCTGGATCTCTGTCTCCACATGATTTCCTCCTGCAGAAGGAGTTCATCCATTTCTCTATATAGCTTGTTAATCTGACCTTGCTGCTCATGGGATATAGGCATGCTCCAGAGTACGCTCAGCCTTTTCCTAATCTCGGCTGTTTGTTTCAGAGAAGAAACTGAACCAAATGAAAGCATATAAAACACTAAAAGTTCAAGCATGTCACGCAGAAACCACCGGCACACATATCTATCAATTGAAGCAAAATTTGGTCACAATGCTGTAGATCGAAGCAAACTTCTGTCGCCTCAGAAGCAATGCAGGATACGTTGGAAGCAAAATGTCGTTCATTACGAAGCAATCTACATAACCTTGGAAACCTAGTGCGCTAAAAAAGGTAACTAATTTGTTTCCTTCAAATCCAAAATCATTTTCCAAAAAATCAGCATCCATGAGTGATTTTCGGAAGCAATCAAACCAAAACATACGTCAATTGGATGTTTTGGAAACTTCATATTAATTGGTTTTGGAAACTTCATATTAATAGTGATGTAGGCTTAATTAGCGCTGGTAGACCTGATAAAAGTTTCTTGATGGTTCGCGCCATTCTTTATAGTACGCGCCATGCACAAATCCCTGTACAACTTGCCGGAGAATCTACAGGGCCGAGCGTAGGTGCGGCTGCACCATGGTTCCATGCAATATTCCTGCTCCGATGTTGATCAATATATAAGATAACATTTAGCAATAATACATACAACCTGAGGCAACTGTAAATGGTCACGTGTGGCATAGCATAATGGAGGGCAGCTTTGATAAGCTAATGTTCTGGATATTATCACTACTATTTAGACTCAATTTATGATGTCTATTATCCATTTTTGTACCCAAAATGAAGCAACAGGATTACTAGATTTCATCTCATAGAGACAACCTCATCATCTTGTTGGCACTTGGCACATCATTCGCTCTGCCATTTTATAGCATAAGCTTCCCTGCTATACCATCTCACCACACAAGTTCGCAACCTCACCCACTTCCGTCGCCATTTGCTTATGCAATGTGGTAATTTCTTGTCTCTATCACGGCATGGTAAAGTGGAAACCCTAGCTACCCTACCCTTCTCTATATATACAACCCTCTTTCCCTTTAGTCCTTTTAATATCAGTTGCTTTGCCTTTATGTGTAGCGATAATCTTTCCGTCTTCGGCTTCAATGATGAATTATTATCCTAGTTGTCATGTGAAGGTTCCTATCACACATGCATATTGGGGATAAGGTTAATGGGAGGTTGCCATTTTGATTTACAGAGTCTATTTGATTTTATTTGTGCTGTTGCGTGTGTTTCATGTTGATGGGTGTGGCTATGTTCACCGCTCAGTTATATTTGGTTCTGTAGGCCTGCATCAGCCTTCAAGATTCCAACAAGTATGATATGGATATATGTAGGAAACCTAGCTCATTTTGCTATGTTCTTGTGGATTGCTTTCTCTTTCCCAGTGAAGATGGATCATTAGCTCCCGGCTACTTAGCAATACATACTACATACAACCTGAAGCAAATGGAAATGGTCACGTGTGACAAGCATTTGTACTCGTACATTGACCAGTACATTATAGAGACAAGCTGATGTCCTTGAGCTTTGTTTGTTGAACTGTTGGAACTACTATATTTTATTTTATTTGAAATGGTGGCATACCCCCGACCTCTGCATCATAAAAATGCATGCAACCATTTTATTAAGAATCCACAAAGTAACGTCATAAAGGTCTTACAGCTCGCAAACGGAGTAGAACAAAGTAAAAAAAATACATGCTGACACAGGCAACCGATACGATAATATGGAGGATAAGCTCCCTAGACTCTTATCCTGTTATGCGAGCGCCATCCGAACCGGCTGAACATAACCCGAGCTATCATCTTCCATCGGTTGCACCCAGTAACCAAAGGCTCCCTGGAGTCCATAGGAATGAGTAAGGACCACGTATGGATCCAAGCTGTAGCTCTGAAGATGACCTGCGAGAAAGTTAAAGTGTGTTGTCTGTTAAAAATCATATCATTCCTGCAGTTCCATATAGCTCATAAAAGCGCACATATTCCAATCCGAATACAAGCCGCAATAATCTGATCAACCCCGGCTAACCACGTTTGTCGGTGTACAAAAGTTGGGGCTCTCCTTTGTACCCCTTACTTGTGCACGGGCAGTTAGAGCCATGCCTGTGGCCACGCCTAACAGGGCAGAGGAGGAAAACCGGAGCACAAGACTACCAGAGCAGCGCCAAGACAGTGGTTCAAGAAGGCCAAGCAACAAGATAAGCTTCCCCCGACAAGACCCTTGCCGGGGCGGCCTACACGACCCTGGCAAGAACTCTTGCCGGGGCAACTCACCCGACGCCAGCATTGCGGCCACCCTTGAGCCTAGGAGTTCCAACACCATCAACAACATTGGAACCAAGGCTTGGAAAGCGTCTGCGTGATGGCATGCAGATCTTTGTGAAGACAAAGGGTCTACAAATCCTAGGTGACGACCAAAAGACAAGATGACCGCAAGGCTCCTTGCCGAGGATGCCCACGAGGCCCCGGCAAGGCTCCTTGCCAAAGATATCCCCGAGGCCCCGGCAAGACCCTTGCCGGGAACAGATGCAAGACCAAGGCAAGCCCTTGCCGCCCCATCGTAGCCCCAGCTCGGCTGCTGACTCGCTAGCCCAGACAAGTACCCACGTGGCAGTACGTGGTTCCTGGTCCACCTAGTCAAGCACCTGCGTGGTGGCATGCAGATCTTCATGAAGACCCTACCACCACGCCATCTCAGCCGCCTGCCTCGTTGGCCTGGATGCACGTCGCAACCAGACGTTGCTGCGACGGACGGGACGGGCCTCGTTCCCGTCCCCGATAAAGCAAGTGGACACCTAAGTAGCGCATTTAATGCGTCTTGTCCCGTAATGGCATGAGATAAGCTTGTATAATGTATACCTTTCCACCTCCTGTGTGCCACTGTGGCAGCCCCTTTTGACTATAAAAGGAGGCCCGAGGCATACTGGAGAAGGATTCAGATCTTTTGTACTAGGCACACACCGCAGCTAGTTCCAGAGCTCAAGAACACTCAAATACATACCAAAGCAGGACTAGGGTATTACACATCTCCGTGGCCCGAACCTGGGTAAACGATCCTTGTGCTAACTCTTAGACCCGCTCTTTGCACAACCCCGCCCCCGTCAACCGTAGAAGGGATTCGAGTGATCCCATAGGTGTTGTTTCCCCGACATCTTTGGCGCGCCTGGTAGGGGGCGCAGTTGTGAAAATCCGGTATAGCAGTTCTTCGTCGCCAAGGCTCCCAAGAAGAAGACGATCACAGCGATCGGTTCATCGGGAGCCGAACGGCCAATGCCGGTACGGGCTGGCGACGAGGTGGTCGCGGATGGAAGCCGAGGCGCGGCCCGCGAACTCCCACGTCGCCCTAGCAGCCGAAGCTTGGCAAGCGGCGTCGTTCGTGCACAAGACGACGAGCCGCACGCTGCCAAGTCGAAAGGCGGAGCCGGCCCCCCGCAGGCGGCGCGGGGCCCTCCAAGAGCGGCGTCATACCACGTACGGGCAGCGCGGCGACTTCCAAGACGCCCACGCCGGCGCCCACAACGTGCTCCTCCCAGGTCGTACACAATGAGCAACATCGCCACGCTGGTGACCCCGGGAGCCGCCGCGGAAAGAGCCCTGCACATCATTCTGCAACCCTAGCCTCCAATGTCGATGGTTTTTGCAATTCACTCCTTTGGTTTGGATTCTTCCGGTCTACGTTATTTTTCATCGGCGATGGTTGATGTTCTGGGGTGCTGGTCCTATGGGGCCTTAGCACGACGACTTCCCGACTGTCTACTACAACAAGTTGTGCCCGACTCCGGCGATGGAGGGGTGATGACGGCGGCGCGCCTTCGGCTCGCTTCAGTGCTTGTAGTCGTTGCTAGGTGGTCTACGGATCTAGATGTAATTTTTACTTCTGATGGTCGTTGTACTGCCATGATTGAAGATGAACAGATTAGAAGGTTTCTCGCAAAAAAAAAAAATCGCCTTACCACGGTTGCCTCTGCAGAGTTTGCTATTGTGTTGTCTTTGTTGCAGGATTTTTAGCAAAGCGACGCTGCTGATGATAGGTACCTCACCCATGGGCCCTCGTTCTCCACCAAGAATGCCTACCACCTCCTCGCCGGTGTGCCCGCCCATGACACCAACGACACACTCGTTTGGGTTTCACGAGTCCCCATTGAGGTTCAGGTCTTCAGATGGCTCCTATTCAAGGATTAATTTAACTCTAAGGCCAACCACTTCCGCAGGACCATCGTCCCCGACACCACCTGCGCCCAGTGCACTGCACCATATGAGGATGCCACACATATTTTCCTGTTGTGCCCAGACTCTGTGGCCATTTGGGCAGCACTACAGCTCCCTATGCCCGCCTCCATCGACAATATCTGGGGCATCGCCACACTGCCTGGTTAGGATGACGACATTTGGCCCTCGATGGCGCTCACTATACTCTGGAAGATCTGGGACTCCAGAAACTCTTTGGTCTTTCATGGGAACCGTCACTTCGGTCGTGTAACCTTACAAAATATTGTTCATGGCTTTACTCTTTGGACTGCTAGATTTAGGGGTGCTCTTCAGAAGGTCGGTGCCATGTCATGGCGCCCATACCTCTCCTCGCGCGCTAGCGCAATTCTGTAAACTGGCCTTTTGGCATGCATTCAGTGGAGACTCTCTCCCCCCGGTGATTATTCAAAAAAAAAAACATAGCTTCTATATAAGTTTTTATTTCGTTGTGGTTTCAATGAAAAGGGCGGTATAAAGAAAGTAAATGTAGCGTTAGGATGGTAATATTTTGAGCATACGTGATTCTGGGAGCTCTTTAATTAAGGCTGTTGCAATATACTAGTAAATTCAAATACTGGAGTTTAGTAAGGTCGCCTGAGCTTCATCCATTTCCGTTATCTCCTATATAATCCTACCATATATGCTTCTTAAATGCCACATTATTATTGAAGATTCCTCTGTCCTACTGTAGTATCAAATTTTAAATGCCCCACATTATTTGTTTCTTAATTGTCCTTGAGGAATTTTAGTCAATTAATTAATACCTGGCAGCATAATCGTTTTGCATGACCAAAGTTTTTAATGCCCTCATTAATCTCGTCTCTTCCAATACTCAAGAAGGTTCTGCACACTATATAAGGACGCGGCTCCATTGCAGAACTGCAGAAGGCAGACCACCAGATCCCCCTTCACCTCGAGATGAAGAAAGGTATTCAGCAACTTGTGTTCTTTGTTGTTCTTCTCGCCAATGCGATCTCGGGACGATGTTCCCTAGAAGTATGGCCGCCGTCTGAAGGTCACCTAGAATTTCTACAGCCTGGTGTCGAGCTCGCATCAAGCCGAAATTCTATAAGCTCTTACGTGAGTAATGCATATGTCATGTACTTAGTTCGTTTACTTAATATGTACTTACATTTTGGATGGATTTTCTTAGATTGGCACTGTATTTCATTTTTGTTAGGTTGCCCATCATGCATGGATTCCAGGCGAAGATAATAATAATTATTATGGTGTGGAGGCTACACTAGACGTTTATGGCTTTGATCTACAACCTGGCCAACTAACTGAGGCTGGCATCTGGATTGCTAGCACAGGAGATGGTCACCCAATTCCGGACAATGGAATTCAAATTGGATGGCACGTAAGTTGCATTTAGTTATATATGGTTTGTGGCCCAAGTATACAAATTTACTTTAAAGTCTACCAGAGGTTTCTTTATTAGTTTGTAGCTTTCTCATGTTCTCTTCTGGATCCCACGATTTATTGTGCCCATACTGATCATGTTAAATAACCCAATAGATTTATTAGTTGGTATTGCAGTTTTATTAGGAATTACTACTATTAAATAATAATTGTTTGGCCTCAATGGTAACGCTGTTATGATTTTATACAGATATACCCAGGCTTGCACAAGGATTCACGCACTCATTTCTACGTAGCGTGGGGTGTAAGTTTCCTTTGTACAAACTCAAAACGCTACAACATTCTTGTGTCCTAAAATATATAAAACTAGACAGGATTATCTCAGAGTGCTAATTCTTGTACAAACTGTGAACTTCCGATTGATCTCTACCATCCCACAACATGCATTAAGTACCTTGTGGTGCAATGTAGTATATTCTTGGTTTTCATAACACATCTATATATACCATAAAGCTGTGCATAGTTCAAATGTGAGTGCTAACTTATCAATGAGCTTTTAACTATTGTTACAATGGCAGGCTAGCGGATCACCTGACAAGGGTTGCTTCAACACGGTTTGCCCTGGCTTTCGAAAGACATCATCCAGCATCGCTCCTGGTGATGTCATTGATCCAGTTTCAAGTATCAATGGCACCAAACAGTACATCACAGTAAGGGTATTCAAGGTACAATGTTAACTCCCAAATGCTACATTGCTTTTGGATTTGTGTTACTTTCCTACTGGTACCCCGGACACCACCCATACATATTTTCGACCTAGTTTTATGTGCATCTTAATGATAATCAACTAGTATTCAAAATGGGTTTTAGGAAATGCTTCATAATAAGTATGGTAAAACTACGCTCTTTAACAGAATAAATGACAGTGGTCACTTACGTGCCAAACTAATATATGTACCTGCATGAGGCTTCCTGTTTCACATGTGGAAACAAACTTGGGTAGAATATCTATTTTTTGATGGTTTTGTCAGTATATACATATTTGCAGTTGTACAGTTTAGTATCACGGGATGGATCATAGTATTTGTGGACAGGGCTTACTAAAACATCCATATGTTTTTACTCATGAACGGTGTGTTGTCATTATTTACATCAGTTGATGCATCAATTGAATGATAACGTAAAACTTACTCAAAACATCCATGATTGCAGGATAAATCAACTGGTGATTGGCAAGTACATTATGGATTAAATGGTTCCCCAAAACCAGTTGGTTACTTTCCGAAATCCTTGCTTCCTGCAATGATAGATAGGCCAGTTATGCTTAGATTTGGTGGCTATACATCTCGCAAGAAACCAGCACCAAATCCTCCAATGGGCAATGGTTATGTTCCATTGAGCAGCACCGCTGCATTGGTCAGTAACCTCAAGCTTATCGATGCCGATGGTAATGACCATGTTGTCAACAAGGATCTGCCATTCTTTATAACTAGTCGACAATGTTATCCTCTTTCTATTATTGATTCCGGCGGGTTCTTCTATGGTGGACCTGGTTGTTTTGATAACTAGGATATGCCAGTTATGTATGTCCGACTATTATGAAGTAAGAAATAAAGTTTCATATCCTGTAATTAAGGTTGCTTCCTGAGATAACTTTCATTTTTACTGTTAGAAAAACGGGTGGTATTCTATATCTGCTTCAAATATTGTATTTGGTCGTGTATGGGAGAGACCAAAGCAGACCAGAATAATCTCGCATACACGTCCCGCCCCCACCTCTCCCTGAGCCCTCGCTCCAGATCGCGTCTCTCTCCTGCCCAAATACAGTCGCCGCCAGAGAGAGGAAGGAGCGCAGCGGACGCACCGAGGAGCAGGGGGTCGCCTCGCTCGCTTCTGCTGACCACCGCCACCTCCACCGTCATCGACGCCGCGGCGGACGCGGTGAGTCCCAAGCCGCGGGACACTGGGCGCGGCCACCCCGTCGCAGCGACAGGAATAGCAGGGCCGCGTGAGCCGGGGATGGCTCCGGCCCGCCCCGAACGTAACCTCCGCCCCAAGGCGAGCTCCGGGTCCGCCGCCGTAATCCGCTCGAGTCGTGCCTAATGCCATAGTTTATTGCAGGTGGAGGTGGAGTACGTGCCGGAGATGCCCGACCTCGGCGCCGACAAGCCCCCCCCCCCCCCCC
>LR738709.1:43133429-43151964 GCA_902687465.1 Secale cereale | reverse complement strand
GGGCGCCCTAGGGTGGGCCTTAAGGCCCATCTGGACCTAGGGTTTGCCCCCCTCCCCTCTCCATGCGCCTAGGGACTTGGTGGGGGGGCGCACCAGCCCCCTTGGGGCTGGTTCCCTCCCACACTTAGCCCACGCAGCCTTCAGGGGCTGGTGGCCCCACCTGGTGGACCCCCGGGACCCTCCCGGTGGTCCCGGTACATTACCGATATCGCCCGAAACTTTTCCGGTGACCAAAACAGGACTTCCCATATATGAATCTTTACCTCCGGACCATTCCGGAACTCCTCGTGACGTCCGGGATCTCATCCGGGACTCCGAACAACATTCGGTAACCGCGTACATTCTTTCCCTATAACCCTAGCGTCATCGAACCTTAAGTGTGTAGACCCTACGGGCTCGGGAACCATGTAGACATGACCGAGACAACTCTCCGACCAATAACCAACAGCGGGATCTGGATACCCATGTTGGCTCCCACATGTTCCATGATGATCTCATCGGATGAACCACGATGTCAAGGATTCAATCAATCCCGTATACGATTCCCTTTGTCTATCGGTATAGCACTTGCCCGAGATTCGATCGTCGGTATACCGATACCTTGCTCAATCTCGTTACCGGCAAGTCTCTTTACTCGTTCCGTAACACATCATCCCGTGATCAACTCCTTGATCACATATTGTGCACATTATGATGATGTCCTACCGAGTGGGCCCAGAGATACCTCTCCGTCATACGGAGTGACAAAAACCCAGTCTCGATTCGTGCCAACCCAATAGACACTTTCGGAGATACCTGTAGTGCACCTTTATAGCCACCCAGTTACGTTGTGACGTTTGGTACACCCAAAGCATTTCTACGGTATCCGGGAGTTGCACAATCTCATGGTCTAAGGAAAAGATACTTGACATATAGAAAAGCTTTAGCATACGAACTACACGATCTGTGCTTGGCTTAGGATTGGGTCTTGTCCATCACATCATTCTCCTAATGATGTGATCCCGTTATCAACGACATCCAATGTCCATGGTCAGGAAACCGTAACCATCTATTGATCAACGAGCTAGTCATCTAGAGGCTTACTAGGGACATGGTGTTTGTCTATGTATCCACACATGTATCTGAGTTTCCTATCAATACAATTCTAGCATGGATAATAAACGATTATCGTGAACAAGGAAATATAATAATAACCAATTTATTATTGCCTCTAGGGCATATTTCCAACAGTCTCCCACTTGCACTAGAGTCAATAATCTAGTTCACATCGCCATGTGATTAACACTCACAGGTCACATCGCCATGTGACTAACATCCAAAGAGTTCACTAGAGTCAGTAATCTAGTTCACATCAATATGTGATTAATACTCAATGAGTTCTGGGTTTGATCATGTTGTGCTTGTGAGAGAGGTTGTAGTCAACGGGTCTGCAACATTCAGATCCCTATGTTCTTCGCAAAACCTTATGTCATATCGTAGATGCTGCTATCACGTTCCACTTGGAGCTATTCCAAACTGTTGCTCCATTATACGTATCCGGTATCTCCACTTAGAGTTATCCGGATAGGTGTTAAGCTTGCATCGACGTAACTCTTTATGTCAAACTCTTTATCACCTCCATAACCGAGAAACATTTCCTTACTCCTCTAAGGATAATTTTGACCACTATCTAGTAATCCACTCCTGGATCACCTTTGTACCCTCTTGCCAGACATGTGGCAAGGCACACATCAGGTGCGGTACTTAGCATGGCGTACCGTACAGAGCCTATGACAAAAGCATAGGGGACGACCTTCGTCCTTCCTCTTCCTTCTGCCGTGGTCAAGTTTTGAGTCTTACTCAACTTCACACCTTACAACTCAGGTAAGAACTCCTTCTTTGACTGATCTATTTTGAACTCCTTCAAAATCATGTCAAAGGTGTGTGTTCTTTTGAAAGTATCATCAGGCGTCTTGATCTATCTGTATAGATCTTGATGCCCAATATGTAAGCAGCTATATCCAGGTCTTCCTTTGAAAAACTCATTTCAAACAACCCTTTATGCTTTCCAGAAATTGTACATCATTTCGGATTCACATATACTTATCAGAAATGTTGTAGTGCTCCCACTCACTTTATTGCAAATACAAGTTTCCAACAAACTTTGTATACCCAAAAACTTTGATCACTCCATCAAAGTGTATATTCCGACTCCGAGATGCTTGCTCTAGTCCATGGAAGGATCGCTGGAGCTAGCATATCCTTTTAGCATCCTTAGGATCGACAAAACCTTTCTGATTGTATCACATACAACCTTTCCTTACGAAAACTGGTAAGGAAACTTGTTTTGTCATCCATCTGCCAGATTTCATAAATGCAGCTAATGCTAACATGATTCCGACGGACTTAAGCATCGCTACGGGTGAGAAAATCTCATCGTAGTCAACTCCTTGAACTTGTGGAAAACTCTTCGCCACAAGTCGAGCTTCATAGACGGTGACATTACCGTCCACGTCCGTCTTAGTCTTAAAGATCCATTTGTCTCAATGGCTTGCCGATCATAGGGCAAGTCCACCAAAGTCCATACTTTGTTTTGATACATGGATCCTATCTCGGATTTATCGGCTTCTAACCATTTGTCGGAATATGGGCCCACCATCGCTTCTCCATAGTTCGTAGGTTCATCGTTGTCCAACAACATGACCTCTAAGACAGGATCACCGTACCACTCAGGAGTAGTACATATCCTTGTCGACCTACGAGGTTCGATAGCAACTTGATCTGGAGCTTCATGATCACTATCATTAGTTTCCTCTTCAACGTCGTAGGTTCCACAGAAACATCTTTCTGTGTTGCACTACTTTCCGGTTGAAGTGAGGGTTCGACGACCTCATCAAGTTCTATCTTCCTCCCACTCAATTCTTTCGAGAGAAACTCCTTCTCGAGAAAGGACCCGTTCTTAGGGACAAACATTTTTGCCCTTGGATCTGAGATAGGAGGTATACCCAACTGTTACCTTTGGGTATCATATGAAGATGTATTTGTCCGCTTTGGGTTCGAGCTTTTCCCGGCTGAAGCCATAAGCCTCGCAGCCCCAAACATTGAGAAACGACAACTACGGTTTCTTGCCAAACCTTAGTTCATATGGCGTTGTCTCAACGGACTTAGATGGTGCCCTATATAAAGTGAATGCAGCTGTCTCTAATGCATAACCTCAAAATAATAGCGGTAGATCGGTAAGATACATCATAGATCGCACCATATCTCATAAGGTTCGATTATGATGTCCGGACACACCATTACGCTGTGGTGTTCCAGGGGACTTCAACTGCGAAACAATTCCACAATGTCTTAAGTGATTGCCAAACTCATAATTCAGATAATATCCCCTTGATCAGATCGTAGGAACATGATCTTCTTGTTATGATGATTCTTAATCTTCACTCTGAAATTTTTGAACCGTTCAAACGTTTCAGACTTTTGCTTCATTAAGTAAATATACCATATCTACTCAAATCGTCAGTGAAGATGAGAAAATAACGATATCCACCACACGCCTTAATTCTCATTGGATCACATACATCAGCATGTATGATTTCCAATAAGTCACTTACCCGTTTCATTGTACCTGAAAACGAGATCTCAGTCATCCTGCCCATGAGGCATGGCTCGCATGTGTCAAGCGATTCAAAATCAAGTGACTCCAAACGTCCATCAGCATGGAGTTTCTTCATGCATTTTATGCCAAAATGACCTAAGCGGCAGTGCCACAAGAAAGTGGTACTATCATTATTAACTCTACATCTTTTGGCATTAATATTATCATTATGTGTATTACCATGATCGAGATTCAACGAACCATTGGGTGCATGACCATAAAGGTATTATTCATGTAAACAGAATAACCATTATTCTCTAACTTAAATGAATAACCGTATTGCGATGAACATGATCTAATCATTTTCATGCTCAACGTAGACACCTGATAACATTTATCTAGGTTCAACACTAATCTCGAAAATAGAGGAAGTGTGCGATGGTGATCTCATCAACCTTGGAAACACTTCCAACACACATCGTCACCTCGCCCTTAGCTAGTCTCCGTTCAGTCCGTAGCTTTTGCTTCAAGTCACTAATAATAGCAACTGAACCGGTATCCAATACACAGGTGCTACAAGGAGTACTACTAAGGTACACATCAATAACACGTATATCAAATATACTTTGTTGAAGTTGCCAGCTATCATATCTACCATGTATTTGGGGTGGTTCCGCTACCATGTGACCGTTCCCCTTACAATAGAAGCACTTAGTCTCGAGGTTTGGGTTCAACCATGGATTCCTTCATCAGAGCGACAACAGGTTTGCCATTCATGAAGTTTCCCTTCTAGCCCTTGCCCCTTTTGAAACCAGTGGTCTTGTTAAACCATCAACACTTGATGCTCCTTCTTGATTTCTACTTTTGCGGTACTAAGAACCGCTAACAGCACCGGGATCATCTCCATCCTTTGCATGTCATAGTTCATCACGAAGTTCTAGTAGCTTGGTGATAGTGTCTAGAGAATTCTGTCAACCACTATCTCACCTGGAAGATTAACTCCCACTTGGTTCAAGTGGTTTTAGCACCCAGACATTCTGAGCACATGCTCACCAGTTGAGCCATTCTCCTCCATCTTTTTGGCAAAGGAACTTGTTAGAGGTATCATACCTCTCAACACGGGCATGAGCCTGAAATCCAAATTTCAGCTTTTAGAACATCTCATATGTTCCATGGCATTCAAAACGTCATTGGAATCCCGATTCTAAGCCGTAAAGTATGGTGCACTAAACTATCAAGTAGTCATCAGGACGTGTCTCTCAGGTGTTCACAACATCCACAGACAACGTTGTAGGGGTTTGCACATTGAGCGGTGCATCAAAGACGTAAGCTTTCTGTGCAGCAGTGAGGACACTCCTCGGACTACGGACCCAGTCCGCATCCTTGCTTACAATATCTTTCAACTCAGTCTTTCTCTAGGATCGTATGAAACAGGGAGCTACAACGCAAGCTATTGATCTACAACATAATTTGCAAAGGCAACTTAGACTATTGTTCATGATAAGTGAGTTTAACTAATCAAATTACTTATAACTCCCACTCAAATTGATATCCCTCTGGTCATCTGAGCGTGACATGATCCAAATCCACCAACCCAAGTCCGATCATCACGTGAGATGAGGTGGTGTCAATGGTGAACATCTTCATGTTGATCATATCTACTATATGACTCATGCTCGACCTTTCGGTCTTCCATGTTCCGAGGCCATGTCTGTACATGCTAGGCTCGTCAAGTCTAACCCGAGTGTTCTGCATGTGCAAAACTGGCTTGCACCCGTTGTATGCGAACGTAGAGTCTATCACACCCGATCATCACGTGGTGCTTCGAAACGACGAACCTTCGCAATGGCGCACACTCGGGGGGAACACAATTTTATCTTGAAATTTTAGTGAGGGATCATCTTATAATGCTACCGTCGTCCTAAGCAAAATAAGATGCATAGATGGATTAACATCACATGCAAATCATAAGTGACATGATATGGCCATCAACTCGTGCTTTTGATCTCCATCTCCAAAGCACCGGCATGATCTCCATCGTCACCGGCGTAACACCATGATCCCCATCATCATGATCTCCATCATCGTGTCGCCATCGGGGTTTTCGCGCGCCCACCATGCTCTTACTACTATTGCTACCGTTTAGCGATAAAGTAAAGCATTACATAGCGCTTAATGATTGACACGCAGGTCATACAAAATTAAAGACAACCCTATGGCTCCTGCCGGTTGCCGTATACATCGACATGCAAGTCGATATTAACTATTACAACATGATCATCTCATACATCAAATATATCTCATCATGTCATTGGCCATATCACATCACATACATACCCTGCAAAAACAAGTTAGACGTCCTCTAATTTGTTGTTGCATGTTTTACGTGGCTGCTATGGGTATCTAGCAAGAACGCTTCTTACCTACGCAAAGCCACAACGGTGATATTTAAGTTGCTATTTAACCTTCTACAAGGACCGCCTTTGTCTATTCCGATTCAACTAAGATAGGAGAGACAGACACCCGCCAGCCATCTTATGCAACAAAAGTCGCATGTCTGTCGATGGAACCGGTCTCATGTACGTGGACATGTAAAGTTGGTCCGGGCCGCTTCATCCCATAATACCGCTGAATCAAGAAAGACTAAGGAGGGCAGCAATTTAAACATCAACGCCCACAAACCCTTTTGTGTTCTACTCGTGAAAGCATCTACGCAAGATCCTAGCTCATGATGCCACTGTTGGGGAACGTTGCATGGGAAACAAAAAATTTTCCTACGTTCACAAGATCAATCTAGGAGATGCATCTACGAGGGGAGAGTTGGATCCACATACCCTTGTAGATCGCTAAGCGGAAGCGTTCAAGAACGCGGTTGATGGAGTCGTACTCGCCGCGATTCAGATCGCCGAAGATCCTAGCACCGAAGCAACGGTGCCTCCGCGTTCAACACACGTGCAGCCCGGTGACGTCTCCCACGCCTTGATCCAGCAAGGAGAGAGGGAGAGGTTGGGGAAGACTCCATCCAACAGCAGCACGACGGCGTGGTGGTGGTGGAGGAGCGCGGGACTCCAGCAGGGCTTCGCCAAGCGCTGCAAGAGACGAGGAGGGAGAGGGGTAGGGCTGCGCCAAGAAGGAGACTTTCTCGTGTGTCAAACAGCCCTAAAACCCCACATATATATAGGGGGAAGGGAGGGCTGCGCCCCCCTTTAGGGTTTCCCTCCCCTAGGGTGCGGCCAGCCCTTGATCCCATCTAGGGGGGCGGCCAAGGGGGAGAGAGGGGGAGGCGCACCACTATTGGGCCCTAGGGCCCAACTGCCTTAGGGTTTGCCCCCCTCCCCTCTTGGAGGCGCCCTGGGACTTGGTGGGGGGGCGCACCAGCCCCCTTGGGGCTGGTCCCCTCCCACACTTAGTCCACGTAGCCTTCTGGGGCTGGTGGCCCCACCTGGTGGACCCCCGGGACCCTCCCGGTGGTCCCGGTACATTACCGATATCGCCCGAAACTTTTCCGGTGACCAAAACAGGACTTCCCATATATGAATCTTTACCTCCGGACCATTCCGGAACTCCTCGTGACGTCCGGGATCTCATCCGGGACTCCGAACAACATTCGGTAACCGCGTACATACTTTCCCTATAACCCTAGCGTCATCGAACCTTAAGTGTGTAGACCCTACGGGTTCGGGAACCATGTAGACATGACCGAGACAACTCTCCGGTCAATAACCAACAGCGGGATCTGGATACCCATGTTGGCTCCCACATGTTCCACGATGATCTCATCGGATGAACCACGATGTCAAGGATTCAATCAATCCCGTATACGATTCCCTTTGTCTATCGGTATAGCACTTGCCCGAGATTCGATCGTCGGTATACCGATACCTCGCTCAATCTCGTTACCGGCAAGTCTCTTTACTCGTTCCATAACACATCATCCCGTGATCAACTCCTTGATCACATATTGTGCACATTATGATGATGTCCTACCGAGTGGGCCCAGAGATACCTCTCCGTCACACGGAGTGACAAATCCCAGTCTCGATTCGTGCCAACTCAACAGACACTTTCGGAGATACTTGTAGTGCACCTTTATAGCCACCCAGTTACGTTGTGACGTTTGGTACACCCAAAGCATTCCTACGGTATCCGTGAGTTGCACAATCTCATGGTCTAAGGAAAAGATACTTGACATATAGAAAAGCTTTAGCATACGAACTACACGATCTGTGCTAGGCTTAGGATTGGGTCTTGTCCATCACATCATTCTCCTAATGATGTGATCCCGTTATCAACGACATCCAATGTCCATGGTCAGGAAACCGTAACCACCTATTGATCAACGAGCTAGTCATCTAGAGGCTTACTAGGGACATGGTGTTTGTCTATGTATCCACACATGTATCTGAGTTTCCTATCAATACAATTCTAGCATGGATAATAAACGATTATCGTGAACAAGGAAATATAATAATAACCAATTTATTATTGCCTCTAGGGCATATTTCCAACATGTCTGCCTCAGCGACTTTCAGCATCGAAAACAGCTCGGCGATGGTTTTGTTCATCCCTTGCATGTTATACTGCTGCACGAAGCTCTTGTAGCTAGGCGGGAGTGACTGGAGAATTCTGTCAATGATAGCCTCATCCGGGAACACAAGTCCCAGATCAGCTATGCGGGTATAGTACCCAGACATCTTCAGTAAGTGCTCACTGACAGACGAATTCTCCTCCATCTTGCAAGCAAAGAATTTATCGGTGGTCTCATACCTCTCGATCTTGGCATTCTTTTCAAAGATGAACTTCAACTCCTGGAACATCTCATATGCTCCATGACGTTCAAAACGCCTTTGAAGTCCTCCTTCCAAGCTATACAATATGGCACACTGCACTACTGAGTAGTCATCCGAACGCGACTGCCAGGCGTTCATAACGTCCGCAGAGGCCTGAGGAGCGGGGGGTTCACCTAGCGGTGCATTTAGGACATAAACCTTTTGGGCAGCTGTGAGGATGATCCTCAGATTGCGGAGCCAGTCCGCAAAGTTGCTCCCATCATCTTTCAGTTTAGCTTTCTCTAGGAACGCATTAAAATTCAGGGGAGCTACTGCGCGAGCCATCTACAACAAAAGATTTGCAAAGACATTTTAGACTATTGTTCATGATAAGTGAGTTATTTACCTAATCAAATTATTTATAACTCCCACTCAAATTGACATCCCTCTGGTCATTCGAGCGTGACATGATCCAGATCCACCAACCCAAGTCCGATCATCACGTGAGATGAGGTGGTGTCAATGGTGAACATCTACATGTTGATCATATCTACTATATGACTCATGCTCGACCTTTCGGTCTTCCGTGTTCCGAGGCCATGTCTGTACATGCTAGGCTCGTCAAGTCTAACCCGAGTGTTCTGCATGTGCAAAACTGGCTTGCACCCGTTGTATGCGAACGTAGAGTCTATCACACCCGATCATCACGTGGTGCTTCGAAACGACGAACCTTCGCAACGGCGCACACTCGGGGGGAACACAATTTTATCTTGAAATTTTAGTGAAGGATCATCTTATAATGCTACCGTCGTCCTAAGCAAAATAAGATGCATAAAAGGATTAACATCACATGCAAATCATAAGTGACATGATATGGCCATCAACTCGTGTTTTTGATCTCCATCTCCAAAGCACCGGCATGATCTCCATCGTCACCGGCGCCACACCATGATCCCCATCATCATGATCTCCATCATCGTGTCGCCATCGGGGTTGTCGCGCGCCCATCATGCTCTTACTACTATTGCTACCGTTTAGCGATAAAGTAAAGCATTACAAAGCGCTTAATGATTGACACGCAGGTCATACAAAAATTAAAGACAACCCTATGGCTCCTGCCGGTTGCCGTATGCATCGACATGCAAGTCGATATTAACTATTACAACATGATCATCTCATACATCAAATATATCTCATCATGTCATTGGCCATATCATATCACATACATACCCTGCAAAAACAAGTTAGACGTCCTCTAATTTGTTGTTGCATTTTTTACGTGGCTGCTATGGGTATCTAGCAAGAACGCTTCTTACCTACGCAAAGCCACAACGGTGATATTTAAGTTGCTATTTAACCTTCTACAAGGACCGCCTTTGTCTATTCCGATTCAACTAAGATAGGAGAGACAGACACCCGCCAGCCA
Source organism: Secale cereale (assembly GCA_902687465.1). Taxonomy (NCBI): domain Eukaryota; kingdom Viridiplantae; phylum Streptophyta; class Magnoliopsida; order Poales; family Poaceae; genus Secale; species Secale cereale. The sequence continues at coordinate 43,142,192 of LR738709.1, read as the reverse complement.
TCTTATGCAACAAAAGTCGCATGTCTGTCGATGGAACCGGTCTCATGTACGTGGACATGTAAAGTTGGTCCGGGCCGCTTCATCCCATAATACCGCTGAATCAAGAAAGACCAAGGAGGGAAGCAATCTAAACATCAACGCCCACAAACCCCTTTGTGTTCTACTCGTGAAAACATCTACGCAAGAACCTAGCTCATGATGCCACTGTTGGGGAACGTTGCATGGGAAACAAAAAATTTTCCTACGCTCACCAAGATCAATCTAGGAGATGCACATCTACGAGAGGAGAGTTGGATCCACATACCCTTGTAGATCGCGATGCGGAAGCGTTGCAAGAACGCGGATGAAGGAGTCGTACTCGCGGCGATTCAAATCGCGGAAGATCCGATCTAGCGCCGAACGGACGGCGCCTCCGCGTTCAACACACGTGCAGCCCGGTGACGTCTCCCACGCCTTGATCCAGCAAGGAGAGAGGGAGAGGTTGGGGAAGACTCCATCCAACAGCAGCACGATGGCGTGGTGGTGGTGGAGGAGCGCGGGACTCCAGCAGGGCTTCGCCAAGCGCTGCAAGAGACGAGGAGGGAGAGGGGTAGGGCTGCGCCAAGAGGGAGACGTTCTCGTGTGTCTAGCAGCCCCAAAACCTCACATATATATAGGGGGAAGGGATGGCTGCGCCCCCTTTAGGGTTTCCCACCCCTAGGGGTGCGGCCAGCCCTAGAAAACCCATCTAGGGTGCGGCCAAGGGGGGGGAGAGAGAGGGGGCGCCCTAGGGTGGGCCTTAAGGCCCATCTGGACCTAGGGTTTGCCCCCCTCCCCTCTCCATGCGCCTAGGGACTTGGTGGGGGGGCGCACCAGCCCCCTTGGGGCTGGTTCCCTCCCACACTTAGCCCACGCAGCCTTCAGGGGCTGGTGGCCCCACCTGGTGGACCCCCGGGACCCTCCCGGTGGTCCCGGTACATTACCGATATCGCCCGAAACTTTTCCGGTGACCAAAACAGGACTTCCCATATATGAATCTTTACCTCCGGACCATTCCGGAACTCCTCGTGACGTCCGGGATCTCATCCGGGACTCCGAACAACATTCGGTAACCGCGTACATTCTTTCCCTATAACCCTAGCGTCATCGAACCTTAAGTGTGTAGACCCTACGGGCTCGGGAACCATGTAGACATGACCGAGACAACTCTCCGGCCAATAACCAACAGCGGGATCTGGATACCCATGTTGGCTCCCACATGTTCCACGATGATCTCATCGGATGAACCACGATGTCAAGGATTCAATCAATCCCGTATACGATTCCCTTTGTCTATCGGTATAGCACTTGCCCGAGATTCGATCGTCGGTATACCGACACCTTGCTCAATCTCGTTACCGGCAAGTCTCTTTACTCGTTCCGTAACACATCATCCCGTGATCAACTCCTTGATCACATATTGTGCACATTATGATGATGTCCTACCGAGTGGGCCCAGAGATACCTCTCCGTCATACGGAGTGACAAAAACCCAGTCTCGATTCGTGCCAACCCAACAGACACTTTCGGAGATACCTGTAGTGCACCTTTATAGCCACCCAGTTACGTTGTGACGTTTGGTACACCCAAAGGATTCCTACGGTATCCGGGAGTTGCACAATCTCATGGTCTAAGGAAAAGATACTTGACATATAGAAAAGCTTTAGCATACGAACTACACGATCTGTGCTTGGCTTAGGATTGGGTCTTGTCCATCACATCATTCTCCTAATGATGTGATCCCGTTATCAACGACATCCAATGTCCATGGTCAGGAAACCGTAACCATCTATTGATCAACGAGCTAGTCATCTAGAGGCTTACTAGGGACATGGTGTTTGTCTATGTATCCACACATGTATCTGAGTTTCCTATCAATACAATTCTAGCATGGATAATAAACGATTATCGTGAACAAGGAAATATAATAATAACCAATTTATTATTGCCTCTAGGGCATATTTCCAACACCTATCACACATGCATATTGGGGATAAGGTTAATGGGAGGTTGCCATTTTGATTTACAGAGTCTATTTGATTTTATTTGTGCTGTTGCGTGTGTTTCATGTTGATGGGTGTGGCTATGTTCACCGCTCAGTTATATTTGGTTCTGTAGGCCTGCATCAGCCTTCAAGATTACAACAAGTATGATATGGATCCAAGCTGTAGCTCTGAAGATGACCTGCAAGAAAGTTAAAGTGTGTTGTCTGTTAAAAATCATATCATTCCTGCAGTTCCATATAGCCCATAAAAGCGCACATATTCCAATCCGAATACAAGCCGCAATAATCTGATCAACCCCGGCTAACCACGTTTGTCGATGTACAAAAGTAGGGGCTCTCCTTTGTACCCCTTACTTGTGCACGGACAGTCAGAGCCATGCCTGTGGCCACGCCTAACAGGGCAGAGGAGGAAAACCGAAGCACAAGACTACCAGAGCAGCGCCAAGACAGTGGTTCAAGAAGGCCAAGCACCAAGATAAGCTTCCCCGACAAGATCCTTGCCGGGGCGGCCTACACGACCCTGGCAAGAACTCTTGTCGGGGCAACTCACCCGACGCCAGCATTGCAGCCACCCTTGAGCCTAGGAGTTCCAACACCATCAACAACATTGGAACCAAGGCTTGGAAAGCGTCTGCGTGATGGCATGCAGATCTTTGTGAAGACAAAGGGTCTACAAATCCTAGGTGAGGACCAAAAGACAAGATGACCGCAAGGCTCCTTGCCGAGGATGCCCACGAGGCCCCGGCAAGGCTCCTTGCCAAAGATATCCCCGAGGCCCCGGCAAGACCCTTGCCGGGAACAGACGCAAGACCGCGGCAAGCCCTTGCCGCCCCATCATAGCCCTAGCTCGGCTGCTGACTCGCTAGCCCAGACAAGTACCCACGTGGTAGTACGTGGTTCCTGGTCCACCTAGTCAAGCACCTGCGTGGTGGCATGCAGATCTTCATGAAGACCCTACCACCACGCCATCTCAGCCGCCTGCCTCGTTGGCCTGGATGCGCGTCGCAACCAGACGTTGCTGCGACGGACGGGACGGGCCTCGTTCCCGTCCCCGATAAAGCAAGTGGACACCTAAGTAGCGCATTTAATGCGTCTTGTCCCGTAATGGCATGAGATAAGCTTGTATACTGTATACCTTTCCACCTCCTGTGTGCCACTGTGGCAGCCCCTTTTGACTATAAAAGGAGGCCCGAGGCATACTGGAGAAGGATTCTGATCTTTTGGACTAGGCACACACCGCAGCTAGTTCCAGAGCTCAAGAACACTCAAATACACACCAAAGCAGGACTAGGGTATTACACATCTCCGTGGCCCAAACCTGGGTAAACGATCCTTGTGCTAACTCTTAGACCCGCTCTTTGCGCAACCCCGCCACCGTCAACCGTAGAAGGGATTCGAGTGATCCCATAGGTGTCGTTTCCCCGACATCTTTGGCGCGCCTGGTAGGGGGCGCAGTTGTGAAAATCCGGTCTAGCAGTTCTTCGTCGCCAAGGCTCCCAAGAAGAAAACGATCACAACGATCGGTTCATCGGGAGCCGAACGGCCAATGCCGGTACGGGCTGGCAACGAGGTGGTCGCGGATGGAAGCCGAGGCGCGGCCCGCGAACACCCATGTCGCTCTAGCAGCCGAAGCTTGGCAAGCGGCGTCGTTCGTGCACAAGACGACGAGCCGCACGCTGCCAAGTCGAAAGGCGGAGCCGGCCCCCCGCAGGCGGCGCGGGGCCCTCCAAGAGCGGCGTCATACCACGTACGGGCAGCGCGGCGACTTCCAAGACGCCCACGCCGGCGCCCACAACGTGCTCCTCCCAGGTCGTGCACAATGAGCAACATCGCCACGCTGGTGACCCCGGGCGCCGCCGCGGAAAGAGCCCTGCGCATCATTCTGCAACCCTAGCCTCCAATGTCGATGTTTTTTGCAATTCACTCCTTTGGTTTGGATTCTTCCGGTCTACGTTATTTTTCATCGGCGATGGTTGATGTTCTGGGGTGCTGGTCCTATGGGGCCTTAGCACGACGACTTCCCGACTGTCTACTACAAGAAGTTGTGCCCGACTCCGGTGATGGAGGGGTGATGACGGCGGGGCGCCTTCGGCTCGCTTCAGTGCTTGTAGTCGTTGCTAGGTGGTCTACGGATCTAGATGTAATTTTTATTTCTGATGGTCGTTGTACTGCCATGATTGAAGATGAATAGATTAAAAGGTTTCTCGCAAAAAAAAATCGCCTTACCACGGTTGCCTCTGCAGAGTTTGCTATTGTGTTGTCTTTGTTGCAGGATTTTTAGCAAAGCGACACTGCTGATGATAGGTACCTCACCCATGGGCCCTCGTTCTCCACCAAGAATGCCTACCACCTCCTCGCCGGTGTGCCCGCCCATGACACCAACGACACACTCGTTTGGGTTTCACGAGTCCCCATTGAGGTTCAGGTCTTCAGATGGCTCCTATTCAAGGATTAACTTAACTCTAAGGCCAACCACTTCCGCAGGACCATCGTCCCCGACACCACCTGCGCCCAGTGCACTGCACCATATGAGGATGCCACACATATTTTCCTGTTGTGCCCAGACTCTGTGGCCATTTGGGCAGCACTACAGCTCCCTATGCCCGCCTCCATCGACAATATCTGGGGCATCGCCACACTGCCTGGTTAGGATGACGACATTTGGCCCTCGATGGCGCTCACTATACTCTGGAAGATCTGGGACTCCAGAAACTCTTTGGTCTTTCATGGGAACCGTCACTTCGGTCGTGTAACCTTACAAAATATTGTTTTTTTTTGCGGGGAAAAAGGAATTCTCATTACTCAAGGAGGCTTCTCAGCGAGAGCCAGGTTTACAACAAAATCCATCCCGACAGTAAGCCAGACTGCTGTGCGCGGAGTGCTACGGCCATAGGCGGCCAGCTCATGACTAATCCTGTTCTGCAGACGGCTACAAAGAGTAAAAGAGATCTCCCTAGCATCGCTTCCAGCCAACCTACGAATCTCCTCTATAAGTGCACGATGTGATGATCTATCCATCTCGCGCGCTGTAATCATCGACACCGCCTCCGCGCTATCCAACTCAACCAGAATAGGTAGGTTAGATCGGTGCAAGGCCAGCTCCAAGCCTTCTCTGCACGCTGCTAGCTCCGCCTCTAAAGCGTTGTCGCATGTACGTAGCTCCCTACATGCGCTGTAGATGATCTCGCCTCTGTCATCACGTAGGATCATACCTCCTCCCGCCGCACCTGTGGCCGCTATGTAGCTCCCATCCGTGTTCAACTTAACCCAGCCCGGCTGGGGCAGTACCCAGTGTGAGCGCACCTTGGGCGTCGTACTTTCTGGAGCGCGTGGTGGTGAAGGCAGGACCACCATCTTCCCTTTCTCTATGTTACCATCAGGATGTTGCTGTATGCACAAGAGTGAGTTGATGTATCCGTGCAAAAAGCGTCGAGAGGCTTCGGCAGTGGGCGGCTTACAAAATATTGTTCATGGCTTTACTCTTTGGACTGCTAGATTTAGGGGTGCTCTTCAGAAGGTCGGTGCCATGTCATGGCGCCCATACCTCTCCTCGCGCGCTAGCGCAATTCTGTAAACTGGCCTTTTGGCATGCATTCAGTGGAGACTCTCTCCCCCCGGTGATTATTCAAAAAAAAAAACATAGCTTCTATATAAGTTTTTATTTCGTTGTGGTTTCAATGAAAAGGGCGGTATAAAGAAAGTAAATGTAGCGTTAGGATGGTAATATTTTGAGCATACGTGATTCTGGGAGCTCTTTAATTAAGGCTGTTGCAATATACTAGTAAATTCAAATACTGGAGTTTAGTAAGGTCGCCTGAGCTTCATCCATTTCCGTTATCTCCTATATAATCCTACCATATATGCTTCTTAAATGCCACATTATTATTGAAGATTCCTCTGTCCTACTGTAGTATCAAATGTTAAATGCCCCACATTATTTGTTTCTTAATTGTCCTTGAGGAATTTTAGTCAATTAATTAATACCTGGCAGCATAATCGTTTTGCATGACCAAAGTTTTTAATGCCCTCATTAATCTCGTCTCTTCCAATACTCAAGAAGGTTCTGCACACTATATAAGGACGCGGCTCCATTGCAGAACTGCAGAAGGCAGACCACCAGATCCCCCTTCACCTCGAGATGAAGAAAGGTATTCAGCAACTTGTGTTCTTTGTTGTTCTTCTCGCCAATGCGATCTCGGGACGATGTTCCCTAGAAGTATGGCCGCCGTCTGAAGGTCACCTAGAATTTCTACAGCCTGGTGTCGAGCTCGCATCAAGCCGAAATTCTATAAGCTCTTACGTGAGTAATGCATATGTCATGTACTTAGTTCGTTTACTTAATATGTACTTACATTTTGGATGGATTTTCTTAGATTGGCACTGTATTTCATTTTTGTTAGGTTGCCCATCATGCATGGATTCCAGGCGAAGATAATAATAATTATTATGGTGTGGAGGCTACACTAGACGTTTATGGCTTTGATCTACAACCTGGCCAACTAACTGAGGCTGGCATCTGGATTGCTAGCACAGGAGATGGTCACCCAATTCCGGACAATGGAATTCAAATTGGATGGCACGTAAGTTGCATTTAGTTATATATGGTTTGTGGCCCAAGTATACAAATTTACTTTAAAGTCTACCAGAGGTTTCTTTATTAGTTTGTAGCTTTCTCATGTTCTCTTCTGGATCCCATGATTTATTGTGCCCATACTGATCATGTTAAATAACCCAATAGATTTATTAGTTGGTATTGCAGTTTTATTAGGAATTACTACTATTAAATAATAATTGTTTGGCCTCAATGGTAACGCTGTTATGATTTTATACAGATATACCCAGGCTTGCACAAGGATTCACGCACTCATTTCTACGTAGCGTGGGGTGTAAGTTTCCTTTGTACAAACTCAAAACGCTACAACATTCTTGTGTCCTAAAATATATAAAACTAGACAGGATTATCTCAGAGTGCAAATTCTTGTACAAACTGTGAACTTCCGATTGATCTCTACCATCCCACAACATGCATTAAGTACCTTGTGGTGCAATGTAGTATATTCTTGGTTTTCATAACACATCTATATATACCATAAAGCTGTGCATAGTTGAAATGTGAGTGCTAGCTTATCAATGAGCTTTTAACTATTGTTACAATGGCAGGCTAGCGGATCACCTGACAAGGGTTGCTTCAACACGGTTTGCCCTGGCTTTCGAAAGACATCATCCAGCATCGCTCCTGGTGATGTCATTGATCCAGTTTCAAGTATCAATGGCACCAAACTGTACATCACAGTAAGGGTATTCAAGGTACAATGTTAACTCCCAAATGCTATATTGCTTTTGGATTTGTGTTACTTTCCTACTGGTACCCCGGACACCACCCATACATATTTTCGACCTAGTTTTATGTGCATCTTAATGATAATCAACTAGTATTCAAAATGGGTTTTAGGAAATGCTTCATAATAAGTATGGTAAAACTACGCTCTTTAACAGAATAAATGACAGTGGTCACTTATGTGCCAAACTAATATATGTACCTGCATGAGGCTTCCTGTTTCACATGTGGAAACAAACTTGGGTAGAATATCTATTTTTTGATGGTTTTGTCAGTATATACATATTTGCAGTTGTACAGTTTAGTATCACGGGATGGATCATAGTATTTGTGGACAGGGCTTACTAAAACATCCATATGTTTTTACTCATGAACGGTGTGTTGTCATTATTTACATCAGTTGATGCATCAATTGAATGATAACGTAAAACTTACTCAAAACATCCATGATTGCAGGATAAATCAACTGGCGATTGGCAAGTACATTATGGATTAAATGGTTCCCCAAAACCAGTTGGTTACTTTCCGAAATCCTTGCTTCCTGCAATGATAGATAGGCCAGTTATGCTTAGATTTGGTGGCTATACATCTCGCAAGAAACCAGCACCAAATCCTCCAATGGGCAATGGTTATGTTCCATTGAGCAGCACCGCTGCATTGGTCAGTAACCTCAAGCTTATCGATGCCGATGGTAATGACCATGTTGTCAACAAGGATCTGCCATTCTTTATAACTAGTCGACAATGTTATCCTCTTTCTATTATTGATTCCGGCGGGTTCTTCTATGGTGGACCTGGTTGTTTTGATAACTAGGATATGCCAGTTATGTATGTCCGACTATTATGAAGTAAGAAATAAAGTTTCATATCCTGTAATTAAGGTTGCTTCCTGAGATAACTTTCATTTTTACTGTTAGAAAAACGGGTGGTATTCTATATCTGCTTCAAATATTGTATTTGGTCGTGTATGGGAGAGACCAAAGCAGACCAGAATAATCTCGCATACACGTCCCGCCCCCACCTCTCCCTGAGCCCTCGCTCCAGATCGCGTCTCTCTCCTGCCCAAATACAGTCGCCGCCAGAGAGAGGAAGGAGCGCAGCGGACGCACCGAGGAGCAGGGGGTCGCCTCGCTCGCTTCTGCTGACCACCGCCGCCTCCACCTTCGTCGACGCCGCGGCGGACGCGGTGAGTCCCAAGCCGCGGGACACTGGGCGCGGCCACCCCGTTGCAGCGACAGGAATAGCAGGGCCGCGTGAGCCGGGGACGGCTCCGGCCCGCCCCGAACGTAACCTCCGCCCCAAGGCGAGCTCCGGGTCCGCCGCCGTAATCCGCTCGAGTCGTGCCTAATGCCATAGTTTATTGCAGGTGGAGGTGGAGTACGTGCCGGAGATGCCCGACCTCG
>LR738709.1:43106079-43133419 GCA_902687465.1 Secale cereale | reverse complement strand
CCCCCCCCCCTCGGCGCCTAATGGGGAAAATGTTGTCAGATTAGAAGAGTGTAGGTTGTTCTATGGTGATGGTTACGATTGTGGTGTGGAGCCTTTAGGTCTTACATTCCATCAGTAGAGGATGCTAGCACTGCCTAAATTTGTTGCTCCGTGGCTACGCACGGGCATTCAGCTAGTTTATCTAGATGAAAAAACAACTGTTGTGGTCGGTGTAGCTAATTTCACCTAGCTCGGTTATATTTGCAAGTAGGATATGGATATATGTAGGAAACCTAGCTCAGTTTGTGATGTTCTTGCGGGTTGCATAATGGCACACTATAATGTAAAAATTGTCTTACATTATGGGACGGAGGGAGTACTTGTTTTCCATGGAAGTCTCCGATGTTGAGAGGGGCGTTTTGGGACCATGGTCCGGTCGAACCCATGCTCAATACCGTCCGATCATGTACTGTTTGCATATGGATTCACGTCCTATCAACATTCCAATTTCACTGTTTGCGTTAACCCCTCCGTTCAAACTAGAACGTGAACCTTCATCACGTTGCTTGTAGACCTGGCAGGCTCACCCTTTTTTTATTTAAACCTGTTGTGCTGGCACACGACTCTAGGTTCACAGTAGCATCGAAGGACGGTCTACTACCGAAATAGTATAGTACTACCGAAAGCACTTTCGGAAAAAATAAAAAATAATGAAAGCTAACTGAACAAACACGAACAGAAACTACAGATTCAGCTATTTGTATTATAGCTAAAATATATCCTCTCACAATTTGCATGCAAGAACTGAGTGCAGCTACAGTTTATCAGTGAACAAAACTATATTTATCACAAAAAAAGAGGACTGAGAGATAACTTGTCATACACAACAAATATAGTGCCATCCTTTTATCAACAAATTTTAGATGGTGCAAACTAGCATTGGCAGACATGTAATCCTACTTTGAGTTGAGGTATGTCAATTTTGTGTTGGCAGTATGAGAAAAATATGAATTAAATGGTTTCACTTCACCTGTCGTGGGACCACTCCTGTTGAGCAGCCCGAGGCAGTAAACAAATATGTGCTCGGTGCAGCCATACGGAGACAGGATTTGCAAAGTCCAGAGCAACTAGCTATTTTAATGCCTATGGTGTCATAGTGATGTAGGCTTAATTAGCGCTGGTAGACCTGATAAAAGTTTCTTGATGGTTCGCGCCATTCTTTATAGTACGCGCCATGCACAAATCCCTGTACAACTTGCCGGAGAATCTACAGGGCCGAGCGTAGGTGCGGCTGCACCATGGTTCCATGCAATATTCCTGCTCCGATGTTGATCAATATATGAGATAACATTTAGCAATAATACATACAACCTGAGGCAACTGTAAATGGTCACGTGTGGCGTAGCATAATGGAGGGCAGCTTTGATAAGCTAATGTTCTGGATATTATCACTACTATTTAGACTCAATTTATGATGTCTATTATCCATTTTTGTACCCAAAATGAAGCAACAGGATTACTAGATTTCATCTCATAGAGACAACCTCATCATCTTGTTGGCACTTGGCACATCATTCGCTCTGCCATTTTATAGCATAAGCTTCCCTGCTATACCATCTCACCTCACAAGTTCGCAACCTCACCCACTTTCGTCGCCATTTGCTTATGCAATGTGGTAATTTCTTGTCTCTATCACGGCATGGTAAATTGGAAACCCTAGCTACCCTACCCATCTCTATATATACAACCCTCTTTCCCTTTAGTCCTTTTAATATCAGTTGCTTTGCCTTTATGTGTAGCGATAATCTTTCCGTGTTCGGCTTCAATGATGAATTATTATCCTAGTTGTCGTGTGAAGGTTCCTATCACACATGCATATTGGGGATAAGGTTAATGGGAGGTTGCCATTTTGATTTACAGAGTCTATTTGATTTTATTTGTGCTGTTGCGTGTGTTTCATGTTGATGGGTGTGGCTATGTTCACCGCTCAGTTATATTTGGTTCTGTAGGCCTGCATCAGCCTTCAAGATTACAACAAGTATGATATGGATCCAAGCTGTAGCTCTGAAGATGACCTGCAAGAAAGTTAAAGTGTGTTGTCTGTTAAAAATCATATCATTCCTGCAGTTCCATATAGCCCATAAAAGCGCACATATTCCAATCCGAATACAAGCCGCAATAATCTGATCAACCCCGGCTAACCATGTTTGTCGATGTACAAAAGTAGGGGCTCTCCTTTGTACCCCTTACTTGTGCACGGGCAGTCAGAGCCATGCCTGTGGCCACGCCTAACAGGGCAGAGGAGGAAAACCGGAGCACAAGACTACCAGAGCAGCGCCAAGATAGTGGTTCAAGAAGGCCAAGCAACAAGATAAGCTTCCCCCGACAAGACCCTTGCCGGGGTGGCCTACACGACCCTGGCAAGAACTCTTGCCGGGGCAACTCACCCGACGCCAGCATTGCGGCCACCCTTGAGCCTAGGAGTTCCAACACCATCAACAACATTGGAACCAAGGCTTGGAAAGCGTCTGCGTGATGGCATGCAGATCTTTGTGAAGACAAAGGGTCTACAAATCCTAGGTGAGGACCAAAAGACAAGATGACCGCAAGGCTCCTTGCCGAGGATGCCCACGAGGCCCCGGCAAGGCTCCTTGCCAAAGATATCCCCGAGGCTCCGGCAAGACCCTTGCCGGGAACAGACGCAAGACCGCGGCAAGCCCTTGCCGCCCCATCGTAGCCCCAGCTCGGCTGCTGACTCGCTAGCCCAGACAAGTACCCACGTGGCAGTACGTGGTTCCTGGTCCACCTAGTCAAGCACCTGCGTGGTGGCATGCAGATCTTCATGAAGACCCTACCACCACGCCATCTCAGCCGCCTGCCTCGTTGGCCTGGATGCGCGTCGCAACCAGACGTTGTTGCGACGGACGGGACGGGCCTCGTTCCCGTCCCCGATAAAGCAAGTGGACACCTAAGTAGCGCATTTAATGCGTCTTGTCCCGTAATGGCATGAGATAAGCTTGTATACTGTATACCTTTCCACCTCCTGTGTGCCACTGTGGCAGCCCCTTTTGACTATAAAAGGAGGCCCGAGGCATACTGGAGAAGGATTCAGATCTTTTGGACTAGGCACACACCGCAGCTAGTTCCAGAGCTCAAGAACACTCAAATACACACCAAAGCAGGACTAGGGTATTACACATCTCCGTGGCCCGAACCTTGGTAAGTGATCCTTGTGCTAACTCTTAGACCCGCTCTTTGCACAACCCCGCCCCCGTCAACCGTAGAAGGGATTCGAGTGATCCCATAGGTGTCGTTTACCCGACATCTTTGGCGCGCCTGGTAGTGGGCGCAGTTGTGAAAATCCGGTCTAGCAGTTCTTCGTCGCCAAGGCTCCCAAGAAGAAGACGATCACTGCGATCGGTTCATCGGGAGCCGAATGGCCAATGCCGGTACGGGCTGGCGACGAGGTGGTCGCGGATGGAAGCCGAGGCGCGGCCCGCGAACACCCACGTCGCTCTAGCAGCCGAAGCTTGGCAAGCGGCGTCGTTCGTGCACAAGACGACGAGCCGCACGCTGCCAAGTCGAAAGGCGGAGCCGGCCCCCCGCAGGCGGCGCGGGGCCCTCCAAGAGCGGCGTCATACCACGTACGGGCAGCGCGGCGACTTCCAAGACGCCCACGCCGGCGCCCACAACGTGCTCCTCCCAGGTCGTGCACAATGAGCAACATCGCCACGCTGGTGACCCCGGGCGCCGCCGCGGAAAGAGCCCTGCGCATCATTCTGCAACCCTAGCCTCCAATGTCGATGTTTTTTGCAATTCACTCCTTTGGTTTGGATTCTTCCGGTCTACGTTATTTTTCATCGGCGATGGTTGATGTTCTGGGGTGCTGGTTCTATGGGGCCTTAGCACGACGACTTTCCGACTGTCTACTACAACAAGTTGTGCCAGACTCCGGCGATGGAGGGGTGATGACGGCGGCGCGCCTTCGGCTCGCTTCAATGCTTGTAGTCGTTGCTAGGTGGTCTACGGATCTAGATGCAATTTTTATTTCTGATGTTCGTTGTACTGCCATGATTAAAGATGAATAGATTAGAAGGTTTCTCGCAAAAAAAAAAAAAAATCGCCTTACCACGGTTGCCTCTGCAGAGTTTGCTATTGTGTTGTCTTTGTTGCAGGATTTTTAGCAAAGCGATGCTGCTGATGATAGGTACCTCACCCATGGGCCCTTGTTCTCCACCAAGAATGCCTACCACCTCCTCGCCGGTGTCCCGCCCATGACACCAACGACACACTCGTTTGGGTTTCACGAGTCCCCATTGAGGTTCAGGTCTTCGGATGGCTCCTATTCAAGGATCAACTTAACTCTAAGGCCAACCACTTCCGCAAGACCATCATCCCCGACACCACCTGTGCCCGGTGCCCTGCACCATATGAGGATGCCGCACATATTTTCCTGTCGTCCCCAGACTCTGAGGCCATTTGGGCAGCCCTACAGGTCCCTATACCCGCCTCCATCGACAATATCTGGGGCATCGCCACACTGCCTGGTTAGGATGACGACATTTGGCCCTCGATGGCGCTCACTATACTCTGGAAGATCTGGGACTCCCGAAACTGCTTGGTCTTTCATGGGAACCGTCACTTCGGTCGTGTAACCTTACAAAATATTGTTCATGGCTTTACTCTTTGGACTGCTAGATTTAGGGGTGCTCTTCAGAAGGTCAGTGCCATGTCATGGCGCCCATATCTCTCCTCGCGCGCTAGCGCAATTCTGTAAACTGGCCTTTTGGCACTTTGAGTAGTGCGTTCAGGTGGAGACCATCTGCCCCCGGTGATTATTCAAAAAAAAAAAAAACCGTAGCTCCTATATAAGTTTTTATTTCGTCGTGGTTTCAATGAAAAGGGTGGTATAAAGAAAGTAAATGTAGCGTTTGGATGGTACTTCCTCCATTTTTGTATACAAGGCCACTATTAAAACTACATTTTGCAGCTATATAAGGCCACTAACATTAATCGAGGTAAAATTGATGGGTTTGCCTCGTACTAACAACCAAGAACATTAATATCCCTTGCATGCATGCGGGGTGAGAAGATTGGTTTGCATCCGCTGCAATATTCAACCAATGAGGAGTGTGATGGTTTACTTGTTGTGCGCCCCCTCGGCCCCCGCCTCGCTCCGCTCGGGGCGACTCGGGCGGCGACGAAAACCCTAGCCGCCGGCCCCGTTCCCCCTCCTCCCCCCTCGCCGCCACCCGAGGAGGCCTCCGGCGAAGCTCGCGTGGTCGCCCAGGATGACGGCGGTGAGGATCTGGCTGCTTCGCCCCTCGCGGAGGGCTTCGGGTGCCGAGGCAGCGACCTCTGGTGGTGCGGCGAGCGGCGTCGTAGGTATTGTCCCCCGTCTCCTTGGTCGCGAGGGCGGCGAGTGACGGCGGGCGCTGGCGCCAGGCGCAGCGGGGGTGCGGGCCTCTCTGTCCGCGTCTGGATCTGAAGGTGGCCTCCACCCCTCAGAGCGCTCCTCCTCGCTGGATCTGGTCGCCGGCGGCCTCTGGACGCCGGATCCGTGGCTGGTGAGGCTGCCTGGAGCTGCAGAACAGGACCGGGAGAAATGCTTGTCTGGTTCTCAGGCCACGGCGTCGGCGACACAGGCAGGTGTCGTTTCCCTCCTCGGAGGCTTCGTCGAGGTTCGTTTCCTCTCCCTCCCGCTTCATGACCCGGGTGAAAACCCTTGTCTTATCAAGACTGGACGGCAACGATGCTGCGTGCGTCGTCACCTTCTTGAAGGTGTCGTCTTGGGCATGGTAGGAGTGTGTAGAGTGTTGTGAGGTGGTTGTGGGATTGGCTGCATCAACAATGAGGGAGATGAAGCTTGGTGCTCTCGTTATGTAGCAGTGATGTCCCGCTTTGGCTTGCTCGCCGGATCCTGGTTTGCTTGCTCGCCTGATTTGGCGCCATTCTTGGGTAGGGAGGGGATAGGGCTCCTCTCTTTTGCTAGCAGCAACTTGATGCGGTGGCTTGGGCACGGTGCCTATCCATGCGGGCTTGATCTGCTTCCAGTAAGGTTGCTTCATCTTGCTCACTGTTCGTTTGTTCAGTGTCAGTGCCTTGTGTAGTTTTTCCTCTTGGTGATTGTAGCAGTGATCTGCGGTGTGGCAATTAGTCTGGTCCTCATGCAGCGTTGTGTTGGGTTGAGATTCTCCCATGGTGCCCGGAATCGTGTCCAATCCTTGCTCTAGGGTGAGATTTTCCATCTTCCAGCGGTCCAGCGCCTTTCAAGCCAAGGCGATGGGGCAGGGGTCCCCTCTGGATTTGGAGAGGAGCGGATCGAACAAGGGGTCATCTTTCAGGTAGATGAGGGTGCGACCATCGCTGGACTTTGTCTCGGTATGAAGAACCCCTCCGTTTTGCTCATCTTGATATACTTCACAAGGAGGATTCCGTCCACTTCTAGCTAGTGCTTAGTCTGCTTATCTTTAGAGGGCTTGTAGTCTTTGGTGCATGTAAGCTGCTTCGGCAACACTGTGTATCTGCCATTCTCTTTTCTTTTCTTTTTCTTTTTTTGTTCTTGTTAGCGGCTGTTCGGAGCTGTTAAGTGGTTGTATCGTTTGCCTTCTGTATTCCCTGCCGGTTGATGGCTTTGTTAATTCAAAGCCGGGCTCTCCTTGAGCCTTCGTTCTAAAAAAAAAATGCACATTAATTGACATGTCAAACGAAGAGAGAAGCTAGCATTCAACATTGCCTAAAACCGACATTAATGTTTACCTTGGTACATGTAATATGGGTTTGTGGCCTTGTATAGAAAAATGAAGGGAGTAATATTTTGAGGGTACGTCATTCTGGGAGCTCTTTAATTAAGGCTGTTACAATATACTAATAAATTCAAATACTGGAGTTTCGTAAGGTCGCCTGAGCTTCATCCATTTCCTTCCGTTATCTCCTCTATAATCCTACCATATATGTTTCTTAAATGCCACATTATTATTGAAGATTCCTCAGTCCTACTGTAGTATCAAATTTTAAATGCCCCACATTATTTGTTTCTTAATTGTCCTTGAGGAATTTTAGTCAATTAATTAATACCTGGCAGTATAATCGTTTTGCATGACCAAAGTTTTTAGTGCCCTCATTAATCTCGTCTCTTCCAATACGCAAGGAGATTCTTCAGACTATTTAAGGAGGCGAGAGTCCATTGCAGAATTGCAGAAGGCAGACCACCAGACCCCCCTTCACCTCGAGATGAAGAAAGGTATTCAGCAACTTGTGTTCTTTGTTGTTCTTCTCGCCAATGCGATCTCGGGACGATGTTCCCTAGAAGTATGGCCGCCGTCTGAAGGTCACCTAGAATTTCTACAGCCTGGTGTCGAGCTCGCATCAAGCCGAAATTCTATAAGCTCTTACGTGAGTAATGCATATGTCATGTACTTAGTTCGTTTACTTAATATATGTACTTACATTTTGGATGGATTTTCTTAGATTGGCACTGTATTTCCTTTTTGTTAGGTTGCCCATCATGCATGGATTCCAGGGGAAGATAATAATAATTATTATGGTGTGGAGGCTACACTAGACGTTTATGGCTTTGATCTACAACCTGGCCAGCTACCTGAGGCTGGCATCTGGATTGCTAGCACAGGAGATGGTCACCCAATTCCGGACAATGGAATTCAAATTGGATGGCATGTAAGTTGCATTTAGTTATATATGGTTTGTGGCCCAAATATACAAATTTACTTTAAAGTCTACCAGAGGTTTCTTTATTAGTTTGTAGCTTTCTCATGTTCTCTTCTGGATTCCACGATTTATTGTGCCCATACTGATCATGTTAAATAACCCAATAGATTTATTAGTTGTTATTGCAGTTAGGAATTACTACTATTAAATAATAATTGTTTGGCGTCAATGGTAACACTGTTCTGATTTTCTACAGATATACCCAGGCTTGCACAAGGATTCACGCACTCATTTCTACGTAGCGTGGGGTGTAAGTTTCCTTTTTACAAACTCAAAACGCTACAACATTCTTGTGTCCTGAAATATATAAAACTAGACAGGATTATCTCAGAGTGCTAATTCTTGTACAAACTGTGAACTTCCGATTGATCTCTACCATCCCACAACATGCATTAAGTACCTTGTGGTGCAATGTAGTATACTCTTGGTTTTCAAAACAAATCTATATATACCATAAAGCTGTGCATAGTTGAAATGTGAGTGCTAACTTATCAATGAGCTTTTAACTATTGTTACAATGGCAGGCTAGCGGATCACCTGACAAGGGTTGCTTCAACACGGTTTGCCCTGGCTTTCGAAAGACATCGTCCAGCATCGCTCCTGGTGATGTCATTGATCCAGTTTCAAGTATCAATGGCACCAAACAGTACATCACAGTAAGGGTATTCAAGGTATAATGTTAACTCCCAAATGCTACATTGCTTTTGGATTTGTGTTACTTTCCTACTGGTACCCCGGACACCACCCATACATATTTTCGACCTAGTTTTATGTGCATCTTAATGATAATCAACTAGTATTCAAAATGAGTTTTAGGAAATGCTTCATAATAAGTATGGTAAAACTACGCTCTTTAACAGAATAAATGACAGTGGTCACTTACATGCCAAACTAATATATGTACCTGCATGAGGCTTCCTGTTTCACATGTGGAAACAAACTTGGGTAGAATATCTATTTTTGGATGGTTTTGTCAGTATATACATATTTGGAGTTGTACAGTTTAGTATCACGGGATGGATCATAGTATTGTTAGGATGATCTCCTCCCGTTCGAGCCCAACGGGTCGAACGAGACCCTGATCTACGCGCCCTGATCGGGGGCGCCCAACCTCTTACTGGTTGGTGGGCCCCTGTCGCCAGCGCAATATATAAAGAGGTGGGGTGCCGGGGCACGGATCACCAAGTTGACCGTGCACCCAACACCACCGAACACCCCCTACCGATCTAGGGTTAGCGCTCGGCCGACGGGAAGTACTCCACCACCGCCACATCTCACTCACCACCACACCACCATGGCGTCCGGCTCGCGATCTGCCGGACAAGGAGAAGGTAATCTACCGTGATCTATAGCCTACCCCGATCCATGGTTCTATCAATGGTATCAGGCCATGCTAGGCTATGTTTTTCGGTACAAAGAACACAGAGACAAAAACAGATTCCCCCCTCCCCTCCCCAAAGAACCCTAGAACAGGGCAAAGTACAAGGACTCACCGGAAAAGGGCCTTGGGCCCGCCGGCAAAGTGCGCCGCCGCAAGGCCGCGCCAACCCTCTCGATCTCGACGCGCATCGGCAAGCCGAGGCGTCGGAAGAAGGTATTACCCCTCACGGGGCAAAGAAAAGTCTACAGAAATTCCCTCCCAAATCAGATCGGATCGAATCCGAAACAAAGCAAGAAAAAAAAAACAGCAGGGAAGGGGGCACCGCGGCCACGCCGTTCGACGGCGGCGCGCTTCCGCTAAGGGAAACGCACCACCGGCGAAGGGGAGGCAACGGTGCCGCAGAGTCAGCCTCGCCTCGATCTCGGGTTTCTCTCTCTGTGTAGCAGTGGAGATGGAGAAAGAGGAGAGAAAGGAAGGAATGGAAGGGGCGCACTCGCGCATGGCGCGGTGGCCTTCGCCGCCGGCGGCCGGGGGGGGGGGGCGCACCTCCCCTTTTTTCTCTCTGTGCCGCTCGATACAGAGAGCGAGAGAGGGAGTCGAGAACGAGAGCGGCGCTCGCTCGGGAGAAAGAATGACGAAGGAATCATCGATGCGGTCGGGAAACCCCTCTTTGTTCGACCGATCTGCGCGCTCGTCCGTTCGATTGCAACGGACGGCCCAGATCTAAACCCTAGCGCTGGAGCGGGCCATTGGGCCGAAAGAGGCGAGGCCGAGCGCTGCGGGCCACTTGTGGCTGAAAGAAGAGGCAGGCCGCCGCGCGCGCTGGGCCGCGGGCCAGCCGCTGCGGGCGCGCTGGGCGCCAGCCGCCGCGGGCGCGCTGGGCGCCAGCCGCCGCGAGCGAGCTGGGCCGAGCCTGCAGCCGCGGGCGCGCGTGCTGGGCTCCAGCCGCCGCGGGCGCTGGGCCGGCGCGAGCTGCCGTTTTCTTTTTTATTTTTTCTTTTTCTGTTGTATCTTATTATACAGTTTTATTCAAAGACAGAAAAAGAAAGAAAAGGCAAAGTATTTTTATAAAATGTTCACGAATTTTTATTCGTGTTTTCCGCTGCGTAAAAAGTAACAGTGCTCTTTTTAACACAGAAAATAAAAGTAGTATATTTTCTTTAAGAGCATGTTTTGAGAATATGTTTATGTTATTATATATAACCAACGTTGTAAATAGCATGATCATATTTCAGTATTGAAAAATTAAAAGATGCATTTAATTATTATATTTGCCCAACGGTAATATAGTTTTTTAAATGCTTAGACAATTATGTGTTTAATTTAACCAACGTTAGATTCATACATGTAATTGTTATATTGACATCACTTCATTGTGATTTCAGGAGGCTATCACTTGATGAGCTGCCTTAAAGACGTTCCGACACTCAGGGGTGATAATTACACTGAGTGGAGGAAGAAAGTAGACCTCGCATTTGTATGTGCTGATGTTGACTGGGTTGTGGATGAACCACAGCCGGTCAGACCGGAAGAGCCTGTGAGAGCGTCCACTGATGACGATGCTGCATGGGACAAAAAGAGGGCTGACTATGCTCCTTTGGAGTTGAGTTACTCCATAAGCAACCAAAAGTGGATAAATGCCAATAAAAAGTGTATGGCGTTTATAAAGAACACAATTGAGGCCGCCATCGTGGGCTCAGTTGCAGAGTGCGCTCACGTAGGTGAGTTGCTGACAAAGATAAAGAACCAGTTCACTGGTTCTTCAAAGACTTATGCCACCCAGTTGTTAAAACAACTGGTGACAGAGAACTACACAGGTGGTGGCATAAGAGAGCACATCCTCAGGATGAGCACCATGGCAGCAAAGCTCAAGCCAATGGATGAGGATCTGGAGATCAAACCAAAGCTCCTGGTCCATCTGGTCATGGGTTCGCTGCCGAAGGAATATGAAGCCTTTGTCGTGAACTATAACATGTCCCCTGGAACATGGGACATAGAAAAGACGATAGCTATGTGTGTCCAAGAAGAGGACAGACTCAAGGCCTTGCATGGTGGTTCAATCAACTATGTCAAGGACAAACAGAAAAAGAGTTATGGCAAAGGTTCGCCTTCTAAGCCCTATGGCAAAGGTCCACAGCAGTATCAGCAAAAGCCTTTCCCAGTGGAAAAAGATCAATGCCTCCACTGCAAGCAGTCTGGACACTACAAGAAAGACTGCCCTGATTGGCTTAAGTCTCTAATGGCTAAGAAAGGTAACAATATTGTTTCTTTCATAGATGAATCCTTGTATATAAAGTTTGCAAAATCTACTTGGTGGATTGACTCTGGAGCAACTGTGCACGTTGCGAATTCTTTACAGGGATTCCGTTCGACCCGGACTATTCAAAGAAGAGAAAGACACGTTGAAGTCGCAAATGGAATTCAAGCGGAGGTTGAAGCCGTCGGTGACATCTCCTTGGAGTTGGCTGACGGATTCGATCTTTTACTTCGAGACGTGTTATATGTTCCATCTTGTAATAGAAACTTAATTAGTGTTTCTCGCTTGGACAAAGATAGTTATGAGTGCTATTTTGGACATGGCAAGTGTGCCATATGGTTAAATAATGTTTATGTTGGTAATGCTTTACTATATGATGAGCTTTACTTATTATCACTTCGTGAAAAAGTGCATTCCGTGTGTAATGTGATTGAGAATGCCGCGTCGAACAAAGTACAAAAGAAAAGAAAGAGAACTCATGACTCGTCGATACTATGGCACTGTCGTTTGGGTCACATTTCCAGGGGGAGAATAGAAAGATTAATCAAAAGTGAAATTCTTCCTCCGTTAGAGTTCTCTGACTTAGACAAATGCATAGATTGCATTAAAGGAAAGTATGTAAAACAAATTAAAAAGGGTGCAATACATAGTACAGGCACACTCGAAGTGATTCACACTGACATTTGTGGACCATTTCCGGTGAAAAGTGTGGATGGATATGATTCGTTCATCACATTCACAGATGACTACTCTCGCTATGGATATATTTATCCAATAAAAGAACGATCTGAAGCTTTGGACAAGTTTAAAATATTCAAAGCTGAAGTTGAAAATCAACATGATAAAAGAATAAAGATAGTAAGGTCTGACCGTGGGGGGGAGTACTACGGCAGACATACCCCATATGGCCAAGTCCCTGGTCCCTTTGCAAAGTTTTTGCAGGAGACTGGCATAGTAGCCCAGTATTCGATGCCGGGCGAGCCTCAGCAAAATGGAGTAGCTGAAAGGCGCAACCGTACTCTTATGGATATGGTGCGCAGCATGATGAGCTACTCCACTTTGCCGTTGGGATTGTGGATGGAGGCACTTAAAACCGCCATTCATATTCTCAATAGAGTGCCAAGCAAGGCGGTGCCCAAAACACCGTACGAGCTCTGGACCGGTCGAGTGCCCTCTCTACAACACTTCAGGGTGTGGGGGTGCCCCGCTGAGGCCAAAATGTTTAATCCAACCATTGCAAAGTTAGATACCAAAACAGTGAGTTGCCATTTCATTGGCTACCCAGACAGATCAAAGGGTTTTCGTTTCTACTGCCCCGACAGACATACAAAGTTTGTAGAAACGAGACATGCAGTCTTCTTAGAGGACGCAATGATGAGGGGGAGCTTGGTAGTTCGGAAAATTGATCTTGAGGAGAAGAGGGTGCATGCACCTAATCCGATGATTCAGGAGCCATTTTTCTCACTACCGGCTGCAACTCCACCCATGACAACTGTGGGGGTAGACCCGGAACCTGTCCTTCAGGAGCCGACTGAACCCGTTGTTGAGCATGAAAGGGAGGTGCAACGGCCAGTTGAGGTGCAGAATGTGCCTGAAAGTGAGGCCTTTAGAAGGTCTACAAGATCAAGAAAGTCAGCTATTTCTACTGACTATAAAGTTTATAATACAGAAATGGTTCATATGCAAGGTGATCCCACCACATATGAAGAAGCCATTAGAAGCCCTCAATCATCAAAATGGCTAGAGGCAATGGAAAATGAAATGAAATCAATGAGTTCCAAAGATGTTTGGGACTTAGAGGAAATTCCTAAAGGAGCCAAAACAGTAGGCTGTAAATGGGTCTACAAAACTAAGTATGACACTAAAGGGAATGTGGAAAAGTATAAAGCCCGACTCGTGGCAAAAGGATTTACACAAAGAGAAGGGATAGATTACAATGAGACATTTTCTCCAGTCTCGTGTAAGGATTCCTTCAGAATCATAATGGCATTAGTTGCACATTTTGATTTAGAGCTACATCAAATGGATGTAAAGACGGCATTTCTGAACGGGGATTTAAAAGAGAAGGTCTACATGAAACAACCCAAAGGTTTTATCATGGAAGGCCAGGAAAATATGGGATGCCGCCTGAAGAAATCCATTTATGGATTAAGGCAAGCCTCTAGACAGTGGTATCTAAAGTTTAATGAGACCATTAAAAGTTTTGGATTTAAAGAAAATGTTGAGGACAACTGCATTTATGCAAGGTTTAAAAATGGGAAATATATTTTCCTAATCTTGTATGTGGATGATATCTTGCTTGCTAGCAGTGATGTTAGTCTACTACTCGAGACAAAGAAGTTCTTGTCCTCAAATTTTGATATAACAGATCTCGGTGAAGCTTCATATGTTTTGGGAATAGAGATTCACCGAGATAGAAGTAATGGAGTCTTAGGACTATCGCAGAAGGCATATTTAGAAAAAGTTCTTAAAAAGTATAATATGCATGCGAGTAAAGCCACACCTGCTCCTATAGTCAAGGGCGATAGTTTTGGGAAATTTCAATCTCCCAAGAACCAATATGAGATCGATCAAATGAAAGCGGTACCGTATGCTTCGGCTGTTGGAAGCTTACAGTATGCACAAGTGTGCACTCGCCCTGATTTAGCTTTTATCACCGGAGTACTCGGTAGATATCAAGACAATCCAGGCTTAGAGCACTGGAAAATGGTAAAGAAAGCATTGCGTTATGCGCATGGCACGAAGGACCTCATGCTAACATACAGAAGATCTGATTCCCTAGATATAAAGGGGTACTCAGACGCAGATTTTGCGGGGGACAAGGATGATAGAAAATCCACGTCTGGATACGTCTTCACTCTCGCAGGAGGGGCTATTTCATGGAAAAGCTCCAAACAGTCAATAGTAGCATCATCCACGATGTATGCAGAATTTATAGCATGTTTTGAGGCCACGGGGCAGGCGATATGGCTAAAGAAATTTATACCCGACTTGAAAGTGGTAGATTGTATTCACAAGCCACTAAAGTTATACTGTGACAACCAGCCCGCAGTATTCTATGCTCACAACAACAAGTCGAGTAATGCTGCCAAAACAATAGAGATAAGGTATTATGTTGTGAAAGATAAAATCCAGGATCACACTATAAGTCTCGAGCATATAAGGACAAAAGATATGCTTGCGGATCCGCTTACGAAAGGCTTACCACCCAATGTGTTCATGGAACACGTAGCCGGCATGGGTTTAAGGGAAAGCCTTATGATTCCTGGATCATGAGAGGCCCAAAAGGAACAGAATTTGTTTCTGAACATAACGTATGTTGTAGCTGTATGATTCTATCGGCAATTAAGCTGTGACGATGAGACATGCTCTATGTATCAATATGTGACGGAACAAATAAACTAGAAAGTATAAAGTTAAAAGTAAAAGTTGAGATCAAGGGGGAGAATGTTAGGATGATCTCCTCCCGTTCGAGCCCAACGGGTCGAACGAGACCCTGATCTACGCGCCCTGATCGGGGGCGCCCAACCTCTTACTGGTTGGTGGGCCCCTGTCGCCAGCGCAATATATAAAGAGGTGGGGTGCCGGGGCACGGATCACCAAGTTGACCGTGCACCCAACACCACCGAACACCCCCTACCGATCTAGGGTTAGCGCTCGGCCGACGGGAAGTACTCCACCACCGCCACATCTCACTCACCACCACACCACCATGGCGTCCGGCTCGCGATCTGCCGGACAAGGAGAAGGTAATCTACCGTGATCTATAGCCTACCCCGATCCATGGTTCTATCAAGTATTTGTGGACAGGGCTTACTAAAACATCCATATGTTTTTACTCATGAACGGTGTGTTGTCATTATTTACATCAGTTGATGCATCAATTGAATGATAACGTAAAACTTACTCAAAACATCCATGATTGCAGGATAAATCAACTGGCGATTGGCAAGTGCATTATGGATTAAATGGTTCCCCAAAACCAGTTGGTTACTTTCCGAAATCCTTGCTTCCTGCAATGATAGATAGGCCAGTTATGCTTAGATTTGGTGGCTATACATCTCGCAAGAAACCAGCACCAAATCCTCCAATGGGCAATGGTTATGTTCCATTGAGCAGCACCGCTGCATTGGTCAGTAACCTCAAGCTTATCGATGCCGATGGTAATGACCATGTTGTCAACAACGATCTGCCATTCTTTATAACTAGTCGACAATGTTATCCTCTTTCTATTATTGATTCCGGCAGGTTCTTCTATGGTGGACCAGGTTGTTTTGAAAACTAGGATACGCCAGTTATGTATGTCCGACTATTATGAAGTAAGAAATAAAGTTTCATATCCTGCAATTAAGGTTGCTTCCTGAGAATACTTTCATTTTTACTGTTAGAAAAACGGTTGGTATTCTATATCTGCTTTAAATATTATATTTGGTCCTGAAAATGGGTTGAAGCATGGTTTTTTAACTACCAGCGTTTGCAATTTTACCCTGTACATAGGAACCATGGCGAATATTGAAATAAAAACTGTGGGATCATTATTTTGGTCTGCTTTGGTCTCTCCCATACACAACAAGATTGAATACTGCAATGCTCAATGGACATTCAATATTGAATGTTATGTTTGATTGCTTTGCTTCCTTCAATTATATTGGGCTTCACTCATAAGATGGATTTCCCATTCATCTTGAATACGTTTGCTGTTTTGTAAACTTGTTGATCTTTCTAATTTATCTAGATGAAAAAACAACTCTTGTGGTCGGTGTGGCTAGTTTCACCTAGCTCGGTTATATTTGCAAGTAGGATATGGATATATGTAGGAAACCTAGCTCAGTTTGTGATGTTCTTGCGGGTTGCATAATGGCACACTAGAATGTAAAAAACGTCTTACATTATGGGACGGAGGGAGTACTTGTTTTCCATGGAAGTCTCCGATGTTGATCAATATATGAGATAACATTTAGCAATAATACATACAACCTGAGGCAACTGTAAATGGTCACGTGTGGCATAGCATTACTGAGGGCAGCTTTGATAAGCTAATGTTCTGGATATTATCACTACTATTTAGACTCAATTTATGATGTCTATTATCCATTTTTGTACCCAAAATGAAGCAACATTTTTTTTAGAAAAGGAGGATGACCCCCGGCCTCTGCATCTGGGAGATGCATGCGGCCACTTTATTGATTATTCTCGAGGACCTTACAAAGTATTACAACAATATGTCTGAATCCGCCATCTTGACAACATATGCCGCTACTCATATCCAAATGATGAAGGCGTGCTAACTGGGCCACTACCCAGACCACTCATCTAAGTCTAACATCAAAAGCGGGAAGCCCCATCCGAGCCACATACCGGGTCTGGGGTACAAACCGGTCCAACGCACTCGTGTCGTCGCCGCCATCTTCCACAGGTCCGTCTTCAGAGCAAATATTGAGGCTTCTACCTTGTCTGGCCACTCAGCCATCGACGTCACCACGACAGCAGACAACTTCGACCTCCTGCGCGAGTCCACCGCCACACATCGGACGCCGAATCTCCACTGCGCCACGCCGCCGAGATACGCTGCCATCGACGAGTAGGATGAAGCACCGCTCCGCCGAGTCCGACAGGGCTGCTGAAGACTAAGCACTGTGGAAGAAGGACTTCGAAGCTGAGCACATAGGCGGCAGAGCGCCAATGCACCGCCACCAGACGAACTCCGACCACGCCACCAACCGCCGCCAAGCAACCAAAGCATCACATCCACCCCAAACTCACCACGAACGACACCCCCAAGAGGGTGACGACGCCCAGGGCGCCACTGTCGCTCGATCCGGCAAAGATTCGGGCTTTCGTCCGGCATACGAGCTGGGTGGAAGGAAGAGGGGAAGGAGGCAACCTGGATGGTGATACGTCCAAAATGTATCTATAATTTCTGCTTGCTCCATGCCACTTTTGGGTGAAATTGCTATGATATTCATACACTTCCATACACTTTTGATCATATTTGGACTAACTTACTAATCCAGTGCACCCCAATGCCAGTTTCTGTTTTCGGCTGTTTTTGTATTTCAGGTTTTCACGTTACGAGAACTGCCAGGAAAAATCCAGAAAAATTATACTCCCTCCGTTCAGAATTACTTGTCGCAGAAATGGATGTATCTAGATGTATTTTAGTTCTAGATACATCCATTTCCGAGACAAGTAATTCCGAACGGAGGGAGTATAAAAAATCAGCGTTTCGGAAACTACCGCGCGTTCGAAGGACAGCCGGGGGGGGGGCCACCAGGGCTCCAGGTGCCCTGGCGGCGCCCCCCCTGGGCCGCGCCGGGGGGGCGCCTGGGCCCCCCGAAGCTTCCCCGATGCCCCCCTTTGGCATATATTTAAAGCATCCTCCGAAACCCTCAGAACAGGAACTCTTTTCACGATCCCATCTCTGTTCCGCCGCCGCCGCCGCTTCCAAGATCGGGAGCACCAGGAGAACTCTTCCCGGCACCCTGCCGGAGGGGAGGATCACCACCGGGAGCTTTTCCACCACCATGGACGCCTCCCGGATGACTCGTGAGTAGTCTCCCTTGGACCATGAGTCCATGACCAGTAGCTATGTGATGTTCTCCTCCCGTTCTTGTGCTTCACTAATTAGTCCTCGTGAGCTGCCCTACATGATCGAGGCACATATGTAATCCTTATGTTGTTTCTATGTTGAGTTTGCTGGGATCCGATGGATTATGAGATTATGTTCAGATTGATCTTGAGTAATATATTTGATCTACCTCTTTTATATTTATGTTCATAAGTAATTCTTGCATGTTCTCCGTTGTTATTTATTGCTTTGGCCAAGTAATACGTAGTGACTCCAAGAGGGAACGTTATGCTCGATTGTGGGTTCATGCCCCTCGATGACTAGCTTGACTGACAGAAACATGAGTCTAGGGGATGTGTTGTTGCCACAAGGGGGAAAACAACAGTGCTTGTGCCCGCGGGTGCAAGGATTGTTTACTTTACGCAAAGTTCTTTTAATGCAGTTGTCTGTTGCATTGAGTTTACACTATGGGTGGGACTCGCAACTTAATACCAGCGAGATGTTCTGGATAGATATCTCAAGGTGGATGATTAGTAGTAGATATTGATGGATTTCGGTCTACTTAATTTGGCGTACCGCCCATGCTTTGAACCTCAACCTTTCTGCAATGTAATCAGCATTGGTTTGCGTTCGTGGTCCTGTCAATTGCCCAGCTGTAATTTGTTTACCTCACATAGTTGTTTTATCGTCTTTTGGGAGAGAGACATCACTAGTGAACATCATGAGACTCCGGTCCATATTACCATCATTGATCACATCCACTATTTACTTTTCCGCTATTACTTACTATTGCAAAACATTATCTATCACTACTATTATTTGCTTTTAACCCTTTGTGAACTACAAGGCCGGAGGGATTGACAACCTCTCTGTACTCGTTGGGAGCAAAGTTATTTGTATCTGTGTGCAGGTCCATGTTGATTGCTAATACGCGCCGTTAACAGTTGACACCTACTTGTTGAACCTAGGAGTCTCTGGGGATTCGATCCTTGGCATCTTTGCTAAGGGAAAACACTTCTACATACTGCATCTTACACCTTCCACTTCGGGTAACCAACGAGGGGTTCGAGGCCCATCAAGGAGTATTTTCTGGCGCCGTTGCCGGGGACTCCACTCTTTAGGATAGGGGAGTTGCACGCTATCTTTTACCTTTGCTTTTTAGTCTTGTTAGTTTACCTTTCAGTTTATTCTTTAGTACCTTTTATCAAAAATCACAAAAATAGTTATCTTGTTCTTTAGTTATCATTATGTCGGGTCCTTTTGTCTTTGACGAGGCAGAAGTTCTCACCTTTAAACAAAGAGGTGGGGAAAGTTTGAAAGATGCTTGGTATAAGATTTATGATTCACAAAAAAGAGCCACCAAGAAGCAACCTACTACTATCTTGCTTAGAAATTTTTATGTTGGAATTACTTCTTGGAATAGGTTTATTCTTGATACTGCTATCAATGGGAATTTCCTAGAGGCCCCAGTTGGGAGTCTCTTAGTATTATTGAAAATCTTGTTGGGAATCTCCCTGTTGTTAGCATTCGAGAGGACATCACCCTAACTCACATTATGAAAAAACTTGAAAAGATAGAGCTAGAGATGCCAAGCATTAATAAGATAAATGAGTTGGATCGTAAGATCCAAGGGAATTTGAATAGACTTGATAGCTCCATGCATAAATTTTTTAAAATTTTGGAGACCGTCAAATTCCATGACTTGGACTCTTCTAGGATAGACAAGATTGAGGAAATATTTGATACCCTAGGAACTACCTTCTCCTCAATCAAAACCAAAAAGGTAGAAACTCCGGCAAAGAGGGAGCCTAAGTTCGTTCACGTTCCAAAGGCTCCCCGTTCTAAAAGTAATCCATCTATTGCCAAAGGGGTTGAAACTGTTAAGACCTTGGAAGAAACACCTGTCTTTGATAAATTTATAAATGAATCTTCCCTTGACTTTTATCCTTTTGGTCTTCTACCTAGGAGTATCTCTATGAGGCCTTTATTTGAGAGTCCTCTTAAAACTAGTTGTATTATTGAAGAGCTTTTTGATGATCTTGATGATGGTTCAATTGATACAACTTGATCTATGCATTATGCCTAGCTTAAAGGCATAAAAGGAAGCGCTTTTGGGAGGCAGCCCACATGAATAAATTTTTTGCTTTTGTTGTGTCTTGATGTTGTTTACTTCTGTAGCATCATCATTGTATCTTTGCTTTTCATATTTGTGCCAAGTATAGCCTCTGATTGCTAGAAAGTTCAAAAGTTGTGAGGTGCTGTCCAGGAAACAGATTCTGTCCTTGGATAGAAAAATTCGTATAAAATCACCAGATCATCTTTTTGGTCTGAATTTTTTCGACAGCGTTCTCTATATAATTGTTTTTCGTGCGTCTGTTCTGAGTTTTTTGATTTGAGTTGCAGAAGTATCCCGAACAGATCAATTACTACCTGCTGTTCTGTTTTTCACAGATTCTGTCCTGATTTGCCTTTCCTTCATTTTGCAAATCAAGAGCTTGCTTTTTCTTTGCAAAAACCTTTTGGCAATCTTGAGAAACAGTAGAACTTCAAGAATATCTTTATTTCCAGCAAGGTATAATTATTTTATTAAGGGTACTAACCTCGCTAATCAGATTATGATGAGTTATGTATGAAGGGAGTTTTCAAGTGTGCGAGGGAAGATGATAAAAAGATTCAGGAGTGTCAAGCGCTCAAGCTTGGGGATGCCCCCGTGCACCCCCAAGAAATATTCAAGGAGACTCAAGCGTCTAAGCTTGGGGATGCCCCCGTGCATCCCCTTCTCCATCAACTTTATCAGTTCGTCTTTCGTTCCACTATATTTTTATCACTTCATGTGTTATGCGTTATGCTTGGAGCGTCTTGCTTTTAGTTTTCTTTTTAGTTTTTCATAACGAGTCGGACTTCAGCATTCTATATGTGGGAGAGAAACACGCTCCACTTCTACCTATAACATAACATAGAATTTTCATGTCTATCTTTGCTGTGTGTGTTCTTTGTCTTTAAATAGCTACTATCATGCTCTGCTCTTAGTATTCATGCTTATCTTTTCAAAGAGCTTTTGTTTAGTTGGTTGCTTGAACTCTCTTTAATTATCATGCTTATATAATTAAGAGAGTTTGCTTCCGTTGCATTGGTTAATATGTCTATGATAAAGATGCTACGTGCATAATGGCACTTAGTAGTTCAGGTTTTCTTATGGTTAGTCTCAAATAGCTGGGGGATTCCCAATGTGTTATTGGAGTACCAACATGATTTGTTTGCCAATGATGTGGTATGGTTTAGTAATATCTTCCTTCGAGAATTTATTTTGATTGACTTGGCGTATGCTCACGCATATTTAAGACTGTAAAGAAAGTCTGTCAAGCCTTGATGATCTTTTATTTCTGAGCAGCGATATAACTTGCATGCCTGATTCAATATTGCTTTGTCGCTCTGCATGATTATGACCGTCATTGCTCTCTTAGTTGGTCGCTTCCAGTATTTTGCTAACCTCCACCTGTACTAAGACTAACCTTGCAATACATAGCTCATGGGAAAGTAGCTTAAAAACTATTGTGGTAAAGAATATGTTGCCTATGTATCTTATTTCTTATAAGTTGCTTGCTGAGCGGTAACCATGTTTCTGGGGACGCCATCAACTGTCACACTTTTGTTGAATATCATGTGAGTTGCTATGCATGCTCGTCTTGTCTGAAGTAAGGGTGATTTGCCATGGGTTGAATGAATATGCATATTGTTAGAGAAGAACATTGGGCCGCCAACCAAAGCCATGTATCATGGTGGAAGTTTTAGCTTGGACATTAATCCTCAATCTCTTATGAGAATATGCTTATGCATTAAAGAGGAGTCCATCATCTATTTTCTATGTTGTCCCGGTATGGATGTCCTCAAGTTGAGATCTATCAAAAACGAGAAATCAAATGCGATTTATCTCCTTGGACCTTTGTACAGGTGGCATAGAGGTACCCCTTTGTGACACTTGGTTGAAACATATGTAATGCAATGATAACCCATGGAAATCTGAGCTAATTAGGACAAGGTGCGAGCACTATTGGTATTCGATGCATGAGGCTTGCAACTTATAGGATGTCTTTTGCATGACACATATGAAGTACTACTACCGTTGACAAAATTGCTTCCATGTTTTCAAAATAAAAAGCTCTAGCACATAACCATTTCTTCAAGCACCAACTACTGAGAGCATGATTGTCATTCTGAGTGTAATGTGCATTGTCCCAAAGTAGCATTGTCTTTTGCATGATTGTGATATCGTTTATTTTGAAATCATTGTATCTAGTCATCACTTAAACCTTGAAGGTGCCCCTGCATTTATGTTTTGCTTCACTAAAGGGGGCAAGCTAGATATCACTTTATCATATTTGCACATCATATTCATTGCAAATCTTTTTGATGCTTCAATGTCATGTTGTAAAACTTTCAGTCATTTGTGATTTTCTCATGAGGCAACTTAATTACTATAGAATCATTGTCTCAGTAAGCTTTTGTCATATGACTATGAAAAAGTCCTATATGATTAATAGCATGTCACCATAGAAATTATTCTTGTTATCATTTACCTACTCGAGGACGAGCAGGAATTAAGCTTGGGGATGTTGATACGTCCAAAACGTATCTATAATTTCTGCTTGCTCCATGCCACTTTTGGGTGATATTGCTATGATATTCATACACTTCCATACACTTTTGATCATATTTGGACTAACTTACTAATCCAGTGCACCCCAGTGCCAGTTTCTGTTTTTGGCTGTTTTTGTATTTCAGGTTTTCACGTTACGAGAACTGCCAGGAAAAATCCAGAAAAATTATATAAAAAATCAGCGTTTCTGAAAATACCGTGCGTCCGAAGGATAGCCGGGGTGGGGCCACCAGGGCTCCAGGCGCCCTGGCGGTGCCCCCCCTGGGCCGCGCCGGGGGGGCGCCTGGGCCCCCCGAAGCTTCCCCGATGCCCCCCTTTGGCATATATTTAAAGCGTCCTCCGAAACCCTCAGAACAGGAACTCTTTTCGCGATCCCATCTCTGTTCCGCCGCCGCCGCCGCTTCCAAGATCGGGAGCACCAGGAGAACTCTTCCCGGCACCCTGCCGGAGGGGAGGATCACCACCGGGAGCTTCTCCACCACCATGGACGCCTCCCGGATGACTCGTGAGTAGTCTCCCTTGGACCATGAGTCCATGACCAGTAGCTATGTGATGTTCTCCTCCCGTTCTTGTGCTTCACTAATTGTCCTCGTGAGCTGCCCTACATGATCGAGGCACATATGTAATCCTTATGCTGTTGCTATGTTGAGTTTGCTGGGATCCGATGGATTATGAGATTATGTTCAGATTGATCTTGAGTAATATATTTGATCTACCTCTTTTATATTTATGTTCATAAGTAATTCTTGCATGTTCTCCGTTGTTATTTATTGCTTTGGCCAAGTAATACGTAGTGACTCCAAGAGGGAATGTTATGCTCGATTGTGGGTTCATTCCCCTCGATGACTAGCTTGAGTGACAGAAACATGAGTCTAGGGGATGTGTTGTTGCCACAAGGGGGAAAACAACGGTGCTTGTGCCCGCGGGTGCAAGGATTGTTTACTTTACGCAAAGTTCTTTTAATGCAGTTGTCTGTTGCATTGAGTTTACACTATGGGTGGGACTCACAACTTAATACCAGCGAGATGTTCTGGATAGATATCTCAAGGTGGATGATTAGTAGTATATATTGATGGATTTCAGTCTACTTAATTTGGCGTACCGCCCATGCTTTGAACCTCAACCTTTCTGCAATGTAATCAGCATTGGTTTGCGTTCGTGGTCCTGTCAATTGCCCAGCTGTAATTTGTTTACCTCACATAGCTGTTTTATCGTCTTTTGGGAGAGAGACATCACTAGTGAACATCATGAGACTCCGGTCCATATTACCATCATTGATCACATCCACTATTTACTTTTCCGCTATTACTTACTATTGCAAAACATTATCTATCACTACTATCATTTGCTTTTAACCCTTTGTGAACTACAAGGCCGGAGGGATTGACAACCTCTCTGTACTCGTTGGGAGCAAAGTTATTTGTATCTGTGTGCAGGTCCACGTTGATTGCTAATACGCGCCGTTAGCAGTTGACACCTACTTGTTGAACCTAGGAGTCTCTGGGGATTCGATCCTTGGCATTTTTGCTAAGGGAAAACACTTCTACATACTGCATCTTACACCTTCCACTTGGGGTAATCAACGAGGGGTTCGAGGCCCATCAGATGGCGCCTACAAGAAGGGTACGGCGCCCTCGGGCGTCGCCGCCGTCGTGGCCAGCACTGCTGGCCTCTGATTTCTCCGGAGCCACCTCCTACCTCCAGCCGCCAAACAGGTACCACTCCGGCGACAAAGGCCGCCCAAAGCAGGATCATCGGAGGCAGCCCTGGTTGAAGTAGACGGAGGCCTTCAGATCTGGATCGGGCGCCGTCGAGACACCCGCACCACAGCCGCCACCTGCCGCTGCCTCGCCGCCCCCGCGGCCGAGGAAGAACGGCCAGCACCAACGAGCATCGGTCACCGCAGACCCGGCGTCGATCCACCAGCCATGGCCGTCACCACGGATCCAAAGCCCCCCGAGGAAGAATGGGGCAGCCAGATCCTCGTCGCCACCTTCAACGGCGGCCGAGCGGCAAGCCGGCGGCCACCTCCGGCGGTGACGAGGGAGAGGAGAAGCGGGGGAGAGGGCCGGCGGCGGGCTAGGGTTGCGCCGCCCGAGTCGCCCCTGCGGGAGCGACCATATTTTAGTCAGGATCAAATAGAGACAACCTCATCATCTTGTTGGCACTTGGCACATCATTCGCTCTGCCATTTTATAGCATAAGCTTCCCTGCTATACCATCTCACCACACAAGTTCGCAACCTCACCCACTTTCGTCGCCATTTGCTTATGCAATGTGGCAATTTCTTGTCTTTATCACGGCATGGTAAAGTGGAAACCCTAGCTACCATACCCTTCTCTATATATACAACCCTCTTTCCCTTTAGTCCTTTTAATATCAGTTGCTTTGCCTTTATGTGTAGCGGTAATCTTTCCATGTTCGGCTTCAATGATGAAATATTATCCTAGTTGTCGTGTGAAGGTTCCTATCACACATGCATATTGGGGATAAGGTTAATGGGAGGTTGCCATTTTGATTTACAGAGTCTATTTGATTTTATTTGTGCTGTTGCGTGTGTTTCATGTTGATGGGTGTGGCTATGTTCACCGCTAAGGTATATTTAGTTCTGTAGGCCAGCATCAGCCTTCAAGATTCCAACAAGTATGATATGGATATATGTAGGAAACCTAGCTCAGTTTGCTATGTTCTTGTGGGTTGCTTTCTCTTTCCCAGTGAAGATGGATCATTTGCTCCCGGCTACTTAGCAATACATACTACATACAACCTGAAGCAAATGGAAATGGTCACGTGTGACAAGCATTAGTACTCGTACCTTGACCAGTACATTATAGAGACAAGCTAATGTCCTCGAGCTTTGTCTGTTGAACTGTTGGAACTACTATATTTTATTTTATTTGAAATGGTTGCATACCCCTGGCCTCTGCATCATGAAGATGCATGCAACCATTTTATTAAGATTCCACAAAGTAACGCCATAAAGGTCTTACAGCTCGCAAACGGAGCAGAACAAAGTAAAAAAATACATGCTGACACAGGCAACCGATACGATAATATGGAGGATAAGCTCCCTAGACACTTATCATGTTATGCGAGCGCCATCCGAACCGGTTGAACATACCCCGAGCTTCATCTCCCATCGGTTACACCCAGTAACCAAAGGCTCCCTGGAGTCCATAGGAATGAGTAAGGACCACGTATGGATCCAAGCTGTAGCTCTAAAGATGACCTGCAAGAAAGTTAAAGTGTGTTGTCTGTTAAAAATCATATCATTCCTGCAGTTCCATATAACCCATAAAAGCGCACATATTCGAATCCGAATACAAGCCGCAATAATCTGATCAACCGCAGCTAACCACGTCTGTCGGTGTACAAAAGTAGGGGCTCTTCTTTGTACCCCTTTCTTGTGCACGAGCAGTCAGAGCCACGCCTATGGCCACGCCTAACAGGGCAGAGGAGGGAAACCGAAGCACAAGACTACCAGAGCAGCGCCAAGACAGTGGTGCAAGAAGGCCAAGCAACAAGATAAGCTTCCCCCGACAAGACCCTTGCCGGGGCGGCCTACACGACCCCGGCAAGAACTCTTGCTGGGGTAACTCACCCGACGCCAGCATTGCGGCCACCCTTGAGCCTAGGAGTTCCAACACCATCAACAACATTGGAACCAAGGCTCGGGAAGCGTCTGCGTGATGGCATGCAGATCTTTGTGAATACAAAGGGTCTACGAATCCTAGGTGAGGACCAAAAGACAAGACGACCGCAAGGCTCCTTGCCGAGGATGCCCACGAGGCCCCGGCAAGGATCCTTGCCAAAGATATCCCCGAGGCCCCGGCAAGATCCTTGCCGGGACAAGACGCAAGACCGCGGCAAGCCCTTGCCGCCCCATCGTAGCCTCAGCTCGGCGGCTGACTCGCTAGCCCAGACAAGTACCCACGTGGCAGTACGTGGTTCCTGGTCCACCTAGTCAAGCACCTGCGTGGTGGCATGCAGATCTTCATGAAGACCCTACCACCACACCATCTCAGCCGCCTACCCCGTTGGCCTGGATGCGCGTCGCAACCAGACGGAGCGGCGATCGACGGGACGGGCCTCGTTCCCGTCCCCGATAAAGCAAGTGGACACCTAAGTAGCGCATTTAATGCGTCTTGTCCCGTAATGGCATGAGATAAGCTTGTACACTGTATACCTTTCCACCTCTTGTGTGCCACTATGGCAGCCCCTTTTGACTATAAAAGGAGGCCCGAGGAATACTGGAGAAGGATTCAGATTATTTGGACTAGGCACACACCGCAGCTAGTTCGAGAGCTTAAGAACACTCAAATACACACCAAAGCAGGACTAGGGTATTACACATCTCCGTGGCCCGAACCTGGGTAAACGATCCTTGTGCTAACTCTTAGACCCGCTCTTTGCACAACCCCGCCCCCGTCAACCGTAGAAGGGATTCGAGTGATCCCATAGGTGTTGTTTCCCCAATATCTTTGGCACGCCTGGTAGGGGGCGCAGTTGTGAAAACCGGTCTAGCAGTTAGTTTAGCAGTTCTTCGTCGCCAAGGCTCCCAAGAAGAAGATGATCATAGCGATCGGTTCATCTGGAGCCGAATGGCCAATGCCGGTATGGGCTGGCGACGAGGTGGTCGCGGATGGAAGCCGAGGCGCAGCCCGCGAACACCCACGTCGCTCTAGCAGCCGAAGCTTGGCAAGTGGCGTCGTTCGTGCACAAGACGACGAGCCGCACGCTGCCAAGTCCAAAGGCGGAGCCCCCCCCCCC
>LR738709.1:43036539-43106008 GCA_902687465.1 Secale cereale | reverse complement strand
CCCCCGCAGGCGACGCGGGGCCCTCCAAGAGCGGCGCCATACCACGTACGGGCAGCATGGCGACTTCCAAGACGCCCACGCCGGCGCCCACAACGAGCTCCTCCCAGGTCGTGCGCGATGAGAACATCGCCACGCTGGTGACGCCGGGCGCCGCCGCGGAAAGAGCCCCGTGCATCATTCGCTGGACGTAGAAGACCAACATGCTCGCCGAGGTGCTGGCAAAAACGGCGTACAGCTGCAGGACCGTGATAGAGCTCCTTCTAACGTGGTTAGAAGTCGAAGCGCATCACGGTCCACGCGGCTTTCGCCGCCGCCCAAACCGGCAGAGGCCTTAGTTCACGCGTAGTTGCTCCTCGACTTCCCTCCTGCTACAGAGAAGCTCGACGAGTGGAGAGCCACCATCCGGAGCCTCGTCGGTATTTCCAACAAGGACGAGCCGCGACCAGCAGGGCCCTCAGGCCAACGCTCCATCAAGCCACCGCACGCCAGTGGTGGAAGGACCGGAGGCGCTGCAGCCACGGTGCATTCTCCTCCTCCTCGCCAGTTACCACGGGCACCGGTCCGTCGGGACGACGCTTGTGATAACATTTCCATACTGTCGTCCGACCCACGGACCCACCGAGATCAGCGCCAAGTTCTTCGGGAGCGAACCCATGAAGACGCTCGAACTACCATCGAGCACCGGCACGAAGCACGCCATCAGTCAGATAGGCGGACAGGGCCCACTACGGACCACCCAGCACTGGGAGGCCCTGTAGGCTTACCTTACGAGGTAGGTTGTCCTGCCTTTACCCGTGAGCTGCGGCAATTCCAGTGGCCCACTCACTGCACGTTCAAGCCTGATGTCGGCGAGAAGTATAATGGCAAGACTCACCCGTCAGAGTTCCTCAGCATCTACACCATCGCGATACAGGCCGCCAGAGCACGTGACGACAAGGTGCTTGCCAATTACTTCCCATTGGCGCTTAAACCCAATGTCATGTCAAGGGTGATGCACTTGCCAGTAGATTATATTTCTTCCTGGTCAGATATGTGCCATGAGTTTGTTGGCGCCTTGACGGGAGGCCACCAGGCTCATGGCCAGGCAAGCGATTTGCATATCATCACCCAGAAAGAAGGCGAAAACCTGCGCAAGTACATACAGAGATTCAGCTGAGTGCAGTACAACATCCCAGATGTTCATCCTGCCGCTGTCATCAGCGCATTCCATAAGAATGTGCGTAATCGCAAGATGCGTGAGGAGCTGGCGATGAATAAGGTAAAGGACGTGGCCGAACTCTATGTTCTGGCCGACAGATGCGCTCGGGCTGAAGAAGGAAGGAAGTACCCCGGCGAAGATGCCAGTGTGGAAACCGGTTCCTCAGACGAAGACACTGTCGCCCCGACGAAGAAGGGCCGACGCCACAACAGGAAATGCAAGAGTAAGGCCGTGCTTGCCGTCGGGGGATCCGACGACGCCGGCGCTGCCAAGAAGGCCAAGGCAGACGACCTCGGCAAGGGAGTTGTCGGGTGTGTCGCCTGCCGGGCCTTGGCGGCCGCCGACAAGCCAGGAGGCTCCGACAAGAGTACTGCAAGATCCACCGCACCGAGGGCCATGACCTCCAGAACTGCCGACAAGTCGAGCAGCTCGCAGAGAAGCAGAAAGCCAAATATGAAAGGCGGGACAAGGAGAAGGGCCAAGATGGTGCTGAGGGATTTGGAAAGAAGCGTGGTGGCCAGCCTGGCCGCCGCGGCAAGGATAACCAAAAGGGAAGGCCCGCCCGAGGCCGCGACAAGAAGCAAGAAGACGATGATCATGACGAGGACGACGAGTCCGGCGGGCAAGAGTTCCAAAAAGCTACGGAGGCCATGTGCGTCGACGGTAGTGCCTCTCTGCACACCTCTCACCGCTAGCTCAAGCATTGGGCGAGTGAGATCACAATAGCAGAACCATCGTTCGATGCACAGAAGCCGCTGAAGTGGTCTAGCACACCTATCATTTTTGACACCGAGGATCACCCTGATCGCACAACTGCCGTCGGGTGCTTGCCATTGTTGGTTTCACCAACAATGTGCAACCTTAAGGTGACGAAAATGCTGGTTGATGGCGGGGCCGTTCTGAACTTGATCTCGCCCGCTGTGATCAAAAGACTGCAGATTCCTGATGGAGATCTCGAAGAGACGGGCACGTTTCAAGGGGTCAACCCGGGAAGGAGTCAGCCGAAGGGCAAAGTCACGCCGCCCGTGACATTCGAAGGCGAGCTAAACTATAGGACATCGAGGGTTGTTTTTTATGTTGCCGAGATCCCCTTGCCTTACAACGGGATCCTCGGCCATCCAACGTTGGCCAAGTTCATGGCAGCATCACATTACGTGTACAACACACTGAAGATGCCTGGGCCGATGACCATCATCACCGTCCCCTCCGACAAGAAGGATGTGTTGATCTGCGCTGATCATCTTTACCGGGAAGCAGTTGCAACGACTGCCGCCAAGGCACTTGCTCCTGCCGCTGAAGCCCCGGGAGGGAAGAAGACCGGTAAGGCCTCTCGCACCCACTCCGGCAAGCGCGCCTCTTCGGAGTGCAGTGCTCCCGTCGAGGACGTGCCAGAGAGATCCACCGGCAAGAGCAAGAAATGTAGAGCTGCACCTCCAGAAACCAAGAAGGTGTCCGTCAAGGAGGATGGTACGGGAGGGGCTTTCACCATAAGCTCCGCCCTTGACAGCAAATAGGAAGGCGCGCTCGTCATCTTCCTGCGGGCAAATGTCAACGTGTTTGCGTAGCAAGCATCCGACATCCCCGGCGTTCCCAAGGAGGTGATTGAGCACCATCTTGCTTTCTGCCCTCACGCGCGGCCCGTCAAGCAGAAGGTCAGAAAGCAAGCTCTGGAACGGCAAGAGTTCATCACAGAGGAAACCAGGAAGTTGGAGGCGGCAGGTTTGGTTAGAGGAGTACTCCATCCAACATGGTTGGCTAATCCGGTGGTGGTGCGCAAGGCAAATGGGAAGTGGAGACTGTGTATTGATTACACAGACATCAATAAGGCTTGTCCAAAGGACCCTTCCCATTGCCGCACATTGACTAGATTGAAGACTCCACGGCCGGGTGCGAACTGTTGTCATTCCTTGATGCTTACTCAGGGTACCATCAAATCTTCATGACGAGAGAGGATGAAGAAAACACAGCGTTCATCACCCCATGTGGTACGCATTCTTTTATACGAATGCATTTCGGGTTGAAGAGTGTAGGCTCAACATCTGCAAGAGCAGTCCAAATTGGGTTTGATCCCAGCTACATAGAAATATGGAAGCCTATATGGATGACATAGTGGTCAAAACCAAGGACATGGAAACACTCATACATGATTTAGAAGAAACGTTTGTGAATTTGCGCAAGATCAACCTCAAGTTGAACCCTGAGAAGTGTGTCTTCAGCATTCCGTCCGGCAAGCTTCTCGGTTTCTTTGTGTCATAGCGCGGGATCGAGGCGAATCCAGACATGATCAAGGCTATCGAGCAAATTAAGGCACCCAGGCGGATCAAGGATGTGCGTCGGCTTGCTGGCTGCATTGCCGCCATGAGCAGATTCATCTCCAAATCTGCCGAGCGCGCCCTTCCCTTTTTTAGAATCTTGAAAAAGAAGGGCCCAATGGAATGGACCCCAGAAGCCGAAGCAACTCTACAAGATTTGAAGAAATACCTCTCATCTAAGCCAATACTGGTCGCGCCTAAACCCCAAGAGCCTTTGCTGCTATATCTAGCGGCGACAAATCAAGTGGTCAGTGCTGTGCTAGTAGCCCAGAGAGAGGTCAATACGGAAGCAATAGCAATGATAGAACCTAACGCCACTGGGGCAGAAGCGACGCAACCAAATGAAGTAGTGCAAAAGAAGAAGATGATGCAGCACCCGGTTTAGTTTGTCAGATCCCTCTTGCAGGGGGCTAGGTCAAGGTACTCCGGTGTGCAGAAATTTCTCTTCGACGTCCTTATGTCCTCGAGGAAGTTGCGTCATTACTTCCAAGCACATGAAATTACCGTCGTCACCCGCCTCCCACTGTAGCGGATATTGCATAACCCAGATGCGACCGAGAGGATTGTGGAATGGGCCTTGGGAATGTCAAGATTTGGTTTTAAGTTTGAAAGCACTTCGACGATTAAGAGTAGAGTCTTGGCGGAGTTCGTTGCAGAATGGACCTCAACGCCCAATGAAGAGATCCAGGAGACCACTCTCCCCGGCAAGGAAACAAGTCATGACTGGATTATGTACTTTGACGAAGCTTTCTCACTGCAAGGCGCCGGTGCTGGTGTACTGCTCGTTGCACCCACCGAAGAGCACCTCAAGTATGTGGTCCAGATGCACTTCCCCAGGGAGATGTCAACGAACAACACTGCCGTACGAGGGACTGCTTGCCGGTCTCAGGATCGTGGCAGACCTCGGAATCAAGAAGCTCATCGTCAGTGGTGATTCACAACTTGTCATCAAGCAAGTTAACAAGGATTACCAGAGCCCGTTGATGGAGGCCTATGTAGATGAAGTGAGGAAGCTGGAGGAGCGTTTTGATTGTATACAAGCAGAGCATGTTCCCCGAGCAGAGAACGACATTGCCGACTACTTGTCAAAGCGCGCCGCCCACAAACTACCCGTGGAACCAAGTACCTTTGTGCTTCGATTAACTCAGCCATTGATACGTCTCCAACGTATCTATAATTTTTTATTGTTCCATTTTATTATTTATGATGTTTTGGATGTTTAATGGGCTTTGTTATACACTGTTGTATTATTTTTGGGACTAACCTATTAACCCAAAGGCCCAATCCAGATTGCAGTTTTTTTTGCATATTTTAGGGTTTTACAGAAAAGGAATATCAAACGGAGTCCAAACGGAATGAAACTTCGGGAGAGATATTTTTGGAGCAAAATACGCATGGAAGACTTGAGAACCACAGAGTAGGGCACACGTGGCGTCCACGAGGGTGGGGGGGCGCCCCACACCTATAAGGCGCGCCCCCTGCCTCGTGGGCCCCACGTCTGGCCCCCGGAGCCCTCCTTCTTCCTATATATATCTACGTACCCCGAAAACATCAAAACAACAGAAAAAACCTTAGTTCCACCGCTGCAACCTTCTGTTCCCGTGAGATCCCATATTGGGGCCTGTATCGGAGCTCCGCCGGAGGGGGGATCTACCACGGAGTGCTTCTACATCATCAACATCGCATCACCGTGAGTTGTGAGTACCAAGTTCTCCTCGGTCTTCGAGGAGATCTAATTGATGTAATCTCTTTTTGCGGTGTGTTTGTCGAGATCTGATGAATTGTGGGTTTATGATCAAGATTATCTTTGAGAAATATTTGGTTCTTTTCTGAACTCTTTATGTATGATTATAATATCCTTGCAAGTCCCTTCGAATTATTGGTTTGGTTTGGCATACTAGATCTATAGTTCTTGCAATGGGAGAAGTGCTTGGCTTTGGGTTCAATCTTGCGGTGTCCTTTCCCAGTGACAGCAGGGGCAGCAAGGCACGTATTGTATTGTTGCCATCGAGGATAAAAATATGGGGTTTATATCACTATGTTTGAGTTTATCCCTCTACATCATGTCATCTTGCTTAAGGCGTTACTCTGTTCTTATGAACTTAATACTCTAGATGCATGCTGGATAGCGGTCGATGTGTGGAGTAATAGTAGTAGATGCAGAATCATTTCGGTCTACTTGTCTCAGACGTGATGGCTATATATAATGATCATGCCTAGATTGTCTCATAATTATTCGCTTTTCTATCAATTGCTCGACAGTAATTTGTTTACCCGCCGTAGAATACCGCTATCATGAGAGAAGCCACTAGAGAAAACTATGGTCCCCGGGTCTATTCTCAACATATCAATCTACAATTTACTTTACTTTTCCGCTTTTACTTTCTGTACTTATATCCAAAAATACCAAAAATATCAAACTATCATCTCTATCAGATCTCACTTTCGTAACTGACCGTAAAGGGGTTGACAACCCCTTATCGCGTTGGCTGCGAAGTTCTTATTTGTTTGTGCAGGTGCAAGGGACTGATACGTCCAAAACGTATCTATAATTTCTGCTTGCTCCATGCCTCTTTTGTGTGATATTGCTATGATATTTATACACTTCCATACACTTTTGATCATATTTGGACTAACCTATTAACTCAGTGCACCCCAGTGCCAGTTTCTGTTTTCTGCTGTTTTTGTATTTCAGGTTTTCCCGTCATGTAAACTGCCAGAAAAATCTAGGAAAAATTATATAAAAAATCAGCGTTCCTGAAGCTTCCCGACAGCCAAAGTACAGCCGGAGGGGGGCCACCAGGGCTCCAGGCGCCTTGGTGGCGCGGCCCCCCTCCTGGCCGCGCCGGGGGGCGCCTGGGCCCCCCAGGCCTCCGCTGATGCCCCCCTTTGGCATATATTTATATCGTGTCCCGAAACCCTTGAGATGGGAACCCTTTTTCACGATCTCATCTCTGTTCCGCCGCCGCCGCGCTTCCAAGATCGGGAGCACCAGGAGAACTCTTCCCGGCACCCTGCCGGAGGGGAGGATCACCATCGGGAGCCTCTCCACCACCATGGACGCCTCCCGGATGAGTTGTGAGTAGTCTCCCTTGGACCATGGGTCCATGACCAGTAGCTATGTGATGTTCTCCTCCCGTTCTTGTGCTTCACTAATTAGTCCTCGTGAGCTGCCCTACATGGTCGAGGCACATATGTAATCCTTATGTTGTTGCTATGGTGAGTTTGCTGGGATCCGATGGATTGTGAGATTATGTTCAGATTGTGTTTGAGTAATATATTTGATCTACCTCTTTTATATTTATGTTCGTAAGTAATTCTTGCATGTTCTCCGTTGTCATTTATTGCTTTGGCCAAGTAGTAGGTAGTGACTCCAAGAGGGAACGTTATGCTTGATTGTGGGTTCATGCCCCTCGATAACTAGCTTGAGTGACAGAAACATGA
Organism: Secale cereale; assembly: GCA_902687465.1. Taxonomy (NCBI): domain Eukaryota; kingdom Viridiplantae; phylum Streptophyta; class Magnoliopsida; order Poales; family Poaceae; genus Secale; species Secale cereale. Next base: position 43,099,054 of record LR738709.1, on the reverse strand, counting down.
GTCTAGGGGATGTGCTGTTGCCACAAGGGGGAAAACAATGGTGCTTGTGCCCGCGCGTGCAAGGATTGTTTACTTTACGCAAAGTTCTTTTAATGTAGTTGTCTATTGCTTTGAGTTTACACTATGGGTGGGACTCGCAACTTAATACCAGCGAGATGTTCTGGATAGATATCTCAAGGTGGATGATTAGTAGTAGATGCGGATGGATTTCGGTCTACTTGCCTTGGCGTACCGCCCATGCTTTGAACCTCTAACTTTATTGCAACATAGCTAGCATTGGTTTGCGCACATAATTCTGTCAATTCCCCAGCTGTAATTCGTTTACCTCACATAGCTGTTTTATCGTCTTTTGGGAGAGAGACATCACTAGTGAACATCATGGGACCCCGGTCCATATTACCATCACTGATCACATCCGCTATTTACTTCCCGCTTTTACTTACTATTTGCAGCAATACCTATTACTATTATCACTTGCGTTTGATCCTTTGTAAACGACAAGGCCGGAGGGATTGACAACCTCTCTGTACTCGTTGGAAGCAAAGTTATTTGTATCTGTGTGCAGGTCCACGTTGATTGCTAATATCTGGCACCGTTAGCAGTTGACACCTTCTTGTTGAAACTGGGAGTCTCAGGGGAAATCGATCCTTGGTATCTTTGCCAAGGGAAAACTTCCGCTAGACTGCATCTCAAACCTTCCACTTGGGGTAACCAACGAGGGGCGAGAAGCCATCAGGGACTCGCGCGTGGTCTCCTACTAGATTGATACCTTGGTTCTCAAAAACTAAGGAAAATACTTACGCTACTGTGTTGCATCACCCTTTCCACTTCGAGGGAATACAACACAAGCTCGAGAAGTAGCAAGAAGAATTTCTGGCGCCGTTGCCAGGGAGGCTTACGCAAAAGTCATATACCAAGTACCTATCACAAACCCTTATCCTTCGCATTACATTTATTTGCCTCTCGTTTTCCTCTCCCCGACTTCACCCTTGCCGTTTTATTTGCCCTTCTTTTGTCGGGTGTTTATCGTTCGCTTGCTTCTTGTTTGCTTGTGTGTTGGATTGCTTGCTTGTCACTATGGCTCAGAGGAATGCCAAATTGTGTGACTTCTCCAATACCAACAATAATGATTTTATTAGCACTCTGATTGCTCCTATTACCGATGTTGAATCTTGTGAGATCAATGTTGCTTTGTTGAATCTTGTTATGAAAGATCAATTTTCCGGCCTTCCTAGTGAAGATGTTGCTACCCATCTAAACAACATTGTTGATTTGTGTGATATGCAAAAGAAAAGGGATACGGATAACAATATTGTTAAACTGAAGTTATTTCCGTTTTCACTTAGTGATCGTGCTAAAACTTGGTTTTCCTCTTTGCCTAGAAATAGTATTGATTTGTGGAATAAGTGCAAAGATGCTTTTATCTCTAAGTATTTCCCTCCTGCTAAGATCATCTCTCTTAGAAACGATATTATGAATTTTAAGCAACTAGATCATGAGCATGTTGCACAAGCTTGGGAGAGAATGAAATTAATGATACGTAATTGCCCTACACATGGTTTGAACTTATGGATGATTATTCAAAACTTTTATGCTGGCTTGAATTTTGCTTCTAGAAATCTTTTAGATTTGGCCGCATCAGGCACTTTCATGGAAACTACCTTAGGAGAAGCTACCAAACTCCTAGATAATATCATGGTTAATTATTATCAATGGCACTATGAAAGATCTACTAGTAAAAAAGATGCTATTGAAGATGCTATTGAAGATATTAGTGTTTTGAGCGGAAAGATGGATGAACTTATGAAACTATTTGCTGCTAAGAGTGATTCTTCTGATCCTAATGATATGCCTTTGTCCACGTTGATTGAAAATAATAATGAATCTTTGGATGTGAATTTTGTTGGTAGGAATAATTTTGGTAACAATGCTTATAGAGAAAACTTTAACCTAGGTCTTTTCCTAGTAATTCCTCTAATAATTCTGGTAATTCCTACAACAACTCTTATGGAAAGATGCCTTCTGAATTTGAAACTAGTGTTAAGGAGTTTATGAATTCGCAAAAGAATGTCAATGCTTTGCTTGAAGAAAAATTTCTTAAGATTGATGAATTGGCTAGAAGTATGGATAGAATTACTCTTGATGTTGATTCTTTTAAACTTAGATCTATCCCACCTAAGCATGATATCAATGAGTCTCTCAAAGCCATGAGAATTTCCATTGATGAATGCAAAGAAAGAACCGCTAGGATGCGTGCTAAAAGAGAGAATTATATAAAAGCTTGTTATTCTAGTTATCATGAAAATAAATATGAAGGTCTGAAAGTTATTGATGTGTCTCCTATTAGATCCTTGTTTTCTAGTGTGAATCTTGATAAAGATGGGATTGGAGATGAGTCTACTTTAATTAAAAGGTGTCCCAATGATTAGGAGTTTTTAGATCTTGATGCTAAAATTGTTAAAAGTGGGAGTGAAGAGATTAAAACTTTGCATAGTGATGAACCCACTACTTTGGATTTCAAGGGATTCAATTATGATAATTGCTCTTTGATCGATTGTATTGTTGCAATCCGTACTAAACTCTTCGCATGCTTATAGTCAAAATAAAGCTTTTACCAAAAACATAGTTGATGCTTTTATGCAATCTTATGAAGAAAAACTTGAATTAGAAGTTTCTATCTCTAGAAAGCTTTATGATGAGTGGGAACCTACTATTAAAATAAAAATAAAAGATCATGAATCCTTTGCTTTGTGTGATTTGGGTGCAAGTGTTTCCACTATCCCAAAAACTTTGTGTGATTTGCTTGGTTTCCATGAGCTTGATGATTGTTCTTTAAATTTGCATCTTGCGGATTCCACTCTTAAGAAACCTATGGGAAGGATTAATGATGTTATTATTGTTGCCAATAGGAATTATATGCCCGTAGATTTCATTGTTCTTGATATAGATGGCAATCCTTCATGTCCTATTATTCTTGGTAGACCTTTCCTTAGAACGATTAGTGCAATTATTGATATGAAGGAAGGAAATATTAGATTCCAATTTCCGTTAAGGAAAGGCATGGAACACTTTCCTAGAAATAAAATCAAACTAGCATATGAATCTATTATCAGAGACACTTATGGATTGCCTTCCAAAGATGGCAATACGTAGATCTATCCATGTATCGTGCCTAGCTAGGGGCGTAAAACGATAGCGCTTGTTGGGAGGCAACCCAATTTTATATTTTTTTGTTTTTGCTTCTGTTTAGGAATAAATATTGCATCTAGCTTCTGTTTAGATTTGGTTGTGTGTTTTAATTAGTGTTTGTGGCCAGTAGAACCTTTGGGAAGACTTGTGTGAAGTTTATATGATCTTGCTGTGAAAAAAATAGAATCGTTAGCGCTCGCTAGAATGGTCACCAGATTTTACTAGAGTGTGATATTTAGTTGATTCTTTTTGCAGATGATTAATAGACAAATTCTCCACATTTACCAATTTATTTCAATTTTTTTGTAGTTACAGAAGTATGCGAAAGTTACAGATTACTACAGACTGTTCTGTTTTTGACAGGTTCTGTTTTTCGTGTGTTGTTTGCTTATTTCAATGCATCTATGAGTAGTATTGGAGGATATGAATCATAGAAAAGTTGGAATACATTAGGTTTAACACCAATATAAACAAATAATGAATTCATTACAGTACCTTTGAGTAGTGGTTTGTTTTCTTATACTAACGGAGCTCACGAGATTTTTGTCTAAGTTTTGTGTTGTGAAGTTTTCAAGTTTTGAGTATTACTTTGATGGACTATGGAACAAAGAGTGGCAAGAGCCTAAGCTTGGGGATGCCCAAGGCACCCCAAGGTAAAATTCAAGGACAACCAAAAGCCTAAGCTTGGGGATGCCCCGGAAGGCATCCCGTCTTTCGTCTTCATCTATCGGTAACTATACCCGTAGCTATATTTTTATTCACCACATGATATGTGTTTTACTTGGAGCGTCATGTATTATTTGAGTATTTGCCTGTTAGTTTGCCACAATTATCCTTTCTGGACACACCTTTTTGAGAGAGATAAATATGGCCTAGGAATTGATAGAACACTCTATATGCTTCACTTATATCTTTTGAGCGGAATAGGTTTTGCTCTAGTGCTTCACTGATATCTTTTAGAGCGCGGTGGTAATTTTATTTTGAAGAAATTGTTGATCTCTCATGCTTCACTTATATCTTTTAGAGAGTCTATTAAAACAGCATGGTAATGTGCTCTGGCTATAAAATTAGCCTTCACATGATAGACATGCAAGATCAATGTAGTAAAAACTTTCACACTAAGTGCATTGAATATGATGAGAAGTTGGATGCTTGATAATTGTTTTGAGATATGAAGATAGCGATATTAGAGTCATGCTAGTGGAGTTATTATGAATTTGAGAAACACTTGTGTTAAGGTTAGTAATTCACGTAGCATACACGCATGGTGAACCGCTATGTGACGAAGTTAGAGCATGAGGTCTTTGTAAAGCGTCAGCCTTTGTGTGGAGGTCGGGGGCGCGCGATGGTTAACTCCTACCAACCTTCCCCCTAGGAGCATGCGTTGATTGCTTTGTTTTGATGACTCGTAAATTTTTGCAATAAGTATATGAGTTCTTATGACTAATATTGAGTCCATGGATTATACACACTCTCACCCTTCCACCATTGCTAGCCTCTCTTATACCGCACAACTTTCGCAGGTACCATACACCCACTATATATCCTTCCTCAAAACAGCCACCATATATTTTCCTCAAAACAGCCACCATACCTACCTATCATGGCATTTCTATAGCCATTCCGAGATATATTGCTATGCCACTTTCCATCGTTCCGTTCATATGACATGTTTCATATTGTCATATTGCCATGCATGATCATGTAGTTGACATCGTATTTGTGGCAAATCCACCATGCATAATTTTTCATACATGTCACTCTTGATTCATTGGATATCCTGGTACACCGCCGGAGGCATTCATGTAGAGTCATACTTTGTTCTAGTAGCGAGTTCTAAATCAGTAAAAGTGTGATGATCATCATTACTAGAGCATTGTCCCATGTGAGGAAAGGCCACCAAAATAAGAGATGGCCCAAAAAAAATGTAGAGAGGGGCTAAAAAAAGAGAAAGCCCCTCCAAAAAAAATGAGAGAAAAGAGAGAAGGGACAATTGCTACTATCCTTTTCCACACTTGTGCTTCAAAGTAGCACCATGTTCTTCATGATAGAGAGTCTCATGTTTAGTCACTTTCATATACTAGTGGGAATTTTCATTATAGAACTTGGCTTGTATATTCCAACGATGGGCTTCCTCAAATGCCCTAGGTCTTCATGAGCAAGCAAGTTGGATGCACACCCACTTAGTTTCTTTTGTTGAGCTTTCATACATTTTTGGCTCTAGTGCATCCGTTGCATGGCAATCCCTACTCACTCACATTGATATCTATTGATGGGCATCTCCATAGCCTGTTGATACGCCTAGTCAATGTGAGACTATGAGGCTAATTGGTTTGCTGCCAAAGTTTGGTATTGCCAAATATTTGGCAAGCCAACATTTGGAAAAATCAAAAGTTGCCAAAAATTGGCAACTTTTTGAGAGGTGGACAAGAACGAATTGGTAGACAACCAATTGAGAGCCAAACTTTTAGACTTGCCAACAATTGGCATGCCAATTATTGGCACCAAACCAATTAGGCTATATCTCCCTCCTTTTTGTCTTCTCCACAACCACCTCTCTATTCCACCCATAGTGCAATGTCCATGGCTCACGCTCATGTATTGCGTGAAAGTTGAAAGGTTTAAAAGAATAGGGTATGAAAACAAGTGCTTGGCTGAAACCGGGGTTGTGCATGATATGAGTATTTTGTGTGATGAAGAGGGGGCATAGCCAGACTATATGATTTTGTAGGGATAACTTTCTTTAGCCATAGTATTTTGAGAAGACATGATTGCTTTGTTAGTATGCTTGAAGAATTATTATTTCTTATGTCAACATAGACTTTTGTCTTGAATCTTTCAGATCTGAACATTCATGCCACAATTAAGAGAATGACATTGAAAACTATGTTGGTTAGCATTCCACATCAAAAATTCTGTTTTTATCATTTACCTACTCGAGTACGAGCAGGAATTAAGCTTGGGGATGCTTGATAGGTCTCCAATGTATCTATAATTTTTTATTGTTCCATGCTATTATTTATGATGTTTTGGATGTTTAATGGGCTTTGTTATACACTTCTATATTATTTTTGGGACTAACCTATTAACCCAAAGGCCCAGTCCAGATTGCAGTTTTTTGCCTATTTCTGGGTTTTACAGAAAAGGAATATGAAACTGGAGTCCAAACGGAATGAAACTTCGGGAGAGATATTTTTGGAGCAAAATACACACGGGAGACTTGAGAACCACACAGTAGGGCATACGTGGCGTCCACGAGGGTGCCCCCCCCCTATAGGGCGTGACCCCTGCCTCGTGGGCCCCATGTCTGGCCCCCGGCGCCCTCCTTCTTCCTATATATATCTACGTACCCCGAAAACATCAGAACGACAGAAAAAACCCTAGTTCCACCGCCGCAAACTTCTGTTACCATGAGATCACATCTTGGGGCCTATTCCGGAGCTCCACCGGAGGGGGGATCTACCACGGAGTGCTTCTACATCATCATCATCGCCTCACCATGAGTTGTGAGTAGTTTACCACAGACCTTTGGGTCCATAGCTAGTATCTAGATGGCTTCTTCTCTCTCTCTCTCTGGATCTCAATACCAAGTTCTCCTCGGTCTTCGAGGAGATCTATTCGATGCAAGCTCTTTTTGCGGTGTGTTTTTCGAGATACGATGAATTGTGGGCTTATGATCAAGATTATCTTTGAGAAATATTTGGTTCTTTTCTGAACTCTTTATGTATGATTATAATATCCTTGCAAGTCTCTTGGGATTATTGGTTTGGTTTTGCCTACTAGATCTATAGTTCTTGCAATGGGAGAAGTGCTTGGCTTTGGGTTCAATCTTGCGGTGTCCTTTCCCAGTGACAGTAGGGGCAGCAAGGCACGTATTGTATTGTTGCCATCTAGGATAACAAGATGGGATTTATATCACTATGTTTGAGTTTATCCCTCTACATCATGTCATCTTGCTTAAGGCGTTACTCTGTTCTTATGAACTTAATACTCTAGATGCATGCTGGATAGCAGTCGATGTGTGGAGTAATAGTAGTAGATGCAGAATCGTTTCGGTCTACTTGTCTCGGACGTGATGCCTATATATAATGATCAAGCCTAGATAGTCTCATAATTATTCGCTTTTCTATCAACTCCTCGACAGTAATTTGTTTACCCGCCGTAGAATACCGCTATCATGAGAGAAGCCACTAGAGAAAACTATGGCCCCCTCGTCTATCTTTATCATATTACTTTCTCATCAACTAGTCAATTTCTGTCGCCGTTGTTTTCTTTACTTTCTATTTCTATACCAAAAATACCAAAAATATAACTATCATCTCTATCAGATCTCACTATTGTAAGTGACCGTAAAGGGATTGACAACCCCTTATCACGTTGGATGCGAAGTTCTTATTTGTTTGTGCAGGTGCGAGGGACTGGCGCGTGGTCTCCTAGTGGATTGATACCTTGGTTCTCAAAAACTGAGGGAAATACTTACGCTATTGTGCTGCATCTCCCTTTCCTCTTCGAGGGAATACAACGCAAGCTCAAAAGGTAGCAAGAATAATTGTTGGCGCTGTTGCCGGGGAGGCTTACGCAAAAGTCATATACCAAGTACCTATCACAAACCCTTATCCTTCGCATTACATTTATTTGCCTCTCGTTTTCCCCTCCCCCACTTCACCCTTGCCGTTCTGTCGTGTGTTTTTTGTTCGCTTGTTTCTTGTTTGCTTGTGTGCTGCTTGTCTGCTTGTCATCATGTCTAGCACACCTATCATTATCACCACTCCCGAGAGTCAGGTCCTCAACTTTCAACAAAGGAAGGAAGAAAACTTAAAAGATGCCTGGTATAGAATTTGCAATGCTCAAAATAGATCTAATCGGAAGCTTTCCACTTCCTAGCATCTTCGCAATTTTTATATTGGCATAACTCCATGGAATAGATTTATCTTAGATACCATTACCGGAGGGAATTTCTTGGGTAGCCACACCGTTGATTCTTATAAAGTTATGACTGAATTATTTAGCCCACCACCTCTTATGGTTAATGGGACCGTTTTAACTTTGGAGCATGTTATGCAAAGGTTAGAAATTATTGAGAACAAAGTTGCTACGGTAGAATTGTTAGAGAACTTGGATAGAAAAATCCATAATGAAATTACCCAATATGGATCTAAGGTAGGAGTTGTTCCGAAAAAGCTTGAGGATGTTATCACTAATGTGGGTTCCGCTCTTTCCACTATAAAAACCACTCCAAATACCTCCACTAAATTATCTAAGTTCATGTATGTCCCTAAAGACAAGGGTGAAACTTCTAGACTTGCGGATCTCAAATTCATAAGTGTTCATCCTAATTTTCTTACTTTTGCAAGAGATCCTTTTGACACTTTAGAATTTCTTGATTTCTTGCCCAAAAGTTTGATTATTCATAGGGACAAAGAAGTACCCAAGAATCACAAGTGCTTAATTAAAGAATTGCCTTCCAAGGATGGCAATCCCTAGATCTATCTTGTATCGTGCCTAGCTAGGGGCGTAAAACGATAGCGCTTGTTGGGAGGCAACCCAATTTTATGTTTTTTGCTTTTGTTGCTGTTAGGGAATAAATATTGCATCTAGCCTCTGATTACATGTGTTTTCATGTTCTGTTTAGTGTTTGTGCCAAGTAGAACTTTTGGTAAGACTTGTGTGAAGTTTATATGATCTTGCTGTGAAAAAACAGAATCGTTAGCACTGGGTAAAGTAGTCTTCAGATTTTACTGGAGCGTGCTATTTAGTTGATTCTTTTTTCTGCTGATTGGTAGACAAATTGTGTAAATTTACCAATTTAGTTTGAATTTTTTGGAGTTCCAGAAGTAGGCGAACCCAGCAGATTACTACAGACTGTTCTGTTTTTGACAGATTCTGTTTTTCGTGTGTTGTTTGCTTACTCCGATGCATCTATGAGTAATATTGGAGGATATGAACCATAGAGAACTTGGAGTACAGTAGGTTTAACACCAATATAAACAAATAATGAATTCCTTGCTGTACCTTTGAGTGGTGGTTTGCTTTCTCTTACTAACGGAGCTCATGAGAATTTCTGTCTAAGTTTTGTGTTGTGAAGTTTTCAAGTTTTGAGTATTGCTTTGATGGACTATGGAACAAGGAGTAGCAAAGGCCTAAGCTTGGGGATTCCCATGGCACCCCAAGTAAATTGAATATAATCCAAAAGCCTAAGCTTGGGGATGCCCCGGGAAGGCATCCCCTCTTTCGTCTTCATCCATCGGTAACTATACTTGGAGCTATATTTTTATTCGCAACATGCTATGTGTTTTGCTTGGAGCGTCTTGTATAATTTGAGTCTTTGCTTGTTAGTTTGTCACAATCATCCTTGCTGGACACACCTATTTGAGAGAGTTAAATATGTCCTAGAAATTGTTAGAACACTCTATGTGCTTCACTTATATCTTTTGAGTTGAATAGTTTTTGCTCTAGTGCTTCACTTATATCTTTTAGAGCATGGTGGTGGTAATATTTTGTAGAAATTGTTGAACTCTCATGCTTTACTTAGATCTATTTGAGAGTCTATTAAAACAGCATGGTAAAGTGTTAGGCTAAAGAAACTAGTCTTCACATGATAAACATCCAATGTCAATGTAGTAAAAAAATTCACACCAAGTGCATTGAATAGAAAGAGATGTTGGATGCTTGATAATTGTTTTGAGACATGAGGATAGTGATATTAGAGTCATGCTAGTGGAGTGATTCCCGTAGCATGCACGTATGGTGAACCGTTATGTGACTAAGTTAAAGCATGAGGTATTTGTAGAGTGTCAACCTTTGTGTGGAGGTTGGGGGCGCGCGATGGTTAACTCCTACCAACCTCCCCCCTAGGGGCATGCGTTGATTGCTTTGTTTTGATGACTCGTAGATTTTTGCAATAAGTATATGAGTTCTTATGACTAATGTTGAGTCCATGGATTATACGCACTCTCACCCTTCCACCATTGCTAGCCTCTCTTGTACCGCGCAACTTTCCCCGGTGCCATAAACCCACTATATATCCTTCCTCAAAACAGCCACCATATTGTTCCTCAAAATAGCCACCATACCTACCTATCATGGCATTTCCATAGCCATTCCGACATATATTGCCATGCAACTTTCCACCGTTCCGTTTATATGACACGCATCATATTGTCATATTGCCATTGCATGATCATGTAGTTGACATCGTATTCGTGGCAAGGCCACCATGCATAATTTATCATACATGTCACTCTTGTTTAATTACACATACCGGTACACCGCCGGAGGCATTCATATAGAGTCGTACTTTGTTGTTGTAAGTATCGAGTTGTAATATTGTGTTGTAATGAAAGTGTGATGATCATCATTATTAGAGTATTGTCCCATGGGAGGAAGGGCTGAATCTATAAAGCCCCTCCATTTTTCTTTCGTACCGGTTGCGATCCGAATTGCAAATAAACACCCCACTATAACCATATAGGGAAAAGAAAACATCGATAACTACACATGCATACCTCTGAAAAATGTTGCAGGGGTGAAAAACAGATTTCTCATCGTGAGAGTGAGAGAAAGCGAGAGGGAGAGAGAGAAAGAGAGGGAGAGGGAGGATAGAGGGGGAGAGAGACGCCTTAGGATTAACCATATTTAAACATATTTTTTGGTTTGTTTTGTGCGAACACTAAGGCCATGCCGGCACGGGTGAGAAGGAGGATAAGCAGCAACACAAATATGATGCCTCGAAAAAATAAAGGAGATGGACCTATTGTGGTCTTGAGTGATGGTTGTTGGGTTAAGAGCGTGTGTTATGTTTTCTCTCCCGTTGCAATGCACGGGCTCTTTTGCTAGTCCATAGTAAAATAAGACGAAACTATTCTTTCCGTTCGATCTATCCTAGAGTTCGTACTAGAATAACACCTTAAGACACACATCAACCAAAACCCTAATGTCACCTAGATACTCCATTGTAACCTCAAGTATTCGTGGGCATGATTATACGATATGCATCACACAATCTCGGATTCACCTATTCAACCAACACAAAGAACTTCAAAGAGTGCCCCAAAGTTTCTACCGGAGAGTCAAGACGAAAACGTGTGCCAACCCCTATGCATAGATTCCCAAGGTCACGAAACCCACAAGTTGATCACCAAAACATACATCAAGTGAATCAATAGAACACCCCATTGTCACCACGGGTATCTCACGCAAGACATACATCAAGTGTTCTCAAATCCTTAAAGACCCAATCCGACAAGATAACTTCAAAGGGAAAACTCAATCCATTATAAGAACGTAGAGGGGGAGAAGCATCATAAGATCCAACTATAATAGCAAAGCTCGCGATACATCAAGATCATGCCAAATCAAGAACACGAGAGAGAGATAGAGAGAGAGAGAGAGAGAGAGAGAGAGATCAAACACATAGCTATTGGTACATACCCTCAGCCCCGAGGGTGAACTACTCCCTCCTCGTCATGGAGAGCGCCGGGATGATGAAGATGGCCACCGGTGATGGATCCCCCCTCCGGCAGGGTGCCGAAACAGGGTCCCGATTGGTTTTTGGTGGCTATAGAGGCTTGCGGCAGCAGAACTCCCAATCTAGGTTTCTTTCTGGGGGTTTCTGTATTTACAGGAAATTTTGGCGTCGGCCTCACGTCAGGGGGGTCTCCGAGTCGTCCACGAGATAGGGGCACACGCCCAGGGGGGTAGGGGGCGCCCTCCACCCTCGTGGACGGCTCGGGACTCTTCTGGCCCAACTCTTTTACTCCGGGGCTTCTTTTGGTCCATAAAAAATCATCAAAATTTGGCACATCAATTGGACTCCGTTTGGTATTCCTTTTCTGTAAAACTCAAAAACAAGAAACAAACGAAACTGGCACTGGGCTCTAGGTTAATAGGTTAGTCCCAAAAATCATATAAAATATCATATAAATGCATATAAAACATCCTAGATGGATAATATAATAGCATGGAACAATAAAAAATTATAGATACGTTGGAGACGTATCAAGCATCCCCAAGCTTAATTCATGCTCGTCCTCGAGTAGGTAAATGATAAAAACAGAATTTTGATGTGGAATGCTACCTAACATAATTATCAATGTAATTCTCTTTATTGTGGCATGAATGTTCAGATCCGAAAGATTCTAGACAAAAGTTTAATATTGACATAAGAATAATAATACTTCAAGCGTACTAACAAAGCAGTTATATATTCTCAAAATAACATGGCCAAAGAAATTTCATCCCTACAAAATCATATAGTTTGGCTATGCTCCATCTTCGTCACACAAACTATTCAAATCATGCACAACCCCGGTTTCAGCCAAGCAATTGTTTCATACTTTACTATTCTCAAACTTTTTCAACTTTCACGCAATACATGAGCGTGAGTCATGGATATAGCACTATAGCTGGAGTAGAATGGTGGTTGTGGAGAAGACAAAAAGAGGAAGATGGTCTCACATCAACTAGGCTTATCAATGGGCTATGGAGATGCCCATCAATAGATCTCAATGTGAGTGAGTAGGGATTGCCATGCAACGGGTGCACTAGAGCTACAAATGTATGAAAGCTCAACAAAAGAAACTAAGTGGGTGTGCATCCAACTTGCTTGCTCACGAAGACCTAGGGCATTTGAGGAAGCCCATCGTTGGAATATACAAGCCAAGTTCTATAATGAAAATTTCCCACTAGTATATGAAAGTGACAAAACAAGAGACTCTCTATCATGAAGATCATGGTGCTACTTTGAAGCACAAGTGTGGAAAAAGATAGTAGAATTGTGCATTTTTCTTTTTTTTCTCTTTTTTTGGGGCCTTCCTTTTTTTATTTGGCCTTTCCTTTTTTAGCCTTTCCCTTTTTTTCGAGACAAAGCTCTAATAATGATGATCATCACACTTCTATTCATTTACAACTCAAAGATTACAACTCGATACTAGAATAAAATATGACTCTATATGAGTGCCTCCGGCGGTGTGCAGGAATGTGCAATGAATCAAGTGACATGTATGAAAAATTATGCATGGTGGCCTTACCACAAATATGATGTCAACTACACGATCATGCATGGCAATATGACAATGATGAAGCGTGTCATAATAAACAGAACAGTAGAAAGTTGCATGGCAATATATCTCGGAATGGCTATGGAAATGCCATAATAGGTAGGTATGGTGGCTGTTTTGAGGAAGGTATATGGTGGGTGTATGGTACCGACGAAAGTTGCGCGGTACTAGAGAGGCTAGCAATGGTGGAAGAGTGAGAGTGCGTATAATCCATGGACTCAACATTAGTCATAAAAAACTCACATACTTATTGCAAAAATCTACAAGTCATCAAAACAAAGTTCTACACACATGCTCCTAGGTGAAGGGTTGGTAGGAGTTAACCATCGCGTGATCCCGACCTCCACACAAAGGATGACAATCAAAGGAATACCGCATGCTTCAAATTTGTCACACAATGGTTACCATACGTGCATGCTATGGGACTTGCAAACCTCAACACAAGTATTTCTCAAATTCACAACTAATCTACTAGCACAACTCTAATATTACCATCCTCATATCTCAAAACGATCATCAAGTATCAAACCTCTCATAGTATTCAATGCACTTTATATGAAAGTTTTTATTATATCCCTCTTGGATGCCCATCATATTAGGACTAAATTCATAACCTAAGCAAATTACCATGTTGTTCTAAAAGACTCTCAAAATAATATAAGTGAAGCATGAGAGTTCGTCTATTTCTTCAAACTAAAACCACCGCCGTGCTCTAAAAAGATATAAGTGAAGCACTAGAGCAAAAAACAAACTACTCCAAAAGATATAAGTGAAGATCAATGAGTAGTTGAATAATTATGTAAACATGTGAAGACTCTCTAATATTTAAGAATTTCATATCTTGGGATATTATTCAAACAGCAAGCACAACAAAATAAACTAAATTGATGCTCCAAGCAAAACACATATCATATGGTGAATAAAAATATAGCCTCAAGTAAAGTTACCGATAGACGAAGACGAAAGAGGTGATGCCTTCCCGAGGCATCCCCAAGCTTAGGCTTTTGGTTGTCCTTGAATTTTACCTTGGGTTGCCTTGGTCATCCCCAAGCTTAGGCTCTTGCCACTCCTTACTCCATAGTCCATCGAATCTTTACCCAAAACTTGAAAACTTCACAACACAAAACTCAACAGAAAACTCGTAAGCTCTGTTAGTATAAGAAAATAAAACCACCACTTAGGTACTGTTGTGAACTCATTCTAAATTCATATTGGTGTTATATCTACTATATTCCAACTTTTCTATGGTTCATACCCTCCAATACTACTCATAGATTCATCAAAATAAGCAAACAACAAATAGAAAACAGAATCTGTTAAAAACAGAACAATCTGTAGCAATCTGTAACTTTTGAAAAATTATGTAACTCAAAAAATTCTGAACTGAATTGGTGGACGTGAGGAATTTGTCTATTAATTTTCTTCAAAAAGAATCAACTCAAAAGCACTCCTCTGTAGAAAAAATGACAGCTAATCTCGTGAGCGCAAAGTTTCTGTTTTTTACAGCAAGATCACAATAACTTTCACCCAAGTCTTCCCAAAGGTTCTACTTGGCACTTTATTGAAACAAAAGCTATAAAACATGATTACTACAGTATATTAATCATGTGAACACACAAAAACAGTAAGGGTAAATATTGAGTTGTCTCCCAACAAGCGCTTTTCTTTAATGCCGTTTAGCTAGGCATGATGATTTCAATGATACTCTGCCAAATATTACGTCAGAATAGTGACTTTGGCCTTTCTTTGCCATAGCGTCAGAGTTCCAGACCGGCAGAACAGACGTGCCAGCACCAGTCCGGTCTATTGGTAGTCAGGTCAAAGGCTGCTTTAGCTTGCTATAATACTCCGATTTCACGAGTACGTACTTGTTTTCCTGACCCGCCTAGCGCTCAGTCTAGGACTGTTAAAGCAGGCACGATGGCCATGCTACTGTAACATAATTCCCACTCTGTATTTTAACACGACATTTAAATTTTGAACTGATCAGTATATATTCGGGCATACTAGCAAAACAGATGTAGGGATAACCTTTATCTTCCTATCAGTTTATGTGTAATTATAATAGGACGTTAACAAAATTGTTGCCGAAGTTTAGTGCCCATAAAGTGGGCAGGGTAAAGAATTAATCATTTATATTGCTGGTACAGGCAAAACAACTCAATGGAAGTGCCGAATTATTTTACACGAAAGGATCCAAAAGTAAGAGTTTGTCTTGTTGACTGAAGTGGCTTAGAAACTGCAGTGGTTCTCAAGACCATCCCTTTAGATACAAAGCAAGTTTTTGTGTGTGGAAGCAGTTCTAAGGTAGCCCATGACATAGGCGAAAGTGTCCATGCCACAGGTACAGTTTTATAATAATTCAGGTGTCCAGGTACCCATCAGATTGCTAAATTTGGTACTCCCTCCATTCCCTTATACAAGGCCACAAACTCATATTACAGGTACCAAGATGAAATTTAATGACTTCTTGTCAAGCCAGCTTTTCTTATCGTTAACCAAAATAATTAATATGGATGCATGCATGTAAGGAAGGAATGTGGTGGAAGTAGTACATTGTCATTATGACTACATGCATGCATGTATTAAATAAGTTGTTAGCACAAGAAAACGACATTAATTTTTGCCTCGATTACTGTTAGTGGCCTTGTATAGATGCAAAATGTATTTTTCATAGTGGCCTTGTATAAGGGAATGGAGGGAGTACCTTATTTTATGCCATTAAAAATATTGGCTTTAATTATACTAAAAATATCGCAACACCTCGTTTTTTTGTGCAGCTAATAACGAATCAAAAGAAGGAATATAACATGCTCAAGAAGCTAGTTCTAGTGAGCAGCACTGCCTACCTGAAGTTCACTGCATGAATGAAATCGAAGGATGACAGTTTTGCAGAACGGGAAGGAAGGCAATTCACTGCATGTATTAAATAGTTGATTGATAAAACGAAAAAAAAGGGAAAGAGCAGACACGTAGTATTCCAAAGTACAGAATGACAGTAGTGCAAAAAGGGCGAGGAAAATTACAGAGGTCGGGTATGGCAGTTCATTTTTGTACCGTAGCTCTAGCGAATTGCCACGCTCCATACAGCCACGGCGCTGTAGTGTGTGCCGCCAATCACATCCATGGGTACCGTCATTCCTCCCCCCCTAGCGTGAAAAATCACAAAACTGGCCCTTTGATCAAAGTTCAACATAAAATGACCTCATTTTCAAAAAAAAATCACAAAATGGCCCATCCTGCATGACGCCCGCAACCGGGGCGTCATGTTAGACTACATAACGCCATTGTCAAAGGCGTCATGTAAAGGCATTGACCTGCCACGTCAGTATAGACAAAACAGCATGACGCCCTGGCAAGGCGCCATGCTCAGTAGCATGACACCCTGGCCGAGGGCGCCATGCATGTACGTGCATTCAAATGCTTACTTAGGAGCTAGCTCATTGATACTTGCTTGCTTAGATTACGTGCATGCAAAATACTTGCTTAGTAGCTAAGTCATAGCAATAGGAAAACTGGACGTGTACACAGCAGCAGCTAAGCTAGACCAAGACCAATAAAAAACCATACATTGGACTTGTTCTAGCTACGAGAGTATCTACATGTAAACCTAGCTAATCCGGCCCTTACACGTCCACGGATGCCTCCAAGCGTGTCTGCATAGATGATCCAATCACTCTTCAGTTTTCATCATTTGCAATATATATCTTAGGGCAAATCAAACGCACGATCTAAATGGATATCCGTTTTATCTGGATTTCGTCTGTTTGGATGGCAATGAGGCCGTGTCCATCCGAATTTGTGGATGTGTCGGGTGCGCTTGATAAGAGATTAAACCGATAGATTTACCGGTTACCAATGTGAGTCCACATGTGCTCAACCAAGTCGTGTGTACCACAGACGGGCGGCTCGGGAAGGACAAGGGCACGCATCACACCCCGTCCGCGCGTCCGTCTTGACGCAAACGTGGCCCAAAGTTGAGACGGTAATGGGTCGCAAGCGGACCGAAAACAAATATTGATCCATTTACTCCCGCGCGTTGGACCGCCTGTTCTATCCGTTTGCCCCTAAACGGATGCAGCTGGACCATTTAGGGTCATGCAATGGAGTTGCCCTTAGACTTCAACCCTCAAATTCATATTGCACCATGTAACACACAAAAGCTACGTACTACTACACTAGATAGATAAACTAGCCTACTGCTACTCATCGTCAGAGATATTGACGACGTTCTTCTTTTATTTTTTTCTCAGTAACCAATAGTGTGTAATAATGCATTGAATTAATGTAGGTAATTCAGTGGTAATAGTTTAGGGTGTAGATTGACCATTTTGCTCCATGTGTAGTTCATATAAAATCTCCAAAAAGACTTATATTTAGAAACGAAGAGAGTAGTTAACCAAGCTAATAGCGAAAACTTTTCAGTCAATATATGTTTGTGAAAATTACAATGTGTTATTGTTCTTCGATTTCAAAAGTCCTATATACACACAACATATCGACGGGGTACGGCGCGGGCATGGCTAGTATATATACAACATGACATGGCCCGGCGTGACCTAGAGTTTATATATATATATATATATATACTCTAATATATATATACTCGAATATATATATACTCTATGTGCGAAAATGCCAAACGGAGACCGAGCTCCATGGAGGCCTTTATTTGAAAACTTTAAAATTCAAACTTTTCAGTTTCAAAAAATTCTGAAAATAAATACACATATACCTAGATACATAATGTACATGTGTGCAAATTTTCAGGCTGAAATACATTAAAATGTGAGCTACACAAAAAAAGACAAATCTGAAGCCTTTTAGCATATGTACTGTTCATCTATAAAGTCCATGATTTTGGATTTTTTGTACAGCTTGCAATTCGAGGTATTTCATCCTGAAATTTTTCACACATACACTTTACATCCTTGCATACATGTGTTTTTTTTTCAGAATTTTTTGAACAGAAATTTATGAATTTTGAATTATTCAAAATAAAAGGCTCCATGGAGCTCGGTCTCCAAAATGCCCTACTCCTCTGTGTGTACATATTTGAATATCGGAGACGCCGCGCTGATGTATCCAATACCTAGATGTATACATCTAATGTATCCATACATATTCGAGTATCTGCGGCTGGCCGGCAAGCATGATGTATACATATCCAAATACCCGCTATACCTACTTAAGGGCATCTTCAACGAGTCCGGTTTTCCTATTGTTATGGCTTAGCTACTAAGCAAGTATTTTACATGCATTTATTCTAAGCAAGCAGACATCAATGAGCTAGCTCCTAAGTAAGCATTTGAATGCATGCAACGTACATGCATGGCGCCCTGGGCCAGGGCGTCATGCTACTGAGCATGGCACCTTGCCTAGGGGCGTCATGCTGTTTCGTCTGTACTGATGTATCAGGTCAATATCGTTACATGGCGCCTTTGACGGTGGCGTTATGTAGTCTAGCATGACGCCCCGATTGCGGGCGTCATGCAGGAAGGGCCATTTTATGATTTTTTTTTAAATGGGGTCATTTTATGTTGAATTTTACTCAAAGGGCCAGTTTTGTCATTTTTCACGTAGATAGCTCCCCTCACTTTAGAGTTAAAAGCACCAGGAGTCCTACAACTTGCTCTCAATGTGATGGTTTAGTCCTACAACTTGAAAATTGATCCTACCCAGTCCATCAACTTGCGTCAAATGTGCAAATCTAGTCCTGACAAATCAGAGAGCGACATTTGGACGTGTGGGTGCGAACCCGGTCAGCGCGTGGCGTTTTGCAAAGAGGCCCCTGGCGTTGCTGTGAATCAACCCGCACTACCAACACCAGAGCACCTGAATTTATTAAGCTCATTTAATATGTCGAGGGGGAGGAACTCTTGTGGTCTATCGCAACTCATTCTTCTCCATCTTTGTCTCTGTCGGCACACGAACGGCCGGCCGTTGCTGACGTCAGCAACAATGGCTGCCTCGCCGGAGGTGTTCGGCGGTCCAGTGCTGCCTCCATTGGCTCATCTGGTCCGGGCGCCTGCAATCTTTCCTCCAGACTATAGTGAGCTCCTCTTCTCTGCACCTCATCTCCCCTGTTCTGTTTCTTGATTGTGACGGGCGCAGTACGGCCTCGTATGGCGGATCCGTGCGGTTTGGAATCTGATTCAAGCTTGTTAGTTGCTTCGATCTTGCAAAGTGGCAAATCTTATCATGAAAGCAAGCTAGGGTTATGAGCGATGCATTTAGTCTATGGTTTACTCTTCCTCGTTATGGGTTTGGTGAAGAAGGTGAAGAAGATGGGGTTTTGAGTTATGTTCTATTTCTTGTGTGAGATTGGCATGTTGTGTTCTGTACATTCGCTTACCGTGTTATGGTTTTGATGAAGAAGGTCGCCCAGTAGATATAATCAATCTGAATGTGTAATTTATCTGAATTTGTTTTGCTTGCAGTACATGTTCAGTTAAGTTTTACTAAATGTTTACCTGAATTTGCGCAGTTCATGTTAAGTTAACTGTATTTTGCGCTGAATATATCTCCTATTTTGTATGCAGTACATGTTCAGTTAAGTTAACTGCATTTTTAACTGAACTTGGGCAGTTCATGTTCAGTTAACTGAATTTTTAACTAAATATCTCTTTTTGGTATGCAGTGTGTGACTCAGCAATGGGACAGAGTGTTCACACTCTTTTCTTTACACTGGAGCTGGAACATGGTGGTCTTTTCTGTGGATCTATCAGTGCCCCGGAGTATTATAACTCTTCTTTGGAGGTCCTTGACTATGTTGATGCTTGCACATTTTCATATGTAGTCTTAGAAGAACACCTAAAATGGTTGGGATATCCTGCCAATGAGCACATTATTTTCTGGTGTTTACCTAAGAAAACAATTTCAGATGGTGATAACCCTCAACCGTAAGGGATCGAGATAGTCTTCGCTGGTAAGAATAACCCAATTTATTGATTCGACACACGGGGAGCCAAAGAGTATTTATAAGCTTTGACAGTTGAGTTGTCAATTCAACCGCACCTGAAATATACGTACTTGCAACAAAAGATAAGTGGTAACGGTGATATGATAGTGATGGTGGTGATAGTAAAAGTAAACAGCAAAAGTAAATAGCAAAAGTACAGCTACTAACCAGCAGGATTTAAAACATTGTAGGCTAGGGAGATGGATGGTTGGGCGCTGCATGGATGAGATATATCATGAATCTAACTTGGGGCAAGGCACACGGAAAAGTAATGATCATCTAGGAAATTATCAAACACTAGGCATGTATCCCACGGGTAGTTGTACGTGCTTGCAATAAGAACTTGCACAACATCTTTTGTCCTACCATCCCGCTACGAACGGGGCCAAAAGGAACTTATGGAGATTAAGGTGCTCCTGTCAAAGAACACCGGAACAAAGCAATAAACTCAATGGATACATGTAATCCTCAAACTATGGACCATCCCCTTTGGTGTCCCAAGCTGTCACTTTTGGGATCACCGGTTCCGGACCATAATAGGTGCAAACAACTCATAGGTAGGATCAAGAACACAAAAATATGCATGCAAACACATATGGTTCAGATCTAAAATCATGGCACTCGGGCCCTAAGTGTCAAGCATTAAGAGTAACAAGTTGAAGCAAAGATGATAAACACCATAGTAGATGATAGGCAACATGCCCCCAACGATCTGACAAACTATTACATGATCTAACTCATCCAATCCCTACCATCCCCTTTGCCTACAGCACGGAATTACTCACACATGGAAGGAGAAGTCATGGAGGGAGGATGGAGTGGTGATGATGATGATGGCGACGATCTCCCCTCTCCGGAGGCCAAATCAGCCTCCAGATTAGCCCTCCCGAAGAAGAACAGAGGGCGGCGGCGGCTCCGCGACGAAAACTGGGAAAACAACTTCTGATCTCGGGTTTTCTCGTCATGGGCTAAATACGGGTCAAAGTAGGGCACCAGGGGAGGTGGGGCCCACCCAGGCGGCCTCCCGGCGCGGCCAGGGGGTGGGCCGCGCCACCAGGGCGCCTGGAGCCCCCCTGCCCCCCCCCCCCCTCTGGCCCCTCTTCTGGCAACAGGTTCCTTCGGGTGCATGGATTTTCTGTGATTTTTCGTGGAATTTTCTGAGATACCTAAAAATCCGTTTTCCTGCACACAATAAAACCATATAGGCAGCTCTGCTGAAAACAGCGTCAGTCCGGGTTAGTTTAGTTCAAATCATACAAGAATGAGGTCAAAACAATAGCAAAAGTGATTGGAAAAGTAGATACGTTTGAGACGTATCAACTCCCCCAAGCTTAGCATATTGCTTGTCCTCAAGCAATTCAGTTCAACGAACTGGACGCGACAAAGAAAACTTTGACAAACTCTTTTGCTTCATTAGATGTATATAAGCATGTACTACGAAAAGATTCTAGCAAGTATTGAAACAATGCTATGAGGACAATGCACGGAGCAATCCTTCTTTCAAGTGGCCAATCACAAATACCTAAAAGTAAATAATATACTACTAAAAATCAAGACAAGATTACATTGCACATAGCTTGAGCATATTAGAGTGGTATCTCGCTAGCCTCCATGAGTGAAGCAAAACATAAATGCAGAAACTCCTCCAGAGTTTTAAAGGAGACTAGAACTAAGAATTTCAGAATAAATAATATCACAAGCATGCAGAAGACAATGTAATACTTTGGGACAATGCACATTACACCCAGAATGACAATTATGCTCTCCTAATTGGTGCTTTGAAGAAAGAGGGTGGAGACTCTCGAACCGTGGCTTTTGATGGCGAGGTTGAAAACCCGTGATCGGAAACAAAAACTAAACATGTACCAGAGCTCTTGGTTTTAAAAACAGAGGTAAAAATTATTTTTTTAGAGATGCATATTTCGTCAACGAATGCTAGCAGATAACTCAATTACTTCTCGAGCTGGACAAGTTTCGAGGAACGGCTCCCGCACGGGGACGATCACATCCCCTTAATCTCCATTGTTTATCACTGCCAAAGTTTTCTGGTTTCTCATGAACAAAGCGTGAAGGAGGGTTTGTTTGTTGTATTATCTTTTATGAGCCGGGCGCACTCTATGCCAGTTCCTTCTCGTATTAGGGGTTTGCACATTAGACATGCAATCCCGGGGTGAAACTTGTACAACTTAAAAAGATCATGAATTAACTACTACTTCCTCATGAGCTAAAACAGAGGCACAAAAGAGAAATGCTTTTATGAATAATTTCGAGATGGTACAAGATAGTCTTTGTTAGGAATGGCAGGTAAATACCATGTATAGGAAGGTATGGTGGACTCATATGGCATAACTGGTTTAAAGGATTTTGGATGCACAAGCAGTCAGTCCGCTTAGTACAGGTGGGGGTTAGCAAAAGACTGGGAAGCGACCAACTAGAGAGCAATAACGGCCATAATCATGCAGAGCGACAAAGCAACATTGAATCGGGCATGAAAGTGATATAACTATTCTGAAACTCAAAGATCATCAAGGCAGAGCAGACTTTTTAGTCTTAAACATGTGTAAACATGTGCCAAGTCAATCCAAGAATTCTCCAAAGGGAAATACCACCTTAGTATACCAAACTATGAACAGTGCAATGCATGTAAATCATTTCAATAACACATTATATACTCTAGATATTCGAGACTAGCCACAAGGAAAGCAAGAACCACTGGGAGGGCATTGTAAACATATCACTATGTCGCTACAAGCTGGTCTCTAGATCATAAGTACAGGCATATGTACAAAAGTAGAAACAAGAAGAGTTCATACCGGTTTTCCTTTGTTGCTTCCCTTCAGTCGATCTTCGTCATTACTGCCTCGTCACTTGCACGATCGAAGTAGGAAATATAATTAAATGCCATCATGGACTCGAGCTGAACTCTGAAAACAAAGCAAACTAGAGAGAAAAAGGAAATCTTTTTGGATTATTTCAAAGGTTGAACGAAAGCAAAAGAAAGAATAAATCTTTTTGTTGTTTTTGCAAAGAAAGAAATAAAGAAGAACGGGCAAAAACCTCGAAATGATCAAAGCGAATAAAACGGATAATACAATGGAAAAGTGAGAAGGGCACGTACTCCCCCAAGCTTAGGCTTTTGGCCTAAGTTGGTAGTAGCTACTGCCCCCAGGAGCCTCCTGCTCCGGGGGAATGGTGGTGAGTCCAAGGGTCGTAGAAGGATTCCGGCGCATACACCGAACTCCTCGGATCCTCCCACGAGGAAGGGTCCGTACTCCAAGCAGAGGAAGACCCTTCACCAAACTGGGTGACGGTCTCCCCCTGAAAAGGTGGCAACTCACCGTGCTCCTCCTCGTCGGGCACAACCCCCTCCATGGGGTTATGAAATTGATGCTGGGCCATGAACTCATCGAACTGGATAACATCAAAGGACCATCCGTTCCTGTGAGAAAAATTAAACAAAAGAGGTGCAGGTAGACGGATCTCGCGTTCCGCGGCAGTTCCGAAACGCAAGATATAAACAAGATTATCAAGCTCAGAAGTCATGGTAACAAACTTATGCCTTTTCATAGCAGCAAGATCAAAACTTAAATAAGTAAAAGGCTTATCATCAGGGTGTGGGGTGCCTTCAAGATATTCTAAGATAAGTGTGGCATAAACGCCACCAAATAAATCTCCCCTGTTACCGTTCATAGCAAGGCGTCGAGCAATTAAGGCACCCAGATTATAATCAAACCTCCCTGAGAGGGCGGTTGCCAGGATAGCAATATCCGGCGCAGAAGTGTTGCTCGTGTTGTCACGAGCTAACACCCCTCTAGCAACATAATATGCAAAATACCTGAGGTGAGGGAATAAGATGCTGGAGGTTTTTGACCGATGAATATCCCTCGTACCCATGCTGCAGAGAGAGTTGAAGACGGTTTTCAGCTCGGAGGGCTCAGAGGTCATCCTAGCCGTCCGCCCAACGTTTGGTACACCTATTATTTCACAAAACTTTCCCAAGGGCATGGTGATAAGATCATTGTAAATTTTAAACTCAATAGCACCAGAATCAGGGTTATATCTAAAACTGTTAATGAAACCGGAGGTGATTTTTTGATAATGATTAACACGGCACGTGACGAGCCGTGTCAGACCTGCATTAGCACAAAGATTATAAAACTCATCCTTGATTCCCGCAGCTTCAAGGAATTCATCACATGGAAACATCATAGCACGTGCTGGACTTGTGTCTTCCAACAACTCTAGGGGCACATGATCTTCATTGTAGCTCACCCTAGCAGTCGAGGGTGAAGCTGCGGCTCTAGTAACTCGATCGGAGTGCGTGGGCCTCTTCTTCTCAAGCCACACCTTTGCCCTTCCTAACAAACTCATTTCTGAAATTTTTGGCAAATTACAAAAACGAGGATTAAAACAAAGTGGGTTAAGGCAAACTACTCAACTCACTTACCTAAGGCATAAACTTGCATCAAAACTTGGAAAATAAATTTCTACACATGCATGCAAGCTCATCTATACAGCACCAAGAACTACTAAATACTCACAAATGAAGCCACCAATCAGAAATCTAATTGGAGGGGTGGAGGAGTTACATACCAGGGAGTATTTGTTCAAAATCTCAGCTCAAATGATAGGCTGTAGAGAGAGATCGAAGAATCGCCTCCAAGAGCAGCAAGAACGCAAGAGCAAGTGCGGAACTCGTGTTTTTGGAGAGAAAGAGAGAGGGAGGAAGAAGCCTTACCTGGAGGGGGGCCTTGTGGGCCCCAGACGCCCTGTGGGCGCGGCCAGGGGGCAGGCCGCGCCAGCTGGCCTCCTGGGCCACTGGTGGGTCCCCCTGGTCGGCCCCAGGTACCTCTGGGTCACTCCCGACATGGAAATTTATATTTTTATTTTTCTGGAATTTTTCTAAAAACTTCACTGTTGAAATTTTTTCGAAGTTCAAAAAGGCTGCAAGACTTTCTGAAAACTTAAAGCAGTGATTAGTATTGTGAAGCTTCAAAACATAAACACTTGGTACAGCAAGGAGAACAAAAACTAAAACAAATGAAAACATAACAAGCTCAACTTTGTATCTATATAAAGCATGTTCACTAGTAAGGTTGATCAAGTCTTACCAACGAACAGGCGATATATAAAGCAAAAAGTCTCACCTCTTACGAAGTGATCATTGCACCTTTACTTTAATGGACATTGTCCCCACCATAATAGTTTTGTATTTGTGGTGCACATGTAGTGGACAGTCCCATTCTCCAATCTTCACGGTCTCGATATTTTCTATAGAGTTGAGGCCATGCCTCCTGTCGGTCTTTTTGGAAAATACACCGTGTGTTCTTTATCATTCACATTGAAGGTAACCTTCCCTTTATTGCAATCAATAATAGCACCTGCGGTGTTAAGAAAAGGTCTACCAAGAATAATGGACATGCTCCCATCCTCGGGCATGTCAAGCACAACAAAATCAGTAAGGATCAAACAATTAGCAACTTCTACGGGAACATCCTCACAAATACCTATTGGAACGGCGGTTGACTTGTCAGCCATCTGAAGAGAGATATCTGTAGGAATTAGTTTCTCTAAACAGAGCCTCTTGTAAAGAGAGAAAGGCATAACACTCACTCCTGCTCCAAGATCACATAAAGCAGTTTTGACATAATTATTCTTTATAGAGCAAGGAATGGTGGGTATACCTGGATCACCAAGCTTCTCAGGAATCTTGCCACTGAAAGAGTAGTTAGCAAGCATAGTAGATATTGCTTCATTAGGGACTTTTCTTTTATTAGTGACAATATCTTTCATATATTTTGAATAGGGAGGTAACTTAATAGCATCAGTCAAAGGGATTTGAAGAAAAAGAGGTTTAATCCACTCACAAAACTTATTGTAATGCTCTTCTTCTTTAGATTTGATAGACTTACCTGGAAAGGGCATGGGTTTCTGTATCCATGGTTCTCTTTCCTTCCCATGTCTTCTTGCGACGAAGTCTTCTCTAGTGTACCTCTTACGTTTGTCAGGTGCTTCTGCTTCTCGAACTTCAGGCGGATCATTCTTCTCATTATCCTTACCTTCAGGTTCGGCACCGTCTTCAGTCTCAGCATCGGAGATAGATACACTGTTGGGATCAACAGCTGGCTCTTCATCTGTAATAGGATCATTGGAATTGTCAGCCTCCTTATGTTTCTTCTTCTTCTTCTTTGGAGAGCCAACAATTTCTTCTTCATGCATTTGAGAATCTTGCTCGATTCTCCTCGGATGTCCCTCTGGATAGAGAGGATCTTGAGTGCTAGTTCCTCCTCGGGTCTTAATCCCGAAGGCCTGCAAATCATCTTGTTTGGCATTGTTAGCAAGCAAATCTTTTTGCACATTAGAAATTTGTTCAAGCTGAGTTTGAACCATATGAAAGTGCTTCACAAGACATTTAACATCATTAACTGTTCTTCCTAGAACATCAAGCAAACTTTTGATAGCAAGGGAATCATCATGCAATTGACTTTGTATCCTCTCATTAAAATGATTTTGTTTCATAATAAAATTATCAAACTCATCTAAACATTGATCAGGAGGCTTACCATGAGGGATGTCACTTGCGTTGAAATCTAAAAGAGAGTTTACCTCTACCATAGGAGGGTGAGTGGTAGGCTCACACAACTTCTCAATAGGGGGTAGATTCTTCACGTCCTCAGCTTTAATACCCTTCTCTTTAATAGACTTCTTTGCTTCTCGCATATCTTCGGGGCTTAGAACAAACATGCCCCTCTTCTTTGGTGGTGGAGGTGGTTCAGGGACGGACCAATCTTCATGGTTTTTGGCAATCCTGCCCATCAAATCCTCTGCGTCGTCCGGTGTTCTTTTCCTGAAAACACAACCAGCACAACTGTCCAAATAGGACCTGGGTTCATCAGTTAGACCAGCATAAAATATATCGATTAATTCATTCTTAGGGACTCCATGTCCTGGTCTAGCCCGGATCAGACCACAGTACCATCCCCAAGCTTTAGGGAGGTGCTCATCCTGCAACTGTTTGAAGTTATAAATTTTTTGTAAAGCAGCATGTTGCATATGAGCAGGAAGGTACTTATCAACAAAAGAGTGAGCTAAGTCTTGAGGACTCCTAATGGAACCACATGGGAGTGAATCATACCATGTTTTAGCACCTTCCTTCAAAGAGAAAGGAAGAAGCTTAGTCACATAAAAGTTTCGTTTCTTCTCATCCGTGGTAAACAAGCCACCCAACTCAGTGAGTTTGGTCAGGTGTGCAATAGCATCATCATTTTCTCTGCCATAAAAGGGGTCAGCTTCAACCATAGGTATAAGTGAAAGATCAACAGAGAAATCATAATCAGGATCATCAATGCATATAGGAGATGTAGCAAATTCAGGATCAGGAACGGTCTTGTTCTTCAAAGAGTGTTTTTCAAACAGCTTCTTAATAGCTTCAGGGTCAGAGCCGGCAAACTCTGTCAGTTCCCTGCATAAATCATCATCAAGCATAATGTAATCATCATCAAGGAGTCTCTCCTTGAGTTCACTCAAATCAGGATAATCATAAGTTCCACCAATAGGGTAGCGAGTAACATGAATTTCAATTCCAGATTTTTTTGCAGCAGCAGCGATCTGTTTCTCAAGAGCATAACCAAGTGAACTAATATCATCAAAAGTAGTAGAAGCATCATCAAAAGTATCGGACATAGTAGCAGATTCAGTAGGAGCATCATGTGGTGGCGGTGAGGCAAACTTACTCATGACAGAAGGTGAATCAAGTGTAGCACTAGTGTTCAGAACAGTACCTCTTCTTGTAGTGGATAGTAAGATCGGAACCTTGGGGTCTCCTTTCTTACCCATAGCGGATGAAGTGCAGCAGGTAGGATACTTCAAGTAGACTTGTAAATATTGCTATGCTCCCCGGCAACGGCGCCAGAAAACGGTACTTGATAACCCTCAACCGTAAGGGATCGAGATAGTCTTCGCGGGTAAGAATAACCCAATTTATTGATTCGACACACGGGGAGCCAAAGAGTATTTATAAGCTTTGACCGTTGAGTTGTCAATTCAACCGCACCTGAAATATACTTACTTGCAACAAAAGATAAGTGGTAACGGTGATATGATAGTGATGGTGGTGATAGTAAAAGTAAACAGCAAAAGTAAATAGCAAAAGTAGCAGCTAGTAACCAGCAGGATTTAAAACACTGTAGGCTAGGGAGATGGATGGTTGGGCGCTGCATGGATGAGATATATCATGAATCTAACTTGGGGCAAGGCACATGGAAAAGTAATGATCATCTAGGCAATTATCAAACACTAGGCATGTATCCCACGGGTAGTTGTACGTGCTTGCAATAAGAACTTGCACAACATCTTTTGTCCTACCATCCCGCTACGAACGGGGCCAAAAGGAACTTATGGAGATTAAGGTGCTCCTGTCAAAGAACACCGGAACAAAGCAATAAACTCAATGGATACATGTAAAACTATGGACCATTCCCTTTGGTGTCCCAAGCTGTCACTTTTGGGATCGCCGATTCCGGACCGTAATAGGTGCAAACAACTCATAGGTAGGATCAAGAACACAAATATATTCATGCAAACACATATGGTTCAGATCTGAAATCATGGCACTCGGGCCCTAAGTGACAAGCATTAAGAGTAACAAGTTGAAGCAAAGATGATAAACACCATAGTAGATGATAGGCAACATGCCCCAGCGATCTGACAAACTATTACATGATCTAACTCATCCAATCCCTACCATCCCCTTTGCCTACAGCAGGGAATTACTCACACATGGAAGGAGAAGTCATGGAGGGAGGATGGAGTGGTGATGATGATGATGGCGACGATCTCCCCTCTCCGGAGGCCAAATCAGCCTCCAGATTAGCCCTCCCGAAGAAGAATAGAGGGCGGCGCCGGCTCCGCGACGAAAACTGGGTTTTCTCGTCACGGGCTAAATACGGGTCAAAGTAGGGCACCAGGGGAGGTGGGGCCCACCCAGGCGGCCTCCCGGCGCGGCCAGGGGGTGGGCCGCGCCACCAGGGCGCCTGGAGCCCCCCTGGGCCCCCTCTCGCCCCTCTTCTGGCAATAGGTTCCTTCGGGTGCGTGGATTTTTTGTGATTTTTCGTGGAATTTTCTGAGATACCTAAAAATCCGTTTTCCTGCACACAATAAAACCATACAGGCAGCTCTGCTGAAAACAGCGTCAGTCCGGGTTAGTTTAGTTCAAATCATGCAAGTATGAG
This sequence comes from Secale cereale, assembly GCA_902687465.1. NCBI lineage: Eukaryota > Viridiplantae > Streptophyta > Magnoliopsida > Poales > Poaceae > Secale > Secale cereale. The sequence goes on along the minus strand of LR738709.1, from coordinate 43,069,616 downwards.
GTCAAAACAATAGCAAAAGTGATTGGAAAAGTAGATACGTTTGAGACGTATCAGATGGCTTGGTGAGAATTAAGGGCGATGAGGATTTACAGCATCTTATTACAGCTAGTGCTCGGCACAATGTTCTTGCAATTATGGTTGACCATGCAGACTTCATTAGCAATTTGAGAGAAGATTTGATATTGAAGCTGCCATCTGTTGCAAGCCCTGTCAGAATGGCCAACTCAATTGTTTGTGCAAGCAGTGCAGCATCTGCTCACAGCATTATTTTAGTGAATGTTGAAGATCCAATTTCAGAGGTTGCAGTTGATGGGACAGAAGAAGAGGATGTTCTGACATATTTTCTTAATTCCGTTGCTGACCCAAATTTGCTGACATATTGTGCACAGCCAGACCAGTTTAATGGTGAAGAGCAAGACCTCCTTAATGCTGCAGAGCCAGACCAGCTTAATGCTGCAGAGACAAATGTTATGGTTGCTGGTCCAGAGCCAAATTTGCATTCTGAAAATGTTGTGCTGTCAGATTCAGAATTCAGTGACAGTGATTATGACATAGATGATGGAGATGATGATCTTTATGAAGACAACATTGACTTTGATGTTGATGAAGAGGCTGAGCAAGAGGAAGTAGAGGTTGAGCCTGACTATTTACTTAAAGATGAAGATCTCAATCTCTCCACTGAAGCACAAGATCAACTGAAGTACAAATTCAAAGCTTTCAATTCCAAGGTGGACATGAAATCCCCTGTATTTAAATTAGGTATGGTATTTGCTGATGTGGTTGAGTTGAGGAAAGCTCTCAAGGCCTATTCAATAAGGAACAGAGTGCAGATAAAAAAGTTGAAGAATGAAAAGATCAGATTGGAGGCAGTTTGTCAGGGTGGTGGTTGCCCATGGGTGCTTAAGGCTGGAAATGACAACAGGACTGGAGGTTTTGTCATCAAGAAATACAATGGATTGCATAAGTGCCAGAAGAAATGGAAGTTAAAGGATATGACAGCAAAATTCATGTGCAACTTTTTCATTGATGAGTTCAGAGATGACCAGAAGATGTCCATTGGAACATTTTTAAGGAAAATAACAAAGGAATTCAATGTTACTCCTAATAGATGGAAGCTTGCTAGGGCTAGGAAGCAAGCACTTAAGGAGATACATGGTGATGAGGAAGAGCAGTTCAGCAGGCTATGGGATTATGGGCATGAGCTAAGGAGCAAAAACCCTGGGTCTACATTCCTGCTAACAACGACACTTGTCAAAGATACAAATTTTCCAATGGGCAGAAAATGTTTGAAAACATTATATTGGTCATATGATGCTTGTAAGAGAGGATGGCTAAAGGGCTGCAGGCCTATTCTCTTTATTGATGGTTGTCATATGAAAACAAGGTTTAAAGGAGTGCTCCTTAGTGCTGTTGGAATTGATCCTAATGACTGCATTTATCCCATTGCAATGGGCTGGGTGGAAGTAGAATGCAAAGGTTCATGGGAGTGGTTTTTGACCACTCTAAAAGATTATCTAAACATTACAAACACAGCCCCTTTCACAGTTATGAGTGACAAGCAAAAAGGGTTAATAAATGATGTGCACAAGGTTTGGCCAGATGCAAAACACAAGTTTTGTGTGACGCATATTTACCAAAATTTTAATGAGAAGCACAAAGAAGATGTACTGAAGCAAGATCTGTGGGCCATTGCAAGATCACCAAACAAGGTGAAGTGGAGAGAGAACTATCAGAAAATGGATGACCACTGCCAAGCTGCCTTTCACTGGACTGAGAGGCTTGAGCCAAACACATGGTGCAAGGCATTCTTCAGGGAATTTCCCAAATGTGACGTCCTGTTGAACAACAACTCTGAAGTGTTTAACAGCTACATTCTTGATGGCAGAGAGATGGCAGTGCTTAGTATGCTTGAATATATCTTCTACAAGACCATGCACAGGCTAGTGAGTAAACAAATGGAAGCTATTGAAAAGTGGGTAGGGCAAAGAATATGCCCAAAGATTCAGAAGAAATTGGATAAGAATACAGAGTTTGTTACAAAGTGCCATGTATTTGTAGCTGGCCAACAAATGTTTAAAGTACAGTCTGGTAACAATAGTTACACAGTGGATCTTACTTTGCACACATGTGATTGCAGACGATGGCAGTTGTCTGGAGTACCATGTGGTCATTGTATAGCATGTTGCAGGGAGGAGAGGATTGACCCAGAGACAATGGTTCATGACTGCTATAAAGTTCAGACATATCTCAAGACGTATGGATACACTTTTATTCCTCTTGCAGACCCAAAGCATTGGGAGAAACAGAATAGGTACAATGTGCATCCACCAGTGTTTACTAAACAGTTGGGAAGACCCAAGAAGAATAGGAAGAAGGCACCAGAGGAGAAGATCAAGAATGGTGTTAGGGTTCTGAACAGAAAAGGTGTGACAATGCACTGCTCAATCTGTGGCACAGCTGATCACAACAGAAAGAGGCACTACAAACAGCACATATGCTAGCTGTAATTATGTGGTTTGGAAAGTGGACTTTGAATATGCATGATGTTGGTATGCAACTATGGTGTGATTCACTGCTGCACTACAAATGTTGCCTACAGTACTGTTGGAGATATGCCCTAGAGGCAATAATAAAAGCATTATTATTATATCTCCTTGTTCATGATAATTGTCTGTTATTCATGCTTGAATTGTATTGTACGGAAACAGCGATACATGTGTGAATACATAGACCCCAATGAGTCCCTGGTAGGCCTCTAGTTACCAGCTCGTTGATCAACAGATGGTCACGGTTTCCTGACCATGGACATGGGATGTCAGTGATAATGGGATCACATCATTAGGAGAATGATGTGATGGACAAGACCCAATCCTGAGCATAGCACGAGATGGTATAGTTCGTAATGCATAAGCTTTTCGGTGTCAAGTATTTATTCCTTAGACCATGAGGTTGTACAACTCCCGGATATCGTAGGAGTACTTTGGGTGTGCCAACCGTCACAACGTAACTGGGTGGCTATAAAGGTACGCATCGGGTATATCCGAAAGTGTCTGTTGAGTTGGTACGAACCGAGAATGGGATGTTGTCACTCCGTATGACGGAGAGGTACCTCTGGGCCCACTCGGTAAGACATCATCATAATGAGCTCAATGTGACTAAGTAGTTAGTCACGGGATGATGGATTACGGATCGAGAAAAGAGACTTGCCATGACGAGATTGAACAAGGTATCGGGAATACCGACGATCGAATCTCGGGCAAGTAACGTACCGATGGACAAAGGGAATAACATACGGGATTGAGTGAATCCTTGACACAGTGGTTCATCCGATGAAGATCATCGAGGAACACGTGGGAACCAACATGGGTATCCAGATACCGCTGGTGGTTATTGACCGGAGAGTCGTCTCGGTCATGTCTGCGTGTCTCCCGAACCCATAGGGTCTACACACTTAAGGTTCGGTAACGCTAGGGTCGTAGAGATAAATGCACGTGGAAACCCGAAAGTTGTTCGGAGTCCCGGATGAGATCCCGGATGTCACGAGGAGTTCCGGAATGGTCCGGAGGTAAAGATTGATATATAGGAAGTCCAGTTTCGGCCATCGGGTGATCTTCGGGGGTCACCGGGAGCGTCCCGGGACCACCGGAGGGGCCCCGGGGGTCCACCGGGTGGGGCCACCCATCCCGGTGGGGCCCCTAGGCCGGGAGGGGAAGTGTCCAGCCCTAATGGGCTGGCGCGCCACTAGGGGCCCACCTCCCCATGCGCCTAGGGTTTAAACCCTAGGGGGGAGGGGGCGCCCCACTAGCCTTGGGGGGCAAGGAACCCCCCTGGCCGCCGCCCCCCCTGCAGATTGGATCTGCAGGGGCCCTGGCGCACCCCCTGGCCCCCTATATATATGTGAGGGGGGAGAGGGCAGCCGCACCCTTGCCCTGGCACCTCTCCCCCTCCCGTCACACCTCCATACTCCAACGCAGGGCGCCCGGCAAAGCCCTGCTGCGATCTCCACGGCATCCGTCATCACGCCATCGTGCTGCCGGATCTCTGACGACTTCTCCTTCCCCCTTGCTGGATCAAGAAGGAGGTGACGTTGCTGCACCGGACGTGTGTTGAACGCGGAGGTGCCGTCCGTTCGGCGCTAGATCATCGGTGACGAAGAACGTGAAGAGTACGACTACTTCATCCACGCTTCTTCGAAAGCTTCCGCTCGCGATCTACATAACGGTATGTAGATGCACTCTTACTTGCTCGTTGCTAGATGTCTCCATGGTTGGATCTTGGTGAAAGCGTAGAAATTTTTTGAATTATGCTACGTTCCCCAAGAAGTACTGCTTTCTTTGTTTATTTCTACATGTGGAAAAGCTTGATATACCAAATGGAGCACTTACTATAAATATCATTTTGTACTTACATATGGTACATCATGCAGAAATTTAGGTTTTAGACTGAATTTTCAGTGAAAATTCAGTTGAGATTCAGTTCAGTTCAGTCTATTTAAATTCACTTTAGTTATAATTCAATTAAGTGAAAATTATCAGTTCAATTTTGTGCAATTGTGCAAATTTCACTGAACTGAGTACAATTTCACTAACTGATGACAATTGAGTACAATTCATGACAATTTAGTTAAATTTCACTGAACAAAATGTGGACCTAATAATGGGCTTGTTTATTACTTTTGACACTAACATTTGACTCTAATATTGGGCCTACCTACCACCATAAATCTACTGCCTACCTACCAGCCACCATTTCTACAATATAAAGCACCCCCCAATTGCCACAAACCCAAACACAATCCCTTCTCCCCCCCCCCTAGCCGCCAGACAAAACCCTAGGAGAGATGGATCTTGGAGAGGACGTCGATGAAGAAGAACAGGTGCCAAGGGTAGCCAGGCGCAGAGAGGCAAGAAGAAGGGAGAGAAGACACCTGGCTCATCGAATCCTTGCAGCACGCAACCGCAAGGACATGGAGCAGTTCCTGGAGGCATTCCCCCTTGGCTCAAACCCTAGTGATGATGATATCATCCACTGGGCAAGGAGGAGCGCAAATTTCCATCCTTTTCAGGTCACTAGGATGAGGTGGAGTAGAATTCTGTATCCAGATGAATGAGCTGCTATGTGATGCAGTATCTATATCCTCCTTGCTATCTAGATGAATTATGTATCTAGATCTACCTTGCTATCTATGTAAGAAATTTGTTGATGCATGCAATGTAATAAATCCTAGTTCCTCCTTCTACTCTCCTATGTGATGCAGTGTATGCAATGTATGCAAATATCAGTTAATTGCAAAAATAGTGTTATACAAAAAAAGTGTATAACAAATATCATATTGTATAAAAATACAGTGTATACCACTTTTCAGTTAAATGCAATAGCAAATAAGTTAACTGACACAACAAATCAGTAAACTAAAACCATGTTTAGTTAACCAAATGAATACTCACTTCACTGAATCTAGATTCAGATAACTGAATAATAGTTCAGTTAAACAGAAAAGGAATTCAGTTAACTTGCAGAGCATTGATAATCTAAATTCACTTAACCAAATCAAAATTGACTTAACTGTCACAACATTGATAACTCAAATTCGGATAACATAGTGTTGTTGGAAATATGCCCTAGAGGCAATAATAAAATGGTTATTATTGTATTTCCTTGTTCATGATAATTGTCTGTTATTCATGCTTGAATTGTAGTATACGGAAACAGTGATACATGTGTGAATACATAGACCACAACGTGTCCCTGGTAAGCCTCTAGTTACTAGCTCGTTGATCAACAGATGGTCATAGTTTCCTGGCCATGGACATTGGATGTCATTGATAACGGGACCACATCATTAGGAGAATGATGTGATGGACAAGACCCAATCCTAAGCCTAGCACAAGATCGTGTAGTTCGTAATGCTAAAGCTTTTCCAATGTCAAGTATCTTTTCCTTAGACCATGAGGTTGTGCAACTCCCGGATACCGTAGGAATACTTTGGGTGTGCCAAACGTCACAACGTAACTGGGTGGCTATAAAGGTACGCAACGGGTATCTCCGAAAGTGTCTATTGGGTTGGCACGAACCGAGACTGGGATTTGTCACTCCGTATGACGGAGAGGTATCTCTGGGCCCACTCGGTAAGACATCATCATAATGAGCTCAATGTGACTAAGGAGTTAGTCACGGGATGATGTATTACGGAACGAGTAAAGAGACATGCCATGACGAGATTGAACAAGGTATCGGTATACCGACGATCGAATCTCGGGCAAGTACTATACCGATAGACAAAGGGAATTGCATACGGGATTAAGTGAATCCTTGACATCGTGGTTCATCCGATGAAGATCATCGAGGAACACGTAGGAACCAACATGGGTATCCATATCCCGCTGTTGGTTATTGACCGGAGAGTCGTCTCGGTCATGTCTACGTGTCTCCCAAACCCGTAGGGTCTACACACTTAAGGTTCGCTGACGCTAGGGTTGTAGAGATATATGCACACGGTAACCTGAATGTTTTCCAGAGTCCCGGATGAGATCCCGGACATCACGAGGAGTTCCAGAATGGTCCGGAGGTAAAGAATTATATATAGGAAGTCCAGTTTCGGCCATCGGGAGAGTTCCGGGGGTCACCGGTAGTGTACCGGGACCACCGGAAGGGTCCCGGGGATCCACCGGGTGGGGCCACCCATCCCGGAGGGCCCCATGGGCCGTAGGGGGATGGGAACCAGCCCCTAGTGGGCTGGCGCACCCCCCTTGGGCCTCCCCCCTGCACTCGGAATAGAAATTTCATCAAATCTAATACTCCCTCCGGTCTCAAAAAAGTGTCGTGGCTTTAGTTCAAATTTGAACAAAAGGTGGACTCAAGACAAGTCACTTTTTTTTGGATCTGTGAGAGTAAAGTAAGGCCCTGTTTGGTTCATAAGTCCTAGGACTTTTTCTAGTCCTAACTAAAAAGTCCCTAGTCCCTAAAAAGTCCCTCCCTGTTTGTTTTCAGGGATTAAAAAGTCCCTAGTCCCTCCCTAGAGGTTATTAAATGACATATAAAAGATCATGTTATCCCTATTAAACAACACCATGGACGGTGTGGCAATGAATGCAAGGAGGGGCATTGTTGGAAAAGTCTCAAAAAGTCCCAAAAAGACTCTCCTTGAGAGTCTTCTTCATTTAGTCCCAAAAAGCAACTTTTAGTCCCTAGTAATCCCTCTCATTTGGTTAAAAGGTCTCTAAGAGGGACTTTTTCTAATCCCTACACCAAAAAGTTCCTGAAACAAACACCCCCTAATAAGTGGGGCCGATCATTAACCTTTTACACCAACTTTCCCAAAAATTTCTTAAAGAAAATTACAGTTAGAATCATACATGCAGAGGGGGAGATGTGAACTACTATGGTAACAGAGGGAGGTGAATATCCCATGGTAGGGATTGGTTAGAGTGATATACATGAATAGAGAGAAAATATATGCAGGTTATATGCGGAGCATCAATTTTTCATGGATAATCAAGTGATGTAACAATGCATGGAAAGGCATAATACTGGTCTAAAGACCCATAAATAACCTATGATTTAGCTTTATGTAACCGACTATACACTTTCTAAGCAGCCTAATTTGTTTAATTTAAATTAAACGAATGCACTTCTTGGAATTTTAAGTAAGATCAAGCAGCAGCGTAGTCAGAAAATTTTCATAGGTTTCCATACTTCATCAAAAAACAAAGGATACTCGTCGTTCTCAACCACCTGGTGTCAGGGCTAGTTTGGTAGCCCATGATCCGAGGGGGGGTCCCCGTAAAAAACCTGGGCGCATAGCCCACAAGGCAAATTGGCCCGTGGAAAACCATCGGAGATTTGGTCGCTCGCTCGCTGGGGATATTAAGTCCCGATCCCCATCCTTTCCCGAGGTGAGAGATCAACACCTATAGAGATCGGGGAGAAAAGCCACGACTGACGCACGATGGCGTAACGCGGACCTAGCGATCTCCTTCACCTAGCGTTTTTCTGGATGCGATCTATGTTGAGATTATAATTACAAATGTAATTAGGGGAAATCTCCCCTTGCCCAAACCGTCGTGTGGTTTGTCCCGCATAGACGCCTCTCGCTCCTTCTCTGTGGAACCGACGCGTCCCTTCACTCGTGTCTCTCAAGATGGTATAAGTAGCGCATGTAACCATCAATCAATACACTTTCAATCTCGAACACGTTATCAACCACGTTGCTCTCCATTGAGCGAATGGACGCCGAAGACGACGCAGCCTAGGCCTCGTCCTCCCCGTTCGCGACCTCGTCGCCGGCGCGGGGCCTCTCTAGGCATCCCGCACTAGGAGTGCAGGAGAAATCGGCCCCGACGGGCTACTCCTCTCGAGACGGCACCGCGCTCGTCCGTGCGGTCGCCACACCGCGCCGCCCCGCGCCCGGCCGTGGGTCGAGCCCCGTGCGGTCCGCCCGGCCGCGCTCCGCTCGGCCGCCCATCGTCGGGCCCCTGCGCCAAGCGGTGGCCGCGCCCGCCTGTGCCATGGCTAGGAGCGCCACGTCGTGGCCGCCCTCGCGCGTGCCCACCCTGGTCTAGGCCTCGCCCGGCCCCCGGCCGGCCGTGGCCGCGCCAAGCTGTGGTTGGCCGCGCCCGCCCACGCCCGCCTGAGCCCGAGCGATTCCTTCAGCTCCGGCAGGTGCCTCATGGCCTCCGCCTTCGTAGCGTCGAGCAGCCACAGCCCGCCATCGACCAGCAGCACTGCCCGCGGGAGAACCTGGAGCACAGCAGCGCTCGGGCTCGCAAGCAGCCTCTCCAATGGCGTTGTGCCTGGTATCTGCCTCCCCGACGAGTCCTCCAAAAGGAATAGCGCGGCTGGTTTTCCTTCCGTCGCTTGTGGTCCATAGCTTGCCCTCGCAAGCAGCAGCCTTGGCGATGCCCTCGACCACTAATCTCCCGATGGCAAACATTGGGGCTCGGTTCAGGAGTTCTAAACTCTGATGTAGAACCACACGTCCACACGGGAGAAAGAGATAAGAAGCCTTATCTCTTCGCGAGTTTTGCACTACAGCCCATGTTGCTTTATCTATTTCCACAATAGGCCGAAACTCGTGTCTATAAGTCTTGCGACTAATTCCTGGAGTTTTTAGGATAATTCAACATGGTCCAACTACTAGTGCTATTCATTAGCACTTGTGATCTTTTCTGTTGAGTTTTAACACTCCAGAAATGTGTGTATGTTGATATTCAACATGTTCGATGTGTTTGCTATTGCAATTCATTTGCCTGATGAGGACATCACTAACAAGGTTACACCCATAGCTCCAACTAACACATATACAGGACCAATTACTAGAGCTCGCGCACGCCAATTAAATTACCAGGTACTTTTGTTTCTTGGTAATGAATCTAATGTTCATGAGAATATGATGCTGCCTAAATTGGATACATTTGTCTTGCTTACAAATGAAGGGCCTAGCTTGGACAAGAAGGATGAACACTGGAGCAAGATCAAGCATGGAGATGATGGCATGCGCAAGGGGAACAAGAATGGAGTTACAAGTGATGATTTCAGGACTTTGAAGCCACCATAATGAGTGCGTGAAGCCTTGGACGAAATATACAAGACGCCACTTCATAAATTTCGTCCAGAGGCTATTATAGGTGCTGCGTCACCTTATTATTGGGCCAGGCCCATGTAATTTCGAAATACTTGAGTATAGGCTGTTTTTAGAGTCCGTATGTGTGGGGAAACAAGAGTTAGGGTTGGTTTCGGACCCCTCCACCAAGGGCCACGAAATTCCCCCCTCTTTCCCCCATATATACAGCCCTTAGGGCGTCGTTTAGACTTTGGGTTTTGTTTAGATTAAAGTTCGCCATAGCTGCAACTTCGCGTACTTCGTTTGTGTTCAACGACCAGACCAAGACGTCATAGAACCCCACTTGATCAATAAAGCTTTCCTCTTGAATTCACAATATCCAGATTGCAATCTCAGTTTCTTGCTTGTTCTTCGTTTGCCTGCAGGAAACAGACCTTCGTGGTCAGGTTGATCGTGCTCCGGCGTGGTCAATAACCTCTCGGAGTTGGTTTAGCGATTGCTAAGGCGCGACGTCCTCGCACGTTCGTAGTCGGATCATCAAAGTTGACTTCCTCCAAAATGATAGCCACCATCTCATCGAAAGATGGGACACCTTTGCCTCTATCAAGTGGTATCAGATTTCCAGGTTGCTCGGTGAGATTTTACAGTTTTTCGTAGATTAGATCGAGTCTGTTCTTCATACCTACAGTCCACGAAAAAGCCAAAAAAAAATTAGGGTTAGTTCATCATATCCGAACCAGTCTGAGCCATTGCATAATCTTTTCCGTGTTTGCTTAGTTGAATTTCGATTGCATCATTGTGTCAAGTTGCTGGTCTTAGCGTCTAGTCTTTTAGAGTTTCGAGTTATGGTCATAAGTTGTCACGCCGCCGCCGCAACATCTTCATCGCTACTGCCACATACCACCACCAATCTGTATCCATATACCACCACCGCTGCCATATTCTACCACCACATATCCACCACCAATCCGAGTTCTTTTCGTTCTAGATTGGCTTTCGAGATCCATCTAGTTTCGGTTTCGTGTTTCCTTGCCTGAGTAGGTCTCGAAAAAAAAGTCTGGAGACCCCCGGGCAGTTTTTAGGCCAAAATTTCGATAGGTGAAAATATTTTTTCCCTATCCTATTTTTGGGCTTTTCTGAGTCTTTTGAGACACGTGCCACCATACTTTTTTTAACCGCACTTTTTCGTCGTCGCTGCCCTGATTCCGAAAAAAAAATCGTCAAAAAAGTTTTGTGCCTATCATCTTAGTTTGACTTGGGAAGTGTTTTGAGACACTCGCCATTATAGTGATTTTCGGCAAAAAAAAAGAGGCGAAAAAAAAATTCAGACTGTGCTTTCCCCTTTATTACGTGCAGCGCCTGATTTTGTTATTGTTCTAGGCTCGCGTCTCTAGTACGGTCTAGCCTAGGACCAGCACAGTACCGTCGTTGAGCGTTTATTCAACTTTGCATCTCTAAATTGATTACTGCTGACCCCTTTTGCTACCATCTTATAAGCCTTCCTAGCTCCACATACATCTACGTCGTGCGTTTGACTCTCCCTGGTAATCGCTTTATCCAAGCTTTGAGAGTTTTGACTACCACGGTTGCCGATCACCACCTGCTGCTGGGTAAGAACTGGTAAGAATTTGAGATTTGCTTGTCGGATTTGTGACACCCGCCACCACCACCACTTATTAGTAGTCTGTAGGATCATATTCTTGTGTGTTTCTATTGCTGCTAACCATGCCAGGATCACAAGTCGACGAGACTGACTGGGAGAACTTGACGAACAAGGAGCTTCATGATAAGTTTCAGCAAATGATGAGTGTACAGGTGCAAGATGTGCTAAACACATTGGACGAGGCCATGGAGAAGATAGATGGCATGGAGAAGACGTTTGAAACAAAGCTCGATAACAAGTTTGCTGAATTGCTTTCGCGTTTTCCACCACCACCGGCTGCTGCAGCTGTCCCACCTCTACAACAACAACAACAACAACATCGCCTTCCAAATCAAGTGGGACGAGCACAGCGCGTTCCCCTTGAGCCTGGTCAAGCTTCTGGTGCTGATGTTGATGTTTCTGTAGCTCTTGCTGCTACTGCAGAGGTGGGGGACCATTACGAGGATGAGGTTGACCAAAATCATAACTACGTACAACAACCAGCAGCACCACCACCAGGTTGTCCTCATGCATATCATCGCAACGGTAGGGCTGCACCACCACCTGAGGTACATGGCCATCTTCCTAAACTGAAATTGAATATTCCACCATTTGAGGGTAGATATGGTCCTGATATATATCTTACTTGGGAGTTAGAAACTGAACAACGATTTACATGTTTACATTATCCCGAGGAGAGACGTGTTCCTGCTGCTGTTTGTGCTTTCACTAGTTTTGCATGTGTTTGGTGGTCTAAACATTGTAGATTATATCCTATTCCAGCTACTTGGGCTGCTTTGAAAACTGCTATGCGTACTCGTTGGGTTCCACCATATTATCAACGTGAATTACTTCAAAAACTGCAACGCTTAAGACAAGGAAAATATTATGTAGAAGAATATTATCAGCAATTACAAACTGGCCTGATTAGATGTGGTATTGTTGAGGAGAATGAAGCTATGCTTGCACGTTTTATGGGTGGATTAAATAGAGAGATTCAGACCATTCTAGATTATAAGGATTATAATAATATCACTTGTTTATTCCATCTTGCTTGTAAAGCTGAACATGAAGTGCAGGATCGACACGCATTGGCGCGGACTAACTTTTCTGCAGGTCGACCTTCATCATGGACACCGCGTGCATCCTCTACTGCCACACATTCTACTGCACCAACACCTCCATCAGCTGTTACCTCCAGCCGTGATACAAGGAAGCAGGCACAACCACCATTATCTGCCAAGAGCACACCTATTGGGCCTGCACAGAGTTCTTCTTCTTCCATGGCATCAACAGGGCACACCAGTGATATTATTTGTCGTCGTTGTAAGGGAAGAGGACATTTTGCGAGAGATTGCAAATCTCAGCGTGTGATGATTGCTACTGAGGATGGTGGATATGAATCCGCTAGTGACTATGATGAGGAGACTTTGGCTCTTATTACATGTGAAGAACACGGCGGAGACGATTCTGATCATGAGACGCAATACATGGCTCCTGAAGATGCTGACAGGTATGAATGTTTAGTTGATCAACGTATTTTGAGTGTGCAGGTTACACAAGCTGAGCAAAATCAGAGGCATAATTTGTTCCATACAAAGGGAGTTGTGAAGGAACGTTCTGTTCGCGTGATCATAGATGGAGGGAGTTGCAACAACTTGGCTAGCATGTGATGTCTACACACGCTTCTACTCTTGTAGACTATGTTGGGCCTCCAAGCGCACAGGTTTGTAGGACAGTAGCAATTTCCCTCAAGTGGATGACCTAAGGTTTATCGAACTCAGGGAAGTACAGGTTGAAGATGGTCTCTCTCAAGCAACCCTGCTACTAAGATACAAGAAGTCTCTTGTGTCCCCAACACACCTAATACACTTGTCAGATTTATAGGTGCACTAGTTCGGCGAAGAGATGTTAAATGGCAAGTGATATGGATGGGAAAACAAAGTAATATAAATTTGTAATAAAAAGTGCAGCAAGCAAACAAGTGGTAAACGTGAGCACAAATGGTATTGCAATGGTGGAAACAAGGCCTAGGGTTCATACTTTCACTAGTGGCAACTCCCAACAACATTAACATAATCGAATCACATGGTATTTCCCATAAAACATGCAAAGGGGACACACTCAGAGGTCATTCCTTCGTGGTCAAGAGAGGACGACAATTATGTAGGGCTACAAAAGCACACCTCAAAGTTTGTAGTTCTCAATCTAAGGATTTCCCAATGTCACCGCGGCCATCCAAAGAGAGTCCCACAATCACCACAACATATCTAAAGGATAGTCAAAGACAAGCACCAAGAGACTCTCAATCTTCAATCAACACACAAGAGAGGAAATCACTCATGAAAATATTGTTCTAATCCATGTCCAATAGACCGCTGTCACCTTGGTCTCGGGGATTATACTAGATAAAGACAAGTGAGTACATCAATCCAATACATAGAGGAAGGGGAAATATCTTAGATTAACATAGCCTATGATCACAACGAAGATCACATCATGGGAGAGAGAATTGACCACATAGCTACTTGTAAGAACCTCAGCCCCGAGGAGGAACTACTCCCGCATCATGGAGGGAGGAAGCAACGTCGATGGAGATGAATCCGGGGGCACTTCCCCGTCCCGGCAGGATGCCGGCGCAGAAATTCTGGTCCCCCGAAGCTTGATGGCGATGGCGGCGGAGATCGGAATCGCGTCTGGAGAAAAGGGGTCTGGAATCAGGGTTTTCTCGACGGACCTTAAATATATGCCAAAGGGGGTCACCAGGGGAGTCCTGGGGGGCCCAGGCGCCACCCCGGCGCGGCCTAGGGGTGGGCCGCCTGGGCAGGCCGCCTGGAGCCCCTGTGGGTCCTCCCGGCTGTACTTTGGCCGCACTGTAGCTCCTGGAACGCTGATTTTTTATATATTTTTTCTAGATTTTTCCTGGCAGTTCTCGTAATTTGAAAACCTGAAATACAAAAACAGCCGAAAACAGAAACTGGCACTGGGGTGCACTGAGTTAATAGGTTAGTCCAAATATGATCAAAAGTGTATGGAAGTGTATAAATATCATAGCAATATCACCCAAAAGAGGCATGGAGCAAGCAGAAATTATAGATACGTTTTGGACGTATCAACAAGCTTAATTCCTGCTCGTCCTCGAGTAGGTAAATGATAACAAGAATAATTTCTGTGGTGACATGCTATTAACCATATAGGACTTATTCATAGTCATATGACAAAAGCTTACTGAGACAATGAATCTGTAGTAATTAAGTTGCCTCATGAGAAAATCACAAAGAACTGAAAGTTTTACAATATGATACTGAAACATCAAATAGATTTGCAATGAACATGATGTGCAAATATGATAAAGTGATATCTAGCTTGCCCCCTTTAGTGAAGCAAAACATAAATGCAGGGGCACCTTCAAGGTTTAAGTGATGACTAGATACAATGATTTCAGAATAAACGATATCACAATCATGCAAAAGACAATGCTACTTTGGGACAATGCACATTACACTCAGAATGACAATCATGCTCTCAGTAGTTGGTGCTTTAAATGAAGGTGGAGACTCAACATAAAAGTAAAAGAATGGCCCTTCGCAGAGGGAAGCAGGGATTACTCATGTGCTAGAGTTTTTTATTTTGAAAACATAGAAGCAATTTTGTCAACGGTAGTAATACTTCATATGTGTTATGCATAAGACATCCTATAAGTTGCAAGCCTCATGCATCGAATACCAATAGTGCTCGCACCTTGTCCTAATTAGCTCGGATTTCCATGGGTTATCATTGCATTACATATGTTTCAACCAAGTGTCACAAAGGGGTACCTCTATGCCACCTGTACAAAGGTCCAAGGAGATAAATCGCATTTGATTTCTCGTTTTTGATAGATCTCAACTTGAGGACATCCATACCGGGACAACATAGAAAATAGATAATGGACTCCTCTTTAATGCTTAAGCATTCATAAGAGGTTGAGGATTAATGTCCAAGCTAAAACTTCCACCATGATACATGGCTTTGGTTGGCGGCCCAATGTTCTTCTCTAACAATATGCATACTCAAACCATTTCATGGCAAATCACCCTTACTTCGGACAAGACGAACATGCATAGCAACTCACATGATATTCAATAAAAGTGTAACAGTTGATGGCGTCCCCAGAAACATGGATACCGCTCAGCAAGCAACTTATAAGAAATAAGATACATAAGCGACATATTCTTTACCACAATAGTTTTTAAGCTACTTTCCCATGAGCTATGTATTGCAAAAATGAAGGTTTTAAAGGTAGCACATGTAAATTTACTTGGAGTGGCGGTGAAATACCACATATAGGTAGGTATGGTGGACTCATATGGCATAACTGGATTAAAAGAATGTGGATGCACAAGCAGTCAGTCCGCTTAGTACAGGTGGAGGTTAGCAAAAGACTGGGAGCGACCAACTAAAAGAGCAATGACGGTCATAATCATGCAGAGCGACAAAGCAACATTGAATCAGGCATGGTAGTTATATCGCTACTCAGAAACAAAAGATCATCAAGGCTTGACAGACTTTCTTTACAGTCTTAAATATGCGTGAGCATACGCCAAGTCAATCAAAATAAATTCTTAAAGGAAGATATTACTAAACCATACCACATCATAGGCAAACAAATCAAGTTGGTACTCCAATAACACATTGGGAATCCCCCAGCTATTTGAGACTAACCACAAGAAAACATGAACTACTAAGTGCCATTATGCACATGGCATCTTTATCATAGACATATCAGCCAATGCAACGGAAGCAAACTCTCTTAATAAGGTGAGCATGATAACTAAAGAGAGTTCAAGCAACCAACTAAACAAAAGCTCTTTGAAAAGATAAGCATGAATACTAAGAGCAGAACATGATAGTAGCTATTGAAAGACAAAGAACACACACAGCAAAGATAGACATGAAAATTCTATGTTATGTTCTAGGTAGAAGTGGAGCGTGTTTCTCTCCCACATAAAGAAAGCTGAGTTCCGACTCGTTATGAAAAGCTAAGGAAAACTAAAAACAAGATGCTCCAAGCATAGCACATAACACATGAAGTGATTAAAATATAGTGGAACGAAAGACGAACTGATAATGTTGATGGAGAAGAGGATGCACGGGGGCATCCCCAAGCTTAGACACTTGAGTCTTCTTGAATATTTCTTGGGGGTGCATGGGGGCATCCCCAAGCTTGAGCGTTTGACATCCCTCGCACACTTGAAAACTCCCTTCATACATAACTCATCATAATCTGATTAGCGAGGTTAGTACCCTTAATAAAATAATTGTTCCTTGCTGGAAATAAAGATATTCTTGAAGGTCTACTGTTTATCAAGATTGCCAAAAGGTTTTTGCAAAGAAAAAGCAAGCTCAAGATTTGCAAAATGAAGGAAAGGCAAAACAGGACAGAATCTGTGAAAAACAGAACAGCAGGTAGTAAATGATTTGTTCGGGGCACTTATGCAACTCTAATCAAAAAACTCAGAACAGATGCACGAAAGACAATTATATAGAGCACGCTTTCGAAAAAATTCATACCAAAAAGATGATCTGGTGATTTTATACGAATTTTTCTGTCCAAGGACAGAATCTGTTTCCTGGACAGCACGTCACAACTTTTGAACTTTCTTGCAGTCAGAGGCTACACTTGGCACAAAAAATTGAAAAATAAAGATACAATGACGTTGCTTCAGTAGTAAAAAACATCAAGACCACTAAAACTGAAAGCAAAGATAACAAGGGTTGTCTCCCTAGAGCTCTTTCTTTATAGCCATAAAGATAGGCTTAAGACTTTAATGATGCTCTCGTAGGAATAAGAGCTGAAGAACAAAAGAGAGCATCAAGAAGTAAATACCAAACACATTTAAGCCTAATATGCTTCCTATGCATAGGAATATTGCAATAGAATAATTCATTGAAGCACAAAGCAACTAGCATAGGAAGGCAAAACAAGCATAACTTCAAAATATTCACCATAAAGAGAGGAAACTTCTTATTATTAAGATATTTAGAACCAAGTCTCCCTCTCTCATTATAAATTTCAGTGGCATCATGGATGAACTCAACAATATAAGCATCACATAGAGCATTGTTACCATGATCCACATGCAAAAAGGTACTCTTACTCTCCACATAAGCATAATCTTTCTCATTGGTAATAGTGGGAGTAGGACTATCATAAACAACTTGAACACTATAGATTAATTGTGTATTAGGAGGGTGGTGTTCAACAAGGGAGTAATTCCCTCCATGATTATGACAAGTTTCATAAGGATAATTTCTCCTTATGTCATAGGTACCTTTATAATCACTATAGATTGGAGTTATAACATCATCATGGTAGAGAAGAGCATTATCATTGCTAGCAACTATATTTGTAAACATGTTGTCTTTATTCTTACTAGCAAGAGAATTATCAATTATCACATCACTAGTGGGTAAAGGATTTGCAATCCTATCATCCCCAAGCTTAGAGCTTCCCATATCTTCACTTTCAGAGTTGGTACCAAAAAGATTTTCAAGATCATAAGTAGCATTATCATCATTTTCCCAATCACAGTAAGTAACATGCATATCATAATCAAAATCATATTCAATAGTACCTACGGACGTATCATCAAGATGATAATTAAGGCAATAAACTTCACCTTCTTCTTTAAACTTGCAATCGTTAGGATAAAAGTTGATGGGAGGAATATGCTCAGGCCAGGTTGATACCCATTCTTCTTCTTTCTTGCTCCTCTTCCTCCTCCTCTTCTTTTTCTTCTTCTTAACCTTAGGAGGGAGTGGTTGGAGATGAAGCTTCTCCACATATCCTGGTTTATCATTAGAAACAATAGGGGAAACTTGGGAGAAACTCTCCTTTTTATTAGCAGAAATATAAGAGACATTTTTATACTTTAGTAAAGTTCCCTCCTTTATAATCTTACCTATGTAATCATTTTCATGGCAATTAACAACACAATAGAGATGGCAATTTTGCAAAGTGTTTTTTATTCCTATGGCATTAACATCTAGCCATGAAGTCTTTTCTGATAACTCTTCACACATCAAAAATAACATAAGCTCATCATAAAGATCAGAGGTGATCATGTTATCACACAACCGGTTAACAGTTATGTTTTGAAAGTTCATGCATTGAAAATTAAAGTGACCCTCTATACGGCAAAGTTCACAAGTAAAAGGATAAAGGTCACAGAATTCTCTAGCAATTTCATTTAAATCTCTGACCCAAGTGATTGTTCTTTCATGCTTATGTTGCTTACAATACTTCTCTTTTTCAATCATAGGCCTTTCACAAGGTCTGTCCACTCCACAAAAATTAACATGCTTATATAAAACTTCATTTTTAGGAATTGGATCATGCATGTTGCAATCATCATGAACAATTGCATTTTCTTCGCAAGTCTCTTTAAAAGGTTTATGATACTTGATCCAATCCTCCTTAGGCATATTAAGATGTGAAGCAAAAGATTTGAGGCAATCAACAAGGAGTTGAGAATCAAGCCCAAACTTAGCACTAAACTTATTAAAACTTGTAGTTTCAACAAAGGACTTAATGCAATCATACTCATAAATTATACCTGACTCTTTACCTTTGTCGATCTCCCAATCTTCAGTGTTGCGTTGAATTCTTTCAAGGAGTTCCCATTTAGCATCAATCTTTTTGTTTGTGAAAGAACCCATAGAGGAAGCGTCGAGCAAATCTTTATCCTGTCGAGAAATCCTCGCATAGAAATTAGTAATAATCATATCTTTGGGGAGCCCATGGTTAGGACATTTTAGCATTAACGTTTTCAGTCTCCCCCAAGCTTGAGCTATGCTCTCTCCGTCATGAGGATAAAAATTATAAACATAATTCCTATTCTCATGGACTTCATGAAGAGGATAAAACTTGGAGTAAAAGAGAGACTGGATCTCTTCCCACTCCAGTAGGTGAGAGTCATTTAGTAGCCTATACCATTCCAATGATTTTCTTTTCAGTGACAAGGCAAATAATTTCCTCATGACAAACTCCCTTGATACACCTGCAAGCTTAAATAATGAACATAGTTGTGATAGATATAGCAAGTGTTCACCGGGATGTCTGTCTCCTGCATAACGATTAGCCAAAACATAATCGATAATACCAGCCGGTATTTTATAGGGTACAATTTCAGTAGGAGGAGGAGCAACCACCACAGGTGTGGGGCGTCCTCCCGCATGCAACGATCCAATAGCAAGGTTTACCATAAACATAACTAGTGAAATAAAAACAAGAAACAAAAAGATTTAATTGCAAGATCTAAAGATATACCTTCAAGCGCTCACCTCCCCGGCAACGGCGCCAGAAATAGCTTGATGTCTACACACGCTTCTACTCTTGTAGACTATGTTGGGCCTCCAAGCGCAGAGGTTTGTAGGACAGTAGCAATTTCCCTCAAGTGGATGACCTAAGGTTTATCGAACTCAGGGAAGTAGAGATTGAAGATGGTCTCTCTCAAGCAACCCTGCAACTAAGATACAAGAAGTCTCTTGTGTCCCCAACACACCTAATACACTTGTCAGATGTATAGGTGCACTAGTTCGGCGAAGAGATGTTAAATGGCATGTGATATGGATGGCAAAACAAAGTAATATAAATTTGTAATAAAAAGTGCAGCAAGCAAACAAGTGGTAAACGTGAGCACAAATGGTATTGCAATGGTGGAAACAAGGCCTAGGGTTCATACTTTCACTAGTGGCAACTCCCAACAACATTAACATAATCGAATCACATGGTATTTCCCATAAAACATGCAAAGGGGACACACTCAGAGGTCATTCCGTCGTGGTCAAGAGAGGACGACAATTATGTAGGGCTACAAAAGCACACCTCAAAGTTCGTAGTTCTCAATCTAAAGATTTCCCAATG
The DNA here is from genome assembly GCA_902687465.1 of Secale cereale. Lineage (NCBI taxonomy): Eukaryota > Viridiplantae > Streptophyta > Magnoliopsida > Poales > Poaceae > Secale > Secale cereale. The sequence continues at coordinate 43,049,504 of LR738709.1, read as the reverse complement.
TCATCGCGGCCATCCAAAGAGAGTCCCACAATCACCACAACATATCTAAAGGATAGTCAAAGACAAGCACCAAGAGACTCTCAATCTTCAATCAACACACAAGAGAGGAAATCACTCATGAAAATATTGTTCTAATCCATGTCTAATAGACCGCTGTCACCTTGGTCTCGGGGATTATACTAGATAAAGACAAGTGAGTACATCAATCCAATACATAGAGGAAGGGGAAATATCTTAGATTAACATAGCCTATGATCACAACAAAGATCACATCATGGGAGAGAGAATTGACCACATAGCTACTGGTAAGAACCTCGGCCCCGAGGAGGAACTACTCCCGCATCATGGAGGGAGGAAGCAACGTCGATGGAGATGAATCCGGGGGCACTTCCCCGTCCCGGCAGGATGCCGGCGCAGGAATTCTGGTCCCCCAAAGCTTGATGGCGATGGCGGCGGAGATCGGAATCGCGTCTGGAGAAAAGGGGTCTGGAATCAGGGTTTTCTCGACGGACTTTAAATATATGCCAAGGGGGTCACCAGGGGAGTCCTGGGGGGCCCAGGCGTCCCCCCCCCCGGCGCGGCCTAGGGGTGGGCCGCCTGGGCAGGCCGCCTGGAGCCCCTGTGGGTCCCCCCCGGCTGTACTTTGGCCGCACGATAGCTCCTGGAACGCTGATTTTTTATATTTTTTTTCTGGATTTTTCCTGGCAGTTCTCGTAATGTGAAAACCTGAAATACAAAAACAACCGAAAACAGAAACTGGCACTGGGGTGCACTGAGTTAATAGGTTAGTCCAAATATGATCAAAAGTGTATGGAAGTGTATAAATATCATAGCAATATCACCCAAAAGAGGCATGGAGCAAGCAGAAATTATAGATACGTTTTGGACGTATCAGCATGGAGATGGTGGAGAAGCTATCTCTCACCATAAGACCACATCCACATCCTTACTACATCCAATGGTTCAACAACAACGGCAAGGTTAAGGTAACATGTACTGTTCGTGTGCATTTTAGTATCTCTACATATGTTGATTATGTTGATTGTGATGTGGTACCTATGCAAACATGTTCCTTATTACTTGGTAGACCATGGCAATTTGATAAAAAAATATGTACACCATGGTAGAAACAAACAGTATACTCTTGTTCATAAGGATAAAAATATTACTTTGCTTCCTATGACTCCTGATTCCATTTTGAAAGATGATATTAATAGAGCTAATAAAGTAAAACAGGAGAAAAATAAGAGTGAAAATCAGATTGTGGCAAAATAATTTGAGCAACAAATGAAGCCTAATAATAAACCATCTACTGTTGCTTCTGAAATTAAATTGAAAAGTGCATGTTTATTTGCCACCAAATCTGATATTGATGAGCTAGATTTTAGCAAATCTGTTTGCTATGCTTTTGTGTGCAAAGAGGCATTATTTTCATTCGAGGACGTGCCTTCCTCTTTGCCTCCTGCTGTCACTAACATTTTGCAGGAGTTCGCCGATGTTTTTCCACAAGACGTGCCACCGGGATTACCACCTATTCGAGGGATTGAGCATCAGATTGACTTAATTCCCGATGCATCGCTACCCAACCGCGCACCATACCGTACCAATCCAGAAGAGACGAAGGAGATTATGCGTCAAGTACAGGAGCTACTCGACAAAGGTTATATACGCGAATCCCTTAGTCCTTGTGTTGTTCCTATTATTCTAGTGCCGAAAAAGGATGGTACATCGCGTATGTGTGTTGATTGTAGAGGCATTAATAATATTACTATTCGTTATCGTCATCGTATTTCTAGACTAGATGATATGCTTGTTGAATTGAGTGGCTCTACAATATTCTCCAAAGTTGATTTGCGTAGTGGATACCATCAAATTCGTATGAAATTGGGAGATGAATGGAAGACAACATTTAAAACTAAGTTTGGATTATATGAGTGGTTAGTCATGCCTTTTGGGTTAACTAATGCACCTAGTACTTTCATGAGATTAATGAATGAAGTTTTACGTGCTTTCATTGGACGATTTGTGGTAGTTTACTTTGATGATATATTGATTTTTAGCAGATCTTTGGAGGAACATTTGGAACATTTACGTGCTGTTTTTATTGCTCTACGTGATGCACGTTTGTTTGGTAACCTTGGAAAGTGCACCTTTTGCACCGACCGAGTATCTTTTCTTGGCTATGTTGTTACTCCACAGGGAATTGAGGTTGATAAAGCCAAGATTGAAGCTATTGAGAGTTGGCCGCAGCCCAAAACGGTCACACACGTGAGGAGTTTCCTTGGCCTCGCTGGATTCTATCGGTGTTTTGTGAGAGATTTCAGCACCATTCTGCACCTCTCAATGAGCTTACGAAGAAGGATGTGCCTTTTGTTTGGGGTACTGCACAGGAAGAAGCATTCACGGTATTGAAAGATAAGTTGACACATGCTCCTTTACTCCAACTTCCTGATTTTGTTAAGACTTTTGAGCTTGAATGTGATGCTAGTGGAATTGGGTTAGGAGGTGTGTTATTACAAGATGGTAAACCTGTTGCATATTTTTCTGAAAAATTGAGTGGGCCTAGTCTGAATTATTCTACTTATGATAAGGAATTATATGCTCTTGTTCGGACTTTGGAGACATGTCAACATTATTTATGGCCCAAAGAATTTGTTATACATTCTGATCATGAATCTTTAAAGCACATTAAAAGTCAAGCAAAACTGAACCGTAGACATGCTAAATGGTTTGAATTCATAGAGACTTTTCCTTATGTTATTAAACACAAGAAGGGAAAAGAAAATATTATTGCTGATGCATTGTCTCGTCGTTATACTATGCTTTCACAACTTGACTTTAAAATATTTGGTTTGGAGACCATCAAAGATCAATATGTGCATGATGTTGAATTTAAAGATGTATTGCGGAATTGTAAAGAAGGGAGAACATGGAACAAGTTCGTCGTTAATGATGGATTTGTGTTTCGTGCTAACAAGCTATGCATTCCAGCTAGCTCTGTTCGTCTTTTGTTGTTGCAGGAGGCGCATGGAGGAGGATTAATGGGACACTTTGGCGTGAAGAAGACGGAGGACGTACTTGCTACACATTTCTTTTGGCCAAAGATGCGACGAGATGTTGAGCGTTTTGTTGGTCGCTGCACTACATGTCAAAAAGCTAAGTCACGACTCAATCCTCATGGTTTATATATGCCTTTGCCTGTCCCTAGTGTTCCTTGGGAAGATATATCTATGGACTTTGTTTTGGGTTTACCTCGAACAAAGAAGGGGAGGGATAGCATATTTGTTGTCGTGGATAGGTTCTCAAAGATGGCACACTTTATACCATGTCATAAAAGCGATGATGCTGCTAATGTTGCTGATTTGTTCTTTCGTGAAATTATTCGCTTGCATGGTGTGCCAAATACTATTGTTTCAGATCGTGATACTAAATTTCTTAGCCACTTTTGGAGATGTTTATGGGCTAAGTTGGGGACTAAACTGCTTTTTAGTACTACTTGTCACCCCCAAACTGATGGACAAACTGAAGTAGTCAATAGAACTTTGTCTACTATGCTTAGGGCTGTTTTGAAGAATAATAAGAAAATGTGGGAAGAATGCTTGCCTCATATTGAATTTGCTTATAATCGTTAGTTGCATTCTACTACTAAGATGTGCCCTTTTGAAATTGTCTATGTTTTCTTACCTCGTGCACATATTGATTTGTTGCCTCTTCCATCTTCGGAGAAGGTTAATTTTGATGCTAAACAACGTGCTGAATTGATCTTAAAAATGCATGAGTTAACTAAGGAAAATATTGAGCGCATGAATGCTAAATATAAACTTGTTGGAGATAAGGGTAGAAAACGTGTTGTCTTTGCACCTGGAGATCTTGTTTGGTTACATTTGTGTAAGGATAGGTTTCCTAATTTGCGCAAGTCAAAGCTAATGCCACGTGCTGATGGTCCTTTCAAGGTGTTAGAGAAAATAAATGATAATGCATATAAACTTGAGCTGCCTGCAGATTTTGGGGTTAGTCCCACATTTAACATTGCAGATTTGAAGCCTTACTTGGGTGAGGAAGATGAGCTTCCGTCGAGCACGACTTCAATTCAAGAAGGGGAGGATGATGAGGACATCACTAACAAGGTTACACCCATAGCTCCAACTGACACATATACATGACCAATTACTAGAGCTCGCGCACGCCAATTAAATTACCAGGTACTTTCGTTTCTTGGTAATGAATCTAATGTTCATGAGAATATGATGCTGCCTAAATTGGATACATTTGTCTTGCTTACAAATGAAGGGCCTAGCTTGGACAAGAAGGATGAACATTGGAGCAAGATCAAGCATGGAGATGATGGCATACGCAAGGGGAACAAGAATGGAGTTACAAGTGATGATTTCAGGACTTTGAAGCCACCATAATGAGTGCGTGAAGCCTTGGACGAAATATACAAGACGCCACTTCATAAATTTCGTCCAGAGGCTATTATAGGTGATGCGTCACCTTATTATGGGCCAGGCCCATGTAATTTCGAAATACTTGAGTATAGGCTGTTTTTAGAGTCCGTATGTGTGGGGAAACAAGAGTTAGGGTTGGTTTCGGACCCCTCCACCAAGGGCCACGAAATTCCCCCCTCTTTCCCCCATATATACAGCCCTTAGGGCGTCGTTTAGACTTTGGGTTTTGTTTAGATTAAAGTTCGCCATAGCTGCAACTTCGCGTACTTCGTTTGTGTTCAACGACCAGACCAAGACGTCACAGAACCCCACTTGATCAATAAAGCTTTCCTCTTGAATTCGCAATATCCAGATTGCAATCTTAGTTTCTTGCTTGTTCTTCGTTTGCCTGCAGGAAACAGACCTTCGTGGTCAGGTTGATCGTGCTCCGGCGTGGTCAATAACCTCTTAGAGTTGGTTTAGCGATTGCTAGGGCACGACGTCCTCGCACGTTCGTAGTCGGATCGTCAAAGTCGACTTCCTCCAAAACATAGCCACCATCTCATCGAAAGACGGGACACCTTTGCCTCTATCAATACAACGACATTGTTTTGCGATTGAGATTAAGTTTTCTTGCACAAAAATATTGATTTGTGATTGAGAAATATTTTATTTTATTTTCTCGCAAAACAATCTTATTGCGATTGAGATCAATTTTCTCTCACAAATTATTACTTCACCTCGCTGAATTATCTTGCAACTTGATACAACATCATCTCATTTAATTTGAGGTCTATACAATTCAAGTTCTCACTTGAACATCAAGTTTACAACATCATTACTATTCATTACAATAGTAGTGTACTTTTGTTGAGTACGATGTATTCCGGAATGTATGTATCTTCATGTTCGCTACATGTCGAGATTAATACGTCTATTTGCAATTGAGATTTTTCAATTTCTTGTAAATACATATGCAAAATTCAAGGTGTCATTGACGAGGTTACAGACCTAGGGTAAGGTCATAGGCCTGACCTAAAGGCCCCTCCCAAGGCCACTATCCTAGGAGGTCAAAAAACAAGACCTACAGCGGTGGAGACAGTCGACTGAGACGGTCCAAGGTGACACTTGACTCGACTGACTCACGCGCCCAGGACGACTCAGCTCTACTCGACTGGATCAAGCACTCGACTCCCGAAGACTAAACGTTTCTCAGAACAGCAACGGTCATACATTTACTCACTGTAGTAAACCCCATAACTACCCTTTATTGCAGGCGTTACCAGTAACGCCTGCCTTAATGTACCTTTAAGCCCTTGGTAATGTGGAGCATGGCTGGGGTCCTCGCACACTATATAAGCCACCCCCCTCCTCCAGAACAAGGGTTCGCATCTCTGTAACACATACATACACACATCAGTCGACCAAGCCTCCGGGCAACGAGACGTAGGGCTTTTACTTCCTCCGAGAAGGGCCTGAACTCGCAAAACACCCTGTGTACAACTGCGCCATAGCTAGGACCTTGCCTCTCCATTCGTACCCCCTACCCTCACTGTCAGACCTAGAACCACGACAGTTGGCGCCCACCGTGGGGCAAGGCGTCTTAGAGACATTTGGTGAAGTTGCAATCCCTTCCCCGACCGCTTACATCATGGTGTCAGGCGGCGCTTTAGCGTCAGGCCACGAGATCCGGCTCGGCGCGCTGGTCTTCGTCGCCGACGACTCCGCGTGGCTTAAGGAAGCCCCGCTCGACGTTGAGGCTCTACCTGCCCGCGGAGCCACTCACTTTCGCGCTGGAGCCGGCGGCGTCCTCCTTCTGCAGCCGTCGACCCGATACTCATCGAACATCATCCCCGCTAGACACCGCCGTAAGCGATCCGGTCGCTCGCGGCTCCAGCGGTGGGTAAAACACGCGGTGGTTCGTCAAATGGCCACCCCGCAAGTCGCGGCCATCGAGCCCGGCGGTTACCCTTACGGGTCGGCCGATCAGTCGACCGGGCTCAAAGATTCCGTTTCCGAGTGCGGGAGCAGCGACCCCGCGGCGGAAATACTCATGGTCGATCCGCGCCGTAGCCCGCCAGGTTTTCCTCGCGGGGAGAACAGCGGCAGCGGCGGCGATCGAGCGCACGACAACAACGGCTACGTCCCTCAGCCCCTCACCTCCGAGCAGAGAGCTGAGCTCTGTCGCCGCGACGGAGATGCACTCTTCACCCCCATCGTGGGAGATTCCCCAGAAGCTTCGGCCCTCGAAGCCACGCGCGTTGCCACCTTGGCCGAGCGCGCGCGCCTAAAAAACATCCAACGTTCACTCGACGAACAGGCCCGCCGACTGGCCCCCGAGTCCAGTCGATGGCCGCGGCAATCACGTCAGCGTGAGACTTAGGTGTTCCGCACACCAGTCCAAAACCTCGAAGTCGCGGCCCGTATCGCGGAGTCGATTCAGCCCTCCCAGTCAGAAGCTAGAAGAGGCCTTCAGCAGATCCGAGCTTTGCTCCGAACGGCTGAAGAGCAAAACGCGGCTGTCTCTCAGTCGCGCAACAGGATTCACAGAAGATCGGTGGCTCCAGACACCGTATGGTCGGCTCACAGTCCAAGATCGCCCCCGAGGTGTGAGGAACGTGGTCCGCGACATGACCGGCACCTGGGTCGGAACGACGACCCACTCGACCGTCGACACGGACGCAACGACCGTCGTCGAGTGCCTACCCCTCCTCCGGGAAGTGGGTCAAACTCGCCTCCGCGGCACATAGGCAGGCGCCTGCGAGACGACGAGCGCAGGATTCCCCCCGGATCCCCGACGGCCGGGCTTCGACGCGAGGTCCATCCTTGTACAGGGGCGAGTCGACCGTAACCGGGTATCCAAGGACGAGCGAGGTGGAGACCAGCCCTCCGGCAGCCGAGCGCCGGCCTCCAGGCCCGAGTGCTTCTGCAGCGCAATCAGGGCCGCAGAGATCCCCCCGAACTTCAGGCTGGCGGCCGGAGTGAGCAAATTCACTGGTGAGTCGAAGCCGGACACGTGGCTGGAAGACTACCGAGTGGCCGTGCAGATCGGAGGAGGCAACGACGACGTGGCCATGAAGCACCTCCCCTTGATGCTAGGAGGCTCCGCTCGGGCGTGGCTCAACCAGTTAGCCCCCAGGAGCATATACAGTTGGGAAGAGCTCGCTCGGGTGTTCGTTCGGACCTTCGAAGGCACCTGCAAACGACCTGCCGGGCTCGCCGAGCTTCAGCATTGCACCCAGAAGCCGAGTGAAACTTTGAGGGACTACATTCAGCGGTGGACCACTTTGCATCACACAGTGGAAAACGTCTCCGAGCACCAGGCAGTGTGCGCTTTCAAGGAAGGCGTGCGCAATCGGGAGTTGAATCTGAAGTTTGGGCGGACAGGCGACATGTCTCTGTCGCGATTGATGGAAATCGCCAGTCGGTACGCCAACGGTGAAGAGGCCGATCGGCTCCGCAGCGGCAAGAAACCAGTCGGGCAGGACGACCAGAATCACAATCGGAAGAACAAGCGTAAGGCCGACCCAGCTCCTCAGGGAGAGGCCGCAGTGGTCAACCAAGGGAAGGGCAAAGGAAAGCCCAAAGGCTCTTGGGCCCCCAAGAAATGAAAGGGTCAAGCTGGTGATGATATGCTCGACCAGCCGTGTCCCATACACACTAAGAAGGATGACGAGGGGAACTTGGTGTACCCCAAGCACACCACTCGACAGTGTCGACTCTTGATCCAGAGTTTCTAGAAGGACCAGTCCACTGAGGAAGAGAAGGAATCGGAAGAGTCCGAGGATAAAGAAGGGGACGGAGGATACCCCCGCATCAACTCCACCTTGGTGATTTTCGCGGACGTCGAGAGCAAGAGTCGGCTGAAGATCATCAACAGAGAAGTGAACATGGTTGCTCCGGCGACTCCCACGTTCCTGAAATGGTCGAAGACCCCCATCACATTTGACCAGTCCGATCATCCAGCGCACATCGCCACCCCTGGGCGGCAGGCGTTGGTGGTCGACCCAGTGGTTGAAGGCAGTCGACTGACCAGGGTTCTTATGGATGGAGGCAGTGGCTTGAATATCCTGTATGCAGCAACCCTCCTGGATATGGGCATTCCGATGTCCAAACTAAGGGAAAGTAACATGAGGTTCCATGGGGTAATCCCCGGGAAGAAGGCCGACTCACTTGGTCAGATCTCACTCGACGTCGTCTTCGGCGAGTCCAAGAACTTCCGAAAGGAGAAGCTGACGTTCGAAGTGGTGGACTTTAACAGCGCCTATCACGCCATCCTGGGTAGGCCAGCCTACGCCAGGTTCATGGCTCGACCGTGTTACGTCTACCTCAAGCTGAAGATGCCGGGACCCAACGGTGTCATAACCATCACTGGGAACCGGCAGAAAGCGGAAGAATGCTTCCAGAAAGGCTCGAAGATCGCTGACGAGCAGGTGGCAGCAGTAGAGATGGAGGAGTACCAGAAGCAAGTGGATCCAGGCGACCTGCTAAGGGCAAAGAAGCCGGCTTCCGAGTCAGCCTTTCAGTCGGCCGGGGACACAAAACCCGTGCACATCCACCCCACCGACCCCAACGCAACGCCGACCCACATCTCCACCACCCTCGACGGCAAATAGGAAGAAGCGCTCATCCAGTTCCTCCATGAGAACTGGGACATCTTTGCATGGAAACCATCATACATGCCAGGTGTGCCCAGGGGGCTGGCTGAGCACCATTTGCGAGTCAACCCGAAGGTGAAACCTGTGAAGGAACATCTCCGTCGATCCGCTGCGGAGAAGCGAAAGGCGATTGGCGAAGAGGTGGCTCGACTCCTAGCAGCAGAGTTCATCCGCGAGATATACCACTTCGAGTGGCTCGCCAAAGTCGTCATGGTCCCCAAGAAGGACAAGTCTCTCCGCATGTGCATCGATTTCAAGCACATCAATCGGGCCTGCCCGAAAGATCATTTTCCTCTCCCCCACATCGATCAAATAGTTGACTCTCAAATAGTTGACTCGACTGCGGGATGTGAGCGTTTGTCCTTTCTGGACGCGTATTCCGGATACCATCAGATCCGTCTGTATGGGCCCGATGAAATAAAGACAGCCTTCATCACCCATTTCGGGTGTTTTTGCTATGTCACCATGCCTTTCGGCCTCAAAAATGCCGGCGCCACCTTCATGCGCATGATCCAGAAATGCTTGATAAAGCAAATCAGTCGGAACATCGAGGCGTACATGGATGACATCGTGGTCAAGTCACGGAATGGTTCCGACCTGCTGACTGACCTTGCTGAGACATTCGCGAACCTCAGAAGCTACAATATCAAGCTCAACCCGTCGAAGTGTACATTTGGAGTTCCTGGTGGCAAGTTGCTCGGTTTTCTTGTTTCCGAACGGGGAATCGACGCCAACCCAGAGAAAGTCGGCGCCATCCTCCGAATGAAACGCCCCGAGCGTATACACGACGTCCAGAAGCTTACTGGTTGCTTGGCCGCATTGAGTCGATTCATTTCTCGGCTCGGGGAGAAGGCACTGCCTCTCTACCGACTCATGAAGAAGTCCGACAAGTTCGAGTGGAATCACGAAGCCGAAGCAGCGTTTGAGGAGCCCAAAGCCCTGCTTTCCACCCAGCCGGTGCTCGCTGCCCCAGTCAGCGGAGAGCCTCTTCTGCTGTACATTGCTGCCACCGGACAGGTCGTCAGTACTGTACTCACGGTCGAGCGGGAAGAAGAGGGCAAGGCATACAAGGCCAACGCCCGGTCTATTACATATCCGAAGTTTTGACTCCCTCCAAGCAAAGGTATCCACATTACCAAAAGCTTGTGTACGGGATCTACTTGACTGCAAAAAAGGTTGCCCATTATTTCTCGGATCACTCAATCTCAGTCGTCAGTGATGCCCCATTATCAGAGATACTAAACAACCGAGATGCAACCGGTCGAGTGGCAAAATGGGCGATTGAACTTCTTCCGTTAGATATCAAGTTCGAAGCGAAGAAAGCCATCAAGTCTCAGGCCATTGCGGATTTTGTGGCGGAGTGGATAGAACAAGAGCTTCCGACTCAAGTTCAGTCGGACCATTGGACTATGTTCTTCGACGGGTCCAAAATGTTGAACTGATCCGGTGCAGGCGTGGTCCTGATCTCTCCAAGGGGCGACAAGCTCAGCTACGTCCTTCAGATCCATTTTGATTCATCAAACAACGAGGCTGAATACGAAGCACTTTTGTACGGGTTGCGTATGGCCATCTCACTCGGCGTCCGTCGCCTAATGGTCTACGGCGATTCCGACCTGGTGGTGAACCAAGTAATGAAAGAATGGGACGTCAGCAGCCCGGCAATGACCACTTACTGCAGTGCAGTGCGAAAGCTTGAAAAGAAGTTCGAAGGCTTAGAGCTCCATCATGTGCCCAGAGCAAAAAAATCAGCTAGCCGACGATCTCGCAAAAATTGGGTCGACTCGGAGGTCCATACCCAAGAATGTGTTCCTAGAGCATCTGCACAATCCCTCTGTCAAGGAAAACCCCTTCACGGAAGAGCCCCCGCAGCCAGTCAGTGCAACCGACTCGACTGAGGTCGAAGTGCCTCCCGTGGTCGACTTGATCACGGAGGTCCTGGTAATCACACCTGATTGGACTGTGCCATATATATCATATCTGCTCAGTCAAGAACTCCCAGAAGATGAAGAAGGAGCGCGCCAAATCGTCCGCCGATCCAAAGCGTTCACAGTCGTTCAAGGTCAGCTCTTGATACGTCCAAAACGTATCTATAATTTCTGCTTGCTCCATGCCTCTTTTGGGTGATATTGCTATGATATTTATACACTTCCATACACTTTTGATCATATTTGGACTAACCTATTAACTTAGTGCACCCCAGTGCCAGTTTCTGTTTTCTGCTGTTTTTGTATTTCAGGTTTTCACATTACGAGAACTGCCAGAAAAATCCCGGAAAAATTATATAAAAAATCAGCGTTCCAGAAGCTTCCCGGCTGCCAAAATACAGCTGGAGGGGGGCCACCAGGGCTCCAGGCGCCCTGGTGGCGCGGGCCCCCCTGGCCGCGCCGGGGGGGCGCCTGGGCCCCCCGAGCCTCCGCTGATGCCCCCCTTTGGCATATATTTATATCGCGTCCCGAAACCCTCGAGACGGGAACCCTTTTTCGCGATATCATCTCTGTTCCGCCGCCGCCGCCGCTTCCAAGATCGGGAGCACCAGGAGAACTCTTCTCGGCACCCTGCTGGAGGGGAGGATCACCACCGGGAGCTTCTCCCCCACCATGGACGCCTCCCGGATGAGTTGTGAGTAGTCTCCCTTGGACCATGGGTCCATGACCAGTAGCTATGTGATGTTCTCCTCCCATTCTTGTGCTTCACTAATTAGTCCTCGTGAGCTGCCCTACATGATCGAGGCACATATGTAATCTTTATGCTGTTGCTATGTTGAGTTTGCTGGGATCCGATGGATTGTGAGATTATTTTCAGATTGTGTTTGAGTAATATATTTGATCTACCTCTTTTATATTTATGTTCGTAAGTAATTCTTGCATGTTCTCCGTTGTTATTTATTGCTTTGGCCAAGTAGTAGGTAGTGACTCCAAGAGGGAACGTTATGCTTGATTGTGGGTTCATGCCCCTCGATGACTAGCTTGAGTGACAAAAACATGAGTCTAGGGGATGTGCTATTGCCACAAGGGGGAAAACAACGGTGCTTGTGCCCGTGGGTGCAAGGATTGTTTACTTTACGCAAAGTTCTTTTAATGCAGTTGTCTGTTGCTTTGAGTTTACACTATGGGTGGGACTCGCAACTTAATACCAGCGAGATGTTCTGGATAGATATCTCAAGGTGGATGATTAGTAGTAGATGCAGATGGATTTCGGTCTACTTGCCTTGGCGTACCGCCCATGCTTTGAACCTCTACCTTTCTTGTAACATAGTTAGCATTGGTTTGCGCACATAATTCTTTCAATTGCCCAGCTGTAATTCGTTCACCTCACATAGCTGTTTTATCGTCTTTTGGGAGAGAGACATCACTAGTGAACATCATGGGACCCCGGTCCATATTACCATCATTGATCACATCCGCTATTTACTTTACGCTTTTACTTACTATTGCAACATTACCTATCACTATTATCACTTGCGTTTGATCCTTTGTAAACTACAAGGCCGGAGAGATTGAGAACCTCTCTGTACTCGTTGGGAGCAAAGTTATTTGTATCTATGTGCAGGTCCACGTTGATTGCTAATATATCTGGCGCCTGATACGTCCAAAACGTATCTATAATTTCTGCTTGCTCCATGCCACTTTTGGGTGATATTGCTATGATATTCATACACTTCCATACACTTTTGATCATATTTGGACTAACTTACTAATCCAATGCACCCCAGTGCCAGTTTCTGTTTTCGGCTGTTTTTGTATTTCAGGTTTTCACGTTTCGAGAACTGCCCAGAAAAATACAGAAAAAATATATAAAAAATCAGCGTTCCGGGAACGACACTGCTTCCGAAGGGGAGCCTGGGGGGGCACAGGGGCTCCAGGCGCCCTGTGCGCCCCCC